>CM048744.1:238110831-239310831 GCA_026315105.1 Locusta migratoria
GGAGACGGGCCGTCACGTGGCATGCATCGATACGTAGACAGGAAAATTAGAAGAGCTTGCTGCCTGGAGTGCTGACCTTTCATCTTCTCCATGTGAGACTTGAATGTTCGAACGAAACGTTCTGCTTCACCATTGGACTGAGGGTGAAAAGGTGCAGTGGTACTATGCTGAATGCCATTCACACGATAAAACTGTTGAAATTCCTCACTAACAAACTGAGGTCCATTGTCACTGACGATAGTTTCAGGCAAGCCTTCGATGCAAAACACTGATGTTAAGGCACTGATTGTACTAGAAGCTGTCGTTGAGTTCATGGCAATCACAAAAGGAAACTTGCTAAAAGCGTCTACAACAATTAACCAGCGCGGTTTCCAGAAAGGTCCGGCAAAGTCAATATGTAAACGTTGCCATGGTCGCTTGGGGCGTGGCCAGTCTGAGAAACGCTGTGGAGGAGCCGCCTGATGCTCCGGACAAACTGTACACTGTGATGTCATGCTCTCTATCTGAGCGTTCATACCAACCCAGGTACAATAACGTCTGGCCAGTTGCTTTGTCCTAACAATGCCCCAATGTCCTTGATGCAGGAGGCGTAATACTTCTCGTTGCAGGGAACGAGGAACAATCACTTTTGCTTGGTCGTTGTCGGTATGCAACAACAGAACACCCTGACTTAAAGATAATGCATGACGTTGTGCAAAATAACGTCGAACCAGAGACCGATCAATGTCTTTGGCTCTGGCAGGCCACCCTGAGCGAACAAAACGTGCTACCACACTTAAGTCTGCATCCGCAGCTGTTTCTTGTGCAACCCGACGAGAGTTCAAAGGGAAATCTGCAACAGCGGAAGCATATCTGGAGTCTATCTGACAACATGCCATTTCTGAAGAATCAAATGATACATCCTGCCCAACCGGAAGACGGGAAAGTGTGTCCGCGTTGGCGTGTTTAGTGGTAGGTCGGTACAAAATTTCATACTGATAATTAGAAAGTATTAAGGACCATCTCTGAAGCTTTTGTGCCGTTCGTGGCGGAATTGGCTTTGTGGGGTGAGAACAACGACGTGAGAGGCCTGCCATAGAGATAATGATGAAACTTTGTGACGCCGTAAATGATTGCTAAGGCCTCCTTTTCTATCTGACTGTAATTCTGTTGCGTCGGCGTCAGTAGCTTGGATGCAAAGGCAATAGGACGATCGTGACATCCAATACGATGTGACAAAACTGCACCCACACCGTACGACGAGGCATCAACTGCTAGCACTACAGGCTTCTGTAGGTCAAAGGGAATCAAACATGCATCACTGATTAGTGCAGACTTTAAGTTGTCAAAGGCAACCTGGCAATCTTTAGACCACACAAAAGGAACATTCTTCCTACGTAAGTGATGCAGTGGAGCTGCAATCTGAGAGGCATTGGGAATAAATCTGAAATAAGTTAAGCTTTCCCATTACTGCTTGCAATTCGTGCACATTCTTAGGAGGAGGCAAGTCTTTGATTGCTCGAAGATGTGACTGTAAGGGATGTATACCTTGGGCATTAATCACATGGCCTAGGTAATCTATTTCAGTTTGAAAAAACGAACACTTTGCTTTATTGCAACGTAGACCTACTGCAGTCAAAACTTTGAAAAGGCACTCCAGGTTTGCTAAATGTTCTGCAACTGTACGTCCGGATACCACAATATCATCTAAATAGTTCGAACAACACGGTACAGAAACTGTCAGCTGATCCAAAAAACGCTGAAAAATAGCGGGGGCGGAAAAACTGCCAAAGGGTAGGCGTTGAAATTGAAAAAGGCCCATGTGAGTATTAATGACGAAAAAGTTTTTTGACTCGTCATCAAGTGGAATCTGTAAGTATGCCTCTGCTAAATCAATCTTAGAAAAGAAACGAGACTGTCCTAATTTGTCCATTAGTTCGTCAGGTCTGGGCAGGGGATAAGTGTCAACAATTTTTTGACTGTTCACTGTTGATTTGAAGTCCGCACAGAGACGAAGTTTTCCTGACGGCTTGGTTATAATTACTATAGGCGAGGCCCACTGACTCGCAGAAACAGGAGAAATCACCCCACTATCTTGCCAACGTTTAAGTTCGTCTGCAACTTTATCACGCATTGCGATAGGCACTGGTCTAGCTTTACGAAATTTTGGAACTGCAGATTCTTTTAAAGTTACATGTGCCACGAAGTCTTTAGCACAACCTAGTTTCGGCGAAAACAAGTCACTGTATTTTTCACACAATGCATTTATTTTATCCTGAGGCACTACTGACGAAATGTGAAGCACATCTCTTTGAATTGATATACCAAACAAGTCAAAAGCATCTAGTCCAAAAATGTTCTGTGTAGATTTGGCCTGAAGAACTACAAAAGCAACTGTTTTTGTTACACCTTGAAAAGAGGCGGGCAGGCTACACGTTCCTAGCACGGGAATATTTTGACCTGTATACGCCGTTAGCACATGTTGACACGGCGACAATTTTGGCGAACCCAGATGTTCATAAGTATCTCTATTTATTAAGGTAACAGCGGAACCAGTGTCAAGCTGAAATTGCACAGTCTTATTTTCAAGGGAAAGATTCATATAAAGTTTTTGCTTGTGGCGCTCGACAGGTGCACGAATATGGGCAACGTCTAATACACCGTGTTTGCTGCGCTTGCGCGGGCCGCGTAGTGAAGGAAGCGGCGCAGATTCGGCACACAGCTTAATATCACTGTCACTAGATGGCACTACCGCCGGATCGGCGTCCGCGCAATGCGAGGCTACTAAAGATTCACTATCTACTGCACTAAACTTTTGAGTAGCTACAACAAGTTTACTGTCACTATCGACACAGGACTAGGCACTTTTACAAGGAGAAGTTGTAGAAGGCACTAGGTTCACTACAGGATTGTACTGTACATAGTCATTTTGCTTGTCCCGAACCCGTTTCCGTTGCACTGTTTTACGCGCTCGTCGGCGCTTGCTACATGGTGCACTATATAGTTTTGCCATAGGCGCAGAACTACTTTTTTGCAATTGAGATCCAAGGAAAGCACTGTTCAATTCCACAGCCCCTATAACATTTACAGAATGAACTGTTCTCGCACTCTGCGAAGCACTGTTTCTAACGGTACCGTTCTTTGAGTTTTTAATTTGCATACACACAGACTGTACATGTCCTGATTTGCCACATTGATAACAGGTTGCGTTGCGACTAGGGCAATGAGCACGCTTGTGGCGAGACACACACTGGGGGCAAGACTTACGCACATTTTTCTGAAATGAGCGTTGGCGCCCGTTATTCAAATCTCTGTTTCTAACACGACGGGGCGACCTTTGTGTCGCACTTTTACACTGGCTACTGTTCACTGTCTGTTCAGCACGGCCTGTAGAAAAATAAGAATCACTAGGGCTAGACTGGGAACTACGACTAGGAAAGCGTCCGTTGCGGCGCACTGAATTAACACTGTGGCTTTGCATTTCTACATCTGCTAATTCAAAAGTATCATGCGCTTCTATAAGCTGCAGTACACTGTCTAATGAGGGGTCAGACTGTTTCAGAATTGCTGCCCTAATTCTGGGGTCCTGAATGTTCTGCGTAATGTAATGTTCTGCATCTCTTAACATCACGTCACTATACGAAAGTCCACAAGAGCAAGTAAATTTACATTGGCGGGTTAAGCCCTTCAATTCCGTAATCCACTCTTGGTGTGACTGCTGCGGAAATTTTTTAAGTCTGAAAAATCGGTACCGTGCAGCGGCTACAAGAACTTTTCTCTCATAATGAGCATTCAGTGCATCTACAATTTGTTCAAAGTCTACATCACGAGGAGATGCGAGAGGGAAAAGTTTTTGCAATAGTACGAAGGTCTGGGGGCCCACAATCGATAAGAAAAGGTTCTTCACTCTCTGACCTGTAATTTGATGAGCCGCGACGAGTTCTTGAAACTGTGCGAAGTAGTCGCTCCATTCTTCCTCACGTTCGTTGTACTGGCGAAACGTAGGAAGCGTTGCGGAGGCAGGTGTGGGCTGCTGAAGTGGCGGCTGTTGTTGTTGGTTAGCTGCTTGCGCTGTGAGCTGGGCCACAGCCTGCAAGAGTTGTGTTATTTGCGCCGTCTGTAACTGAATAATTTCCATTAAGTTCGGGTTCGGGGTAGTGGCCATGCTGACCGATTAAGCGCCGCGCATACAAGTAAATTATAACAAAACACAAATGCAATATGAAATGAGGACGCACTGCAACAAAAAAGTCCACAAAACACGTAACAAAATATCTTCCCCCAAAATTCTTATAATAAGGGTGGGTGGGCGGGAGCAATTTCTGCGTTCTCCGACTGCTGCTGTCTGGCTGCTGCAAGTGGGTTGGTTCTCGGTTCTATCACTCCTCGTCGCCACTTTTGTGTCCCTGCCTCGTCGCCGCTTTTGTGTCTCGTTTCCGTCGTAGGTGTCGGTGGCCGAGTGCAATGCGACCGACACAGGAATAATGATAGCACGCTGGTGCAGGTACGGAGGGGAGCAGCCAGAAACTAGAAACACTAGAGTAAATTTGAACGAGTTATATATTGAACAGAATTTATACAATACTTAACTTTTACATAGTACTGCAGAAGGCTGATACATAGTTGAGCTAGAGGCCTGCCTAGTGCCTATACGATAGCCAAGTCTTCACTGGTGCCTATCTGATTCCGATGGTCTTAACTGGTTGCTATCTCAGTCCTAAGTGAACGATGTCGTTCAGTGGTGGCCACGAGCGGAGTTGTCGCAGAGGGCGCTCGTGGCTGTCGTCGTAAGAACGCCGCTCCGTGCGTGCATGGCGGCGCGCGGCGAAAGTAGGTGGCGCGCACTTTGTACTTGTGCGACACCACACAAAATTTTCTTATGTCATCCTCATTATATTTCTGTGGCCAAAAGGATCTTCATACTATAATTCTCTCAAAAGATTTGCAGAAGCACCATATTTATCACTCCTCGCAATCCAACTTATCTATTTTCTTTTATTTTTTCCTACTTTTCAGTTTTGCTTTTTGTAGATTAATTGTTCATTTAAGACTGTAACAGGATCTGGGATGGGAAACATTACAACAACGGTGCTTATCGCTGCGGCGTGGGCTACTTACGAAACTCCAATCGCCAACATTCTCATCCGAATGCGAAAATATATTGCTGAATCCCACTTACATAGGTAGAAATGATCATGAGAATAAACTACGAGAAATCAGAGTTCGAATGGAGAGATTCAGGTGTTCTTTCTTCCCCCGCGCTATTCGAGAATGGAATGGGAGATAAATAGTATAAAGGTGGTTCGATGAGCCCTCTGCCAGGCACTTGAACGTGATTTGCAATCCCATGTAGACGTAGAACCACAAGCCAGTATTTATTACTTCCTTCGACATGTTGAATCGACTGGTGGCTACTTTATACGCACCTGTATCTGATACGGGGCGACCAGCACTTGAAAGCGACCAAAAACGTCAGCGACCAGCGTCTAGAGTAGACCCACCCTTCAACTTCAGACGCTCACGTTTCGGAATAGCGACTTTGTTCGCTGTTTACACGGAGCGAATTTAGCACCTGCGTCCAGATACGCCAGCGACTAGCGACCAAATACGCTCCGTGTAATAGATACCCCTAAGCTAGGGTTATTCGCTGGCTGAAGTCCCACTGCTGCTATTGCAGTCGTATACTTGTATCAGCAACGGTTCTATCGCTACATCAAGAAAATGTTAAAATGTGTGTATAGCTTATGGGACTTAACTACGGGGTCATCAGTCCCTAAACTTACAAACCAATTATGAACTAACTAATACTTAGGACGGCACAAATATCCATGCCCGAGGGGGGGGGGCGGGGGGGGATTCGAGCCCCCGACCGTAGTGGCCTGCAGACTGTGACTGACGCGCCGCAGAACGCTTTTTTATTTTTATTTATTTATTTATTTATTTTGTGACGCAAAATAATTAGAGCTCTGCAGACACATATACAACCCATACCATTCTGGGACGTATTAGCTACATAAAAAACATAAATGCCTTCTTCGGCGATCAAATAATTCCGGAAAACTTCCGCTTAAATGGCAAAAGGCATAATGATAATAACTGAAATGTTTCTGCGTAAATTAATGTTGATTAAATTTCTCTTTGGTAATGTTCTGTTTGTAATTACATTATCGTTTTAATCAAGAAATTAGCGTAATGTTCTTTCTACTTTTTCTTTCTTCGGATCGTGTCATGTTGCATTGTCAGGTAATGTATGAAATCTTCCTTTCTCTTTGATTCTGTACTGAAGATAAAGTACACTATATGTCCCATTATCCAGTTGACCGTGTTCCTCTTTGTCCGTGGGAATGGGATTTTAGCAGGATGGAGGGCATCCGCTGGTGATATTGCGTTTGGCGAGGTTCTCGTGATGAGTACCAGTTTTTGTCTCGCATTCTCCCATGTTCCTGTGTTGATACTGTAGACAAATCTGTGTTAATCACTATCGACTAACTGACATGTCGTGCACAAGGGAGAGTCTTGCAGATGTATCTTATGGAGGCGGAACATCGTCGGGGTTTTTCTGTTTTTTGTATCCCATCCTCGTCGCCACTTTTGTGTCTCAGCCTCGTCGCCGCTTTTGTGTCTCGTTTCCGTCGTAGGTGTCGGTGGCCGAGTAGAAAGATCGACACAGGAATAAAGGATTGCACGCTTGTGCAGGTAGGAGGTGACTAGCCAGTGGGACAGCAGAAACTAGAAACACTAGAGTAAATTAGAACGAGATATATATTTCTTAGAGACTTAGTAATACTTAACTTTTACATAGCTCAGTACTGCAGAATGCTGATACATAGTTTAGCTAGAGGCCTGCCTAGTGCCTATCCGATAGCCAAGTCTTCACTGGTGCCTATCTGATTCCAAAGTGTTAACTGGTTCCTATCTCAGTCCCAAGTGAACGATGCGTTCAGTGGTGGCCACGAGTGGGATAGCAGCAGAGGGCGCTCGTGGCTGACGTCGTAAGAACGCCGCACCGTGCGTGCATGGCGGCGCGCGGCGAAAGTAGGTGGCGCGCACTTTGGACTTGTGCGACACCACACTGTTGACCGTCATATACCACGTGGTCATTGGGAAGGTAAGTCAGGGCTGTGGATGTTTTCCCACGCCGATTTCCAGTCGTGGTTCGGGAGTTTCCTTTGTATCACATTTCGTAGTTTATTTTTCATCAACGTAACGCACGGCCACCGCGGCCGGTACTACATCAAGACAGTGAGCACTCTGTGTACAGCTGTTTTCAAGTTTCTGTACGTGATTCACTGAACTGCTCCAGCCGCCGGCTGCGGTGGCCGCGGGGACTGAGGCGCTCCAGTCACGGTCTGCACGGCCACTACGGTCGGGGGTTCGAATCCCCCCTCGGGCATGGATATTTGTGCCGTCCTTAGTATAAGCTAGTTCGTAAGTAGTTTGTAAGCTTAGGGACTGATGACCCCGTAGTTAAGTCCCATAAGCTTAACAAACATTTGAACAAACATTTTGCTCCAGCCATTGTGGGGACCACTTTCCAGAGCGGATGCACTCTTGCACATGCCTGATGCCGGCCGCGGGATCCGCTAGAGGGCAGGATGCACCGCCGCCCTGTCTCCGGAGCGTCTCGTTTTTGTGTTTGCGGTGAGGCAGAGCTGCTAGTACGTTCCCGCCGGCCGGCCGAGCGTAAAACCGCAACAAAGGCGGCGCGCCGCAAGCCGCAGGTTCATTTGTTTCCGCCGACGCCAACACCGCCACCGCCCATTAAAACCGGGCCGCAGCCGTCTGGATGCAGGGGGGAAACTACCTCAGACTCACAGGCCCAGCGTCTGAAATCCCCCCATAGGCCGCATAAGTACACACAACAAAAAAGTATTGCATCGCCGCAATTCCAGGGATTCCATTACCATTTGAATAAAAATGGAAGATTATTAAAATTGGAAGAACCAGCTTTGGCCGCATTGAAACTGTGGTGTCGCACCAGTCTAAAGTGCGCGCCACGTACTTTCGCCGCGCGCCGCCATGCACGCACGGCGCGGCGTTCTTACGTCAGCCACGAGCGCCCTCTGCTGCAACTCCGCTCGTGGCCACGACTGCTGCATCGGCCACTTGGGACTGAGATAGGAATCAGTTAACACTTGGGAATCAGATAGGCACCAGTTAAGACTTGGCTATCGGATAGGCGCTAGGAATCGACAGTATGCAGGCCTCTATCTAATCTATGTATCAGCATTCTGCAGTCAAGAACTATGTAAAAGTATTACCAAGACTCCACCAAATATATATCTTGTTCTAATTTAGCCTAATGTTCTAGTTTCTGCTGTCCCACTGGCTGGTCACCTCCGTACCTGCACACGCGTACATCCTTTATTCCTGTGTCGGTCTCTTTCTATTCGGCCACCGACACCTACGACAACGGGCGGACGAGACACAAAAGTAGCAAGACCGGGAAACAAAAAGAAACCTTTATTTTTGGCGCACTTTAGGTTACGGTAGTAACACTAAAAGTGAGCCTTTGCGATCGTTTTTTGACAGCTCGAAATTTAAATGAAAATAACGGCTTAACTATTCATCTGACACGAAAATTGAATAACCGAATTTGTAGAGGAGAAACCTCTCTACAACTTTGCTCTCTTATGTTTTATTCATATCTCGTATCTTTCAGAGATATTTGCAAAAATAACGGCGATTTTGGGATGTCTGTCTATCTGTCTGTCCGTAACGTGTTCCCTGTTTTTAAGACTATAACATTTTAATAGATTGTTAAGTAATTACATTCTATTCTACCACTTTCAAACAGAATACTCAGCTTTTCAACATTACGATGTATGGGGATTCTGCTCGCTGCAACATTATTCTCCTGGGGCGTCGTGGTAGAAATAAATACTCGTAGGTACAATTTTTCACTTCTTCTTTAATTTGCACTCAAAGTGCTTCTCCACCAAACATTTAAACTTGCGTACACAAATTACCACAACAACACAGACTGACATAGATTCCAAAGTACTTCAGAAGCGGCAAGACTCGAACTCCCCCACGCAAGGCGGTGAGGCGAATATATAACATCGGCAATAATGACCTTACATTATGCATTGTTCATAACAATTGAATATACTAATTTACAATTACTGAACACACAACGAAAACATTTCATGTACACAAAAATAATCACAATATAAAATGAAAACAATACATACAATGATTTTACATGGTGTGTATCTCTTTAAGTCGAAATCGCGGTACTTTTTGTTTCATAACAAAGAGTAATGTTAAATGTCAATTAATTAGTTAATGAGTGGATCATACATGTTCCTAACATATATTGAACTATAAAATATCTTCGAAAATCTGAAAATAGGTTCAAAATCTCACGTCAGTCAATATATACAAGGAAATACAATATACAAATCTCGACAATTACATTAATTAACACAATTAGCTGGTCTACACAACTTGTTTATGAGCCTAACATATATACAATGCTATTTATTGTCAAGACTTTATGCTTTACAAAAGTTTTTACAATTCGTCTGTTTAGTTAATGAAATAATGTACAATGACGAAACTATTGTTTATAGAACTGTCTGGAAACGTCTTATACAAATCTCTTAATTAATGAAATCTATCACTTGTTTTAACCACATTATCACCGAGACACTGTCCTACACTGATTCCTAGGCTTGCTATATCGTTTTCAACTAACTTCACACGCAACTTGTATCACTATTGAACAACACAATTCCGGATCCGATGCAGACGGTATCGTAGGATAACATTGAGATGAGAGGGCCGGCAGTATCATCACAAGACGAACCGTTCAACCGATCAGCACCAAATTTTACAGACATAATTGTAGGCCGCCAGAGACCAGAACCTCCCTTTTTCAAATTTTTCGGACAAAAAATACGGTAGTAATACAAAAAAATCCGTTTGTAATGTAATTTTAATTGCAAATAAACCGTCCATCTGAAGCGAAAACTGAATAAACGAATTTGTAGAGGAGAAAATTCTCTACAACTTTTGTTCCCTAATATTTCTTCATATCTCGTATCGTTTGAGAGATATTTGCAAAAATAAATCAGATTTGGCACCCTCCCTTGAATTAACGAAAACCAGTAGTTCGCAGATGTCACGTGACATTCCTCGCCCAGAACGTTCTGTGGCATACGCCATCTTGCGATGCGTATTTGATGATTTTCGTATTGTAACTTACACGTTGTCATTTCAAAGCAATGGCGCACTGAAGAATTATCAAAAACACGTCGTTGTTGGTACGATAAATGATAATCTAATGTCTAGAAATGCCATGTTAGCGTCAGTTAACAACGGCCATCAATAGTATAAAAATAGAGAACAGGACTTGTAACTTATACCCGTAGTGTGGTGGGCAATGCATTGGACTGTGATGCTAAAGTACAGTGGTTCGATACCCGGCCTTACCTAAACCTTTTTTTTTTTTTTTTTCCTAAAATGGTTTCAGACACTCTTATTATTTTTTTTTATCATTTAGTTTATTAGCCGGCCGCGGTGGCCGAGGGGACTAAGTCGCTCCACTCACGGTCTGCACGTCCATTACGGTCGGGGGTTCGAATCCCCTCCCTCCCCTCGGGCGTGGATATTTGTGCTGTCCTTAGTATTAGTTAGTTCATAAGTAGTTCGTAAGTTTAGGGACTGATGACCCCGTAGTTAAGTCCCATAAGCTATACAAACATTTGAAACATTAGATTATTATTTTGGTCCAAAGTGTTTGAAAAACTTATAAAACTACAAATCTAAAGTGGTCTGTAAAACACGTCAGTGCGATTTTATGTTTTATTATTACAGATCGATTTCAGTAAGTGTCTGACCGTCTTCAATGCTAGAGTCCAAGCCCTGAAGCACTGAAGATGGTCAGACACTTACTGAAATCGTTCTGTAACATAAAAAATAGAGGTTTCAATACGGCTGGTTCTTCCAATTTCAATAATTTTAGTGTGGTCGCTCTGCACCAAACTCCAGATGGAGTCGTCTGCATGTAAAAATGGAAGAGATACAAGAACAACATTTCCGGTACCTTTATTGCTCATGAAAACAGAACTTGACAAAAGCATTGAATATTAGGAGAGGCGTTCAATTAAAATTAGTGTTGTGCACAGGATTCGAACCCGGGACCTCCTGCTTACTAGGCAGACACTTTAAACAGGTTTTTTTTCCCCTTCAAGTAAGCAGAAAACAACCACCTGTTTTATCATTATATAAACACGCAAACCCAAAAGTGAGGGTTCAGATTTTTAATATTAATTATACAAGAAGGCCACTGAAAGGTAGTTTGTCATAGATGTTGCGAATGTAAATATTATGTGTGCATGTAGCGATTGAGAGTGATAAAAGGGGGAAAAATACGATGAAACTCCAAATTCTCCATCAGTTTTGCCACTATATTATAACTCATTGTAAGTGGCATATCGGTATAGGTAGAATTAACTCAGTCAGCGCTTGGCGTTACAATTTTAAGGTCCTGATTTCGATTCCCACTGCTCAGCCAAATTTTTAATTCTTCGTAATTGTCCAATTCTTAACTTTTCATGACTTTGTAAGCACAACTGGTCAAATTTTGACCACAGGAAATACCAGTATTTATCATAATCATAATTTATTTTTAAGGATTCGAGAATTTCTTGTCAATTTCTGCCACAAAATGTAACAAACCAAACATTATTCACCTAAATTCACTCACAGTATTATCCTCATTCTGACTGAATTTTGCTGTTGGGAAATGTTCAGACTTTATTCAAACTTTCAAATCTTAAATGAGAGCATAGTATGGAAATAACACCTCCAGGATCACTCATTTTTCTTCACAGCAAGCCACATACAACAAACGTCAATCAAAATTTTACGGCCGTAAAATTACAGATAAAGCAGAGTAGACGGACTGTCTTCAAGCACGTGTCCGACCACACCAGATACTTCAATTCTGCTTCACTGTTCCCTGTGAAATGCGCATCAAATGGCCAAGGGTCTCCTACATTGGAATTGCACCCCAGCAAAAATGGGAACAATTCTGAATTGTTTCTCAGGCACAGGTGATGAAAATATCAACAATAATTCGATTCCTTGAGACATACATTGTCTCATTACACCAAAGGTGTATCAACAATAATTCTATTCCCTAAGACCATTATACCAAAGGTATTGAATATAAGAAGAGGCACTGAATTAAATTTTTGTGCTATGGCCAGGATTCGAACTGTGCACCTCCCCCTTCCTAGACAGACACTTCAAACCGCTCGTATAACACTGCGTTACAGATAAAATGGCTGCACGGACTGTCTTCAAGCACGTTTCCCTCCTGAGCACATACCTAGTAAGCAGGAGGTCCTGGGTTCGGATCCGTCCACAGCACAAATCTTAATACAACACCTCTCCTTATATTCAATACCGTTGGTATAATGGTCTTAAGGAATAGAATTATTGTTGATACTGATATCACTTCTGCCTGAGGAACAAGGCGGGATTGTTCCCATTCGCGTTATTTGCTGGGGTGCATTTCCAATACAGGAAAGCCTTGGCAAGTTGATAAAAATTGAGACGGAATTGAAGTATGTGGTCTGGAGGGAGACGTGCTTGAAGACAGTCCATGTAGCCGCTTAATCTGTAACGCAGTGTTGACTGAGCACTAGGAATGTGACCACAAAAGAGATCATACGCCAAAGGAAGAAAAACATAGAAATAAACAAAATAGCAAAGAAGTTTCCACGTGTCAACTGGACCGCTGTATGGAAAAACATTCACCTTATAAGTGTTTGTCATCTGATGTCGTCTCTGTATGGTTCAAGGTAGACAACAACATCTGCAGCACAAATGAGAGGTAACATGCAGTGGGTAGTCTTGTGTAGTCCACGAACGAACTAGTTCAGAAGAGCGCTCCCACAGGCGAACTAAGCGAACTACTTCGCAGATCCCTCGCCTCTTAGTTCGGCCGCTCCTTTTATGAAGACTGCCGGTAACAGCGAGAGGACGCGAGAGCGCGCAGAATCGCGTGATTCCCTTCTGCCAGTTGCCGTCATTTCGAGCTGAGATGCAGCTCAGCTGTAGTTTTAATAGCGGTAGCAAAAGGCAAAACGAGCGGACGAACTAAAAAGAGCGACCTACTACACGGCCGAGCTGCGACCTAAAAGGAGAGCTACCGGTCGCGAACTAAAAGACGTGCGATAGGTCTCGAACTAAAATATGCGCGATAGTTCGCTAACTAAAATATGCGCGATAGTTCGCTAACTAAAATATGCGCGCTAGGTCGCGAACAGAATTAAAAATCACTTATTTGCCTTCTGCTGATGAGAGGCATTTCGAGGTTAGCGTCTGCCTGCTAGATTACATAGTTCAGTGCTACAAAGTTTTTGCTTTGAAGTATTCTGCACTCTAATAAATTCCATAATGCCAAGATATAGAGATAACTCTAAACTTAAACGCGAGCATTTATCCACAAACTGTTTCTTTTGTTTTGCGTGATATCGATATCGGCTCAAGCAGCAAGCGCATGAAGCAGCTAGGTCTGCATGCGCAGACCACGCCGCTCAGCCGTCACTGGGAGCGGACGAACTAAAAGAACGAACTAGTTCGCGGCAGAGCCGCGAACTAAAGTGAGCGCTCCCGATCGCGAACTATTATGCGCAAGTCTAGCAGTGGGTATAAGCGACACTAATCTTTGCTCCAAGTGCCAACTTGTGGACACGATTCAACACAGATTCTCGTGTGCGGGTCACTTGGGCAGTTGGAAAATGGATCAGACAAAGCATCGCACTTCTTTCTCCTGAAATGATTTACAGAGCATAGAACATGCACTATCCGGCAGCAAAAAATACTTTTAGTGTTACTGCCGTAACCTAAAGTGGGCCAATTTACTACGCAACTTGTGGCCTGCTATGTTTTACTAGAATAAATAGCTATTACGGATGCTGCCTTCAGAAAAGCCATGTATCTGGTAACAGCGAGAGGGAGATGCTGATTTTGAAGACTAGGTAAAACGTATTCTTAAAGAGCGCGAGAACGCATGCCAAAATTTTTGGTGCCTAGCGTGTAATGCGTCTTGAAGCAGATGGCACATTTCTCTGTGTCTTTTATAGAGCACAGCAGCATGAACAGGTGGTCGGCGGCCGTGGCTCCCACCTGCTCTGCTCTGCCGCCCCAGGCGCTCGTCTCACCAGACGGTTCTGTCACAGTTTTTATGGAGGACGCTCATTAAGCCCCACTGGCACGTAGACCTCTGTCCACAGTTATTTCCGACGCCGGACGATCCCTCTCCGTTGGAGATGATTTATGACTTTCTTCACTTACCTGATTCATCAGTCCCCCGTAATTTGCGCAGGCTGTCATAACTCCAGACAATGCACGCCTCCATGAGCCAAATTACTGGTTAGACTCCATATCAAAAGCGCCTTCCCAATGCTCACTCTGAAGACAGTTTTTAGCGTACCGTTAATGACGCACCGTTTACTGCCCACTGCAAACAAGAAATGGCGTTACATTTCACAGAATACTGCTGTACGACCGCATGCCGATGTACACTTCACCGGCTTACAACTGCCTTCAGTAAGTGGACCACAGAGACATGAAATCATTGCAGTCAGTCCTATTTTTCACAATCTTGCTGAAGCTCAGTGAAGAGGATGTAAATGAATACCAAGGACCATCACACATTTATTACACCGGGAAGATGCCAAATTTGAATCGACTACTGAAACACACTGCCGGAAAAAAGTACACCTGGAAAGACGACATCAATTTTAATATATTAAAAATATATAAAAACCATCAGCCGTAACAATTTTAATCTGCCAGGAAGTTTCATATCCGCGCACACTCCGCTGCAGAGTGAAAAGTTTCATTCTGGAAACATCCCTTAGACTGTGGCTAAGCCATGTCTCCACCATATCCTTTCTTCCAGGTGTGCTAGTCTTGCATGTTTCGCAGGAGAGCTTCTGTGGAGTTTGGAAAGTAGGAGGCGTCATTGTGAGTCGTGTCGGCATAGCTCAGTCGGTAGAGCGCTTGTCCGCGAAAGGCAAAGGTCCCAGGTTTGAGTCACGGTTCCAGCACACAATATCTGCCAGGAAGTTTCATATTAGCGCACACTCCACTGCAGAGTGAAAAGTTTCATTCTGGAAACATCCCTTAGGCTGTGGCTAAGCCATGTCTCCACCATATCCTTCCTTCCAGGAGTGCTAGTCTTGCATGTTTCGCAGGAGAGCTTCTGTGAAGTTTGGAAAGTAGGAGGCGAAGTACTGGCGGAGGTAAAGTTGTGAGGCGGCATCGTGAGTCGTGTCGGGGTAGCTGAGTGGGTACAGCGCTTGCCTGCGAAAGGCAAAGTACCCAGGTTCGAGTCACGGTTTCAGCACACAATATCTGCCAGGAAGTTTCATATTAGCGCACACTCCGTTGCAGAGTAAAAAGTTTCATTCTAATGACTTAATTAACTATCAACCAGTTTGAGCACCTAAATAGTGCCATCTTCAGGCCTTCGAGACATTCAGGATGAAAATGCGATTTATAATGGCCGAAATTAACTGGATTCACAGCTTCCATACGGGCACGTGTGCACCATCTACATATAAGAGAGCTGTGTTATATGTGGATAGTTCATACGTGCCCAAATGGAAACAAAAAAAAAAATGTTCAAATGTTTGTTTAGCTTAAGGGACTTAACTACGGGGTCATCAGTTCCTAAACTTACAAACTACTTATGAACTACCTACAACTAAGGACGGCACAAATATCCATGCCCGACCGTAGTGGCCGTGCAGACCGTGACTGAAGCGCCTCAGTCCCCTCGGCCACCGCGGCCGGCAAAATGGAAACAGTGAATCCAGTTAAATTATGCCATATAGATCTCATTATCATACTGGATGTCTTGATGTCCTGAAGATAGCACTATTGAGTACCGAAACTGGACAATCGATGTCCCGCAATAAAGAAGGCGCAGAGACGTCCGCTGCCCCGTGAACGTCGGCTAATTTCATATAACGGCCAGCTCTGTGACGCCGGTCAGTGCTGCGGTCGACGCTGCTCCTGTTTATTGCAGTACCTCGATCGACCATGAAACAAACAGAAAAAAACACAAAATATTTTTTGTAGTATCACATCATAAAAATCATAACCCAACGTTCAATAAATCGTTTTCATTAATACGCAATCTATAATTTTCATCTCCTGCAAAACAAAGCTGATATGGAAGAGTAGGGGCTCACAAATCTGTCCCACTACATCGGCTGCGAGTTAAACCCGTTTCACACGATCGTCTTTGTGGTGAAAATCGACTACTCGAAGTGCGTGTGCTTTTAGTGCCTGCGAGTAAATCAGCAGCGTAAATTGCGAGTGCGTCTATGATGTCAATGATTTGTAGATTGTGCCGAGTGTGGAGTTCTAAATTTTCGAGTGTGCTGCAGAATTAGCATGCGCACAAGCAAGAAACAGTAGTGGTGTCGGGAGTTAACCTATTCTTCCCGAGTGCATTCATATCACAGAAATCTTCTTTAACTTTATTTCGTTGTTTGTTTTGTGTTTTCATCAGATCTAAAAAGTTGCACCAGAGCCTAATATTGTTTTTTTTTTTCCTACTAGTTTTCTCCTACAAAAGAGACGAAATATATGCAAGCAGAAAAATACTTTCGTTTTACAGGGGAAAAAGCCTACACTATACAGGGTGTCCCACTCAACTGTTTCACCCAAACCACTTTCACGGTCATGAACGTACGGCAGGGGCTTATGAAAATAGGCAATATGAGACTAAAACGTGAAGAAATATTATTTTCCACTCAAACTTATGTTTTTTATGGATTCCCCATGTTATTTCTTAAGCAATGGATAGGATTAAAAATCACAAAAAGAATGGCGTTGGTTGCATCGCGATGCGTCAATTACATCCGGAAAAACTGCGAAGCGAAGTTGACGTTTGAAACACATGAGGCGCGCTGCTAGCTCGTGTCCGAGGCTCAAGCGAGACTCACTGTTCATTCTAGGGAGCCGTTAGCTGTGCGCTTCATGTGTTTCAAACGTCAACTTCGCTTCGCAGTTTTTCCCGATCTAATTGACGCATCGCGATGCAACCGACGCCATTACTTTTTCATCCTATCCATTGCTTAAGAAATAATATGGGGTAGCCATTAAAAAAACGTAAGTTTGAGTGGAAAATAATATTTCTTTACGTTTTAGTTTCATGTTGCTTACTTTCTAAGCCCCTGGCGTACGTTCGTGACCGTGAAAGTGTTTTTTCAATATCTCTTGTAGTTCAGAGATATCTGAGTGGGACACCCTGTATATATATATTACATTTACTAATTTATACCGAAAAATTCATCCAATGAGAAGAAGTAGTTGTCATTCAGAAATTATTTTAATTTATGCTTAAATACTAGTCGGCTATCTGTCAGACTTTTGATGCTGTTTGGTGGGTGACCGAAGACTTTTGAGGCAGCATAATTCATTCCTTTCTGTGCCAAAGTCAGATTTAATCCTGCGTAGTGAAGATCATCCTTTCTCCTGGTTTTATAGCTATGCACACTGCTATTACTTTTAAATTGCGTTGTATAATTAACAACAAATTTCATAAGTGAATATATATACTGTGAAGTCACTATGAGGATATCTAAATCCTCAAATAGATGTCTGCAGGATGCCCTTGAGTGGGCTCCAGCAATTATTCTGATTACACGCTTTTGTGCAATGAATACTTTTTTACTTAATGATGAATTACCCCAGAATATGATGCCACACGAAAGCAGTGAATACAAATTGGCATAGTAAGCTAATTTGCTGAAATTCGTATCCCCAAAATTTCCAATAACCCTAATAGCATACGTAGCTGAACTCAAACGTTTCAGTAGACAATCAATGTGTTGCTTTCTGTTTAATCTCTCATCAATGCACACACCTAAAAGTTTTGAAAATTCCACCTTAGCTACAGATTTCTGTTCAAAGTCTATATTTATTACTGGAGTTGTACCATTTACTGTACAGAACTGTATATACTGTGTTTTATCAAAATTTATGAGAGTCACGTAGTTCTTGTTTTTTTTGGCTGTGATTATTATACTTGTATCATAAACAAAGAGTACTAACTTTGTATCTTCACCAATGTAAAATGGCAAGTCAATAATGTATATCGGGAACAGTACAGGACCTAAGACCGAAACCTGTGGGTCCCCATTCTTGACAGCCCCCCCCCCCCTCTCCCATGAGGAGTCAGCTGATTTTTTGACATTCC
Source organism: Locusta migratoria (assembly GCA_026315105.1). Lineage (NCBI taxonomy): Eukaryota > Metazoa > Arthropoda > Insecta > Orthoptera > Acrididae > Locusta > Locusta migratoria. The sequence continues at coordinate 238,129,046 of CM048744.1, forward strand.
ATGAACCACGTATTTCGACTTTCTGCTTTCTTCCAGTTAAGTATGAATTAAATCATTTGTGCACTGCCCTACTCGAACCGCAATAATTAAGGTTATCTAGAAGAATTCCATGATTTACACAATTATAGGCCTTTGATAGATCACAAAAAATACCAATGGGTGATATTTGATCAGTGAAGGCATATGTAGCATTTCCTTTTGAAAAGCTTTTCTGAAAACCAAAGTGACATTTGGTTAGTACATTTTTTTAATATATATATATATATATATATATATATATATATATATATATATATATATATATATATATATATATATTTTTTTTTTTTTTTTTTTTTTTTTTTTTTTTTACAGATATGAGACTCTTGAATACATTACTTTCTCAAAAAAATTTCGATACAGCTGTTAAACTGGGCGGTAGTTAGTGACTGCATACATTTAATTGTGGTGAAAACAGATGCCAGTCTGAATTCAGGGCGTAAATGTAACCGCGAAGAATTTCACGCAATGTTCCCGAGCAATCGACTTTTCATTCAATAGCAGCCATCATTGTGTTGCGCTTACCTAATAGGATCAATGGAAAAGACAAATTAATATTCTGGAAAGAAATGCACGATTCGCCAGTGGTTAGTTTCATCAATGCGATACCTCATTACAATATTGGACAGACTATTATGGAAAACAGTATGAGACAGACATTGCTTTGCTATCAGAATTACGAGTAGCACATTCCAGGACGAGTAGCGCCTTGAGAGCAGACACATGTATCTGGAGTAATGAATGTAACCATAAAACTGAAACCAGCACATAACCTAACCATCGTAAAACACGAATGAGGCAACAGCACACAACGACTGCATTCGACTAATGGGTCACAGTTGGGCTGCTTTACGCTCCCAACCTGAAACCACTTAGAGTCTTACCGCAGACCTCTAGCACACTAACAAGGAGAGGACGCCTACTCTTCACCGCCGAATTCGTCCAAATTTATGGTACATGTAGGGCGTGCTGAGACATGGAAGTGCCCCAAGTGGGAATTCTAGATGGCCAATTTTTTAGGAAACAAAAGGAAGTTTGATACCGATCTGTCACCATTATGCATCTTATCAACAGTCTCTGTGGGGGCGTGTTTAGGAAACGGTGTTTGGCTCACCGGTAAAAGATCGGATTCCTATTGAGAAGGCCGCAGGCTCTATTCCAGCCAGCGGCAGTTTTTTCCTGCTCCTTGGCAATGCGTACACCCCTACAAATTGTTCCCGTAGGGATCGTGAGGACAAGATTAGATTAATTACAGCACGCACATGGCATTTGAACAATCATTCTTTCCACGCTCGATACTTGAATGGAATGGGGAAAAACCCTAATAACTGGTACATTGGGACGTACCCTCTGCAATGCACTTCGCAGTGGTTTGCAGAGTATTAAAAAAAAAAAAAAAAAAAAAAAAAAAAAAAAAAAAAAAAAAACCATAGGGCATTGGATGAAATTTGGGGCAACACACATTTAAAAGGGGACTGTAATTAATGCGTATTTGGGATGTCGTGTGTGTAAATGATTCTTTTGCAAATGATCAGTTACATCTACCGGGGTGATATTCATCGAAGAAACAGGGGAAGCAATAATTTTGGCCGAATATTGCACACATTATGAACCCCGCCCTTTTGCAGATACATGTTTTTTTTTTTTTTTTTTAATTCTGAAAACAGCTTCTTTCATCTCACAGCCCAGCAGCGAACCACGCGTAAAAACACAGCATGTCGGCGAATACTTGCGAGAACAGCTGGTGATGAATAACGGAATGTAGTTTGACGCATGTAAATACAAAATGATATGATGTTGCGGTTAATTGAGAAGTCAGTAGTGTATGTATTGCCAAATAGCAAAAAAGTATTTGCTGCCGGGCGGAATCGACCCCGCGAACCTTTTAATAAAAATCCGATTTCTTAGCGCTGAGCCAAACACCGAATTCTGAATAAACTCTCTCAGGGGCTGTCGATAAGGTGAATATGGTGATAGATCCGTATCAAACTTCCTCTTATTTCATAAACGCTTAGCCATCTGGAGTTTCCACTTGGTGCACTTTCATATCTCACCAGGGCCTACAGGTACCATAAATTTTGACGAATTCGGCGATGACGATTAAGCGTCCTCTACTTGTAAGTGATTGTTGTGGTCTTCAGTCTTGAGATTTGTTTAATGCAGCTCTCCACCCTACTGTATCTTGAACAAGCTCCTTCATCTCCTCATAAGAACGTCATCCCACATCCATTTGAATCTGCTTATTTTATTCGTCACCTGGTCTCCCTCTGTTATTTTTACCCCACACACCTCCCTTCAATGCCAAATTCACGATTCCTAGATGTCTACCAATGCGTCCTACCAATCGATACCTACTTCTAGCCAAGGTATGCCAGAAATTCCTTTTCTCTCCAATTCTATTAAGAACCTACACATTAGTTGCGCGATATACTCACCAAATCTTCACCAATTTTCTGTAGGACCACTTCCTGTCTGACTATTTATCGTCCGCGTTTCAAACCCGTACAAGGCAACAATCCACACAAATGCGTCCAGGACAGACTTTCTTGCACTTAAATTAATATTCGATGTTAACAAATTTCTCTCTTTCAAAAACGCTTTTCTTCCCCTTGCCATTCTGCGTTTTATATCCTCTGTATTGGGGCCATTGTATGTAATTTTACTGTCCATTTAACTTTATTGATATATCACTAATTTCTATCTTTTTGTCATTTCTATTTAAATATACTTTTAAACCTTTTACGTTTTCATCCATTCTCTCTTGATAAAACTTCTTACGCCAGGGTGCTTGAGAAGACTGGAAGGTTGCACAGAAATTCAAGAAAGGCAATTGGAGTGAACAGCAAAATTACAGGCCTATATCACTGACGTCGGTTTGCAGCAGGATTTTAGAACATATTCTTTCCTCAAATGTTATGAACTACCTCGAAGAAAACGATCTATTGACCCATAGTCAACGCAGATTCAGAAAGTATCGTTCTTGTGAAACACAGCTAGCTCTTTACTCACATGATGTGATGAGTGCTATCGACAAGCGATGTCAAATAGATTTCTGGAGGCTTTTAACACTGTACTCACAAGCGTCTTCTAATCATATTGCGTGCTTATGCAATGTCGCCATAGTTATGCGATTGGATTCGTGATTTCTTGTCAGAAAGGACACAGTACGTTGTTAGTGACGGTAAGAAATAGAATAGAACAGAAGCGATATCTGGTGTCCCACAAGGAAGTTTTATAGGGCCCTTAATGTTTCTTATTTTTATATACGATTTAGGAAACAATTTGAGTATCTCTCTTAGACTGTTCGCGGATGATGCTGTCATTTATTGGTTAGTAAAGTCACCAGAAGATCATAAGCAACTGCAAAATGATTTTGATACCTTCATGGTGCAAAAATTGGCAATTGGCCCTTAATAATAAAGTGAGATCATCACCCACTCGGTTAGCCGTGTGGCCTAACGCACCGCGTTTCGTGGCGGGGAGGCATGCAGTCCCCAGTTCGAATCCGCCCGGCGAATTAACTAGGGGGGGTCGCCCAGCCTGCATGTGGTTTTTAGACGGTTTTCCACATCCCCCTAGGTGAATACCAGGATGGTACCAAAGTCCCGCCTTAGTTACACGATTCGCAAACATTTCGTAACACTTTACACTTTCCCACATATCACACTACACGCAGACATATGGGGTGGCGCAAGAAGGGCATCCGGCCGCCCCGTAATTACTAACATGCCAAATCCACATTAACAAGCCGACCTGCACTGTGTGGAAAAACGGCTGAAGAGAAAGAATAATAATAATAATGTGAGATCATCCATATGATCAATAAAACAAATCCTTTAAAAAACTAGATACCTAGGAATAACAACTACGAACAAACTGGAAAGAACATATAGAAAATATTGTATGGAAGGCGAACAAAAGACAACGCTTCAATGGCAGAACACTTAGAATATGCAGCAGTTCTACTAAAGAAACTGCGTACACTCCACTTGTGCGTCCCATTTTGGATTATGGCTCCGCGTTGCGGTATCTAAACCAGGTGGGACTGACGGACGATTTAGAGAAAGTTCAGAGAAAGGCAGTTCGTTTTGTATTATCATTTTATAGGGGATAGAGAGAACGTCACGGAAGTGATGGACGAGTTTTGGTGGAAAAGACTGAAAGAATATTTATTTGCGGCTAGATCTATTTGTGAAATTTCTTTTACCTACTTTTCTCTTCTTTGCGAACATATACTGTTATCACCCATCTACAGAGGGAGATAAAAATAATAGAAATCAGCGAAAACAAAAAGATTTATGTGTGTCTTTTTCCCGCGAGCTATTAGAGAATGGAACTATAGAGAAATATCATAAAAGTGGTTCGATGAACTCTCTGCCATGCACTTCAGTGTGAATTGCAAAGTATCCATGTAAATGTAAAAGATGTATTTTGAAGACTTTTTCTCCCGTTGTATAAGTTCTAGAGTGTACATTTGTACTGTGACAACTTTATTTTATATACAATCTAATGTGGTCTGAAAGCACATCTTTGTTATTTTGTACTGATGCTGATGGTGTGGCATTTATGGAGTCGTGTTCAACCTGCCTGGTGCTAGGCATTTCAGCGGATGCCGCTTCGGTGATTTGCGTGTCAAAGGTGAAGTGATAATGCGGACAGCACAACACCCAGTCCTCTAGCGGAAAAAATATCTGATCTGACCGGGAATAGAAGCCGCACCTCCAGCACGCTGTACACTTGACTACGGAAGCAAACATTTAGTACTGAAGGTTTAGTTTTGTAAAGTGTGAGGATAAAACGATTGACCAGCTTCCTTTTGCATATCGGGTGAATTTTTGAATATACGAGGTTGGAACTTAAATAGCAGCAACTGTTTATTCACAGCCCATACAAAAGCGTTACATCTTTGCAACTTGCTACTGTCCAAAGTAGTCACCAGCGTTGTGTAGAACCCGTTGTCAGCGATGTGGAAGTTGTAGTATACTGTTAGCAGAGCCTGTTCTGTTGATGGTGCGAATGAAGCGGTCTACTGACTATCGAATCTCTGGATGAGTTCTGAAGCGAATGCCACGAAGTGGTTCCTTCATCTTCAGAATCAAGTCAAGGACTTAAGTCCTGGAAGTATGGTGGCTGGTACAGTACTGCCCAGTCCCATCGACCGAACAGAGTAGACACAGCTTGCGCTGTATGCGCCTGCGCAGAGTCGTTCAAAATGATGGGAAGAAAGTGTTGCCGCTTCATTCGCAAAGATGGCTGCCGGTGACTCTCCAAAGACGAACGGTTATACTGTGCATTGACGGTCTGCCTTGGTGGATAACACGATCACAGTCGTACATGAGAATCACCATAACATTCACCATACTGATACACTGAAGCACTTTTGACTTTCAAAATATTTCAAATGTCTGTAAATCTATCGGACCAAACTGCGTGGTCATCAGTCCGTAGCTTACATACTACTTAAACCTAGATAAACTAACATACGGACAAACACACACACCCATGCCCCAGGGAGAACTCTAACCTCCACGGCGAGCAACCGCGCGCTCTGCAGCAAGGTGCTTTAGACCGCTCGGCTACTCCACCGCGGCTTTCGCAGCGACCCATAATGATTCTTTGGATTGGCGTTTCAGCTTTGGCTCGTGCGATGTCACCCATGTATCATCCAGTGTTGCGATACGGCGTAAGAAAGCCTCTTCTTCGCGCTCTTAGAAGTACGTCGTAACTCCATTTCCGTCAATTCATGCGGAACCCATCATTATGCAATTTTCCGCATGCCGACGAGTTCCTTCAGGTTGCTATGCACACTCGCATGCGCTAATCCGGTTTCATGGACGAGCTCACGAATAGTCTGGCGTCGAAGACTGTGCACTAACGTGGCAACAGTATGCCCCTCTTCTTCAGTGTAAGGAAATGGTTGTGGTTAGTGAGTGAGATTGATAAATTAACTTTAAGGATCGATGAGAAAATATTTTTAACATGTAGTGAATGTTCGGTGTGTCTTTTACTGATCTTAAACACGTGGTAATGTTACGTTGAACGCGTATAATCGGCAAGTGAATGTAGTTACATTTTGATTAATTAACAAAGCAATTAGTGTCATTATGCAAAACTATGGCTCTATCTGACAACTTTACTAATATCACTCACCTTTACCTTCCTTACAATCTGATTTCGGAGTGCTGCACACACCAGATAGCTGAAAGTAATTCCGCGTTTGTGCAATGCGTGCGATGTACTAGCAATTTGTACACGTCTCGTTGTAATTTCAATAAGTGATTTTCTATATTAATCAATGTCAGTGGTTGGTAAGTAGGTGCAAGGCAACCACTGCACTTAATATTTTTTCTGATTATACTTCTCTTTGAAAATTTTGAAATTACTTATATTTCACATTGAAAAATGTTTTGAGTTCATAAACTAGAAATGATCTGTCAGGTAAAACAGATTTTGGCGGTGGCAAGAATTGCTGAACTCATACACTACTGTGCTTAGTGGCGGTGGCAAGAATTGCTGAACTCATACACTACTGTGCTTAGTGAACGCCAACACATTAATTTTGAGATTAATAATTTTTAACTACATTTTTATCTGTGAATATGTTTCGTCAAAGTAGGTGATCATCAAAGTTCTAGCTGAATTAATTACTGTTCGTTAACTAAATTTGAAAATAATGGTATCTGCCATACAATGTTCATATGCAATTAATCTAATTAAATTCATAGTCAATATTTAAGCTTTCTATAATATTTTTCACTATAAAATGTTATTCTCAACCGTAGGATCAGTCTGTCCAATTATTATCAATTAGCTTCGCTACTCAATCAAGAATAGAGGTTGTATTCATTGTAATAACAATGACATAATATCTCATGTTGTATTTTTGCACATCAAAGTTAGTGAATACTTAAAATAGACATTAGTTACAAATTTTGACTTACATATAAATTTACTACTTATCAGAAAGTCTAGTGATGTCCGTTTTGTTTACATAGGTCTTACAACAGTGGTTTACAAGATATAATGTCCGATATATTTTCCAGAATACATCATCTCCACATTCATGAGAGATGCATGCTCTTGCTCCACTTTCCACATTTCATAAGCAGTGGCCGGCCGCGGTGGCCGAGGGGACTGAGGCGCTCCAGTCACGGTTTGCACGGCCACTACGGTCGGGGATTCGAATCCCCCCTCGGGCACGGATATTTGTGCCGTCCTTAGTCTTAGTTAGTTCATAATTAGTTTGTAAGCTTCGGGACTGATGACCCCGTAGTTAAGTCCCATAAGTTCTACAAACATTTGATTTGAACATAAGCAGTGCAGTTTCTTACAATGGGAATCACGCATTCGTTCTGCGTGGCAGTAAGCGTTCAAGACAACGCCATTCCGTTCGGCATGATACGACGAAAACGTTATTGCTTACGAAATTTCTGCCACGAGCAGATCGAACACTACTCGTATTTGCTTGAATCACACACTTTGCTTCACTTTTATAACTTTTATAAAAATACTAAATTTGAGCCGGCCGCAGTGGCCGAGGGGACTGAGGCGCTCCAGTCACGGTCTGCACGGCCACTACGGTCGGGGGTTCGAATCCCCCCTCGGGCATGGATATTTGTGCCGTCCTTAGGATAAGCTAGTTGATAAGTACTTTGTAAGTTTCGGGACTGATGACCCCGTAGTTAAGTCCCGTAAGCTATACAAACATTTGATCATTTGAACTAAATTTGGAATGAACTTGAGCGCTCTGCTCGCTCACAGGTGACTGTTTCCCTCGATTGTGCGCACGCTTGGAGATAAGGTAGGTATGCCAACAACGTGTGCTATCAGCGACAAGAGTAAATTCCATTGCACAGTGTCTCCACAGCAGTGTTGCCATTATTTAATTTCTAATCCTTCTGTTTATATCGGGAAAAATTAAATGTTGCGAAGTCTCTTAGGTTTTCATCATTCCAGTGCATATAATCTTCTTTACAAGGGAACCTCCCCATCGCACCTCCCTCAGATTTAGTTATAAGTTGGCGCAGTGGATAGGCCTTGAAAACCTGAACACAGATAAATAGAGAAAACTGGAAGAAGTTGCGTGGAACTATGCAAAAAATGAGCAAAATATAAAAACTGAACAGTCCACGCGAGAAGGCTGTGAGCATAGTATTGCTGTGGTTCTCTGGCTAGCGTAAACATCTGTGGAGCGAGAGGTAGTATCTCTTTATTCATTCACCACATGAATAAGTTAGGTGGGTCGACAAAAAATTCATGTCGTGTGACGCACATACCGTCATCAGTGTTGTATAGAATACACCATAAGTGAGGAATCGGTTGACCTATCACCTAGCGATCAAATGTTTTAGGTTTCCATTGGACAGGCACTTCCTTTCTTCTGCTAATTGCATTGTTTTGTGGTGCGGTCGCAAAACACAGATACTAAGATGATTACAGCGAACAGAGACGTCAATGAATGGACGGATAGATCATAATTTTAGGGAAGTAAACAAATTTTCGTTCAAGGGAAGGTTTGAACCAAAGACCTCTCCCTCCACAGCTCCTTACATTAATCACCAGACACACACACACACACACACACACACACACACACACGCACGCACACACACACATACATATATCCCTTGCTAGTCCGAATCGTTCCTCTTGAACGCGTATTTTCTGCCCTTCCGTTCAAAATCCTCAGCGATTATGGTACGCCCGTGAGTAGGTGGCTTATCCAACAGACTGCAAGGAACGATATAAGTATAACGAGAAGATGATGATGATGATGAAGATGAATGGAGGGCGATCAACAACCAGGTTTTCAGCGCCCGGGCAGAATGTAGTTGAGGCGAGTGTCAGGAATGTTTTTTTCAAGATGAGGGAAACACAATATAAAATGCAGACTTCAAGAACTGGAGATAAAATCTGGGTGCAGCATGAATCAACGTAGGTAACTCAAGACTCATACTTTGTCTGAAAAGTAGAACTTGGATGAAGTAGTTAAAATGACAGGATGAAAGCGGACTGCCTGCAGGAAGAAAAGATAGCTACCTACCAATCTACAATACACTAACACCTCCAGCCTCTGAACAGACTGCGGTCTGGAATGGGTAGATGCAACAAGAATTTGCACAAGTGGGGAATCGGTGAAAGTGTTTTGTGTTTGTGCGGAAACATACAGAGTATGAACCACCTGCTGGAATGTCCGGAAGTAAATCACCCAAGAGCGTGCAGAGCCCATGACCTGATGACCTGCAGCAGTACTGCAATGGCATATATAGACTTCTGGAAGAATGAGATATCAAGTTGCTCTTACTATTCTTGTACGTAATTTTCATGTATTATATGTTATTGTAAAAATTTGTAGACATTATTATCTTACAATTTGTGAATTTATTATATACTGTTTCTAGCTCGCATACGACATATACAGGTGTTTCACTAAGTGTGTTTGCCTCTGTAACTTATAAAATAATAGGTGACGGGAAATTTTAATGCGGTAGGTCAACAGAAGAAATGTTACACTTTCTGCGGAGCTATGAACATAGTTTATTGTATCATTTTCCACAGAGTTACACCACAAAGATATAATTTTTTAAATGGAACAATAGTTTTTTCTATCGTGTATTGGATTCGTTTAAACCAGCTGCGTCCAAATCAATTTAAACTACATTCCGATCACTGTTATTTTTGGTGCAATAACGCTTCAAAGTTTAGGGGGCGGAGGCTACGACAGCGTAGCTGACTGGCTGCTGGTCATGAGACAGTGGGCCGTGCCCCAGGGGATAGCCACTCGGCCAGTCAGCTACGCTATCGCAGCCTCCACCCCGGAACTTTGAAGGGTTGTAGCTCGCAAACTAACAGTGACAGGAATGTTGTTTAAATTGATTTGGACACAGCTGGTTTAAACGAATCCAATACACGATAGAAAAAAAAACTATTGTTCCATTTAAAAAATTATTTCTTTGTACTGTAACTGTTTGGAAAATGATACAATAAACTATGTTCATAGCTCCGCAGAAAGTGTAACATTTCTTGTGTTGACCTACCGCATTAAAATTTCCCGTCACCTATTATTTTATAAGTTACAGAGGCAAACACTTAGTGAAACACCCTATATATCCCTTGCTAGTCCGAATCGTTCCTCCTGACCGCGTATTTCCTGCCCTTCCGTTCAAAATCCTCAGCGATTACGGTACGCTCGTGAGTAGGTGGCTTATCAAACAGACTGCAACGAACGATAAAAGCAGAATGAGAAGATGATAATGAGGTTTTCAGCGCCCGGGCAGAATGTAGTCGAGGCGAGTGTGATGAATGTTCTTTTCAATATGAGGGAAACACAATATAAAATGCAGAATTCAACAACTGGAGATAAAGCCTGGGTGCAGCCTGAATGAAGGTAGGTAACTCAAGAGCCACCATCGTACTTTGTCTAAAAAGTAGAACTTGGATTCAGTACTTAAAATCACAGGATGAAAGCTGAATGCCTACAATCTACAATACACTAGCACCTCCAGTCTAAAAGCTTAGGCCAGAGTCCAGAAATTTCACAAAAGTGTAAAAGCTTTTAACACACTCTCCTCGTCATCGCCTAAAATATGTAGCAAATCTGCACCAATATCCGCCTCTGTTCTCTGTGCCCGGTATAAGGTACACTCTATTAAAAGGTGACGTACAGTAATCTGTATGCCACAGGCATCAAACATCGGGGGCTCCTCACGTCGAAGGAGGAATCCGTGGGTAAACGGACAGGACAGTGCCCGATTCGCAGGCGGGTAATGGCGACTCATCCCTCCTGAGGGGCCGGCAGGAGGATCGCCACGGACGGGTAGTGGGCTTCAGCAACCGCAGCTTCTTATCTGTTAAGGTAAAGCAGTTAACAATCCGAAGATTAATTCACCAGATGTAATTAGCAGCATTGGCCGTTAATGTTTTATTTTTAAAAAAAACCACAGATCGATTTCGATCACATAATGATCATCTTCAGTGTCCTTCCAACGAGCATATGCATGCCCTGAATGCAACTGTAGGCAGTTGCATTCAGGGCATGCATATGCTCGTTGGAAGGACACTGAAGATGATCATTATGTGATCGAAATCGATCTGTGGTTTTTTTAAATAAAACATTAACGGCCAATGCTGCTAATTACATCTGGTGAATTCATCATTGTGTGGTCGTGGAGCACCTCCAAGTAATGGAATCAAACCTCAAAACAATCCGAAGATTGGTTTGAACACCTCAGTGCTTTACTAGGCATGGTCCTATTTGGAGGTGGTGTGCCGTTGCCTTCCTCCGTCCTTCGAACTGACTTACCCAGCCAGTTATAGGGGGACCTACAGTTTAACATGGGTTCCGAACCACATCAGCAACATTGCCAGAGGTGAAAGAAGTGGAAAGTGACAGATAAAAATCTTAGGACCTGGCGGGGATCGAACCCGCGACCTTTGGATTCGTAGTCTGGCACTCTACCACTGTGCTACTTTTTTTTTTTTTTTAACGAAAACTTTATTTACTAAATGTGTTTACAAATAGTTATAATTTTGTGAAACAAGTTGTTTTCTTACAAAAAGTGAATGAACGGTGCAAATTTTTCTCTTTTCCATGGATCGTTGAGGATTTCTCTTCTTGCACGGAGGATGTATTGTCGAAAGTCGCTCACAGATCCACCTCCCGCAAGGGCGTAGTTGATGAACGAATATATAAACCAAGTTAGAGTTCTGGTCTTGGACACTGGGAAAGCCTTTACATCCATGTACACCAGTTTCTTCGTGTTGATGTCGTTGACACTCAGAGACAGCAATCCTGCCGATTTAAACTTGATCCATTTCCACAGATCCGCTATTTTGGAGCAGCCTACTACACGGTGGATGGCAGTGTCGACCAATCCGCAGTGCTGGCAATACGGGTGACCGGTGAGCTTTATTCTGTGGCGACGGCCAGCAGTCGGGATTAAATCATTTATAAACATGTAAGCTGATGAGCGCAACGTTGAACATATCGATTTATCTGCAAAATTGGACCAAACATGTTTCCAATTTAAGTCTTTGTGTTTCTTTTGGATTGCTGGAGGATATGGAGCTTTTACACCAATGGTCTCGAGTATTTTCTTTGTCGTATAGAATGTTACGTTTGGAGATTTCTCTAAAACACATGTTGCTGTCTGCAATGTACGCAGTAGATTTGCCGGTAGCCTTCTGTCACCTGTATTGCCTGTTACGATACCCCACCCAGCCTTTAGCAAATCTGACTGACTAGCCGGTAATTTTAGGGTATGTATGAGATTTTTCACAATCAGGGCTGAACATTTTGCCTCACAATCAGTTAAAGATAAGCCTCCTTCAGCAAATGGTTGTGTCAACTGATCCCTGGCCACCCGGAATAGTTTACCTTTCCACACAAACCAACCTATGTACTTCTTTATTTGTGCAATACATTGTCTGTCGATAGGGATGACTTGTGCAACGTACCACATTTTAGAGAGAGCCAGTGTATTTACACATTCGATCCTCTGTATGATGTTCAGTTGCCTCGTACTATTTGCAATAAGAGCTCCTCGTACTTTGTCCACTATGCTTTTAGAATTATTGGAAAGGAGCTCATTTACATCCTTTCGGAGTTTTAGTCCTAGCACTTCCATTTCAACAGATTCAGTGAAAGTATGTGCGAAGGGTTGGGCACCTTCATTGAGCCACAGGAGATGTGTTTTCCTGTGGTTAATGGTTGCCCCTACAGCATTTTTATAGTCGTTTAGTATTGCTGCCACTTTTACAGTATCTTGGGGTTCTGTAATTGTAATGGTAACATCATCAGCATAGGCATTCAAGGTAAACCGTTGGGCACCAACCTGCAACCCTGATAGGGAGGTGCTAACTGTGCGGATTAGTGGCTCCAAGGATATGACGAACAAAATCATAGCCAAAGGGCAACCCTGTCTAACAGAACGTTGGATTGGGAACTTTTCCGTAAAGTTCCCGTTGATTTGAACTTTGGCAAACATTTGGTATCTTGACAGCCATCCTCCTCCCACAAGTGCAGAGACCGCAGCCGCAGCAAGGAAGTGGCATCTTGCACGCTGTCTGGACAGGCCTCTGTGGCGGCCCGATCGGCTTCCTCGTTTCCAGGAATTCCAACATGTTCACCCAACAAAATATGATCTCTTTCCCCGAAGAACGAGAAAATTAATGGGCTAGTGACAGTGGTGGACAGGTCACTCTCCAGCACACGCCATAAGCTGGTACAGTGTAAAGCTGCAGGTGACTAGTTTACGACTTTGTGTGTTCGGCGACATGGTGCAACCAAAAATAGCTCTGTGCAGCGGCGTCGAGCAACAGCGGGAGGAAGCGGCGATAAGAATCGGCGAGTGCGGACGGCCGATAGAGGCTAACATGCTGCGGGCGTAGAGAGAGAGTGAGAGGGGAGGGAGGGAGAGTGGGGTGGGGGGCAGCGCGGTGCAGCAGGGGGGGGAGGTGGCCGTGGCCTTGGCGGCAGGGTCCGCGACCCACGCAACTGGGCGCTGGGCCGCCCCCCCCCCCCCCCCCCCCTGCACAACGGGCCGCAGCGCCGGCGGCTGCTGCTGCTGCCGTGTCGTCTGGCCTGGCGGTGTGGAGCGCCAGACGCCCACACGACGCTTTCATCCGCAGCCGACATCGCGGAGTCAGCGACCGCGACCGCAACCACTGCACACCACGTGACACCACACACCCGCACAACGTCTCGCTGAATAGAGAATTGCCCGTAGCACCGGCGCTGTTGGCAGTGGGGTCTGTCTCGCGGCAGTGCACACTTGGCTGTTCTGACGTTTAGCTGCCGGAAGTTCACGTCACGTGACTGTACCATATGTAAACACAAGGCTGCAGTCAAGGTGGTTAGAATATCTGGCTGCACTCGCTGCAGTCCTGCTCCTGACAGATTAGATTAGTTTTTTGTTCCGTAGATCCATGTTGAGGACACCCTCGTGGATGTAAAACATAATATAAATATAGATACATACAGTTTTATGTTTTCTTTGAGCTGATAAAATAATAATATAGTATCAATACCGATACACGCATCATTTGGTACAATTTAGAAATTCACTAATGGAGTAGAACGAGTTGGCCACTAGAAACAAAGGGTGTCAGTGCAAGTGACTAGTGAATTTGCCAACAGTCATCATCGGTTTGGGAAGAAATTACATGTGGTGTCCCACAAGGATTAATCTTAGGGCCATTGCTTTTTCTTGTGCACATTAGTGGCCTCTCATCAGTTACACTACCAGAAGCAGAGTTCGTTTTGTTTGTAGATGATACAAGTATTGCAATAAAAAGTACGTCAAGCATAGTTATAGAAAGGACTGCTAATGATATTTTCATGAACTTTAATAACTGGTTTAAAGCCAACTCATTGTCATTAAACTTTGAAAAGATTCACTACATGCAGTTCAGAACATGTGCATATGCATTAAGTATGAAGAAGAGCAGTATAGAAAAGGTTAAATTCCTGGGATTCTAGCTACATTTTTTATACTTGATGTGTGTTCCTGAGTAGTGGACCCCTTTTTGAACTAAAGTAAGTGCTTTTAAGTCCTTGTGTAGATCATTTTTATTGATAGTATTGTATGTATGAACTGAACTGTTTGTTGGGAAAAGGGCTATATTATTTATGACAAATTTCATTAAGGACGAAATTCACTGAGAGGCAGTAGTTAATACACCCAGTTTTTTGAAGAGGCTTCTACAGGACGTCCGTGAATTTACTCCACAAATACCGGTAATACATATTACACACTTTTGTACTCTGAAGACTTTTGACTGACTTGAAGAGTTACCCCAAAATATCATACCTTATGATGACATCATGGAATGAAAGTAAGAAAAGTCTGCAAGCTTTGTTATTTTTATGTCTTCTATGTCTGATAACACTCGTATTGAAAATACAGATTTGTTGAGTCGTTTCTGCAGTTCTGTGGTGTGTTCCTCCCAACTAAATTTGTAATCCCAGGAATTTAATACTGTCAACCTCTTCTATCTGCTCTGCTTCATACTTAATGTATATGCTGGTGGAAAATCTCTTACATGTTCTGAACTGCATGTAGTGAGTCTTTTCAAAGTATAATGACAATGAGTTGGCTTTAAACCATTAATTAATGTTCATGAAAATATCATTAGCTATGCTTGACGTACTTTTTATAGCAATACTTGTATCATCTGCAAACAAAACGAACTCTGCTTCTGGTAGTGTAACTGATGAGAGGTCATTAATGTACACAAGAAAAAGCAGTGGGACTAAGATGGATCCTTGTGGGACGCCACATGTAGTTTCTTCCTAATCCGATGATGACTGTTGGCCTGACTCACTGACATCCTTCGTTTCCTGTTAGTGAGGTACGACTTGAACCATTTTGCAGCATTTCCCATGACACCATAGAATTCTAATTTACTTAAAAGTATGTTGTGGTTCACATAATCAAATGCCTTTGACAAATCACAGAAAATACCTGCTGCTTGCAATTTATTATCTAATGAAATAAGTACATTCTCACTGTAGGTGTAAATAGCCTTCTCGACATCGGAACCTTTCAGAAATCCAAACTATGTTTTGGACAACATGTCATTTGTGGTCAGGTGATTGAGAACTATTGAAGAATTGAAACTATTGAAGAATTCGGTTTAACGTGAGCTGTGTAATTCCCACCTCATGTTGTAGTCGTTCATCTACAATAAACGAAACGGGGTAAAAATTAAGCAATAAGCCGTCATTGCATTTTCTTAGTTTATATTACATGTGCAGTGGATGAACCAAAATACTCAACGGAAACGTTTTTGTTTTCTTTTTCCCTGTGATTATGTGAAACTTTTAATTCTTATAATGAAATGTGATTAACATTTCAAAATAAATGTGGAGGAAACGTTGAAACTAGCTACACTGCAGATCAGCTTACCACCACGACTTATTTCGCATGCACATTTGTTTGCTTCGGCAACTGAAAATAGCTGTCACTGTTCAACATAACCAGCACTATGAATGACTGGCAGCACATACACGATTTCAAGTATAAGTTGTGCACTGTCACATTTGACCAAAACAGGCAATATCCTTAAATGATTTAGAATTACTCAATTAACTTTTTCAGATATGCCTAAAATGGGTAAATTCGTAAATGTAGTTATTGAACTTAATGAAGTATAGCAATTTATCTTCTGAATTCACAATCGGCATAACTGAAGATTGGGATACCATCCGTCACCTTTGACCCATAACGTCATCAACATGTCGGAAACCCAGTATACAGTATATCTTAATACTTCTGTATTATAGCTATATAATAAATAATCTGTAGTTATTCTCGTAAATTACACACGTTCGTATACAATTTTACTGCTTGTATGTGTGTGTGTGTGTGTGTGTGTGTGTGTGTGTGTGTGTGTGTGCGTGTGCGTTAAGTATTTTTACATAACAAACGTGACAGTTAAACACTGAAAATATCAGACTACTTCAAATTTTTACACAGAAATTCTGTAGCATGACATAATCATACAATTTTTCGTATTTGGTTCTCAATGCATTGCAGTAAAAACATGACAAAAATTGCATTACTTTATTTATCATCTTTCATTCATTCAAATACTATACCAAAGCTATCTACAATAATGACAGTATTTCGTTGTCCAGTACAGTTTCATATCAAGTAAATAGATGTCACAGAATTACAGGGTAGGATGTGGGCTAACATTATATTTGATAGCTTTTTAAGGAACTGCATTTTGATAATGCAGTTCCACATTGTGGACACTTCCTTTTCCATTTTTCGACACACGAATCTTCTCAGATAAATGAATTTTATATTGAGTGTAGAGGTTCTAACGCATATTGAACTCGTAACTGCATTCCTCACACTTTTGGAACGTTTTGTGCGAATAAATCATGTTCACCAAAAGACAGCAACAACGAAATAAATAAGCAGTAACGAAGTTAAAACGGAGCGCTCAGTGTGTCAGGAAAGAGCAGAATAAAATAGGAAGACACCTTGAAACAAATTGACTGGTCCCGTGAAGTAAACTTCCGATAGCTAAACGTCAGAACAGCCAAGTGCCTACTGCCGCCAGACAGAACTGTTGGCAGTGGCTGGCGGCGCATCCTATGTGTTCACTGGTTCGGAAAAAAGCTCCTCGTGAAAAAAAAAAGCAAATAAAAAAATATTAAGTGTTTTTAAACTATCGTTCATCGTTTCGTTCTTCTATCAGATCATTTTCTATGCACATTCAAAGCAGTTTTCTCGCATGAGAAACGTTTTACGTCGCGGAGACAGCACGTATACGAGTCGTAGCGGGGCAAGGTACGTAGACTAGAAAGGTATGCCAGTTTGGGCTTCTTCACTGTCATTGGTTAGCGCTGTATTACGTCACTCGGCAGAGAGCCGCTGTATTATAAGGCCGCCGTGAACACATTTTCTCTGTGCGTGATATCTTTCACGTGTATGGTTTTCCTTTTGTCGCCTAGAGGTGGAATGGGGGACTGATGACCATTGCAGTTTTGTCCCCCTTAAACAACCAACAACAACACATTTTCTCCGTCTTTTCTCTTCGAATTCGACAAAAAACATTGCTTTTAAGCGGTGGAACACGCTTGTGTTTTATATATATATATATATATATATAAAGTATACTAACATACAAAGGACTGAAAAAGAAAAGCTTCAAACATTATTAACAACTAACTAACCCGTCCCGCCCCGCGACTTGGCACGGGTAATATTTAAACGTCTTTAACTCGAGAACCCCTGAACGTATCGTGATGAGTTTTTTTTTAATTTTTTTAATTGTAGGGCTCATAAAGATCTAAAATAAAGTCCGTGAGAGCAGATATCTAACTCTTATAGATTTCCCACAATCACTATTTATGTAGTCTGAAGCCATCTGGTTACAGCTCGTTAGGAGAGAAAAATGGTACCTATGCTTCACTCGTAAAAGTTAGACATATGCTATCAAGGACGTTTTTTAGACCTTTGTGAGATCTACAATTTAAAAGAAACCTCATCATGATACGTTCAGTAGTTCTCGAGTTATAGAAGGTTAAAGGGACAGACAAAGAGAAAATGTGCTTCTGTTTTATATAATACCATGATTTCAACCCCTTAGAACGAATTTCGAAGTTTTACTACGCCTATAACAGTGACACTAGTTAATGCAATAAGTTGGCGAAGTTTTATCGCAAACGACTTAATGACATTGAGAGGCATAACATAAGGACAGCAGAGGCCTTCATTATTATATACTGTATATTAGATAAAGAAAACTTTCATTACAAGGCAAACTTAACAGCCGATTTTCGTATTAATGCTTTTGTTTTACTCATTTAATTACTATGATCATTGAACTGCATACTACTTTCAAACATACAATTTTATCAGTCGGCTTCACAAAAATTTTCGGAACAAATTCTGGCATTTGTGACATTTATCTCGTCTTGTCGTTTACGGCGAGAGATCCATATGCGCTGAAGTTCCTCATCTTTTGGAAACCGATGGTACAAAATGCCTTCCGTCTTGCGTCCACTGTTACTGCACTTCGCAACAGCACAACACGAAGTATTCTTACTCGTAATTACAGAAAGAATATATGGAAAAATTGTTCCCTAATACAAGAAAGCTACTCTCTGTCCGAACATTTAACATTTCACACGAAACGAGCGAGCGCAAAACACAACTTCCTACTTGCACGTTTCATAAGGGTACTACGGCAACTGCTCGGCGCTTGCTGCCAGGTGACGTCACAGAAGCAAAGCGCGCGAATGGTAGCCCCTGGTAGCGGGGCTACTAAAGGTCTGGTTCCTATGCTGCGGCTGCGAATGCCGCTGTCGTAGGCAGCCGCAGCGCTTCTGAACGCAGACGCCAGACGTCAGACGCGTATAATATAGGCGGCAGTGGCCGCGGCGTTGCAATGCGCATGCGCGGCTGAGGTTCAAATCATGAGCGCTGCATAGTGGGACGGAATCCCCGAAACGTGGCAAAACTTTGTGATGGCAGAACATGTGGGCCAGGATTAAAGGTGGGAACGATTGATTCAGCTACAGTCTCCCACAATTAACATTTATTGATAGTTAAGTAGAAAACAATTTAGAAAACTTCCCTGCAATGATGCTGTCCATCAAGTCGTTTGACGATAACAAGTTACTTAACCACTTTCAATATTAATTTAAAAACCGCCCACGTAACATTTCATAATTTACAAATACTTCAATAATGTGGCGTCAGCCTGCAACTGAACAAATTCCAAATCTAGTACACACTACAGCAATAATACAAGAATACGAAAATTAAAACAATTATTAAATTCAAACAAACGTATGCTTCCCTCTCAGAATATTATCCAGGTCAGAAAACAGGATTCGGGAAACTCATGCTTCCTTTATAGTCTTATCCAGCTCCTTGGTGACCTCATAACTCAGTTCAGTAAATACATTGAGCTTGCTGCCGTATACTGTAACAACATATTCCAAGATGACGTATCTGCAACAGACTAGTATTAACGGTATGTCAATGTTCACCACAATACGTCACCACAGTTTCATCAGCTCAATGTTAATTAGCACACCCCGCTGTTAATAGCGGTATTAAGTATAGCACACCAGCGAGGAACCACCCCCAAACAAAATCAACCAATGAAAACCAAATGTCAAGCAGTTCATACAGTTTAGCAGACATTAAAAGTCATAATGTGGCTCAGCCATATAGAAGTGTCCACCGCATCTCACAGCAAGTTACATTTGATATCGGTCAGGCCGATTTCAAGCAGCGAACACAAACACAGTACCTGTATTGCTGTATGCCATATCATGGGACACTTGCACTTGCCATACGTCAATACATCATTCGCCGACGTGGCCTTAATATACCTCAATATACACGCCGACAACATGATTTGGCCAAACTTGTCTCCGTGCAGTTCCTCCCCGGAATCGAAAGACAGTACAGTCTTCCAACACAATCAGTAAGCGTAACCTCCTGCACTTGCCCGTACTGACGAGTGTCGGTGGTGTAACAGCCAACAACAACCTTCTCCACGCTGTCACAGCAAGGCACCTTCTCGCTCGCCCTGTAACCGACTGTCCACAGACCAATCCACCGACAAAGATCCCATTTTCCTCCACCAGAGTTCGTATTTGCGGAAGAAAGCCAACGCCGAAATCGATCACAGGGTAGCTAATCTACTCATGTGCCTTACACGGCACAACTTCCAGAAACGAATTGTCGATTCTCGTAATTTTGACGGTTGGGTTGGGTAGTGGAAGGATTGGTGCATTGCATTCCGGAAGGAGAGGTCGCCACCTTCGATACCTGTCGAGTTACGTCAGTTCAAAAGTGACCTTCGTCGAGAGCACACGCGGCGCTGTGAAAGCGAGGAAAATTTACTCTCGGTTTGTGAGTGAATATTTTGAAAGTGAAGAGAAGAAATTCAGTTCTACAAGATGTAAACGGTTGCTACAGATATGTACAAAATGTTCATACACTAAATGGGCATAAATTTCATGGTTATCTTATTTATATTAAATTTTTTCCGATGCATGTGTAAAACGACCATGATTTGCCGAACTTGCATTGCAACTATAACAAAAGTAGCATATACCGCAATATACCGCGGGATTTCAACTCCGAGTATATAAGGTAAAGCAGTCAACAATCGGAAGATTGGTTTGAACACCACAGTGCTTTACTAGGTATGGTCCTGTTTTGAGGTGGTATGTCGTTGCCTTCCCCCTTCCTTCGAACTGACTTACCTAGCCAGTTAGAGGGGGGCCAACAGTTTAACGTGGGTTCCGAACGACGGTGCTACTCGGTATTTTTAACATCGGCAACACTGCCATTGGTGAAAGAGGTGGAAGGTGACAGATAAAAACCTAGGACCTGGTCAGTCTATAGATTGATTAATTATCTCATGTTATCGACAAGAATCATCTGCCAAAATCTGCCATTTCTCTTGTATAATGAATATATACAAGTGCCCGTGCGGCTGACATCTCGTAGCACAACATGGTCGATGGAGCGTGCGGCGCGGTAGGCTACGGAACTAAGCTACACTTATTACTTCTATCATTGATTATACTATTCCTTGTGCTCTGTCACCGACTTTCAAGATTGTTTCATTATATCACTGAATTACAATGTGTGAGGTATCGAAGATTTTTTTCCCGATATATTTTCGACAAATATTCTGTTATAATAAACAAATGCACGTTGGCAGTGTATTAATTATTAGTGTCTAAATACTACGTATATATACGTTATTATTAATAAATTATTGTGGATTTGCATGGGTCACTTTGCTATATTAGCTCCGCCATTTTGTTTAGACAATTTTTATCTTCAAATTCGTAATCAGCGAGCTCGAAAACCCCCCTGAGATGAGTTTTGTGTAATTAAACGTCTTCCTGGGGGTTTTGGCCACATATTGGGGATTCTAACCCACTGTGTGCGCTGGGAGGGGGGTACAAGGAGTTGCACTTCCACTCCCCCCCCCCCCCCTCGCCGGCTTGGATGAAAACACACAGAAAAAGCTGGAGAAATAAAACATTATTATTTTATAATATAAAATGTAATTATTCCGGCGTAAGCTTCGGTGCAAGTCACTGTCTCAACAGGAACCTAAAGCGGCTAGGCTGTTGTCCAAAAGTGTTCAGTGTTCAGTTTATCTGCAAAAAGGCTAACAACATCGAAAACACCAGTAGAGGCGTGTTCTAAGGATTTATATTCAAATACCGGTGCTTTTGCCGCGTGCCTTAATACAGAGGCCTTACTATAGATAATTATAAGATTTCACTGGTATAGATTATATCACGAGTATATTTCTAATCGGCCGCTTTCCACGAAGAGAACACGGTGGATTTTTTTGGTTGTCATACCTATTTTGCAAGTTAATACGCTCTGTGCGTCATCTCGACGCCATAGTTCAAATGGGTGTTTTATTTTATTGGTTTCGGGTACTTTTCTCCTTTGGCCAGATACTCGCGCGTACTTAATCTAAGTGGGACAACGAGAGAGGAAGGAAGCGTCTGTGGCCTTTTACAGGGAAACATGCCAGAATTTGCCTTGAGTGAACTTGGGAAACCACGGGAAACCAAGATCAGGATGGCGGGCCCCAAATGGGTAAACGCTTATAGAAATCGGTAAACGTTATGTTGAACTTGAAAGCTGCCACTGACAACCTTAGCACCCCAATAGTGTTAAAAGAGGCTTCCTTTTACATTCCTTGTTACAATCAGGATCACGTTTGCTACATGGACATTAACGTTTCTGTACTACACTTTTAGGTTATATCTTTACTTTTGTCCGTCATTTCTATCTTGAAAGATAATCGGAAACGGAAAATTTCAATATTTTGTCAGCATTAAGCAAGGTGACTCTTCTTTTACCTTGTAATTCTTTTTGGCCGCCTAGACAAGACTTTTGAATGGTTATAATGTTGTATACTTGATAAGAAAAATAATGCTTTACTCTGTCATGATAACTTTCAGATTAGTTGTGTTTGGCTGCAGCTTTAAGAATGTAAGAAAGGATACTACATTATTATAATTTTCAACCACAAGCTATACTGTGCATTTGTGTTCAACCTTCTTTCAATTTTTTTTACATGAACACTGTTCAGCTTTGTCTAAGCTTTTCAAATATTACGCCCATCAACTAGCTTGTCACCAGAGGTCCAAAATATTATACACTAGATTGTAGCCAAACTGACCCTGATTCGCACCACTATACACTACTCTTTCTACGAAACAAAAATACGTCTTCTCACAGTCTGCTAAAAGTCTTCTATATTTATAATTATGATCGTTCCCCCCTCCTCAAGATATCAATAGCTAGTGACTCCTAGGGTGTTGCATGTCGAGACGCACCACCCGGGTAACCATCCTGGCCGCGCCCGTGGTTCAAATTCAATTCTGAACCCAGGGAGGGGTGAGGGGAAACGCCGCTTTCAACATTTCAGTTGCAGCTGGTAGAGACGCCAGCTCCTGACTACTCGAGCTCTGGCTGTTACGAACGTATGACATGCGCTAATCCTCTATTAAGGTAACATCCATCCTTCATATTTCTATTTGGCGCATTCAAGATTCATAAAAAACACGTCATATTTGGTAAAATATAACTGTATATTAAAGACGAATCAGCTGTAAAAGCCTTCACAAGATCCGATCTTGAATAATAATGAAGTAACTACTCTGCACCTACCAAGAATAGCCGTGTGGTTAGCGGCAGCGCGTTGCGCCATCGAAGGCAGTGGGTTCGAGACCGATTGCAAGCAATTTTGTTTAAATCCAATCTTCCTTTTTACAGATACTGGAACAACAATGACCTTTGTATTGTTACTTGCCACATATCTTTAAACGTTTTAGCATATGAGGGTACTTGAATTTATTCTCTTCATTCTAACAAATATTTAACTGTTTGAAAACTTGTGGGGGAGAGCAGACTTTACGCATTAGAAGGAGGTGCTCCTTACAGTGTCACATGATCCTAAGATAGCATGTGTATTCATTGTCCTCCCTCGGAGATGTGTGTGTGTGTGTGTGTGTTTTGTCCTTAGAGTAAGTCAGTTTCAGTAGTTTGTAAGTATAAGGACCGAGGACCTCAGCAGTTTGGTCCCACGACTTTACAAACAGTTGAACATTTATTTTAAGAGATAAATATCACCATTTTATGTTTATGTGGGCTTCATTATGAGAAAAATGTTGTTGAAAGTTTTCTCGAAGTTATTGTCCCCTATTTACCTGATCAGCTACATAGTACGTTTGATCTACCCAGGAAAAGGGGCAGCCCCACACTTGTCTTCCCACATCAGATTTGCCAGTACGCCGTTGCCGCATGCTCTACTAACGCTCCCCTTGCTTGTTTCTTCAGAGCCTCAGTGATATCGCAGTTTAGAAATGCGTTTCTTTTTACAATCTCAAGTGTAAAAAAATCCTTGTTTTTATAACAAACAAACACTTTACATCTCTCTCTAGTATCTACTGGAGCAATGTGTGTTTCTTCTTGCATTGTCTGAGTCACCGGGCAAACAATGAAGATCGTCTTTTAATTTCCTCATCTTAGGGATATATCTTATTGTACAATTGGAAGGATAGATGCCAAGATCGCACTTTTTATTACATTTATTCAAGGCGACCGGTTTCTACACTCTATTGTGTTATCATCTTATGTCAACAAGACATGTGCACTATGGTCGTTATTACTTTATTTTGTATCCCAACTTCGTCGCCGCTTTTGTGTCCCAGCCTCGTCGTAGGTGTCGGTGGCCGAGTGGAACGAGACCGACACAGTAACAAAGATAGCACGCCGGTGCAGGTACGGAGGGGAGCAGCCAGAAACTACAAACACTAGAGTAAATTAGAAAGAGATATATATTGCACAGAATGTAACAATACTTAACTTTTACATAGTACTGCAGAATGTGGATACATAGTTGTTAGAGGCCTGCCTAGTGCCTGTACGATAGCAAAGTCTTCACTGGTGCCTATCTGATTACGAAGGTCCTAACTGGTTGCTATCTCAGTCCCAAGTGCCGATGTCCTTCAGTGGTGGCCACGAGCGGAGTTGTCGCAGAGGGCGCTCGTGGCTGTCGTCGTGAGAACGCCGCGCCGTGCGTGTATGGCGGCGCGCGGCGAAAGTAGGTGGCGCGCACTTTGTACTTGTGCGACACCACACTTTATGTGTATTTCATTGTTTTAATTTTGACCAGCCATCTATTTAATTTGTATCCATCAGCACTATAATAAGCAGTCAATGAGACCAGATGATGACAATATAGTGTGTCGAAACCGTCGTCTTGAATAAATAAAATAAAAATTTCGACCTTGTCATTTATCCTTCCGTTTATCTTCATTGCTTCGTAGAATCTCCAACCACTTCATGCTCTGCTTTCCATTTTTTCTTCTTTTTTTCTATACTTTTCCGTTACGATCTGATACGCAGTAAATGTAATTTGTAGTTGATAACCTGCAAATACTAAAACATATTCCAGTCATGTGGTAGAAATACACAAATTTAACGTTTTTATTACATTTATTCAAGGCGACCGGTTTCTACACTCTATTGTGTTATCATCTTATGTCAACAAGACATGTGCACTATGGTCGTTATTACTTTATGTGTATTTCATTGTTTTAATTTTGACCAGCCATCTATTTAATTTGTATCCATCAGCACTATAATAAGCAGTCAATGAGACCAGATGATGACACTATAGTGTGTCGAAACCGTCGTCTTGAATAAATAAAATAAAAATTTCGACCTTGTCATTTATCCTTCCGTTTATCTTCATTGCTTCGTAGAATCTCCAACCACTTCATGCTCTGCTTTCCATTTTATCTTCTTTTTTTCTATACTTTTCCGTTACGATCTGATACGCAGTAAATGTAATTTGTAGTTGATAAGCTGCAAATACTAAAACAGAAATACACAAATTTAACGTTTATACCACATCTACTTATGTTTTTAAAATGTAATATCTTCAAACTTCGCAGTAGACGCTGAAATGTGAAAAACATACTTTACCTCAAAGAACGGATGCGGCAAATACTTCACACAGCTGTTGTCGAAGTACTGTACTTCACTAGTTTGCTGACATCCACAACAGCTTTTTAAATATTACTAGCAGACCCAGAAAAAAGTTCAAAGTTTGTGTAGCTATGGGACAAAACTACTAGGGTTATCGGTCGCTAGACTTACTCACCGCTTATGCTAAGGACAAAACTCACGTCCATAGCTGAGAAAGGACTCGATCCTCCGACGGGAGGGAACCAGACAAATTTATACAAGCAGCTGTAACTTGAATTTCTGGTAATGTTGGTAATTATGAAAAACAACGATGAAGTGCATTGTGATCAGCTACTCCATGCTTCATAGCAGTGCTTTTTCCGCCGGCCGCGGTGGCCGAGGGGACTGAGGCGCTTCAGTCACGGTCTGTACGGTCATTACGGTCGGGGGTTCGAATCCCCCCTCGGGCATGGATATTTGTGCCGTCCTTAGGATAAGCTAGTTGTTAAGTAGTTTGTAAGTTTAGGCACTGATGACCCCATAGTTTAGTCCCATAAGCTATACAAACATTTGAAGCATTTGATGTTTGCTTTTTCAACCTTTTCTAATATGCCACCCGTTCCAAGTAAAAATATTCTGGCTACACCCTCCCAGATAAAAATATTCTGGCGAACCCGCTCCTCACGAACCGTAACAAAACTACATTAACTACATTAACCTTCTTTCCTTGAGCTTTCTTTTAAATTGTCGGACAAAAGTTTTTTTTGTATTTTTTGGAATGAAACACATTGTCCTATTTTGACATGAGTTCGGACATAAAAATATATTTTGCTTAACGACTGTTTTGCATTTCAGGCAAGACTCAGTATCATATCATGCTCATTAAGAGAGGTCCCACTGAATAGACAATTTGTAAAGAAGTAGATCCTTCTAAAAATGTTCAAATGTTTGTGAAGCTTATGGAACTTAACTGTGGGGACATCAGTCCCTAAACTTACAAACTACTTATAAACTACCTTATACTAAAGACAGAACAAACATCCATGTCCGAGGGGGATTCGAACCTCTGACGGGGAACGGCGTCTAGCTTGATCCTGCGCTTCGGATTATAGAAGCTGGAAATGATAGAATGAAACTTCACTCTGCAGCGGAGTGTGCGCTGAAATGAAACTTCCTGGCAGATTAAAATTGTGTGCCGGAACCGGGACTCGAACCTGGGACCTTTGCCTTTCGCGGGCAAAGGTAAAGGTCCCAGATTCGAGTCCCGGGTCCGGCACACAATTTTAATCTGGAAATGATAATTTTTACTTATTTAATATACGTGAACGTTGGAGATACGTTCCGTAGGAGATCAATGCTCAGACTTTCACTTCGCTTTTCACTGTTGTGTGACCGTGGGTGGAACATGAAGTTACTGGTAATGATAGAACAATAAAAAAAAGATTGGACTTCGTGAAATTACAAAAGAAATGACTGCAGTATTGTATAAGGATGATTGATTGGAATTTTGCAGACAATGCGAAGAGATTGTAATGGCGTCTGAACATTAAACTATTACGGATGCGAAGGAGCTGAAAACATTTAGAAATTAAATATTTGACGTGGAGGAGTTTGATTTAAATGAAAACCAAGGAGAGGGAATGCTTTTACATTAAATAATATATTTTCAGCAACAGCTTGCATTATTCTTACTTACATGAATGGATACAGGTATGAAAGACGTCTACACATGTAGGGTACAGACAAGGAAGTGAGTAAAACTACTATCAGACTTCCGTTTTCTCGCTTGTTCAAATGTTCAAATGTTTGTAAAGTCTATGGGACTTAACTACGGGGCTATCAGTCCCTAAACTTACAAACTACTTATGAACTACCTATTACTAAGGACGGCATAAATATCCATGCCCGAGGGGGGATTCGAACCCCCGACCGCAGTGGCCGTGCAGACCGTGACTGAAGCGCCTCAGTCTCCTCGGCCACCGCGGCCGGCTCTCGCTTGTTCGGAAGCAAAAAATGACGAATGAAATTATTTGCATTGCGAGCCAGAGGGAACCGGAGGCGATAAGCATCGCTGATCAAAGACAAACAAAAAAAAAAAGTTTAGTGTATCGTTACAACAGGAGAGAAAAGGTGATATTGATAAGAAGCGTGCTAATGCACGAATCACACTGTGCCTTATGGGGTATATCAGAGATGTACTAATAGATTGAGAAGCCGCCTTCATGTTGTATGAATACCTCCTGGTGAAGCTCCAACAATGAAGCTGCAATTGTGAATAGTTATGAAGAACTAACAGACGAAACTAATTTTGTATGTAATTCCCAATCACCAGTCCATCCATATCCACCCTCCAACTTTACGTTCCTAATTCCCTTACAAACGAGTCGCACCACAGTTCCATAATAAAACTCAATTCGGTTCATTTCACGCTCAACAACAGCGGACGGTCCCATTCATAACGTTCACAATTGCTTTGGGAGGGAATAAGAAGAGCCAGGTCTCGCCACACCTCCTCCTGTTCGCTGCGCGTCCTTATCTGCAAAGCCCACTCCCGTGCATACGTGACGGATGTGACAAACGACGACACGGGCGCCTGATTGGTTTCTCCGACTGACGAGTAGGCCGAGAAAGAGGCCCCACCGCACAGGAGATTAACGGCCTCAGACTCCGAGGCGTGGCCGCCAGGACACAAAGTCGCAATAATACCTTGTAGCGCGGGCCTTTCTTTGGCGGACTACATCCAGTTGGAGTTCGGCCAACGCTCCAGATATCTGCGCCGTGTGTTCCGAAACGCATCAGTTTTTTCTGAGCCCGTGTGTTGTTGTGTGTTTACAAGTTTACGCCTTGTTAAGTTTTATTTCACCGTACTAGTCGTACGTCACCCTGTAATACGTTGCCGCACAGGTAAATCTACATCCCCGTCTGCTGCGAAAACTCGACCAATGGAATAGCTTATCTCGACGGCATCTTCGGAGCTGAAACAATCCCCAGATCAATACGTCCATTCATTACTTATCACTGATTGCGAACATTTCGTGTACTTCACAGTTGATTTCTTATTGTATACAGCATGCCGTAGAACTAGTTATGTACGTAATTGCCAGTGTTAAACCGATTAGATTTACGAGTGTTAGTCGTGTATTTATTGCATCCTTTAGTCTGAAGATATTCGTTCGATGCAGTTCACCACACATGTCGAACCTTTGTTCAAATGTTTGTTAAGCTTATGGGACTTAACTACGGGGTCATCAGTCCCTAAACTTACAAACCACTTACGAACTAACTAAGACTAAGGACGGCACAAATATCCATCCCCGAGGGGGGATTCGAACCCCCCCCCCCCCCCGACCGTCGAACCTTTGTTACTTCACATATTTGCATCACTATAGCAACCTAAATGCGGTTTATACATTTCATTCCATTCCATGATGGTGGTGGTGGCGGCTGGTGCAGCAACAGTGTTGAATAATTAAATAATTCTCAGTCTCTGTTGCAATATTTTTATTCTCCAATTTCCGAGGGGACTGAGGCGCTACAGTCACGGTCTGCACGGCCACTACGGTAGGGGGTTCGAATACCCCCTCGGGCATGGATATTTGTGCCGTCCTTAGTCTTGGTTAGTTCGTAAGTGGTTTGTAAGTTTAGGGACTGATGACCCCGTAGTTAAGTCCCATAAGCTGTACCAACATTTGAATTACGCGTTTCGCGCTGTCAACGCATCGTCAGACTGGAAAAAAAAAAAAAAAAAAAAATGTTTTGTTACAGTCCGTGTACCTGGCGGGCAGCGAATCTAATGTGGCTAAGGTGAGTAAATTTTCAAAAGTCGGACTTACTTGGGCAGAGATGGAGCCACAGAAGTATGTATAGCCGTGGTGGGGGTAGCTTAACAATTTGTGTTGTCATTGGGCCCCTGCAAAGAGGTACTACTTCAAATAGCCCTTACATACTTTGTACGTTTACCTCTTTGCAGGGGCCCAATGACAACACAAGTTGTTAAGCTACCTCCACCACAGCTATAGATACTTCTGTGGCTCCATCTCCGCCCAAGTAAGTCTGACTTTTCAAAATTTACTCACCTTAGTCACATTAGATTCGCTGCCTGCCAGGTACACGAACTGTAACAAAACATTTGTCTTTTTCGAGTCTAACAGCACGAAACGCGATTGGAGAATAAAAATATTGCAACAGAGACTAAGAATTATTGAACTAAGCCGGCCGCGGTGGCCGACGGGACTGAGGCGCGTCAGTCACGGTCTGCACGGCCACTACGGTCGGGGGTTCGAATCCCCCGTCGGGCATGGATATTTGTGCCGTCTTTAGTATTAGCTAGTTCATAAGTAGTTTGTAAGTTTAGGGACTGATAACCCCGCAGTTAAGTCCCTTAAGCTTAACAAACATTTGAACATTTTTATTGAACTAAATGCCGTTTCTTTAATTCTAAGAGATGGATCATCCACTACAGTTTCTACCCTACTGGTCAAAACAATTAGTGGATCAGTATACGAGGGGAGTTTGAAAAGTCCGTACAAAAATAAAAACTACTTACGTGTTTGGGGAAAACCATTTTTATTTTTCGACATAATCTCTTTTTTAAACTTACACATTTCGTCCAACGCTGTTCCAAATTTGTTGATCTCGTCCGAATAATAAGAATTGTCCAGACCTGCAAAATAGTAATGTATTCATGTTTCATTAGCAATGACGAAACGACGCTTTGAGTCCTACGGATTCTTCCTAAACAGCTGCAAACCTTCCTTGCAACACTTGACACGATTCCATTTCTGGTCAAGCGTGAGCAATCGCGGCACCCATCTTGCGGATAGGTTTCTCGTGTCCAAATATTTACGCAAAATATTATGTACCCGTTAATTCGAGTAGCCCACAGAACTAGCAATCTCATGCACCTTAACTCTTCTGCCATCATTCACCATAATTGTGTACAGATGGTTTCTAGTTGCCAGCACAACACTTTATATTTCTCGCATCTGAAGTTATTAAATCCTACCCTCGCGGGTGAACGAAAACTATGCAAGATAGCTGCATAGATCTGCTAAAACCGGTAAAAAAATAAATAAATAAAAAATAAAAAAGATATTTTAAAGTGAGCTTGAGCAAACTATGCTCGTTTGCATTCTTTTTTTAAAAAAAAAAAACAGGATAGATTACTCCCAAAGGCTGATATAACTGAAATATATGAAAAAATTATAGACGTTCGAACTGTTACGAGAGACTCCGGTGTTTCTTGATTAGCCTCTTAGTCTCTGCGGACAGATTCTAAATTGCGCCTTCAGTCCTTAATGCACACAGCTGTGTACGCCGCTCTTGATGGATGCACCGACGTAGCCTTGGTCGGGACACCTGCTTGAAGCCACTCCTTTTCGTTGTCTGTATTCAATTAAGTGGCCTGCTAGCAGCCTAAAGAAGGAGAACGGAGCAAGTGTTGGCATAACACGCTTTGAATTTTTTTAACGCTCTAAAGACTTCTCTTAACTGAATATACTACGCACTTTCAGTTTTTCATTTCATCTTAATTCTTACTCATTTTTCTCCCATTTTTTACATCCACTGACTTCTTATTTTCAGCGGCATTAGCTATCCGTACCTGCGTAGTTACGCTCTCGCTTTTATCGATTGATGGTCAACTTAGCGGTGATTACTTTCCTTACGACTTCTTAAATATTTCACGACGTGGTGCCGTTCTCAGCAATATAGTGGAATACGCCGTTACTTAAAATCACGATGAGACAAGGAGGCTGGTGAACGCCAAGGAGATTAAAATAACGGTGGCCGAGGGGACTGAGGCGCTCCAGTCACGGTCTGCACGGCCACTACACTCGGGGGTTCGAATCCCCCCTCGGGCATGGATATTTGTGCCGTCCTTAGTCTTAGTTAGTTCATAAGTAGTTTGTAAGTTTAGGGACTGATGACCCCGTAGTTAAGTCCCATAAGCTTTACAAACATTTTGATTAAAATAAGGGAAGAGGCCGCTTCTACGCAAAGCTTAGCTGTCCATTCAAGCCAGAGCGCTATCTTGCGGAGCCAGGGAATTATTTTGTTAGATAAAGCACTGTGTGGTTTTTGTCCTGTTAACTTCCATAGATTTAAATGAGTGTTATTTCTGAGTACATATTTGCTATAGTATACTTTTGTGGACAAATACAGACCTTCAAATAGTTGAACTGTTGAAACGTCCTGGCAGATCAAAATTGTGCGCCGCAAAATGTTCAAATGTTTGTATAGCTTATGGGACTTAACTACGGGATCATCAGTCCCTAAACTTACAAACTACTTACGAACTAGCTAATACTAAGGACGGCACAAATATCCATGCCCGAGGGGGGAATTCGAACACCCGACCGTAGTGGCCGTGCAGACTGTGACTGGAGCGCCGCAGTTCCCTCGGTCACCGCGGCCGGCTGTGCGCCGCATCCGGGACTCGAACCTGGGACCTTTGCCTTTCGCGGGCAAGCACTCTACCACTGAGCTATCCTGACACGACTCACGGTGCCGTCCCACTACTTCAATCCTGCCAATACCTCGCCTCCTATTTTCCAAACTTCACAGAAGTTCTCCTGCGAAACTTGCAACACTAGCACTCCTGGAAGAAAGGATATGGTGGAGACATGGCTTAGCCACAGCCTACGGGATGTTTCCAGAATGAAACTTTTACTCTGCAGCGGAGTGTGCGCTGATATGAGGAAGTTTCATATCAGCGCACACATCGCTGCAGAGTGAAAGTTTCTTTCAGCTGAACTGTTATTTACTAACGCAAAATCTCATTCGAAAAGAATGTCATAGTGGGATAATACCCAAATGATTTACAAGAACTGATTTTTTTAAAATTATTATTATTTTTTTTTTTAAATGGGACTTAACCACGGGGTCATCAGTCCCTAAACTTACAACTACTTATGAACTAACTAAGGACGGCACAAATATCCATGCCCGTGGGGGGATTCGAACCCCCGACCATAGTGGCCGTGCAGACCGTGACTGTAGCGCCTCAGTCCCCTCGGCCACAGCGGCCAGCAACGGAAATTGTCAGCTGTAATAGTACACAGGAATTGATAAAACCGAGCTCTGTCATTTTCGTAAGTTCAGTACTGAAGAGCCGGTGTTTATGTCGAATACATACGAAATTCCTTCTACAAGTTCCACGTCATTAAATATTGATACTAAAATTTTGCACCACCAAGTATTTGACATTTCAAGAAAACCTACATCACGTAAAAACGAAAATTAGAAGTCAGGGAAAAACACTGAAAAATTTAAGTATTAATTTAGCAAAAAAAAACTGTTAAAATAGTAGATTACTCTTTTGTTCTGCTTGCACATCCACAAGTAATGCAGGTGAATTTTACTTTACACACTGTGGGATTAAGGCATCTCCTCCTATTCTCATTTCCTTGGCATGCACCAAGAAAGTGCAAAATCTTAAAAATCCCTGATATGCAGTAAGAACGCAGGGCAAAGATAACAGACTGATAACAAACTGAATCTGGACAACATCCTCCGCAGATGGAGAAGTCTGCATTGTACAGAATGTATTTGGATAAAATAAGATATCTATCACTACATGTCCCGCAAACCTTGGTCTTCTTATTTCTGCTAACACTGTCCTCACGTTCGACCACATTTCTTCCCTGAGCCTTCCTACCCATGCCTCACTACCTCTTAGGGTCTAGTATTTTTCTTTCTTCTTTCTCTGGTTGTTCTGCACCATTACTTCACAGCTAGCTCTTTATTAACAAGATGTGCGATCGGTGAGGGATATCAGATTCCGTATTTCTAAATTTCCGGAAGGCTTTCGACACTATCTCACAAGCGTCGTCTAATTAAACTGCGTGCTTATGGAATACCGCCACAGTTGTGTGATTGGATTCGTGATTTCTAGTCAGACAGGACACAGCACGAAGTCATTGGCCGAAAGTCATCGAGTAGAACTGATCTTTGGCGTTCCCCAGGGAAATGTTATAGGGCCCCTACTGTTCCTTATTTTTATAAATGATTTAGTCTGAGTAGCTCCCTTAGATTGTTCGCGGATGATGCCGTCTCTTATCAGTTAGTAAAGTCACCAGAAGATCAAAAGCAAGTGCAAATTGATTTAGATAAGGTATCTTCATGGTGCAGAAAATGGCAATTGACCCTTAATAATGAGAAGTGTGAAGTCTACCATAATGGCAACTAAAAGCAGCACGTTAAACTTCATTTACACAATAAATCAGTCCTAAATACAGGCCATAAATTCAACTAAATATCTAGAAGTAACAATTACAAACAGTGTAAATTGGAAAGAACACATGCAAAATATTGTAGGGAAAGCGAACCAAAGACTGCGTTTCGTTGGCAGAACAGAACATGCAACGGTTCTTCTAAAGAAACTGCCTACACTAACGTATGCGTCCTATTTTGGAATATTGCTTCGGATTGTGGGATCCTCAACAGGTGGGAGTGATAGACGATTTACAGAAAGTACGCCGCGGTGGAGTAGCCGAGTGGTCTAAAGCGTCTCGCTGCGGAGCGCGCGGTTGCTCGCCGTGGAGGCTCGAGTCCTCCCTGGGGCATGGGTGTGTGTGTTGTCCTTAGGTTAGTTTACCTAGGTTTAAGTAGTTTGTTAGCTACGGACTGATGACCATGCAGTTTGGTCCGATAGATTTACAAACATTTGAACATTTGTACAGAAAGTGCAGTAAAGGGCAGCTCGTTTTGTATTATCGCGATCTAGGGGAGGGAGTGTAGCGGAAATGATGTACGAATTGCAGTGGAAATCATTAAAACAAAGGCTTCATTCGTTGCGACGACATATATTTGCATAATTTCTTTCACTGACTTTCTCTTCCGAATGCGGACATATTTTGTTAGCACACACCTACGTAGGAAGACATGATCATCAAAATAAAATAAGAAAAATCAGATTGAAAACGGAAATATTTAGATGTTCCTTTTTTCCCGCGAGCTGTTAGAGAATGGAACTGTAGAGAAGCCGGCTGCGGTGGCCGAGGGGACTGAGGCGCTGCAGTCACGGTCTGCACGGCCACTACGGTCAGGGGTTCGAATCCCCCCTCGGACATGGAAATTTGTGCCGTCCTTAGTCTTAGTTAGTTCATAAGTAGTTTGTAAGTTTAGGGACTGATGACCCCGTACTTAAGTCCCATAATTATATATATATAGGTAAAGCAGTCAACAATCCGAAGATTGGTTTGAACACCACAGTGCTTTACTAGGCATGGTCCTGTTTTGGAGGTGGTATGCCATTGCCTTCCTCCGACCTTCGAACTGACTTACCCAGCCAGTTATAGGGGTCCTACAGTTTAACGTGGGTTGCGAACCACGGTGCTACTCGGTATTTTTCACATGAGCAATACTGCCAGAGGTGAAAGAAGTGGAATGTGAGAGATAAAAATACTAGGACCTAGCGGGGATCGAACCCAGGACATTTGGATTTGTAGTCTAGCACTCTACCACTGTGCAACCGAGACAAAGAACTGTAGAGAAACATCATAAAAACGGTTCGATGAACCCTCTGCCATGAACTTCAGTGTGACTTTCAGAGTGTTTATGTAGGTGTAGAAAGAAACTGCATTCATCACACTGCATTATAAGGAAGTGTGGCCGGCCGCGGTGGCCGAGGGGACTGAGGCGCTCCAGTCACGATCTGCACGGTCACTACGGTCGGGGGTTCGAATGCCCCCTCGGGCATGGATATTTGTGCCGTCCTTAGTCTTAGCTAGTTCATAAGTAGTTTGTAAGCTTAGGGACTGATGACCCCGTAGTTAAGTCCCATAAGTTCTACAAACATTTGAACATTTGAAGGAAGTGTGGGGGTAAAAATCGTATAGGGAGTCCGAGGGACGAATATAGTAAACAGATTCAAAAGGATGTAGGTTGCCGTTTTTGTTCTCAGATGAGGAGACTTGCACAGGACAGGGTAGTGTGGAGAGCTGCATCAAAACAGTCTTTGGGCTGTAGACTACTACAACAACATCACTTTTGCCTTGTAGTGCCTGACGCATCCAGCAATAATATTGTCTTCTTGTTGTATAAGTCTCTGGTCATACAGAAGGATAACATCTTCTTTATCCTCTCTCTATAATTCCTTCATTGCTCTGTTTCTCTCCTTTCATACATCCTTTTGATGTTTCCCAACCCCCAACGACACGCATATAATTATTAATAGTCATCAAGTTCTCCGGGTTCGTTTGAGAATTGACAACAGATCTTATATTGCTATTCTTTTTATCCCGCTGTGCTGTGACGTAATTTTTCTAACTTAGGCGTAAGTAGCAATTGACAGTCACCATTAAAGGTCCTATCTTCATTACTGTTGGGTGTTATGCCACATTTTACAGCATATTTAAGTGGTAATTTGATAGTCGCCTATAAAACATCGAATCCCTTCAGGTAAGAAACAACAAGAATACCCGACTGCTTGTGACTATAAACTCAACCATAACGGCACCAGTTAATTACTTCCATTAGCTGTTCTCATCGCGTGCACGATGTGTACTCACCACTTACAGCACCCACTCGATCAACGTCTGTGCTAATGTGTTTGCTAAGCGAATGTCAGACTGGCTGAAACTACGATGTGAGAATATGCGGTGTAGCTCTTCACAATGTACCGTTTGCTATTCTCTTCTCTTCTCTCTCTCTCTCTCTTATATATATATACAGGGTGGTCCATTGATGGTAACCGGGCCAAATATCTCACGAAATAAGCATCAAACGAAAAAAAAAAAAATACAAAGAACAAAACTTTTCTAGCTTGAAGGAGGAAAACAGATGGCGCTATAGTTGACCCGCTAGATGGCGCTGCTGTAGGTCAACAGCATCTTTTATAAATAGGTACCCCCCATTTTTATTACATATTCGTCTAGTACGTAAATAAATATGAATGTTTTATTTGGAACATTTTCTTCGGTTTGTAGTAGATGGCGCTGTGATAGTCACAAGCGTATAAGTACGTGGTATCGCGTAACATTTCGCCAGTGCGGTTGGTATTTGCTTCGTGATACAATAATCGTTTTAAAATGGACCGTTTACCAATTGCAGATGAGGTCGATATGGTATTTATGTAAGGCTATTGTGATCAAAAATGCCGGCCGCGGTGGCCAAGGAGACTGAGACGCTCCTGTCGCGGTCTGCACGGCCACTACGGTCGGGGGTTCGAATTCCCATTCGGGCATGGATATTTGTGCCGTCGTAGTATTAGCTAGTTCATAAGTAGTTTGTAAGTTTAGGGACTGATAACCCCGTAGTTGAGTCCCATAAGCTTTTTGTGTCCCAGCCTCGTCGCCGCTTTTGTGTCTCGTTTCCGTCGTAGGTGTCGGTGGCCGAGTAGAAAGACCGACACAGGAATAAAGGATGCACGCTTGTGCAGGTAGGAGGTGACCAGCCAGTGGGACAGCAGAAACTAGAAACACTAGAATAAATTAGAACGAGATATATATTTCTTAGAGACTTAGTAATAAACTTTTACATAGCTCAGTACTGCAGAATGCTGATACATAGTTGAGCTGGAGGCCTGCCTAGTGCCTATCCGATAGCCAAGTCTTCACT
The DNA here is from genome assembly GCA_026315105.1 of Locusta migratoria. Taxonomy (NCBI): domain Eukaryota; kingdom Metazoa; phylum Arthropoda; class Insecta; order Orthoptera; family Acrididae; genus Locusta; species Locusta migratoria. The sequence continues at coordinate 238,166,137 of CM048744.1, forward strand.
GGTGCCTATCTGATTCCGAAGTGTCAGCTGGTTCCTATCTCAGTCCCAAGTGAACGATGTCGTTCAGTGCTGGCCACGAGCGGGATAGCAGCAGAGGGCGCTCGTGGCTGTCGTCGTAAGAACGCCGCGCCGTGCGTGCATGGCGGCGCGCGGCGAAAGTAGGTGGCACGCACTTTCGACTTGTGCGACATCACAAAGCTATACAAACATTTGAACATTTTTTGTGATCAAAATGCCCACCGGCCCCTTGCTATGTATGTTGATCGTTATCATAGAAGACATCATCAAAGTGTCCGGACCTTTCGTCGAATAGTTACGTTATTTAAAGAGACACTAAGTGTTCACCCGCAAGTGAAACGTCAACCACAACCTACAACAAATGATGATGCCCAAGTAAGTGTTATAGTTGCAGTTGCGGCTAATCCGCACACCAGTAGCAGACAAATTGAGCGAGAATCAGGAATCTCAGAAGCGTCGGTGTTGAGAAATCTACATCATCATAAATTTTCACCCGTACCACGTTTCTATGCACCAGGATTTGCATGGCGAAGACTTTGAACATTGTGTACAGTTTTGCCAATGGGCACAAAATAAGTTACGGGACGATAACAGATTTTTTTCACGCGTTCTGTTTGGTGACGAAGCGTCATTCACAAACAAAACGTAAACCGGCATAATTTGCACTATTGGGCAACGGAAAATCCACGATGGCTGCGACAAGTGGAACATCAGCGACCTGGGCGGTTTAAAGTATGGTGCGGCATTATGGGAGGAAGGATACTTGGCCCCTATTTTATCGATGAAAATATAAATGGGGCAATGTATGCTGATTTCTTACGTTGTGCTCTACGGATTTTACTACAAGATGTTTCGCTGCATGACGGAATGGCGATGTTCTTTCAACATGATGGATGTCCGGCACATGGCTCGCGTTGAGTTGAAGCGGTCTTAAATGGAATATTTAATGACAGGAGGATTGGTCGTAGAAGCACCATACAATGGCCCGCACGTTCACCGGATCTTACATCAACGAATTTCTTTCTGTGGGGGAAAATTGAAGGATATTTGTTATCGTGATTCACCCACAACGCCTGAAAGCATGCGTCCGCGTATTGTCAATGCATATGAGAACATTACTGAAGGCGAACTACTCGTTGTTGAGAGGAATTCCGTTACACGTATTGCCAAATGCATTGAAGAACATCATTTTGAGCATTTATTGAAGTCATGAGGTAATTACAGGTAATCACGCAGTAACAGCATTCGTTCTCATAATGTATGATAATTTCACAAATGAACATGTAGCACATTGGAAGAACCGAAATAAAGTTCAAACGTACCTACGTTCTGTGTTTTAATTTAGAAACCCTACCTGTTACGCACTGTTCGTCTAAATTGTGAGCAATATGTTTGTGAATAATACAACGCCATCATCACAAAGCGAAGAAAGTGTTTCAAATAAAACATTCATATTTATTTACGTACTAGACGAATATGTAATAAAATGGGGGTACCTTTCTTAAAAAATTCAGTTGATATCCGTTTGACCTATGGCAGCGCCATCTAGCGGGCCAACCATATCGCCTTCTGTTTTCCCCCTTCAAGCTAGAAAAGTTTTGTTCTTTGTTTTTTTTTTTTTTTTTTTTTTTTTCGTTTGATGCTTATTTCGCGAGATATTTGACCCGGTCACTATCAATAGACCACCCTATATACAGGGTGTTTCACTAAGTGTTTGCCTCTGTAACTTATAAAATAATAGGTTTGGGAAATTTTAATGCGGTAGGTCAACACAAGAAATGTTACACTTTCTGCGGAGCTATGAACATAGTTTATTGTATCATTTTCCAAAAAGTTACAACACAAAGATATAATTTTGAAATGGAATAATAGTTTTTTCTATCGTGCATTGGATTCGTTGAAACCAGCTTCGTCCAAATCAATTTAAACAACATTCCTATCACTGTTAGTTTGGGAGCTACAACCCTTCAAAGGTTAGGGGGCGGAGGCTACGACAACGTAGCTGACTGGCTGGTGGTCATGAGACAGTGGGCCGTGCCCAGGGGATAGCCACTCGCCAGTGAGCTACGCTATAGCAGCCTCCGCCCCCGGAACTTTGAAGGGTTGAAGCTCCCAAACTAACAGTGATAGGAATGTAGTTTAAATTGATTTGGACGCAGCTGGTTTAAACGAATCCAATACACGATAGAAAAAACTATTGTTCCATTTAAAAATTATATCTTTGTGGTGTAATTCTTTGGAAAATGATACAATAAACTATGTCCATAGCTCCTCAGAAAGTGTATCATTTCTTGTGTTGACCTACCGCATTAAAATTTCCCGTCACCTATTATTTTATAAGTTACAGAGACAAACACACTTAGTGAAACACACTATATATATATATATATATATATATACACCGGCCGAGCGCTTTGAGGCGCTATGCTACGATGCGCCAGACCATTCCCCGTCGGAGGTTTGAATTCCCCTTCGGGCATGGATGTTTGTGCCGTCTTTAGTATAAGCTAGTTCATAAGTAGTTTGTAAGTTTAGGGACTGATGACCCTGCAGTTAAGTCCCATAAGCTCTACAAACATTTGAACATTTTGACTAGGCTATCGTGACCAGCGTACTACTGTTCTAGGACTACCTACCTGACGAACTTCGTGAGCAGCTTTGGCCGATTATTAAACCTGTTCCGTTTACAAGAATTTGATTAAAGTTGTTCTCCATTATTGCTGAACTAAATTGATGCTGCATTTACAACAACAAGCCACGTGGGAAATGCCAAGCGGTTCTAAGCATCGTGTCAGGGATTGCGAGGCTGGTCCCGCCGGAGATTCGAGTCCTCCCTCGGGCATGCATGTGTGTGTTGTCCTTAGTTTAGTTTAAGTTGTTCGTAAGGCTAGGAACTGATGATCACAGTACTTCAGTTGAATGTTTAGTTTTATTTTGAAAGGGACTAAACAAAATAGTTCAGTCCTATAGATTTACATTTGTTTTTTGATCACAATAATGACGCTAGGAACAGTATCTTACAGATCAAATCGCCCTCCTTGTATATCACTGAGTTTTTGTTATTATATATTATTGTTTACAAAGAAAAAAACAGACTTTAACCATATGACAAACGCTGACACATCTGTCATTACAGCTATCGAAAGTAACCTTCAAATATTAAATACTAGCTTAAACCCGCGGCTCCGCTCGCGCGTTGGTTGATTATGATAGATAATGCGCGAGCCGTCAAATCGATTTTTTAAAGAGATGTATTAAAAGAAATTTCTTTGTTAACTGTTTTATTGATTTATTCTTATATTTCCTTATTCGTATGCTTATCCTTACAGAGAAAGAGCTGAAGACATTGTAGCAGTCATAGACCAAAGATATAGTCTGTGGCATCACGTTTCGCTGTATGTAATCCCCTCGCTAGATCGTCACAAACGTCATCGCTGGCCTTCAGTCCGACTTTTTTTAATAATTTAACGACTTTCAACCACCATATCTTCCATCGCCTTATAGCTATCGGCATGGAACTGCTATGGTGTACAACGGGAGACTTCGGACAACAATTACACACAGACCATTCGTTTGCGTTCTGTAGTTTACGCTGTAGAGCGAAATATTAACACACACACACACACACAGATACAGACGCGCGCGTAGAATTTTATATACACCGATAACTTTCCATCCCAATATACTCCACCCTTTTATTATTACCAACCCTCAAGCAACAATACAACCAATAAAACCATTTTCAAAGAGTAAATATAATTTTCGAAGAGTAATTATTGTTCCGCATTTCGCGTGATATTCTTCGAATTACTAAATATCTATCAGATCGCTATAAAACCGTGTCTAAAACCTTCCTCAGGTAAAAATTAGTAACTGTACAAATATTTAAGTCACTGCGTCTTGTCTTTCGGACGTGATAAGCGTACATCGAACAGACATTCACACACACACACACACACACACACACACACACACACACACACACATATATATATATATATATATATATATATATATATATATATATATATATATATAGATAGATAGATAGATAGATAGATAGATAGATAAATAGCTATCCGATCGACATAAAACCGTACCTAAAACCTTCCCCGGGTAGACATTAGTAACTATACAAATTGTTAGCTCTTCATGTCTTGCGGTTCGGACGTGATAAGCGTACACCGAACAGACATTTACATATATAGATATAGATTAATTACCCCAGCTGAAGTTTAGTGATTACAATAGCCATGAAAGAGCAAACTTCTAAGAAACTATGACATTAACAAAGGCGATATTTGAAAATCTTGATAGTTTAACGAAATACTAGCACCCAAATCTTTATCGTTTTAGCTTGAAGGTGACAATGAAGAGGAAATCAGCTGATAGTGAAATACATTATTTAATCTTACAAAGCAGTGTTCTTGGGCATGAAATAAAATTAATTGATTTTCGGCGACCACCCTTCGCAAGCTGTACCTTTGGACGTTGAGACCGGGCGCACTGACAAGGAGACGTTGCGATCTCGGGAGGAGACTTCCCAGGTGTCCACTGTAAAAGTCGTGAAGCGCACTGGCCACGAAATTCCGAGACAAAGGGACTAACGTTTTACTCGCAGCTCATATTCGAATAAGTTAGTAGGCTACGGCAGTTCATGAAAGTGGCTGTACTTGTAGCGGACTCGCTTTCGTCGCGAGTATTTCAAGTTCAAAAAAATGTTAACATGTTTGTAACGCTATGGGACGAAACTGCACTGGCCATCGGTCCCTAAACTTACAAACTAGACTAACCGATTAACAGAGAAGTAAATTATCGTAAAGGTCTATAAAAATGCAGTCTATAGATCATGATTAATTTCCATTCACAGGTTTCAACAAAATGATCCAGTATACCAATTACGATTCTAGCCTATTTAATGAAAGAGATGCATGTAACTGATTTGCGTTTTCCAATGGATCTTGTAAAAAGACGGTGTTTAAATTATCGTTCTTCATATTCAGTGGAATATATCAAAACATTTTTGTTTTTCAATGTTTGTACGATAATAACCATTGTCATGTTTGTATGAAACACACGAAATTGATAAAAGAAGATGATATTGTATAAAATATACAAATAAAATCCCTAGCAAAAATTTTGTTACAGTTGAAATAGAACATTTAATTTACCATCATAAAAATAAACATGAAATCGCTTTTGTGGTTGTTGTGGTCTTCGGTCCTGAGACTTGTTTGAAGCAGCTCTTCACCCTGCTCTATCCTCAGCTACCCTCTTCAACTCTGAATAACACAACAGCCTACTTCCTTTTGTATCTGCTTACTGTATTCGCCTCTCCGTCTCTCTCTACGATTTTTACTTCACACAGTTTCCTCCGATGCTAAAACCGATTCCCTGATGTGTCAAACCGGCCGCGGTGGCCGAGGGAATTGAGGCGCTCCAGTCACGGCCTGCACGGTCACTACGGTCGGGGTTCGATCCCCCCCCCCCCCTCTGGTAGTTTGTAAATTTAGGGACTGATGACCCCGTAGTTAAGTCCCATAAGCTATACAAACATTTGAACATTTGTTGTCTCAAAATGTGTCCTAACAGTCGATCCCTTCTCTTAGTCTCCAGATAAGTCAGAAAATTCTATTCTCCCCAATTCTTTTCAGTATCTACTCTTTAGTTACGCGATATATCCTTCTAATCTTCAGCATTCTCCTGTCTCAACACATTTCAAATGCGTCTATGTTCTTTCTGTCTTAACTCCTTATCGTCCACGTTTCACTCCAATACAATGCTACACTCCAGACAAATGCTTTTAGAAAGGACTTCCTAACATTGAAATTAATAATGGATGTTAGCAAATTTCAGTTCTTCAGAAATGCATCAAATATCTATGGCAGTTCCTTCAAGTAGTGTGGCCGGCCGCAGTGACCGAGCGCTCTGCGGCGTGCCAGTCACGGTCTGCACGGCCGCTGCGGTCGGGGGCCCGAATGCCCCCCCCCCCCCCCCTCGGACATGGATGTTTGTGCCGTCTTTAGTATAAGCTAGTTCATGAGTAGTTTGTAAGTTTAGGGACTGATAACCCTGTAGTTAAATCCCATAAGCTGTACAAACATTTGTATTTGAATTTTTCAAGTAGTGTTCATAAACTTTACACAATCGAGTTTCTTGACAGTCTGCGCTTATTCAAACGGATATTTCGCCTATCGCTGTTAACAGTGAGTATGACGCGCTGGTTTACGACATAGACACCTAGGTGGCTCTTCTTGCGATCGCTCCGATTAGAAATCGCGTCGAGTAACAGTTTGCGCGACGAGTAGCGGGTTTTCCCATGTAAAATGACGCGTTTTGAGAATTTATTGTGGCGCGGAAATATTTACGTATTATTGTGATGTTCCATAAACTGTGAGAATGATAGATGGTTTGCATCTGTGTATTGGTCGACGCACGGTATGGGGCACACACAGCATGGTATAATCTAAAAAATACGACAACTGTGAGCCGCAGAAGCTGTGCAAACATCACAAATACGTATAGATGAACAAAAGCTAAATACTTAGGGTTTGCAGCGCGGGAATAGCCGTGCGTTCTAAGGCGCATTGATGTGGTGTGCACGACTGCTTCCCGTCGGAAATTCGACTCCTCGTCGGGCGTGGATATGACTGATATGCATAGCACGAGTTTAAGTAGTTTGTAAGTCTAGGGTCTGATGACGACTGCAGCTTGATCCCATACCTTTACAAACATTTTGAAGTTGAACGTTTGTCTTTCCTTAAGCTACCTTCTAAGATACGTCGTAATGTGAGTATTGCCTTTCGTCTTCCTAGATGTCTCCTAAATCCAAACTGATCTTTCCCGAGGTCGGGTTCTGCCAGTTTTCCATTCGTCTGTAAATAATTCGTATTAGTGTTTTGCAACAACGATGTATGATCCCGTGAAAATTAGATTTCGTTATATTTTGAAAACTCTACTCCCTCACCGATGCTATAAGTACTAAAGGGAAAAGGTGGAAGAAGGTGTTCAGTACCTAATAATCAAAATAACTGAAACGTAAATAAAGACATAAGCTTTTGGAGGATTCTAAAATATGAAGAGTGGTAAGTGAACATTGCTGTATATACGTATAATGTACTATTTACAGCTTTCTCAGAAGGGGAAGACTTGAGATAAATCTAACCGATTTGGTTCATAATGTGTGACAAGAGGAAGATAGATGAACGCTTAAAATTCCTAAAATGTTTTACCAGGGGACCATAGGAAAAGAAAAAAAAATGCTAAAAAAAGATTTAAGATTTCAGAGGAAGGTACTATAAAGAAGTTACAGTGGTACTATTATGTATTAATGTTAATAATATCTGAAAGATTGAAACTGCATGCTAGACCTGAATTCTAACCCAGGAACTTTAATATGTTAAACATGATTGCGTCCCAGCAACGGTTACAGGACAGCAAATTAATAACAGCCAACCAGTTGCAATAATAGTTGTTTAATAAACTTTTGACCACGGTTTCGACAGATATAAACCTGTCTTCTTCACAAATACGTATATATCTATAGACAATGTGCCCATAGACAATGTGCCTTTCGTGGATAAGCGATCTACCAACTGAACTATCTCTGTACGCTTCACACAGTGAAATCCGATTTCAAAATTTCAAATTCAAATGTTTGTGAAGCTCGTGCTACAGACGCGAAATTTTACCGACAATAAGAAGATGCTGTGGTTTGCAAATTATTAGCTTTTCAGACAGTTCACACAAGGTTGGCGCCGGTGGCGACATCTACGTCGTGCTGACATGAGGAAAGTTTCCAACCGAGCAGTTCACCGGCATTGCCTGGTGAAATGTTGTTGTGATGCCTCGTGTAAGGAGGAGAAATGCGTACCATCACGTTTCCGACTTTCATAAAAGTCGGATTGTAGCCTATCTCGATTGCGGTTTATCGTATCTCGACATCGCTCCTCGCGTTGGTTGCGATCCAATGACTGCTAGCAGAATATGGAATCGGTGGGTTCAGGAGGGGAATACCTTCATGCTGGATCCCAACGGCCTCGTATCACTAGCAGTCGAGATGACAGGCATCTTATCCGCACGGCTGTCCCGATCCCTGAGTCAACAGATGTGGACGTTTGCAAGACAACAACCATCTGCACGAACAGTTAGACGACGTTTGCAGTATCGTGCAGAGTGCAGAAAGTTGAAATAAGCAGTTCACGTGATGTAGATGAGACAATTAATTCTTGTAACTGGGGACTTATCAAAAATGGGGTCCCACAAGGTTCGGTCTTGGGTCCTTTGCTGTTCTTAATATATATTAATGACTTGCCATTCTACATACATGAAGATGCTAAGCTAGTACTTTTTGCTGATGATACAAGTATAGCTATCACACCTGACAAACAGGAATTAACTGATGAAATTGTAAATGATATCTTCCAGAAAGTCATTAAGTGGTTCTCTACAAATGGACTCTCATTAAACTTTGATAAAACCCAGTATATACAGTTTCATACAGTAAAGGGCATGACACCATTAATAAATTTAGACTTTGAACATAAATCTGTAGCTAAGGTAGAATATTCAAAATTTTTAGGTGTTTGCATTGACGAGGGACTGAATTGGAAGAAACATATTGAAGATCTCCTGAAACGTCTGAGTTCAGCTACTTATGCTATCAGAGTCATTGCAAAATTTGGTGATATAAATCTCAGTAAATTAGCTTACTACGCCTATTTTTATTCACTGCTTTCATAAGGGATCATATTCTGGGGCAATTCAACATTGAGTAAAAAAGTATTCATTGCACAAAAGCGTGTAATCAGAATAATTGCTGGAGCCCACCCAAGAGAATCCTGCAGACATATATTTAGGGATCTAGGGATACTCACTGTAGCTTCACAATATATATATATTCACTCATGAAATTTGTTATTAACAATCCGACTCAATTCAAAAGTAATAGCAGTGTGCATAGCTACGACACTAGGAGAAAGGATGATACTCATTATTCAAGGTTAAATCTAACTTTGGCTCAAAAAGGGGTGAATTATGCTGCCACAAAAGTCTTTGGTCACTTACCAAGTAGCATCAAAAGTCTGACAGATAGCCAACTAGTATTTAAAAAGAAATTAAAGGAATTTCTAAATGGCAACTCCTTCTACAATGTAGATGAATTTTTAGATAAAACATAAAAAAATATTAAAAAAGTAATAATAAAAATTATACTAAAAAATTCTTAAAATATAGATTGTCAAGTATAGACAAAATTTACTAAACTGACACGTTCCACATCATTACGAAATGTCGTATACATGATCTAAGGAACAAGTATTAATCTAATCTAATCTAATCGTGGACTATCAGCTCGGAGACCATCGCTATGGTTACCCTTGACGATGCATCAGAGACAGGAGCGCCTGCAATGGTGTAAGCAACGACGAACCTGGGTGCACGAATAGCAAAACGTAATTTTTTCGAATGAATGCAGGCTCTGTTTACTGCATCATGATGGTCGCAACCGTGTTTGAGACATCACGGTCTCGGTCACCTCTTGTTCCCATCGACGACACTTTGATCAGTGGCCGTTATATTTCAGATGTGTTACGACCCGTGGCTCTACCCTTCATTCGATCCCTACGAAACCCTACATTTCAGCAGGATAATGTACGACCCCATTTTGCAGGTCCTGTACGGGCCTTTCTGGATACGGAAAATGTTCGACTGCTGCCCTGGCCAGCACATTCTCCAGATCTCTCACCAACTGAAAAGTCTGGTCAATGGTGGTCGAGCAACTGGCTCGTCACAACACGCCAGTCACTACTCTTGATGAACTATGGTATCGTGTTGAAGCTGCATGGGCATTGTAACTGTACACACCATTCAACCTCTATTTGACTCAATGCTCAGGCGTATCGCGGCTAGAGGTGGTTGTTCTGGGTACTGATTTCTCATAATCTATGCACCCAACTTGCATGAAAATGTAATCACATGTCAGTTCTAGTATAATATATTTGTCCAATGAATACCCGTTTATCATCTGCATTTCTTCTCTTCTTGGTGTAGCAATTTCAATGGCCAGTAGTGTACATTGGCACTTTCCACACTCATTTTTCGGAAAATAATTCCGTGTCTTTTCTTGAAATTTCCAAGCCATCTCGCACAAAAAGTGTATGCCATCGCTACTGCAAAATAACTTTCCTTTTCTTTCAAAATAAGTTCACCAATGTCCACATTATAATCCCTGGGTTGCCGGAACCACTGCATTACAAACTATTCTAAATCTGGACACTCAGCCTTTCGTCGTCGTTTCCGATCTGTTCCTTCATCTGCCGTTATCACGCGGTCTTCATTCTTGTTGATAGTGTGCTTTCTGGAATCTCATACTCAGCCGCTGTGACTTTCTGTTTCTTTAGTCCTGCTCTCACTTCGTCAATTAACTTTCGGTTTTCAGCAATTGACAGGCACCTCCGCTAGGACCCCATGACCGGCACTCGCAGCTCAAGACTAACACTGCCTAAAATCCCCCCTTCACTAAAGTCGTGGCAAACTGCAGGGCGACCCAGATCCCGGCGATGAACGGAGGCTGGGAGTGAAAACACTGAGATTGCCGTATTTGCGTCAATTTTGACATAAAGAAATGACTTCGATATATGGAGGTGACTTCGATGTATACAGTTTTTGCCCACTGGGTATACAATGATAATATCTGCCCTTCTCGAGCCCTCCAAACTTCAGTATAATTGAGAGGGTTTTATTCGAAATATCAACTTAGTTGATGAAAGGAAAAAATATAAAATTGCATGAAGTAGGCAAAAGCGAGCACAGACGTCTGAAAAATGTGGTTGACAGGAGGTACAGACTGCTTAAGCAGGATTGGCTTGAGGAGAAATGCAAGATTCTAAAAGACAGTATAACTAGGGAAAATATAGATGCCGCCTACAGGAAAATAAAATAGACATTTGGAGACAACAAAAGCAACGGTATCAGCATCAAGAACTAAGTTATGGAGAAATTGTTCCACCTGGTATACAAGATGTATGAGACAGGGGAAATACCCTTTAACTTTAAGAAGAAAATAGTGATTCAAATTCCTAAGACAAAAAGTGCAGACAAATGTGAAAATTACAGAACTATTAGTTTAATAAGTCATGGTTGCAAAATACTAACACGAATTATTTCCAGACGAATGGAAAAGCTGGTGGAATCTGACCTTGGGGAAGATCAACTTGGATTTAGGAGAAATGTAGGAACACGCGAGGCAATACTCACATTACGAATTATCTTAGAAGATAGATTAAGGAAATGGTAACTTACATTTTTAGCATTTTTGAATCTGGAGAAAGCTTTTGACAGTGATGACTGGAATACACTTTTTCAGATTCTGAAGGTAGCAGGGGTAAAACATAGGGAGCAAAGGCGTATATTCAACTCGTATAAAGACCAGACAGCATTTTCAGAGTCGAAGGTTATGGAAGGGTGGCAGCGGTTGGGAAGGGAGTAAGAGAGGGTTGTAGCCTTTCCCCAATGCTGTTCAATCTGTACATTTAGCATAGTGTAAAGGAGTACAATGAGAAATTTGGAGAGGGAATTAAAGTTCAGGGAAAGGGAACAATAACCTTGCGGTTTGCTGATGACATAGTAATTCTGTCAGAGACAGCAAAGGACCTGGAAGAGCAATTGAACAGAATGGACAGTGTGTTGAAAGGAAGGTATAAGAGTAAATCGAGGGTAATGGAATGTAGTGTCAAAAAGTCAGGCGATTCATCACCATATCATAAATTTTATCAACGATTTATGGAGTCGTAACCTCCATAGGGCGTCCAGAACGTTCTACATCACTTGTTTCCATATAGCCACAGCGAAAATTTTGAAACATAAACTGTTCTAATCGAAGGCGAAGAGTCACCATAATGTATATGAAACTTCTCTTTAGTCTCCTAAGGCGTTTTGCATTTCATAATGTTTAATCGTCACATGAATTTCTTTTTAGTCCATTCTTTGACAATCACTCGACTTCCTTGAATCACACGAATGCCAAACACAGAGAAACAATTTGCTTGCTTATGGAATATCGCCCCAATTATGCTATTGGATTTCCCATTTTTTTCTATCAGAAAGGACGCATTTCGTAGTAATTGACGGTAAGTCATCGAGTAAAACAGAAGTGATATCTGGCGTTCCCAGGGAAGCGTTATAGGTCCCCTACTCTTCCTTGTGTTTATAAACGATTTAGGAGACAATCTGAATAGCTCCCTTAGACTGTTCTGTCGTTTATCGGTTAATTAAGTCAACAGAGGATCAAAAGCAACTGCAAAGCGATTTAGACCAAATTTCTACACGGTGCGAAAATTGGCAATTGGCACTAAATAAAGAAAAGTGTGAAGAAATACCCATGACCACTAAAATAAATCCTCTGAACTTCAATTACGCGATTAATCAGTCAAACCTTAAGGTCGTAAATTCTACCAAATACCTAGGAGTTACAATTATGAACAACGTAGACTGGAGAGAACACATAGAAAATATTATGGGGAAGTCGAAACAAAGGTTACGTTTCATTGGCAGAACGCTTCGAAGATGCACCAGCTCCACTAAAGAGACTGCCTACATCACACTTGTGCGTCCTCTCCTGGAGTACTTTTGCCCCTTGTAGGACCCTCAGCAGGTGTTTTATCATGTTACGGGGGGGGGGGGGGAGGGGGGAAGCGTCACGGAAATGTTGCACGAATTGGGGTGGAAATCATTGAAGAAAGACGTTATTCATTGCGGCGTGATCTGTTTGCGAAGTTTCAATCACCGACTTTTACTTCTGAATCTGAAAATATTTTGCTAGCACCCACCTACATAGGGAGACATGACCAACCCAATAAAATAAGAAAAGTCAGATCGAAAATGGAGAGATTTAGGTATTCTTTCTTCCCCCGGACTATTAGAGAATGGTACGGTAGAAAAAGGTTGTGAAAGTGCTTAATGAACCCTCTGCCAGGCACTTAAATGTGATTTGCAGAGTATCTATGTAGATAAAGTCGTAGGAATAAATAGACCAATATGACTGAAACTTGGTGTGCGTTGTTTCAAAATCAAATGTCTGTAAAACTGCGTGGTCATCAGTCCGTAGCTTACAAACTACTTAAACCTAGATAAACTAACCTAAGGACAAACAGAGACAGCCATGCCCCAGGGAGGACTCGAACCTCCACGGCGAGCAACCGCGCGCTCCACAGCGAGACGCTTTAGACCGCTCGGCTACTCCACCGCGGATGTGCGTTGTTTCCAAAGATACTACTAACTGAACATCACCTTGATTATAAGAGGTAATCTGTCTTATGCTGACTGCAATTAAAACATTTATTTTGACCAGACACGTTTCGCTTTTTTTTAAAGCATTTTTTGTGGTGTGTAAATGATACAAAGGTTTGTACAGTTTGTTTTCGATAAATAGATTAAAAACAATTAAAAACATTTTGCACGTTAGGCCTATGTGTTTTTAACTTAATATTCGGTGTACTCACGGTGTTGATGTCTCTTCTCTACATGTAACTACTGTTTCTCCGTCTTGTTGGCTGGAGTTCGTTTGTTCCTGGCGTGTGTTTGTCGGTTGTGTACAGCAGTTTCCGTGTGTTTTTGTTTCGTTTCTTCCTTTTCATCCCAGCACATCACATCACTTCACTTTTTGAAATGTATACAGATTGCATATCACCTGTTATAAGTGGAATGCCTGTCTGTTTATTTATCACTTCACTACAGTGTGGCTATGTTTTCGTTTGTTCATTTGCTTTTCGTGTGGTCTGTGAGTGTTGCCATGGCACATGTGGCCACACAACCAAACATTGTAAACATGACCTCGATAGGCGCCGGTGATACCATCTCTCGGTCTTCGCACGGACTTTACAAACGCCCTTCGTAGATGTTACCACAGTCTAACATATATAGAGTCACGACACTCCCACTGATCTTTGTTATACGCTGCGATAGCAGCGCTCCAAGCGGGCGGCAAGCTACGTTTCTGAATACGATAGTTGATGAGTGCGAATAGAATCGTTTAGATTGACTTCAGCATACTTTTTTACATTGGGGAACGTATGTAGTGCCTTATAAATAGGTAATATACTAAAAATAGCTCCCCATTTGTCTTTCTTAAGTTTCATAAGATCCCCGATAAGGTACGAAACGGTACATTAAAGGACAGTTAATTTACAATTATGCTGTAACATACAGACTTTAAATGAGTAATTTCATTTTCTATTAAAAATGAAAATGCCTAGGAAACACTAGGAGACATGCCCTTTAGCAGAGAGACGTCAATTTCTACGCAGGAACGTTAATATTCTTCATTACAATTCCAGTAAAATCGGTGAGGGTGGAACATAGGAAACGTGTATAGAATGCAATAAATATGGTATTTAAAATACCAAATCAACCATCACAGCTGTAGCAGAAGGAAAAACGGCACAGGCATGACAATATGATGATAAAAGCAACCAAACTGTTTTCCAACAAAGAACAACCCAATTCCACAATTTTTTCTACATCTGAACCAAAAACGGCAAGAATCATCAAAACATTTTTTTTTAAAGCTAAAGTAATTACACTTAAAAGAATATGCATGTATAAGAAAGACGAGTGACGTGTAGAAATGTGAGAATCATTAAACTTCATACCGAATTGATGTACGTCAAAAACTGGCTGTCATAGTAAGAACAGACCATAATAGAAATTTATTATACCATTATATTTATATGCAACTTACTTTCAGCGGAATAAGCTGCAAATGTACACATATTTTCAAGTATTTGTTCATGACTGAGTTGTTCTTTATATCATTTGAATTAGGCTGTTTTTATATTAATTTCCGTTATATGTTTGTCTTTCGATATTTTAATAATGATTGTAACGCAAAAATCATAATAAGTATTTCGTTAATTACGTACAAAAGCGATTACAAACAAACATCACTACTTGGGCGGCTCGCCCACCGCTAGGAGCGCTAGTGTCGCAGCAGCTGTCAGTTGGTAACAACGTTTACAGCAGTGAGTGTCGTGACTGTATATGTTAGACTGTGATGTTACTCTGTTTCAATATGGCGCCGGGCGCAGTGCTTGGCTGCACACAGGAGCGCCGTAGCTTGTGTGTCCCTTCTGTTCTGTGTCCGCGTCGCCAGCGAGTGTCTGGGCGCCGGCAGCAGCAGCGGCAGCGGTAGGCAGGAGGCAGCAGGATGTGAACCGGGAGCCCCCAAGGCCGGCCATCGCTCCTGCGCGGCGCGGCTTGGCGCGTGTCGTTCACTCCGCACAGCTGGCTGAGGCTGAGGCTGCGGCGCCAGCGACGCGTCACACCAGGGGCCGAGACTCTTCACACTGTGTTATCACACAACTCGAAAAGCTGCTCCAAATTACACATCTGTACAGGGCCGGCCGAAGGGGAAAATATCACCCGGGCAAAGAATCCATATGGCGCCCCCTACAACCCATTGCTGTTACTGACTTTAAGGGCCGGTTCGTCCATCTCTCGTTAATCTTCTCGTTAGTAAACGAGAAGACGCCTTTAACGTCCAGTTAAATGTGCTCGTTTACAGGGCCGGCCGAAGGGGAAAATATCACCCGGGCAAAGAATCCATATGGCGCCCCCTACAACCCATTGCTGTTACTGACTTTAAGGGCCGGTTCGTCCATCTCTCGTTAATCTTCTCGTTAGTAAACGAGAAGACGCCTTTAACGTCCAGTTAAATGTGCTCGTTTACAGGGCCGGCCGAAGGGGAAAATATCACCCGGGCAAAGAATCTATATGGCGCCCCCTACAACCCATTGCTGTTACTGACTTTAAGGGCCGGTTCGTCCATCTCTCGTTAATCTTCTCGTTAGTAAACGAGAAGACGCCTTTAACGTCCAGTTAAATGTGCTCGTTTACAGGGCCGGCCGAAGGGGAAAATATCACCCGGGCAAAGAATCCATATGGCGCCCCCTACAACCCATTGCTGTTACTGACTTTAAGGGCCGGTTCGTCCATCTCTCGTTAATCTTCTCGTTAGTAAACGAGAAGACGCCTTTAACGTCCAGTTAAATGTGCTCGTTAAGTGCATTGCGTTTGTCATTGCCAGACACATCTCTCGTTTGCTAACCTGGAGAAAACGAGAAGGTACGATATATTTCGACTAGGTTGGCAATAGAAACAAATGAAGTGCCGTCTGAATAAACAGCTGTTTCCCTTGTGTGACTTCTAAAATTTTCCCGGCGTATTTCTTCTTCCAGTAATTTTCGGGTATGCAGCCGGATCCCATTCGCATTCTGCAACGATATTTCGGCCCAGAGACGTCCGGCCATCTTCAGGTGAGTAGGCAACTACTGAAGAGCGCAGGTACGTTCGCGGTATTTATGCCGAGTATTGCGCATGAGAAATACGCTGGAGTCTTACTGCGCATGTGTTAGATGGTGACATGCGCGGTACGGCCGAGTTGTGTGTGGTGGTGAAAGTAACCACTCCTCTAATCATTGAGAATCGAATGATTCCGTCGATTCCGCTGTGCCTCAATAGCTTTAATTGCAGGGTTCCAATTTTTATCCAGCTGAAAGCCGTTGTCACGATTTATTAAATTGTCATCAAGGCGTATTTCAACCGCTTCTTTGAAGACTGAGTTCCAAAAGCCGGAAACTGGAGCTAAAATTGTAGTTTTGTTGTATTCCATGGAGCGTCCCATGGAAATGCTGTGCTCTGCTACTGCTGATTTCGACGGTTGCAGAAGACGGGTGTATCTTTCGTGTTCCGTACAGCGCTCTTGAACTGTTCGAGTCGTCTGACCTATGTAAGCAGAACGACACTCGCAGGGAATTTTATAAACGCCCGCTTTTTTCAGTAGCAAATCGTCTTTTACACATCCGACTAGGGCTATATTATTCGCTGGTGGACGGAAGATGACCTGGATTTTATGTTTCCTTAGCAATCTGCCTATTTTAGAAGACACATTGCCAGCATAAGGAAGGAATGCAACCGATTAGTAATCTTCTTCATCGTCCTCGGTGCGTTGCTTCTTTTTGTTATTGTTACGTATGGCCTTCCTTATTTGGCGTGGAGTGTAGCCATTCTCTTTGAACACTTTCTCCAAGTGTTCCAGTTCTGCAGGAAGATTTTCTTCGTCAGATATCAACTGTGCTCGATTATAAGCGTACTAAGGACACCAGCGGTTTGTGCGGGATGATGGCAGCTGGACGCCTGGAGGTATAGATCTGTGTGTGTAGGTTTCCTGTACAAAGAGTGTCCCAAAGAGCCATCATCCTTGCGTCGTACCAGCACGTCAAGAAATGGAAAAGCTCCATCTTTTTCACTCTCCATGGTGAACTTGATATTCTCATGTATTGAGTTTAAGTGACGGCGGAATTTCTCCAGTTCCTCTCTACCATGAGGCCATACAACGAAAGTGTCGTCTACGTAGCGCCAGAACACAGTAGGCTTTAAAACGGCAGATTCAAGTGCCTTCTCCTCAAAGTCCTCCATAAAAAGATTAGACACCACAGGGGACAAGGGGCTCCCCATGGCGACACCGTCAGTTTGTTCAAAAAATTCGTTATTAAATAAAAAGTAGGTTGAGGAGAGAGTATGCTCAAACAAGGCTGTCAGGTCTTCACTGAAAATGTTACCAATGAGATGCAAAGAGTCCATTAAAGGCACTTTTGTAAAGAGCGAGACCACATTAAAGCTGACTAGTAAATACGTGCTGCTCAACTTAACTGTCTTCAAGCTTCACAAAATCTCCAGAGTTACGTATGTGGTGACAACACTTGCCCACGTACGGCTTGAGCAAGGAAGCCAGATGTTTCGCGCATGTCACCATCTAACACATGCGCAGTAAGACTCCAGCGTATTTCGCATGCGCAATACTCGGCATAAATACCGAGAACGTACCTGCGCTCTTCAGTAGTTGCCTACTCACCTGAAGATGGCCGGACGTCTCTGGGCCGAAATATCGTGGCAAAATGCGAATGGGATCCGGCTGCATACCCGAAAATTACTGGAAGCTGTTTCCCTTATTTAACTATCAGGGAAGAGGTTATCAGATAGTTGTTAATTGGCGTTATGAAAAACAAACGTGAAAGAAGCTCGAATTTTATAAGAATTTAGTGCGAGTGTGTTGTGTCCTCAATAGAGAAATATTAGGGTGCATTGGAATGTAAAAAAATGGACGTTACGTCATAGAAGGAGAAGAAAAAAGCGACATGATCGCGTGTGGCAAATGAATTCAGTGCTTTCCACGGAAAATGTAGGACAGTAAAAATGCTTAGGGCTTAGTACGATAACATGTCAAGTGTGTAGTATCTTAGTGCAAGCTTGCACATAGGCAAAAGTACACTGTTCCTGTAGATCGGAAGAAGTAATCACATTTTAGGCCTCACACTAGGCGCAACTGGGTAAAATTTTACGACGCTTCTCGCTGGGCTCTAGTGCTTATGTTGGCAACAGATAAACAATGAAATGTAGAATTGTGTTAATATTTTTCACGCGCTACAGAGTAAATGCTATTGCTGCTCGTTTCACTCGCAGCGAAATTAATACGGTACCTGCTATAGGGTTGACAGGCTCTTGTATGTATCCTTGTCCGTTCAGAAAAAGATAATTTTCGTTTTAATTGAAGCTGTCACAAAAAAAACATTTATTGGCCGTCTAACCAAATACTTTATTAATAAGCTTGCAGGCATAAATAATGTATTCTGTTTTCTATTGTGACAGATAACTTACAAAATACCTAACTATCTGTTGGACACTTGAGATGGTCGTGGAGTTTTTCATTTAGCGTTTCCAAGACGAAATAGCGTAACAAATTCTGCATCATCTCAGCATTCAAAATGATTTGGGCGAACATAAATACGTCTAGGTCGCATTATAGGAGCAATGACGCCTAGATCGTCTAAAATATTGTCATCGTCTTCATTGTCAACCAAATCTCTTATTCAAACCATTTTCATCATACCGATTCTCACTGAACTAGTCGTTACCCATAAGTTTGTATTTTGATATCACACCAATAATTTTAAGGTTATGTTGCGTATCTGCAATATATCAAACTCATCTGCTAGCTACTGATATGGATGGGGCGAGAAATATGACGATAAAATTTTTCAATGAAGCTGCTTTCCACACTAGTTTTTCATACATGTAGTGCTTCTGTTATCTTGTTCGATAAATCGCTCATATCACGTGAATACATTGTGGTATTTTAGCGCTTTGGAATCTTTCTATTTTCATACAGATTATCACTTAACTGATAGTTAGCCGTGTAACGAGCAGAATTCTACTCGTTAACTTAACGGCCAGTTTGAGGTCTTTTAACGTCTGGTTAACTAATAACGAAACATTGACACACGCGGTTCTCCGCTAACGACAAGTTAAAATCTTAACCGGAACTTAACGATACATTTACAAACCGACCCTAAATTTGCTATGCTTTTTGTCAGTTAAATACACATAGTAAGTTTTGGTTAACGATATACGAAACAGTTATTTACACATGAGCATTCAGTATATTCTACGTCACTGATTAGAAATTTACAGAACGATTCAAGAAACAACGATTTATATAAAATTAAGACTGATGATGCGATACAGCATTTATTTACACATATATACATAAACAACTTCGTTAACTGCGAAAGAGAACATATACAGGGTGTTTCACTAAGTGTGTTTGCCTCTGTAACTTATAAAATAATAGGTGACGGGAAATTTTAATGCGGGAGGTCAACAGAAGAAATGTTACACTTTCTGCGGAGCTATGAACATAGTTTATTGTATCATTTTCCACAGAGTTACACCACAAAGATATAATTTTTTTAAATGGAACAATAGTTTTTTCTATCGTGTATTGGATTCGTTTAAACCAGCTGCGTCCAAATCAATTTAAACTACATTCCGATCACTGTTAGTTTGGGAGCTACAATCCTTCAAAGTTTAGGGGGCGGAGGCTACTACAGCGTAGCTCACTGGCTAGTGGTCGTGACATTGGGCCGTGCCCCAGGGGATAGCCACTCGGCCAGTTAGCTACGCTATCGCAGCCCCCAGAACTTTGAAGGGTTGTAGCTCCCAAACTAACAGTGATAGGAATGTAGTTTAAATTGATTTGGACGCAGCTGGTTTAAACGAATCCAATACACGATAGATAAAACTATTGTTCCATTTAAAAAAATTATATCTTTCTGCTGTAGCTCTTTGGAAAATGATACAATAAACTATGTTCATAGCTCCGCAGAAAGTGTAACATTTCTTGTGTTGACCTACTCACATTAAAATTTCCTGTCACCTATTATTTTATAAATTACAGAGACAAACACACTTAGTGAAACACCCTGTATATGAACAAAAGAATATACAAATATATTTTGTAACAGTATTGTACAAAGATTTCGTAATACAAATAATACAACCAGTAAAATAATTTTATATCTTTATACAGTTTTAATGCAAATTGTCCTTTGAGTTGTTTATAAAGCTAAGTAAACTTTTCGTGCCTTTTTCTCTGCCAAGTCTTTAATACAAGTTGGTTAATACACATGTAATGAGTAAAAGTCTTATCGCTTTGGTTCATGTATCAAGCATCAGTGTTGTTATAGAATGTAATGATTGCAACTTATATCAATGGGGAAAGAACTTTCTTTGAGCCTGAAGTTCGCCGCCTATCTGAGAGGCCGCCAACGTACCCACCCCATCCTGCTAAGACGCTACGTATGTATACACCTCTTTTCTATTAAACGTAATAAAACGAAAATACGTTACGTAATGTAGGCCTACTTACCTGTACTATATTGTTATCTTCTGGAATATAAGTTGATTTCTTGCTGGTTTACTCATTCTCTGGTTCTACGTTTTCATTTCCATTATTGTCTGTTTCAGGAGTACAAAAGAATTTCTTTAATGCCGCTGCCTGTTTCACATTTTAAGCCGCTAATTGTGCTCTTCTTTATCTGTATTATTTCCAGAAGTCTTCTTTTTTTTCCGACATGTTGATAAAGAACACATTAACGCAATGATTCTTCTACTAAGAGTCGAAATTCAGGAGACAAAAGAAGAACACGAACACCATGAAGCCTGCACTACATGACTTCTGATTTATAATTTTCTTTCACGAGACATTTGACAGTACAAACAGGACTAATTTCTTTTTGGTTGCCGATAACTAAAAATTGTTTGTGTGTATTGTTAGAGCGGCCGACATAGCTTTGTCGCAAGGAGTGCAATTCTCAGCACCACGGCGGTTGTAATTGTCAGAGCGTGTTATTGTTGTTCAAAACTCCCAGCTCTCAACAACAGCCTTTAGATTTTTTATAGACAAATAAGGTGAAGGGATGAAGGGATTTCCTTTATAGGAGATTCAAGAAGAAACCGGGGTTGTTGCAAAGAGTGAGGCCTGTACCGTGAGTTAGTAACCAATGTTGCTACACAGCTTATCAAAAAGTTAATTTTTTGTTCACTCTTTACAATAATATAAATTTACCAAGGATTTTGGCACCCCCCAAACTCCCCTAATCTTTGGCGCCCCAGGCGGTCGCCCGGCTCGCCCGGCCCTTCCGCCGGTACTGTATCTGTATTCCTCGCCACTGCTGCGGATTTATTTATTCCACTCAGCAAAGAAAATTACCAAAACGAACTAGACACCATCACACATATAGCATCAAACAATGGATACAATAGTAATATAGTAGAAATATTAAAAAAAAAAAAAAATACAAGCAGATACGGGCAAGAATGAAGAAACAACAAACATGCAGACCCACAGACAACAACAGAGTAAAGCAGCACAGAAATACACACCATACAAACCACAGTACAAAGGACACATCAAAACAAAAACGAAAATTCAAGATGGTACACAATGACATACAAACACAAACTAACACATAAAATAACAAAATATTTTCAAAAGCCATGGCATAAAAATAGCTCCCAAAACAGACAACCCAATCCAAGAAAATATCCCAAAAATAATTTAAAAAAAAGACTCAGATATCTACCAAAGAGCTGGAATATACCAACTACAGTGTAACTCAGAACATTCAAAAGTGCCACGATCCCCCTTGAAAATGTCCTCCGCAGTCGGGGACAAAACATTGGATTGCGGTTTATCCAATCGCGACATTCATGCTCGCGTTGGTCGCGATCCAATTACTATTAGCAGAATATCGGTGGGTTCAGGAGGGCAATACGGGACGTCGTGATGAATCCCAACGGCCTCGTATCACTAGTAGTCGAGATGACAGGCATCTTATCTGCATGGCTGTAACGGATCGTCCAGCCACGTCTCTATCCCTGAAACAGATGGGGACGTTTGCAAGACAAGAACCATCTTCACGAACAGTTCGACGACATTTGCAGCATCATGGTCTATCAGCTCGGAGACCATGACTGTGGTACCCTTGACGCTACATCACGAAAAGGAGCGCCTGCGATGGTGTACACAACGACGAACCTGGGTGCACGAATGGCGAAACGTCATTTTTTTTCGGATGAATCCAAGTTCTTTTTACAGCATCATGATGGTCGCATCCGTGTATGGCCACATTGAAATGAACGTAGATTGGAAGCATGTATTCGTCATCGTCATACCGGCGTGATGGTATGGGGAGCCATTGGTTACACATCTCGCTCACCTCTTGTTCACATTGACGGCACTTTGAACAGTGGCCGTTACATTTCAGATGTGTTACGGCCCGTTGCTCTACCATACATTCGATCCCTGTCAAACTCTACATTTCGTCAGGATAACGCACGACCGCATGTTGCAAGTCCTGTACGGGCCTTTCTGGATACGGAAAATGTTCGACTGCTGCCCTGGCCAGCACATTCTCCAGATCTCTCACCAACTGAAAACGTCTGGTCAATGGGGCCGAGCAACTGGCTCGTCACAATACGCCAGTCACTACTCTTGATGAACTGTGGTATCGTGTTGAAGCTGCATGGACATCTGTACCTGTATACGCCATCAAAGCTCTGTTTTTCTTAATGCCCAGGCGTATCAAGGCCAGAAGTGGCTGTTCTGGATACTGATTTCTCTGGATCTATGCACCAAAATTGCGTGAAAATGTAATCACATGTCTGTACTAGTATAATATATTTGTCCAATGAATACTCGTTTATCACCTGCATTTCTTCTTGGTGTAGCAATTTTAATGGCTAGTAGTGTGTTTCATATAACTGTGTACACATATTGTAGCTGTTTCTATAGGAATTCTGCGATATACTTTGGTTCGTAGACAACTTTATGTTTGTGGTTGTTGTTATCTTCAGTTTGGTTTAGTGCAGCTCTCCAGTCAGTCCTCAGCAAGCCTCTTCATCTTCTCATAAGAATGGCATCCCACATCTATTTGGACTTACTGTATTCGTCTTTTGGTCGTCCCCTGCGATTTTTACCCCACACACTTCACTCCAAAGCCAAATGCACGCTTTCCTGATGTCTAAGAATGTATCGTATCATTCGATCTCTTAGTTACGGTATGCTAGAAATTTCTTTTCTCCCCAATTCTGTTCAGTACCTCCTCCTTAGTTACGCGATCTACTCTCATAATCTTCAGCATTCGTCTGTAACACCATATTTCAAAAACTTCTATACTCTTCCTGTCTGAACTGTTAATCGTCCATGTTTCACTCCTGTACAAGGCAACACTCCAGTCAAATGCCTTCACAAAAGACTTTCTCACACTTATTATTCGATGTTAACAAATTTCTCTTTTCCGAAATCGCTTTCAATCCTCTTTACTGCGACGACATATGTTATTTTACTGCCAAGGTAACAAAACTTATCTACCATCTTTATTGTCTCATTACGTAAACTAATTCCTTCAGCATCGCCTTTCTTATACTGCATTCCATTACCTTGTTTTGCTCTTGTTAATGGTCATCCTATAAGTTCCTTTCAACATACTGCCCATTTCGTTCATTTGCTCTTCCAGGTCCTTTGCTGCGTTTGACACAGTTACAATGTCATCATCAAAACTCAAGGGTAGTTGGTGGGGACGGGGGGAGGTAGGGAGGAAGCTTTATTGTAGTCAGGGTTTTGAAGCAAGGGCAGTACCCAAAAGAGTCGTAGCGACTCGTGCAACTCTTCCCTCAATCCTCTATTTTCCGTCACTACAGTGCCGAACAACACTCAGTAATCGGTTGGTTGAGATGATGGACGCTTTCATACTTCTAATGATTGTCTTCTGACGTCTTCATAACTAGGTGAAAAACTGCTCCTGCCTCAAATCGCCACCGAAGTATGCCCCTATTATTTCGCAGTTACTGAACTACAAGAGCACCCGAGTGAAACAATGGATTTGAGCCAGCTGGTAGTGCCTGCGCGGTAAGGTAGCTGCAGGCGCTGGTACGTTCGATGACAGGTCGCGACGTACGGCGGTGCCTTCTGTTCTCGCTGCCATTGTCTCCGCAGAAGGCCTCTCCATCCGTTCGCTTTACATTGAAAACAAACCTGCATCTTTTATTCATTTCCGCACGCCAAAGACTCGTCTCTGGGTTTCTATGAAAAGTGATTCATTTAACGTTAAATACAATAGACCAGCATAGAGTTACGGCATATGATGATCTTAACGTTCTGACTTGGCTTATCTTTTAACTAAAAACATTAGCTTTAACTCCCGCTGAAGTTATTCTTCAATGGAACAAAAGCGGACTCAGTTCTGAGACAGTTATTGTGCTCTGACAGGGCGATGAATACCCCTCTTAGCACTACTGCAAAACCCTTGGTGTTTTTGTAGCCCAGTGCTGTAATCGTGCATATATTATTATTTTTAACTCTTCTCTGAAATAAGAGTAATACTGGAAACTACAACTGTGTCGACTACGTATAATTATTGCTAAGCCGTTGTTAACATAACAATCTAATTAAACTTCAGCCCGTACACCCAGTTACGGTACACAAAGCGTACACTCGGACTTTAAGACCGGGGTGTCATTTCTTTCAGTTTCTTCCGATCTTTTTACCATCTAATTGTCTTAAAATCTATTTAGTGCACCAATCGCTCTCTCCCTTCCCCACCATACACTGCCCCCATAGTTTTCTCACACACTTGATACGTAGATTTTTCTCAATTTTACAGATTTCCATTGACTGTGAAAGGAAAAGCAAACAACTTGAGGGTACAGGAGGAAACAGAGACATTCAGCGTATACCTCGGTCTTTTTTGACCGGTAGCGGAGAGTGCAATACGTTAATTACAGAACTTCAGACATATGCGCAACGGAGAATAAACTTACTTCGACTTCCTCTTCAACGGCCTTGAGGCTAGTATGGAGGGCAGAGTGCTGATACGCACTCAGAGACAAGGGGAGGGGAGAGAAGGGGGCACCCGTGTACGGGCTACAGGTTAAAGCCTTATTCTCAGGAATAAGAAGCAGAGTTTATCTTAGAAGGAGACGTGTCCGATCTCGGAAATTCACTTCAGAATGGGATTTGACAGGTTAGTAGAATACCTCAGTGGTGTCCACTCATAGAAGTAAAGCGCACTATACAGAAAATACCGAGAAAGAAGAAAGAAAGGGCTGTAAATTCTTAACCCTTTAATGCCCAAATATGTTTTTAGGTTAAAAAAAATTCAGAAATTAAAATTATGTTGAGTAAATGGGTTTACTGGCGGATGTTCCAGTCTCTCTGGCACAATATTTCGGCCGTGTAAGTCGCTGCCTTCTTCAGGTCAAATGTTCGCCGGGATAGCCTCAAGAGATACAATTAAAATTTGGTTATTTTAGATAAGTGAAAGTATAAATAAGTGACAAAAGTTTGTTACAGCAGTTAGGCCCTTTTTATGACATGTTACACTGGCAGGGTTGCTGATGTGAAAATTTCGAGTAGCACCGTGGTTCGGAACCCACGTTAAACTGTAGCTCCCCCAGTAACTGGCTGGGTAAGTCAGTTCGAAGGTCGGAGGAAGGCAACGGCATACCACCTCCAAACAGGACGATGGCTAGTAAAGCACTGTTGTGTTCAAACCAATCTTCGGATTGTTGACTGCTTTACCTTTACATATATGTAACATCGGACATTAAGAGAAACATAACGCCGG
Source organism: Locusta migratoria (assembly GCA_026315105.1). Taxonomy (NCBI): domain Eukaryota; kingdom Metazoa; phylum Arthropoda; class Insecta; order Orthoptera; family Acrididae; genus Locusta; species Locusta migratoria. Next base: position 238,192,176 of record CM048744.1, read on the forward strand.
CCGCGGTGGCCGACGTTCTGCGGCGCGCCAGTCACAGTCTGTACGGCCACTCGGGCGGGGGTTCGAATCCCCCTTCCGGCATGGATATTTGTGCCGTCCTTAGTACTAGCTACTTCTTAAGTAGTTTGTAAGTTTGGGGACTGAAGACCCCGTACGTAAGTCCCATAAGTTCTACAAAAATTTGCCCATTGAGAAATATAACAATGTTATATTTATACAGCGTAAACCATTTTAAAGAAATAATGCATTCTAATAATGTCTGAGATAAAATATCTGTCTCATTGTGTTCATGTGTCAAATTTTCTGAAACATTTTCTGTCTTTGTTAAATCATAGAAGCATATAAGTGTCACACATTGTAATGGAAATACGGAAGCTTTACTCCAAACATCCAACCATTTGTGGAAATTCCTGAACAATTGCTACGTGCTTTGTCAACTCCGCTGGAATACTCCAACATCATGTAACAGATGGTATGATAGATATCCTAGTATAGAAGACAAACATATTTAGTGTGTTCAAAATATTGACTTTTGACATTTCTACAATTTCGTCTCTAATATCAGTGGCACTTACATCCATTTCAGGATTCACAGGATTTTCGCTTAGAATACACCTACGAGTATTTTCCAGATTGTAATTTTCGTCTTCTTCTTCGTTATCTTCTAATTCCGATATTTCAGACATGTCACTGTCTAGGTTAAATAGAATATCAATGTTTAACGTTCATATGTTATCGCTAATGAGCAATGTCACTTGGGCAATATTTAGGATTATAGCAGACATAAACACGCACATTAACATTCAATCTTTACAAAATCAATATTAAAACATACCTTACGAGACATGGCTTCCCTCTAAGAAAATGGTTGGATTGAAACTCATATAATCGCCGATAGAACCAAGTAGTTACAAAGCCGAGTGACAGAATGCGTTGCAAACCTCGTTACGAGGATGCAACAGTGGGCATTAGAGGACAATGCGTTTGTGAGCCAACTACTCACTGTAATTTTTCTCGGCATTTTCCGGATGGTGCGCTTTAAAACTTCTGAGTGTGGACACCGTTGACATATACTACAAACATGCGAAGTCGTTGAAATAAACGGCTGATATTTTTGTACGAAAATTGATAACGTTTTGTTGGTAATGAATTTATTCTCAGAGCAGTTGCAAGTGTTCTCAAAGACACTGGACGGCTAGCTGCTTAATAACAAACATTGTGTCTATCTCAGAGGTTCATATTATTTTGTTCACGACTTGTAATTTGAACGGCCAAATCTATCTAGGCTAATTTTGACTACCTCAATGGAGAATCCGACGACCAGTATACTAGGTTTTGCATAGACTTCTTAATCTCCACCCTTCATTTGGGTCTTTTCTGCAGTTTAGTAGTTGATGTGTCCCTACAGTAAATGTTGACGCGTAACTTTTGAGCAGTCAAAGCGCCATTCTGAACGACATAGAGGATTGTACGTCCGCCAGTACTGACTCCTGCCCACACAATACGTTCACGATATGGTGACGTTATTGCACATAAGCAGATGAACGAGGATTGTCCGGCCGAACACTAAATCTTGACTCGTTTGTGAACAGAACGTAGCGCCATTCGTTACGATTGAAATCGTTCCTCCACCAAGTCTCTGCGGGCTAAAAGGTGTCGTGGTTTTAACTGGACACTCACCATAGGCTCTCGTGCGTAGAGACCACATTCCCGAAGGTGATTTCGGTCTGTTTTTGTTGATATTGCGCGTCCTGTTGCTGCTTGGAGGGTGCGTTGCAGCTGAGTTGCATTCAGCCGCGCTGTTAATCGCAGATAACGAACATTTTTTACTGAAACCCATTACCTTCTTTTAACTGTTTATCTTGTCTGAAATCGCATTCAGGTCCTGGAAATTACACTTTGGGACACTCCAACAGCTGCAGCTACCTCCCTCTTTGTCCGTCCCACTTCCAACCTTCCTACGGCTCTCCATGCCGTAGCTTAGGGCACGTCACGTTGTTGTTCCATTGCACTACCTGCTCACTACACTATCTGAACCCATCAGCTTGTGTAATTCGGTAGACTAAACCCAAGACAACACCGACTCCCTCTGCAACAACTTTTGGTCACTACCGCTATCTGGGTTGCGGTAATGTTGTTCACTCCGTTGAACAGAGAAAGATGTCGAACTCATTCTGCCGATGACGATACTTCTGAACCTAAACTAATCCGCTAATTGTTTTGTCCAGTATAGTGTCTCTTATTATAAAGCATCGCTGATCAATCTCAAATGTGCAAGGAACGAATAAGGATCTGCATCTACATGGAATACTCTGCAAATCACATTTAAGTGCCTGGCAGAGAGTTCATCGCACCGCCGTTGCACTATTTTATCTCCCATTCCATTCTCGAAAAGCGCACGTGAAGAAATAACACCTAAATCTCTTCGTTCGAGCTCTGATTTCTCGTATTTTATTCTGATGATCATTTCTACCTATGTAAGTGGGAGTCGACAATATATTTTCGCATTCGGAGGAGAATGTTGGCGATTGGAGTTTCGTAAGCCGCAGCGATAAGCGCCGTAGTTGTAAATGACTCCCATCCCAGATCCTGTATCATTTCCGTAACGCTGTATACGAAACGAGCTGCCCTTTTTTGGACTCTTTCGATGTCCTCCGTCAAACCCAACTGATAAGGATCCCACACTGGGAAACAATACTCCAAAAAAGGACTGACAAGCTTAGGGTATGCAGTTTCTTTAGTAGTTCTGTTGCATCTTTTAAGGGTTCTGCCAATAAAACGCAGTTTCTGGTTCACCTTTCCCACGACATTATCTACGTGTTCTTTCCAATTTAAGTCTGAAGTAATAGCAATTCCTAGGTATTTTGTGGAGTTTACGGCCTTCACTTTTGATTGATTTATCTTGTAAACAAAGTTTAACGGATTTCTTTTAGTACTCATGTGGACAACTTCACACTTCTCATTATTTACAGTCAATTGCCAATTTTTACACCATAGTGATATCTTATTCATATCGTTCTGCAGTTGGTTTTGATCTTCATACGATTTTACTAGACGGTAAATGACTGCGTCGTCTGCAAACAACCTAAGAGAGCTACTCAGATTTTCCCCTAAATCGTTTATGTAAATAAGGAACAGCAGAGGACCACTACCCTGTGGAACGCCCGATATCACCTCTGTATTAGTTGATTCCTTACCATAGATTACTACGAACTGTTTCTTCTCTGACAGGAGATCCCCTATAGTCGCACATTTGGGGCGATATACCATGAACACGCAATTTGATTAAAAGCACGAGCCACTAAACGCATATGGAGAAGAGCACTGTAGTTCCATTTGCTTTGCAAAAGAGCTAGGGTAATTGTAGGAAGATGGTAATCACTGCAAGAAATGTACATAAGAGTTGGGAAAGCCGCATTGTGGAGTCAAGGAGTATCCTCCACTTGCCACCCAAAGACACTATGGAAATAGCGGGATAGTGGGGAGGACGGGAGGGAGCGGAGATGTTATCGGAGCGAGATGCCTGCAGCGGGCGTTTCCGCCTGGCGGCAGCAGATATGCACACTGGCTGGTAGCGCACGAGCCAAGGCGGCCGGTAACCAACTGCACGGTTTGAAACCCACCAACACGAGATACACATACGAATGTAGTCATTCGTCTGGACATGTAAGAAAGAACAAACACCAAATGTAGCACCAATATCTTGGGCTACCTAACTGCTGAAGGAAGGCAGATGCAAATGACAGATAATCCAGCCAGTGGCGTAGTTATGTCACCAAGGGCCCCGGGGCGAAAATTACATTGGGTCCCTCTTTAAACTAAAACTATGCAAAACTACTTCATCATCAGTTCCTTACCGCCCACTGGAAGCCATAATAAGGCAAAACTAAATACTATTAAGTAAATTATTATGTGTCACGCAGCAGATAATATTTCATTGTACTCACAAATATAATTATAAATATGAAAGTTGGTTTGTTTGTTATGCTTTCACGCAAAAGTTACTGGGTGGATTTGAATGAAATTTTGAAGAGGGGTAGATCTGGACCTGGGTAGGACATAAAGATAAACGACCTCTTGGGATAGTTTCCGAAGTTGCTCCATACTAGGTGAATGAAATCGCAGGGATAAGCTAGTAAAATATAAACATTGAAGAAGTATTACTTCAAATGTTCAAATGTTTGTAGAGCTTATGGGACTTAAAATGTAATAAGTAAAATTACTAAGTTGACATCTTCGCTTATTATAGTGGCGGTGGGGTACAGGGTAGTGGCTTGAATGCACAATTTACTATTGTGACAAAGTAACCATATTTTCTCTTCTTCTTGTACGAATTTCAGAGTGCAATTGGTTACAGCACTTCATTGGGATCTATGATTATGGAGCACACCTTTTGGGAATTCACTACACAAACAGTTGAGTTCCCATAATAATACCGTTCTGTAGTAATACATTGTAGAGACTTCATATTCAAATGTGGTTACACTGTCTACTGTCAAACACTGTGCTAGTAATTCAGCACCATTCACTGTTATTTCGCAAAGATTGGCAGACACGGCAACTCCGACTTCAACGGACAATACGCTGACGATGGCAGGGTCCACGTCTTAGCAGACAAGCAAAGCACCGTGTTTTGTTTATATTCTGCAGTGCGAATAATTTTTGGATCTCACTTCGTGCGTTTGAGGTTTGTTGGTCAGGGTTCAAAAAGTTCAAAGTCGGAAAACCTTCATTCAACTAAATTCTTATATACAGTTGAACTTCGGTTATCCGAAGTAATTGGCGGACATGAAAGTGTTCAAGGATCTACGGTAACTTTTTCGAACGTCGCTCACGTAGGCCGAAGGGCCCCTTGAGCCCGGGGGCCCCGGGGCACTGCCCCGCCTAGTCCCATGATAGCTACGCCACATAATACGGCCCCGTGACAAAGGAAAATAGCCGTAAGAAAATTAATCCCGTGATTTTGACAGCAGATTTGGCCCTTAACGGGAAATTAAGAATATAATGATATCGGTCGTTGGCTCATCGGCCCAGTACTTTACAAGTAGTATAAATTATAAATCAATTCTAGAAAGTACTATAAAGAATCAGGATATATTTCTATGAATTATTGAAGCCCGCCTTAGCTGTTTTTATACGCCTTTATTGCGTTACTACCGGTTTCGTACCGTTAAAGGTACATCTTCAGGTATCTTTTAATTTACATGTGGTGGTTTGACTTGTTGCGTGTCCCAACGGTCATAATGATTTGCCGGGTTACTTAAAGATGTTGCTTAATTTTACAAGGGACTCCCTTCAGTAAACGTCTATGTGGGCAACGGTTGCATATACCAAGTTTACTGCTTAGAATTTTAAAGCTGAACGTAGGGGTGGGTTCAGTATCCCCTGAATCTTGAGTAAAACGAATTGTACCATATGCTATTAAAATATTTGAGTAAACCACAAGATATTTGGAGTCGTGGTCCTTGTCATGATTCTGAAAATTAGAAATTTCTAGAAACCATTAGGTGGGCGTTAGGACTTTAAAATTTTTGTTGTCATTCAAACTATGAAATTATTCATGTGCACTGATAGTATATGATATGTCTAGAAGTGCAATACTTCTGAATACGTATTATCGTTGTTCAAGAAATCGTTGTGGAAGGCCCCCATGTCATAAAAAGACATCCTGATTGTTTATAGTACTTTATAGAATTGATTTACAATGTATTTCAGCTGTGGATGCCTGAAGTATAAAATAGTTAGCAGTATAAATTAATTGCCAATTTAATCGCATAAAGTGAATTTTCCCTGAGAAGTAAGAACCTCCACAGGCTTGGCTGATGCGTTGACGCCATACTGGCGGAGGATTTATAATTTTATCAAGTACCATTTAATTAATAAGTAAATGAAGCAATATGGCGCACTTTTGAAAGGCCCATTTGGCCGTTAGTTTAAATTCGCTTCTTCCTCACCAACAGCGGATGGACACACGCCTTCGCGCCGTTTGACTGAAGAACCTCTAGTCTAGGTGTCCCAACCACCCAGGGGCCGGGGGAAGGGCGCAGAAGGCGCGTTGTCAGGCTGGCTGCGGAGACCCTCTTCTCCTCGGCGGAGCAATACAGTGCCCTGGAGTGACGGACATAAAAATGACGGGAGACGCTCCCGACGCCCCAGTCGTGCAGTCGTGCGCAGTTCTACGCCAGTGCTAGTTGAGCCAGCAGTCGTCCGCTATTTATCGGTTATGTTTCCGCCGGGACGAGTAAACGTGTTCGCCAGTCAACGGGCGAAAGTGTACGGAATGTTCGGAATGTTACCGACAGGACTGTAGCCGTTGCCCCTGCCTGGACTGTTCCTTTAACTCTCAAATATACGTAATGTTTCTCAGCGCACTCTCTGCTAGGGGTTGCACTGTTTCAGTTTGAATCATTTTACTGAATTGACTTTCATAGTGTCTTGATCCTGCAGCGAGACTAGTTATTATTTCTATATTTGATTACAGAAGTAACCGTCTTCAATGTGTAACAGGCTACCTCACATTCCTCTTGCTTAAAGTGACGATATAGACAATTATACCAGGTAAACCTGTTTGCTTACTTGGTCTGTAACTCCTCTGCTGCTGTCCTATTACTTATATGAATAGCGCTGAAACCATGCTAGAAGAGACGGAGTTCGATGCCAGCCACGGTCAGGCAGCACAGAAGTACAGGTGAGGTGTAGATCGCCACTTCTCCAGAGGGAGCAAGTAGCAAGCAGCCATTTCCATAGAATCTAACATTACCACCAGACAACCGAAGGCTACACACATCTAAAATATACAGGGTGGGTCACCTAACATTACCACTGGATACATTTCGTAAACCACATCAAATACTGACGAACAGATTCCAAAGACTGAACGTGAGGAGAGGGGCTAGTGTAATTGGTTCATACAAATCATAAAAAATGCACAGAAGTATGTTTTTAAACACAAACCTACGTTTTTTAAATGGAACCCCGTTAGTTTTGTTAGCACATCTGAACATATAAACAAATACGTAATCAGTGCTGTTTGTTGCATTCTAAAATGTTCTTACCTAAAGTTGACGCTTGAAACCTCCGACGTTCTGTTGCGTGTTGTAACAAACACGGGCCACGGTCGGCGAGCAGCATCTGCAGGGACATGTTTACGATGACGACCGTGTTTACGAGTGTGGCTGTAGTGCACTGTTTTGGTTTGGTCTAGCTGTCACATAGCACTTGCTGCTATTGTTATTCTGCACGCAGACTAACTGTAGTACACTGTGTTACCAGATGTCTGTGATAGTGTAGTGTTGTAGGAACTATGACCATGGTGTATTCGAACTCTGAAAAGGCGGAGATGATACTCATCTATGGCGAGTGTCGACAAAATGCAGCTGAAGCCTGCAGGGTGTATGCAGAATGGTACCCGGACAGAGAGCACCCAACGTGCCTCACATTTCAAAATATTTACCGCCAACTGTATGCAACAGGTATGGTCGTAGCACGCAAACGGGTCCGTAACAGGCCCGTCACAGGAGAAGCGGGTGCAGATGGTGTGTTAGCTGCTGTTGCCGTGAACCCGCACAGGAGTACATGGGACATTGCGAGAGCCGGTGGACTGAGTCGAAGTAGTGTCAAGCGCATACTGTATCGTCAAGCTTTCACCCGTTTCATGTGTCGCGTACACGGTGATGACTTTAATCATCGAGTGCAATTCTGTCAATGGGCATTAACAGAGAATGCGTTGCAGTTCTACCTGTTTTCCGATGAAGCGGGTTTCAGAAACCACAGGGCAGTGAATCTACGGAACATGCATTACTGGTCCGTGGACAATCCTCGCTGGCTCCGACAGGTAGAGAGAGAGCGACCGTGGACTGTAAATGTATGGTGCGAAATCATTGGCGACCACCTCATTGGTCCTCACTTCATTGCAGAGGCCCAAACAGCTGCAACATTCATCGCGTTTCTACAGAATGATCTGCCAACGTTGCTCGAAAATGTCCCACTGGAAACGCGTCGACGTATGTGGTATGTGGTATCATACCTGCACATTCCGCAATTAACACTAGGCTGACCTTTGACAAGATGTTCGACGGGCGTTTCATAGGACGTGGAGGACGCATAAATTGGCCAGCCCATTCTCCTGATCTTACACCTCTGGACTTCTTTGTGTGGGGTGGCGTACGTTAAAGGAGAATGTGTGCCGTGATGTGCCTACAACCCTGGAGAATATGAAACAACGTATTGTGCCAGCCTGCGGCGACCTTGCACCAGATGTACTGCGGCGTGTACGACATTCATTACGCCATAGATTGCAATTATGTGCAGCAAATGATGGTCACCACTTTGAAAATATATTGGCCTCACATGTCGGGACACACTCTATTCCACTCCGTAATTGAAAACGGAAACCACGTGTGTACGTGTACCTCACCCCTCATGGTAATGTACATGTGCGTCAGTGAAAAAGACCAACAAAGGTGTTAGCATGTGGACGTAATGTGTTGTTCTAGTCTCTTCTGTACCTTAGGTACAGCACCGTTCCCTTTGGATCCCTACTTAATTCGGTGCTCTCCGACACACACGAACGAACAGCGGAGGAGTGGTACTCAAGCGTCAACTTTAGGTTACAATATCTCCGGCTGTAATTAACATTTTACACTGCGATAAACGGCACTGATTACGTATTTGTTTATATGTTCATATGTACTAACAAAACTAACGGGGTTCCATTTAAAAAACATTGGTTTGTATTAAAAAACATGCTTCCGTGCATTTTTTTTAATGTTTTGTATTAACCAATTACACTAGCCCCTCTCCTCAAGTTCGGTCTATGGAATCAGTTCGTCAGTATTTGATGTGATTTACGAAATATATCCATCGGCAATGTTAGGTGACTCACCCTGTATACGATGGTTGGAATTTGAATGGTGGCAATACTGCTTTAGAGGCACTTTGCAGCGGAATCTAATATTGAACACATCCTATGTAATAAGCAGCATTGGTCGTTAATATTTTATTTTTAAAACAGCAGGTCGATTTCGATCACATAGTGATCATCTTCAATGCATCCTCAAACTATACAACGAGATCATAAACTTAGTACAGAACTAAAATCAAATACAATATAAGCTTGAATACAATTCCAAATGCAATATACAATAAGAAAACATACCAAGCATTATGAATGCACCGAGTGTAAATTTACATATCATTTGCAACTGCGTCGAAATAAATTTCGGAAACATAAAATTGCAGTGCTAGGGGTTCAGATGGAATGAGCGAGCTGCTTACAAATGAGATGCAGCGGCGTTATAGGGATGGGTGTTACTACCGCCCTCTAGTACATAGATATTCCACTAACACTAATTTTATGCACTTTCAATCATACAAAAATTAAAATTTAGTTTTAGACATCTGGTGTACGAGATGGATAACATAAAAACTGGAAAGTCAGAATACACAAATCTATAAAAAAAAATTAGGTAAAAGATAAGAATACGATGCTAAGCGTCTTATGCCAGTTATTGATACTACTAACGTACTAAGTTGTTTTAAACAGGAACTATTTGAATGAAAAGTACCATGAAAGTTGGTACCTTTTATGCATTGATTATAGCTACGCTGCAAAAACTAGAAAAGGACGAACATAAACAAGGAGATACAATTTTCAGTTTCATGATATATTAACGAATGTTAAGTGCAGCGACATCTCGCTTTTCGTGCTTGAAGCACGTTACATAGAGTTGACAAAGTTACAATACAGTCCAAACAACACATCAGTCAGAAGTACATAACATCTGGTGTGTTCATCATTGTGTGGTCGTTGAGCACCACCCTGAAAATGGAATCAAATCTCAAGAAAGGAATCTAATATTGTCGCTGATAGCATACGTTTTTGACGTACCTACCTGACCTCCGAGCAAATGGACTCGCCCGTCCCACGTCACCGGCGTGCACACAATCAACGGAAAGAGTCACTTGTGAGCATGCGATCTAACGTAACGGTTCAAAGACGACGGTCCGTTATCTTCCATATATTTTTGTATATTTCTGTAAAGTTATAATTTATTTAATGTCGTTAGATTATCATTTTGTTAAAACTTGAACCCCACTCTTTTCATGGCTTGATGAATAGCATTTTTATTTCATGTGTTAAAATATTAGTTAATATTGCTAGGTTTTTCTTATTTTGTTATTTTGTTATTTAATTATTTATTATTATATTAATCAATGTGGCATAAGTAGGGCTTCTCCGCTACGTTGTGAGAATGCGCAGTTGTTGTACTTTTAAGTGTGTGCGAGAATTTTTGGCTGTTTGAATGTGTGGAGTGATAGGTCGCTTTGCATCGTTCTCTCTGGCTCAGAGTCGATCGCTGCTGAGGTTACCACACCCTTTGGTTACAATCTAGTTAGCAAGTCTTCCCTCCAGCGCGAGTATCGTTGTCCGTCCCCACCACCGCTGTTTTCTTGGATTTTGCGGCTTCCAAGGGCTTCCCGCGTCTGGTAGCAGTTTCCCGCCTCATGACTGCTGGATCTTCATTCTGTGCTGGTCGTCTGGTGAGGTAAGGTTGGTTCTGCTCTTATGTTAGCGTTTCCTTGTCTAGCAATTTTAACTTATATTCATGAACTTAGAATCATTTTTTGAATATTTTCTCTGATCGTGTGCGGAAATGTGTTCTCGTTTTTCAATTCAGTGATTTCCAATAAATAAATGTGGTGTGTGTGATTCTAGTTGTAGTTTGATAACGGCCTGGGATGTTGAAACCTTTCATGTGGAGGTGTATGAACTCTGTGTAAATCCTTTCTTACTTTGTGGGGCCCGATTTCTAATAGGTAATATGTTCATTTTGTACAGTGGATGTAAAAATCTTCTCACGGTTTCCTTCCGTGAGTGATATGTGTTCCATGTGGTTGGTTCATAGAACAAAGCCTTCAGCTTCCACTCTTGTTTGTTCCATGCCCATCAGGCAAGTAACTTTGTGGGTATCTTTTGATTTCCACTAATATTTCGCGATCTTCTCTCCCCGCCTATTTTAATTTTGCCATTCTTCTCTAACTTGAAGTATGCACTCTGTCTTTGTCATTAATTAACTCTGAACCTTGTACAACCTCCTTCAATAGTTTCCTTATGTAATTCTAAACATTTCTATGCGTTGCATGCTGTAATTCTTTTATTATTATTATTTTTTATTTTTCCGACTTTGTAATTATTTCATTTTTGTGGTTTTTCTGAGACAGGACCTCATCCGTCTCTGTAAACGCCCCCTATCGCGTGTAGCTGTATTTCATTCGCTTCCTTATATATTTCTAAACATTTCTATGGGTTACATGCAGTAGTTAATTTTCTTTATTTTTCAGAAACTGAATTTATTCAATTTTATCGGTTTTCGAAACCATGTAGGTCCGAGTTCCGATTTCCGGCGTTTGGAGCTAGTCGCCTGAGTTCACGCCACGTCTCACATAAAACCAGTACCTAGATCGATTGCTAACAGACTGCAACTTAAGAATCAAATGTTCAAATGTTTGTACAGCTTATGGGACTTAACTACGGGGTCACCAGTCCCTAAACTTACAAACTACTTATGAACTACTTACGAACTAGGACGGCACAAATATCCATGTAGTTTGTAAGTTTAGGGACTGATGACCCCGTAGTTAAGTCCCATAAGCTTTACAAACATTTGAACATTTTGAACACATTTCTGTGAAAGTCATCAACACTTTCTGTAAGCTTCTGCCGTGATGTTTATTTATTTATTTTTTTCGGAGACTTCAAAGAGTGTGTGGCCTTGTAATCAATTGTGATATGATGAACTGAAGAACAACCAATACCGGTAGATGCAGCTGTTTTTGTAACAATATGCCATTTATTGTTATCGACACAACAGCACAGTTTATGATTTCTTCTTTGATCGCTTCTTGCGTGCAGTGGCGCAGCTATCATAGGGCTAGGCGGGGCAGTGCCCCGGGGCCCCCGAGCTCAAGGAGCCCCTCGCCCTCCGTGAGCGACGTTCGGAAAGTGTTGCAGTAAAGCGTCGTTTTTTTTTTTTTTTTTTATTTTATTATTACTGTCCATCATCTCCCCCTCCCCCAAACCAAGGTTCCCACTGTAACCTAATGGGCCACCGGGCGGCGGAACACTTCACACGACGCCACTCGGTGGCGCTGCTGACCGGCTAAGCCCAGAGCCCTGTATTGGGAGAGTACCGCCAACTGGGCGAGCGCCGCCATTGTAGGCCTATCTGGCAGTAGCAGCGCTATGCACGGCGCTGTTAAATTAACATTCATGATGAAGGAAACCGGTCTGTACATCAACGTGGTATGACAATACGTGAAGTAAACAATGAACTTACGTTTTTAATCGTTTCGTCACATCTACAGCGAAAATTAAGGAAAAATTGGTAATCTGAGATCAAGACCTTTATTTTTGAGCAAACTAGTTGTAAAATTGTTTCGTATTAAAATTTAAACCCTGTACCAAATGCACTGCTTTCGCAATAAGTGACGTTCCTGCTTTCAAATTAGCTAAGGACTGGCGTTTTTGTATCTAATATATTGGTTTTTATCAAAGTAGATGTAATTAATACATGTTGCTTTCCATTAATCTAGCGCCTAATGTTGATAGGTGTTGTGTGCTAACCTACATGTGATATTATTACATCACATTAACTGAGCTAACATTTTGGGAAGGTTTAAGTTTTTACACATTGTTATCGCACTGCTAGGTACTTCAGTAAAATAAACTTTATCTTAAAATTCGAGTTTCGGAGATTATTTAATGGGCGGTTTCATTTACCGCCCAAACTTTCGTAATATGCAGGCTAAGTATAAATACGAAATTCGTCAAATACGGCACATTATGTTTGATTTTCATGTATTTGTATCTTTTAAAAATATTTTTTCTCTTATATGTGTTGTCCGTCCAACATTGCCCGCAAGAAACTTGACAGATAAACCTAGAAGTTTACTCGATATTTCAATACAAATTCACTTACTTCGCAAAATTTTGCATTCTCGTATGGAAATCATTTTTTCTTCCAATGCGGTGTACCCACAATTCGCGTCTTTTCGCATCTCTTTCGCCCGTGGAATGCGTAAAACTTGCTACCTCGGACTGTCTTAGTATAACAATTCACAGCCAACAGTGCGGCATTTTTCACCATATAAAAATGGAATATGCTATGTTAAGCTCTTAATTTAATACATAATGAGTCTACACATTTCCAACACCTCTAAATGCTAAAATAACAGCTAGTTAAGTGAAATATGCCATTTGCGCTGATGGATTGCTTAGGCCTAAAATGGCGGACGTGCCCCACCCGCGCTCAACTGACCAATAGCAGCCGGCGGTTGTCGGCAAGCCACACATAAAAGGTTGGCGCTACTCTCCCAATACAGGGCTCTAGCTAAGGCGCCAATTGGTGTGTACAAGTGTACAACAATTCAGAACTCAGTCGGCATAGCATCAGACGTAGCGGCAGCATCAAAGCTGCTCAAAGCAACAGCTGAGCATTACAAGTGTTGCGGCGTGCCGCTCGGCGTAGTGTGAAGGATCGCGCGCCTCCTGTTTCTGTATAAATACATTCACTGTACACTACTTCTTATTGCCAAATAGAATTGTAGAGTTCGATTATCCCAATAAACCAGTTTTCCGAACATTCATCTCACCCAGTTACTTCGGTTAATCGACGTTCTACTGTATGTAATATATTAAATGAGTGAATGATTGTCGATTTTGAACTGCTTGAACCCTATTCAACAAACCTCAAACGCACGAACTGAAATCCAAAAATTGTTCCCACCGCAGAATATAAACATAACAAGGTCTACATCTACATGGGATACTCTGCAAATCACATTTAAGTGCCTGGCAGAGGGTTCATCGAACCACAATTATACTATTTATCTCCCATTCCATTCTTGAATAGCGCGCGGGAAGAAAGAACACCTGAATCTCTCTGTTCGAGCTCTGATTTCTCTTATTTTATTCTGATGATCATTTCTACCTATGTAAGTGGGAGTCAACAATATATTTTCGCATTCGGAGGAGAATGTTGGCGATTGGAGTTTCGCAAGTAACCCACGCCTCAGCGATAAGCGCCGTTGTTGTAATGATTCCCATCCCAGATCCTGTATCATTTCCGTAACGCTGTCTCCCCTGTATCGTGACAATACGAAACGAGCTGCCCTTCTTTGGACACTTTCGATGTCCTCCGTCAAACCCACCTGATAAGGATCCCACACTGGGCTGCAATACTCCAAAAATGGACGGACAAGCGCAGTGTATGCAGTTTCTTTAGTAGTTCTGTTGCATCTTTTAAGGATTCTGCCAATAAAACGCAGTCTCTGGTTCGCCTTTCCCACGATATTATCTACGTGTTCTTTCCAGTTTAAGTCTGAAGTAATAGTGATTCCTAGGTATTTTGTGGAGTTTACGGCGTTCACATTTGATTGATTTATGTTGTAAACAAAGTTTAACGGATTTCTTTTCGTACTCATGTGGACGACTTCACACTTCTCATTATTTAGAGTCAACTGCCAATTTTTACACCATACTGATATCTTATTCAGATCGTTCTGCAGTTGGTTTTGATCTTCAGATGATTTTACTAGACGGTAAATGACGGCGTCATCTGCAAACAACCTAATAGAGCTACTTAGATTTTCCCCTAAATCGTTTATGTAAATAAGGAATAGCAGAGGACCAATAACACTACCTTGTGGAACGCCCGATATCACCTCTGTTTTAGTCGATGCCTTACCATCGATTACTACGAACTGTGTCCTCTCTGACAAGAAATCCCCTATCCAATTGCAAATTTGGGGCGATATACCATAACCACGCAATTTGATTAAAAGCCGTTTGTGAGGTACGGTGTCAAAAGCTTTCTGGAAATCAAGAAATACGGAATCGATTTGCGAACCTTTGTCGATAGCACCCATCACTTCGTGTGAATATAGAGCTAGTTGTGTTTCGCACGAACGATATTTTCTTAATCCGTGTTGACCTTGGGTCAATAGATCGTTCTGTTCGAGATAATTCATAATATTTGAATACAGGATATGTTCCAAAACCCTGCTGCAAATTGACGTCAATGAAATAGGCCTGTAGTTTAGTGGATTACTCCTACTGCCTTTCTTGAATATAGGTGTGACCTGTGCAACTTTCCAATCTTTTGGTACAGATCCTTCTATGAGAGAGCGGTTGTATATGACTGTTAAGTAAGGAGCTATCGCTTCAGCATAATCAGATAGAAATCTAATGGGTATACAATCCGGACCAGAAGACTTGTTCTTATTAAGTGATTTTAGTTGCTGCACTACTCCGATGATATCTACTTCTATGTTACTCATTACGGCATCTGTTCGTAATTCGAAATCTGGAATATTGGTTTCGTCTTCTTTAGTGAATGAGTTTCTAAAAGCTAAGTTTAGTAACTCTGCTTTAGTAGCGCTGTCATCGGCAGGATCGCCATTACTATCACGTAGTGAAGGTATTGTTTGTGACTTTCCCCGAGTATATTTAACATATGACCAAAATCTCTTTGGGTTTTCAGTCAAATTGCGAGAAAGAGTTTCGTTGTGATAAATGTTGTAGGCATCTCGCATTGAAATCCTCGCTAAATTTCGAGCTTCTGAGTACAATCGCAAATCCTGGGGATTTCGTGTTCGTTTAAATTTAGTATGCCTTTTCCTTTGCTTTTGCAACAGTGTCCTAACCTGTTTTGTGTACCAAGGGGGATCGCCTCCTTCTTTTATTAATTTATTAGGTATAAAACTTTCAATTGCTGTCGATACCACTTCTTTGAATTTGAGCCACATCTGGTCTACACCTACGTTTAGTGTTAGAAACGAGTGGAAGCTGTCTTTCAAGAAGCAATGTATTTTGTTTCTATCTGATTTCCTGAACAAATATACTTTGCGTTTATTTTTGGTAACTTTGGGACTTCCGATATTCAATTTCGCTACGACAGCTCTGTGTTCACTAATACCTGTATCCGTTTTGATGCTCGTTATGAGCTCAGGATTATTTGTTGCTAAGAGATCAAGTGTGTTTTCACATCCATTTACAATTCTAGTTGGCTCATGAACTAATTGTTCGAAGTAATTATCAGAGAATGCGTTGAGTACAATTTCGGACGATGTTTTATGCCTACCTCCTGATTTGAAAATATAATTTCGCCAACAGATCGAGGGTAAATTAAAATCACCACCTACTATTATCGTGTGAGTCGGGTACGTTTTTGTAATTAGACTCAGGTTTTCTTTGAACCTATCTGCTATTGTATCGTCAGAGTCGGGAGGCCGGTAAAAGGAACCGATTATTAACTTCTTACGATTTTCGGGTACAACCTCTACCCATAATAGCTCACACGAACTATCAACTTCAACTTCGCTACATGAAATACTACTTTTGACGGCGACAAACACGCCCCCACCTATTTTGTTTAATCTATCCTTTCTGAATACCGTTAGATCTTTTGAAAATACTTCTTCTGAACTTATTTCCGGCTTGAGCCAACTTTCGCTGCCTATAATGATGTGTGTTTCGGTGCTTTCTATTAACGCTTGCAGTTCTGGAACTTTCCCGACACAGCTACGACAATTTACAACTGTTATACCGATAGTTTCCGGATCTACATTTCTCCTGTGATCCACCTGAACCCTTTGAGATTGCCCATTTTCTATTTCCCCGAAGCTCTTTATCCTAAAAAACCGCCCAGTCCACGCCACACAGCCCCCGCTACCCGTGTAGCCGCTTCCTGCGTGTAGTGGACTCCTGACCTATTCAGCGGAACCCGGAAACCCACCACCCGATGGCGCAAGTCAAGGAATCTGCAGCCTACACCGTCGCAGAACCGTCTGAGCCTCTGATTCAGACCCTCCACTCGGCTCTGTATCAGAGGTCCACAGTCGGTCCTGTCAACTATGCTGCAGATGGTGAGCTCTGCTTTCATCTTGCAACCAAGACTGACAGTCTTTACCACTTCAGTTAGCCGCTCGAAACCTGAGAGGATCTCTTCAGATCCGAAACGACACACATCATTGGTACCGACGTGAGCCACCACCTGCAGTTGGCTGCACCCCGTACCCTTCATGGCATCCGGGAGGACCCGTTCCACATCTGGAATGACTCCACCCGGTATGCACACGGAGTGCACGTTGGCCTTCTTCCCCTCCTTGGCAGCCATCTCTCTAAGGGGCTCCATCACCCGCCTAACGTTGGAGCTCCCAACTACAAGTAAACCCACCCTCTGTGAAAGTCCGGATCTTGCAGGCTGGGTGGTGACAGGGTGAGAGACACCATCCGACTCAGGAACGTCGTCCTGAGCAGACAGCGCCTCAAACCTGTTCGCAAGACGAACCGGGGAGGCCTCACGATCGGTCCCCCGGAATGTCTTGCGCCTCCTGCCACGCACTGGAGCAACCTCCCACGCAACCACGGGTGGGATGTCTGCCTCACTGCTAGCAATTTCAGGGCATGTCGCTGCCGCAGGCCGATCGGTGGAGACGACGGGAGTCCGTTCGGTCCCCACCGCCGGCCAACAACAACGACGCCCATCGATCGCAACTTCCAACTGTGCAACCGAGGTTAACACAGCTTGAAGCTGGGAGCGAAGTGTCACCAGCTCAGACTGCATCCGCACACAGCAGTCACAGTCCCTATTCATGATTACAGTGCCAACAAAAACAAAAACTACAGTCGCGATGCGTTCAAAGGAAAACTAAACTGTTCGTTAGAACGCTGATGTGAATCCAATACGCACGACAGCTCAGTATAACTTTACAAATTGAGACGAGAAAGTGTAGACGAAAATCAAAATACTATATGTCGCTTCTAATCAGAAAACAAAGACAGACGACTGTCGCGACGCGATTCACACGGCGGAATAATACACTAACCAGATATTTAACGCGAATATGAATCAAACAAAAACGCGAGCACACAATAAATTTAATGCACTCAAGGGAAAACGCACTGAAAAGTAAAAATATGTAGCTTCTAGAGAGAAGCCGGTTACACTTACAACTGATAAATTACTGCTACGCTACTGGAGAGGTGTGCTCTGGACGACGTCCGCTGGGCTGGTCTGGTCTATTGCGTCTCCACTAAGAGTGGACCCTGCCACGGTTAGCGTGTTATCGGTTGAAGTCGGAGTTGCAATGGCTACCATTTTTTGCGAAATAACAGCGAATGGCGCTGAATTAACAACAGTTTGAAACTTTCTGGCAGATTAAAATTATGTACCGGAACCGGGACTCGAACCTGGGAAGTTTGGGAAGTAGGAGGCGAGGTTCTGGCGGAAGTAAAGTTGTGAGGACGGATCGATCGTAAGTCGTGTCGGGATAGCTCAGTCAGAGCGCTTGCCCGCGAAAGGCAATGGTCCCAGGTTCGAGTCCCGGTTCCGGCACAATTTAAATCTGCCAGAAGTATAACAGCGCACACTCCGCTGCGAAGTGAAAGTTTCATTCTACCAGCAGTTTGTTTGACAATTCAAGGTTTAACTACATTTGAGTATTAAGTACAACGTATTATTTCAGAACGGTGTTATTATGGTAACTCAACTGTTTGTGTAGTGAATTGCCCCAAGGGAGTGCTCCTTAATCGTAGATCCCAATGTAGTGCTGTAACAAATATCACTCTAAAATTCATGCAAGATGAAGAGAAAATATGGACCTTAGATGGTTTTGTAGATTGTATTACTGATCGGTGCCTCATCAGTGAAACAGAAAACAGCTGAAGTGGTGAGAGTATGGCTGTATCCGTAGAGACTGTTACAATCTGTTCATGTTTTAACTGATTTATTTGATATTTCGACTAAGTGCTATCTTGCACGTGCTAGTTAACCTCCATTTTTTACATAACGTAAGATAAGCCAATTGAAACCGGCAGTCATAAAATAATTATATTGCGATCTTTGCTTACTACTTTTGAAGATAATTAATCTATCAGATCGCCTACACAATCTGCGATGCTAGGTAATGTCTTTAAAGGTACATTTTTATCCGCACACTGTTTGTTTATTCTGCCATTTAACGGTTCAGATACATTCACGAATCAGACGTTTCATGTAATAATTACTTTTTTAATAGTGAACGGTGCATTCAAGACGCTGCCCTCTATCTCACTGTCACGATAATAAACGAAGATGTGGACTTAGTTATTTTACTTATTACTTCTTCCTGGACAGACACTAACATATATTTCATGAAACATGGTAGGGGCGCAGCTCAATCCAAAGTGTTTCATCAAACAAAATCCGAAAATTTCCTTTTGCTGAAACCATCCTACACGAATATTTCCCGTATTTTCCTTCTTTGACTGTACTATCAACGAAATTAGGCTGATGGGTACGGAGCAGTGAGCTAACAGCGCAGTAGTTCGGCGAGAGTAAGTTGTCGGCACTGACAACAGTCCGCCTGCTCTCACCGTAGACGTGCGTGTTGTGACCTGTTTCCAGTTTGCTTTGCGGCAGGGTCCATGTTTTCTTGGATGAGTAATACTTCATCGTTTATTTTTTATTATCTTCTGCCTGCGAACTCATCGCTTAGTACGGGGCAACTTCGAAAACTATCCCATGCGGTCGTTTTATATGTTTGTCCTACCCAGGTCCAACTCCATTCCTCTGCAAACTTTCACCCAAATCGAACCAGTAATTTTTCGTCAAAGCATAACAAACAGCCGGCCGAGGTGACTGAGGCGCTCCAGTCACGGTCAGCACGGCCACTACGGTCGGGGGTTCGAATCCCCCCTCGGGCATGGATATTTGTGCCGTCCTAGTTCGTAAGTAGTTCATAAGTAGTTTGCAAGTGTAGGGACTGATGACCCCGTAGTTAAGTCCCATAAGTTTAACAAACATTTGAACATTTTTGACCATAACAAACAAACTTTCACAGTTATGTTAAAGAGTACGATTAAACATCTGTTGCGTGACACATAATTTACTTAGTAGTATTTAGGTTTGTCTCATTATGTCTTCCATAAGGCGGTGAGGAGCTGATGATGTAGTTTTGTATCTATATAGTTTTATTTTAAAGAGGGCCCCAAATTCATTTTTGGCAAGGGGCCCTTGGTAACATAGCTACGCCGCTGCTTGCGTGCATACAAAATGCAGGATTACACAATGAGTTTACACATGCAAGATACAGATGTTCAAAATGTTCAAAGAGTCTATGGGACTTAACTACGGGGTCATCGGTCCCTAAACTTACAAACTACTTATGAACTAGCTAATACTAAGGACGGCACAAATATCCATGCCCGAGGGGGGATTCGAACCCCCGACCGTAGTGGCCGTGCAGACCGTGACTGGAGCGCCTCAGTCCCCTCGGCCACCGCGGCCAGCCACGATACAGACGAGAAAGAGAAAAAGACAATATGAAAGCTTAATACTTACGCTGCTATTAAGCAACTGGTCCTTTAAGATGAAGTACTATCTAGCCAGCCTCTGATATCAGCCCTCATTAACACACACAAGCGCTTAACACCTGAAACGAAGACGAGCGCCCGTGCTTTGTCCAACCCCGGTGACGCGCCTCGCAGTGTTTACCGTACGTCTCTCGTTTCGATGCACGGAGTACAGGTGGTGTTGCAACAGCTGACGGCCGAGAAGCGGTGCCCCGCGCTCCCTTCCCTGGGTCACAGGCGAGCTCGCGAGCTGCAACAGCCTGCACTAGACATTGGAACTGCGACAACGTGGAGTTCGTTGTGTGTACCATATTCAGTTGGTTGGTTGAGACAGCCGTGGAGCGTTTGGTGCGATGTGATCGGTTGTGGGGGCGGAAAGCTCGTAGCAGCAAGAAGCAGCGCGTCGGCTCCGTTTAGCCGTGAGAGCGGCGGCAGCCCCACAAAAAGGCGGCCAGCACTTAGGCATTGGTCGCGCCTGCTTACCAGACCTACGGACCACCGCGGCAGCCGCGTCCAGTCGCTCGCTAGTCGGCGTTTTTCTGGTCCAGCGCCGCCGCCGTGGCGAGCTGCGGCTACGTGACGGCCCACCACCGACTCACAATAGGAACCGTGCTTTCACAATGACACCAGACTTCCTGTACCACTGCGCTCGAATGGCACCTCCACTCCTTGCTGTTTTCATCAAGCGCTTTATCGATCCGTGAGCAAACGCTCTGAATCATCTACATCTACATGCATACTCCGCAAGCCACCCGACAGTGTGTGGCGGAGGGTACCTTGAGTACCACTATCGGCTCCCTCCTAGCCGGCCGCGGTGTCTGAGGGGACTGAGGCGCTCCAGTCACGGTCTGCACGGCCACTACGGTCGGGGGTTCGAATCCCCCCTCGGACATGGATATTTGAGCCGTCCTTAGTGTTAGCTAGTTCATAAGTAGTTTGTAAGTTTAGGGACTGATGACCCCGTAGTCAAGTCCCTTAAGCTATACAAACATTTGAAACAGTTTGATTTTTTCTCCCTCCTAATCCAATCACGTACTGTTCGCGGAAAGAAAGACTGTCGGTATGCCCCTGTGTGGACTCTAATCTCTCTGATTTTATCTTCATGATCTCTTTGCAATATATACATAGGAGGGAGCAATACAGGGTGTTACAAAAACGTACAGCCAAACTTTCAGGAAACATTTGTCACACACAACGAAAGATAATATGTTATGTGGACATGTGTCCGGAAAAGCTTAATTTCCATGTCAGAGCTTGTTTTATTACTTCTCTTCAAATCACATTAATCATAGAATGGAAACACACAACAACAGAACGCACCAGCGTGACTTCAAACACTTTGTTACAGGAAATGTTCAAAATGTACTCCGTTAGCGAGGATACATGCATCGACCGTCGTATGTAATCCGTGATGCGTTGATGCAGCCCTCGACAATGGCGTATTGTATCACAGCCGTCCACAATACGAGCAGTAAGAGTCTCTACATTTGGTACCGGGGTTGCGTAGACAACAGCTTTCAAACGCCCCCATAAATGAAAGTCAAGAGAGTTGAGATCAGAAGAGCGTGGAGGCCATGGAATTGGTCCGCCTCTACCAATCCATCGGTCACCGAATCGGTTGTTGAGAAGCGTACGAACACGTCGGCTGAAATGTGCAGGAGCTCCATCGTGCATGAACCACATGTTGTGTCGTACTAGTAAAGGCACTTGTTCTAGCCTTGGGTATTTTGACAATTGTCTGCACGAATTATTTCAATTTACATTTAAAGAGAAATACTAAAATGAGCTCTAACATGGAAATTAAACGTTTCCGGACTCATGTCCACATAACATATTTTCTTTTTTTCTGTGTGAGGAATGTTTTCTGAAAGTTTGGCCGTACCTTTTTGTAACACCCTGTATACTGCTAGACTCCTCGGTAAAGGTAAGGTCTCGGAACTTAGACAAAAGCCCGTACCGAGCGACAGAGTGTCTCTCCTGTAGAGTCTTTATCGATCATCTCCGTAACGCTTTCACGATTACCAAATGATAATGTAACGAAGCGCGCTGCTCTCCGTTGGATCTTTTCAACTTCCTTTATCAAACTTGCTGGCAGATTAAAATTGCGTGCCGGAACCGGGACTCGAACCTGGGACCTTTGCCTTTCGCGGGCAAGCGCTCTACCACGGAGCTACCCCGACACGACTCACGATGCCGCCTCACAACTTTACTTCCGCCAGTACCTCCTTTATCAACCCCACCTGGTACGGATCCCACACCAGTGAGCAGTATTCAAGCAGTGGGCGAACAAGTGTACTGTAACCTACTTCCTTTGTTTTCGGACTGCATTTCCTTAGGAATCTTCCAATGAATCTCAGTCTGGCATCTGCTTTACCGACGATTGATTTTATATGGTCGTTCCATTTTAAATCACTCCTAATGTCTACTCCCAGATAATTTATGGAATTAACTGCTTCCAGTTGCTGACCTGCTATAGTGTAGCTAAATGATAAAGGATCTTTCTTTCTGTGTACCCGCAGCACATTACACGTATCTACATTGAGATTCAATTGCCATTCCCTGCACTATGCGTCAATTTCAATAACATTTCAATAACATTTTCCATTGTTACAACCTCTCTACATACTACAGCATCATCCGCAAAAAGCCTCAGTGAACTTCCGATGTTATCCGCAAGGTCATTTATTTATATATATCGTGAACGGCAACGGATCCACGACACTCCCCTGTGGCACCGCCGACATCACTCTTACTTCGGAAGACTTATCTCCATTGAGAATGACATGCTGCACACTGTTATCTAGAAACTCCTCAGTCCAATCATACAATTGGTATGATAGACCTTTTGCTATTACTTTGTTTATTTAACGTCTGTGGGAAACTGTATCAAACGCCTTGCGGAAGTCAAGAAACTATTCACCTGAGATGAAAATTAACAGCCGCTCGCGGTGGCCGAGCAGTCTGCGGCGTGTCAGTCATGGTCTGCACGGCCGCTGCGGTCGGGGTTTCGAATCCCCCCTCGGGCATAGATGTTTGTGCCGTCTTCAGTATAAGGTAGTTCATAAGTAGTTTGTAAGTTTAGAGACTGATGACCCCGTAGTTAAGTCCCATAAGCTCTACAAACATTTGACCATTTGAAAATTAACAAGAGCAAAACAACTGTAATGGAATGTAGTCTAATAAGGAGACTACATGAGTATCGGATTTTAGAATTTCTTTATATTTATGGTACGTGAAGTTCGGACTTAAATAAATACCAGCTAAGGCCATTAGACTCAACTCTCAAAAATTCTCGAGAAAATCGTTGAAGTTTTGGAAGGACACTTAAGCACCAATAAATAAAGGCAGCATCTTTCAGTATAGCTCAGGTGATAGCATTATGGCTCACAATCAAAGAGTCTGTGGTTCGAATTCCAATGTGAGAATTTTTTTTTTTTTTCATTGTATTCGAATTCAGTTATTATTGGGGAATCTAATTCCACGTGTTGTGTCAGTTTTTGTTTATGTGTATGTAGACCTGAAGACCTTGTCACCTAAAACGATGGTTGAGTAGGTCAGCTGCTTGTAAAGCCATTAGCAGCTAAGGAGACGACTTTCCAAAAACAGCGTCGCAACTCTTCTCAACCCCCTCCCTCCCCAATGGGGTTCTCTGTTCTTTCGGAGTACGTGCGTGGCGAGCACGGGGCCCCGAGCTAATGCAGTCTTCCTTCCTTCTTTACTTCCCGGACTGCATTTCCTTTCCCCCTCCCCTCCTTTCGTATCCTCACCCCTTCCCCTCTCCTCCGGAGGACTGATAACCTTAGCAGTTTGGTCCTCCTGTCCCAACCAAACAACTCATCCCACTCTTCACAAACTCAACCATCAAAGACTACCTTCGTCAAGTAATAGTGAAGCCAATACTGTAAAAAATGCAACTTTTTTTTTATTGAAACCATTATTATTAACAACCTTTTATACAATATAGAAAATTATGAATAAATCAAAAATAAGTGTATTTTTCGTAAAAATTACCATTAGATATAAAAAACTGTGTAAGTATTCGAACACAACGAAGAAAAATAAAATATCTGTATAATGTTGCCCTTGCTTCGTATGATGCCATAATTGTTAAATTCCGCGATTATCTTTTGAACAAGGAATTTATGGTACCGAATTTTTTAATTTGAAATAATTTAGTTAAAGTACAGCACAAAATGAACATTAAAGCAAATAAACCGCGGGTTGCATATTAATGTCGGGCACCATACGAGCAACAGCGCGTTATAAGACTTACGGAGAGCATCTAGCTGGATCCTGCGCTTCGTATTGTAGAAGCTGGAAATGATAACTTTTACTTATTTAATACGCGAACGTTCGAGATACGTTCCGTAGGAGATCAATGTTGTGACTGTTCACTTCGCTTTTCATTGTTGTGTGACCATGGGTGGAATATCAAGTTACTGGTAATGATAGAATAATGAAAAAAGAAGATCGGACTTCGTGAAATTACGAAAGAAATGATTGCAGGTTCTAAAATCAAGCAAAGTATTGTATAAGGATGATTGATTATGATTGAAATTTTGCAGGCAATGCGAAGAGATTAAACTATTACGGACGTCGAGGAGCTGAAAACATTAAGAAATTAAATATTTGACGTGGAGTAGTTTGATTTAAATGAAACCCAAGGAGAGGGAATGCTTTTATATATGTAAATAACACATTTTCAGCAACAGCTTGCATTCTTACTTACATGAGTTGATACAGGTATGAAAGACGTCTTGACACATCGGATACAGACAAGAGAGTGAGTAAAACTACTCTCACGGTTCCGTCTTCTCGCTTGTTCGAAAGTAAAAAATGACGAACGAAATTAAATTAGTTGCATTGCGAGTCAGAGAGAACCGGAGGCAATAAACCAAAAAATAAAAATTTGAGTATATCGTTACATATGTTACTGCATGGTTCGAACCAACGACCCTACGGTTGTAAGGCTAGAACGCTACCACCAGAGCTACATCGACAGGTACTGTAACTGTTTTATTTGTACTTACGGCTACTTGAAAACATTCAAAGTTGATTTTCTCGAGAATTTTTGAGAATGGTTTTGGCTGATTGTTATTTGTGTTCCGAACTTCATGTACCATAAATATCAAAAAATTCTACTGAAGAGTTTAGGAAACGATGCAACGAAAGTTGTACGTGTGTTTTGTCATTTGGGTAGCACAATAACTTCTGGTGGCCGAAGTAAAGAAGATGTAAAATGGAGAATACCTGTGGGAAGTAAAGCGCTGTCGAACATAAGCAGCCTGGAATGGCCAGATGGTCTAAGGTGTCATGCTACGGATTGCGCGGTCGTTCCCGCCAAAGGTTCGGGTCCTCCCTCGGGCATATGTGTGTTGTCCTTAGCATGTTAGTTCAAGTAGTTTGTAAGTCTAGTGACTGATATTTTGTATCTTCAGGATGCACGCTCATTTCATAATGATTGGTCCCTGACTTTGAGCTCATATTCTGGTTACAAAGCACGACGAACATCGATTTTTTATACTCGCCGGAATTGTTGAAATGTATAATTTTATTTGGTGTATGAATATTACATTTTATTTGAAAATGCGACGAAGTACCCGGTAATTTTTAAAAGAACGCGTGCTTTTTCTGGCTTTTTTTTTTTTTTTTTTTCGGTGAATGTCAACTTTACGGATGCACAGAAATCAGATCATAATTAAGACAAAGTTTTCCTTTGCACAGTTTAAAGATCTAAGCTGCTTCTATTTACAGACGGAGTTTCATTATTTTCTGATTAGTCGTTTTGTCCCAATAATGGTAGGCGTAGTTCACCTAATGATGATACCTATTAACAGGATGAAAAGTGTAAATGGAAGCTCTGCCCTTGCCTTTCACAGCGGTTATGTTTTAACGCTCATAAATCTAAACCAAGCGCTAATATCACATCATTAATTTATTTCCTTTTTCGTTCCTATGCGCTACGTACTCGCGTGTGCTGCGTTGCCATTCTCAACACTTGAATAGGCGCTTCTGGCGCACTGAAACAGTGGCGTCGCGCTGGTGTGACAACTACGCTCCGCCAAAGCGTCGCATACATTGCAGCCACTAACGCAGTTGCCTTACAAACTCTCAACTGACAAACACGGAGACAATATATCAGTAATGACATCTGATGTTACCAACAAAAGTTCAAGCTTAACAGCAATCCCCTGTCCGTCTCAATAGCTACAACGGTAAACTTAAACGCAGCGTCTTGCGTTTTACATTAAAGCGACAAAACAACTTATCATAAAATAGCGAAACTCCGTCTGTAAATGGAAGAAGGTTGGATCTTCAAACTGTGCAAAGGAAAACTTTCTTATAATTACGGTCTGATTTATGTATATCCTTAAAGTCGATATTCGTCGAAAAAATCCATAAAAATCACGATTTCTCTTAAATATTACCGCGTATGTCGGCTCCTTTCCAAATAAAATATAATATTGATACACGAAATAAAAGTAGACATTTCAACGATTCCGGCGAGGTATAAAACGTAGATGTTCGTCGTACGATGTGATCAGAATATGAGCTCAAAGTCAGGGGTTAATTATTATGAAATGTACAATACTGAGGATAGTGGACAAGGTCTGCAGTTGAAAGAAGTGATTATTTCAGTTATACTTTTCAGGCGGTGAAGGAAAGCAAGGAAAAATTTGGAATAGGGATTAAAGTTCAGGGGGAAGAAATAAAAACATTGCGTTTTGCCGATGACATTGTAATTCTGTCAGAGACAGCAAAGGACCTGGAAGAGCAGTTGAATGGAATGGACAGCGTGTTGAAGAGTGCATATAAAATGAACATTAACAAGAGCAAAACAAAAATAATGGAATGCGGTCTTAGAAAATCAGGCGATGCTGAAGGAATTAGATTAGGTGACGAAACATTGAAGGTGGTAGATGAGTTTTGTTACTTGGGTAGTAAAATAACATGCGATGGTCGCAGTACAGAGGATATAAAATGCAGAATGGCAATGGGCAGAAAAGCATTTTTGAAAAAGAGAAATTTGCTAACATCGAATATTAACTTAAGGGTAAGGAAGTCTTTTCTGAAGGCATTTGTGTGGAGTGTTGCCTTGTACGGGAGTGAAACATGGACGATAAGCAGTGCGGACAGGAAGAGAATAGAGGCTTTTGAAATGTGGTATTACAGAAGAATGCTGAAGATTAGGTGGGTAGATCGCATAACTAATGAAGAGGTACTGAACAGAATTGGTGAGAAAAGGAATTTTTGGCATACCTTGACTAAAAGAAGGGATCGCTTGGTAGGACACATTCTTAGACATCGGGGAATCGTAAATTTAGCATTGGAGGGAAGTGTGTGGGGTAAAAATCGCAGAGGGAGACCAAGAGATGCGTATAGTAAGCAGATTCAAGTGGATGTGGGTTGCCGTTCTTATAAGGAGATGAAAAGGCTTGCTCAGGATAGAGTAGGGTGGAGAGCTGCATCAAACCAGTCTCCGGACTGAAGACCATAACAACAACAACAACTTTTATTATAACTGAAGATAATACTCAACTTTCATGCGATGTGCTTGTGGTACACTTCTGCGTAATAAACCTGCTATGATCTTCCATCTGTCAATAGGAGTGTTCGGGGTTTAGCTAACCTAGACTGCTGACTCGCTGTAGACGGATCTCTGCTATGCTGACGTACTCTTGCATTGACTTTTTGACTGCTAGACAGAAGTCCTCCGCTATCCTGCTTGTCGTGGCTGCCGGTGCATCGGCGTATCTTGGTGAGCCCTCTTCTGATTGACCGGCGCGCGGAGCAAGGCAGAGACTTGAGGCGCCCTCGTCGGTCGAAGTACTGTGGAGCGAGTTATCGCAAGCGGCGCGGCGCGGCGACGTGCGCAGACCGCCGGCGATGTGGCGAACGGTGACGACGCGACAAAGCAGTAGGTTCACAAAGGTTTGAATATTCTGAAGAAGATAGTGTTAGGAAGGCCTTGAAGGCATTTGTCAAGTGTTATATTTTACTGGTGTGAAACGTGCAAGATATGAAGACAAGATTGTAGAATATTTTGGAATGCGTCACTACAGACAAATGCTGAAAATAAGATGGGTAGATCACCTAACTAATGACGAGGTATTGAATATATCCGTGAAGACTATGTGAGTGCCAGGAGCACGCCTCTTGGGTTTCGCTCGGCAGACACATGTGCACAAAGTTGGTCTATACAACACTGCAAACATTAGTATTCATCTTTCCATACTTCCCGTAGTTAGTAGTAATAGTATTACATGGTAGTCACACTAACATCAGTTGTAAACACTTGCAACAAAACTGGGCATACGAACTCAATACAAATAGTAGCATAAATAGGCCCATTAATGTGTTAGGTAGTGGGTTACAGAAATGATCATGAAAATTAAGAATTAAAAAAATATATACAGGGTCTCCCATTCAACTGTTTCACCACAGAAATCTCTGGAACTACAAGAGATATTGAAAAACGATCTTCACGGTCATGAACGTACAGTAGGGGCTTATGAAAGTAGGAACTATGAGACAGTCTAAAATGTAAAGAAGTGTTATTTTCAACGCAAACTTATGTTTTTTTTATTGCATACCCTAAATTATTTCTTAAGCAATCAATATAATGAAAAATCACAAAAGAATGGCGTTGGCTGAATCGCAATCCGTCAATTACATCCGGAGAAA
This sequence comes from Locusta migratoria, assembly GCA_026315105.1. Classification (NCBI taxonomy): domain Eukaryota; kingdom Metazoa; phylum Arthropoda; class Insecta; order Orthoptera; family Acrididae; genus Locusta; species Locusta migratoria. Next base: position 238,221,256 of record CM048744.1, read on the forward strand.
CTGCGAAGCGAAGTTGACGTTTGAAACACATGAGGCACAGTGCTAGCGCGTGTCCGAGACTCAACCGTGAGTCTCGCTTTAGTCTATGGACGCGTTAGCTATGCGCTTCATGTGTTTCAAACGTCAACTTGGCTTCGCAGTTTCTCCGGATGTAATTGACGGATTGCGATACAACCAACGCCATTCTTTTTGTGATTTTCCATTATATTGATTGCTTAAAAAATAATATAGGGTATCCATAAAAAAACATAAGTTTGCGTTGAAAATAACCTTTCCGTTTTAGACTGTCTCATAGTAACTACTTTCATAAGCCCCTGCCGTACGTTCATGACCGTGAAACTCGTTTTTCAATATCTCGTGTAGTTACAGAGATATCTGGGGTGAAACAGTTGAATGGGAGACCCTGTATATAGTTTTTTAATTCTTAATTTTCATGATCATTTCTGTAACCCACTACCTAACACATTAATGGGCCTATTTATGCTACTATTTGTATTGAGTTCGTATGCCCAGTTTTGTTGCAAGTGTTTACAACTGATGTTAGTGTGACTACCATGTAATACTATTACTACTAACTACGGGAAGTATGGAAAGATGTATACTAATGTTTGCAGTGTTGTATAGACCAACTTTGTGGCCATGTGTCTGCCGAGCGAAACCCAACAGGCGTGCTCCTGGCACTCACATAGTCTTCACGGATCTTGCTGGAAATTGCTTCTGAAGACTGTTGAGAATGTTGGAGGTGTCAGCTTGTCGAGTCAGAGAATAAGTGTCAAAACCACGTAGTTGGCTTCTCAGGTCAGTGGCTATATCATACTATGTGGAGCACGCATACACGACATGTTCGGATGTTCCTACTTCCACAGTGGAGGAAAAGTAATATGTGGCATATCCTGACGAAAAGAAGGGATCGATTGATGGAACACATTCTGAGACAGCCACCAAGTTGTTCGCGGTTATTTCCGACTACGTGCGTATTGACCACGCAACTCCGACCTAAAGATTCATTCTCCCTTCTTTCCTTCCTGGACTGCATTTCCTTTCCGTTCCCCTCCTTGCCTATTCTTCCCCTCTCCACGGGAGGGAGGGAGCTGATGACCTTGGCAGTTAAGTCCCGCTGTTCCCAACAACCCATCCATCCAGTCTGAGATATCAAGGAATGTGTAGAATTTGCAGAGACGAATATAGTCAGTAGCATCAACAGGATGTGGCATGCCGTTCTTATGAGGAGATGAAGAGGGTTGCACAGGATAGGAAGGCGTGGAAAGCTACGTTAAACCAGTCTTTGGACTGAAGACCAAAATAACACAATCTAAAATTACAATTCACTTTATTTCTCCGAAAAAACGACGATTCTACGACTGTCTTCTAGATTGGACACACCAATTTCTACAGTCGATTGCTTACCACTATTTTCAATGAGCTTAGACTTTACGATGTGAAGTTTTAAATGCCTTCTATCTTGATTCAAATCTTCCGCAGTTCTTTCAAATTCTGAGCGAAATAGTCGGTCCACTGTGCATTACACATCAATTTCTTCTTCTTTCGCGTCATCAGACACGTTCTCCTCATCTAAAAGGCCTTCGATGTGCTCTTTCGACCTTTTCGCTCTCTCTTGTGCATTTAAGAGTGGAATTCGCACTTCGTTTTTACTGTTACTTGCTTTTAAATTCACCGTATGCTGAGTCAGTGCTCACAACGTTCTTTTCCTTTTGGATTTCTACAGTTTTGCTGCAGTCATTTCGCCTTGGTTTTCTGCACTTCTTATTTATATCGTTCCTAAGTGACTCGCATTCAACTGTACAGTGTTTCTACTTCCTTCTTCGTTGGTCGATCAGTTGTAACGGCTCTTGAGACCCAAGACATCTTTGCAGCTACTTCCCTTACACCTATGGCTATCTAACTTCTTTGATTTTCCATTCTTCATAAACTAAACTGCTTAGTTTGGTATTTCTCGACTGGAGGTTAAAGGCGAATCTTCCTTTCTTCCCTCTGGTATTTCCTGTCGCAGTAACCATTTCTGTAGCGAACTTCAGGTGTGTCTCATCATAACTCAGTACTTATGTGTCACACTTTCTTCCTCAGAGATTCTTCGGTACGATCTTCCGAAACTGCAGTCGGCGGAGGAAAGTATACATACTAAATTTGCCCTAGAGTAAGCCAGGATAGGGGGGAGTTGCCTAAGATGGACCGTTGCCTAAGTTGGGCCATCTACGTATTTCACTGTCTGTTGGTAACTTTTAGTTTTAAGTTGGTTCAACTGGTGAGAAATATTGTCGAGGTCACCTGGCTCAGCTGCCAGTCGACAATAGTCATTAGAGTGAGAACAGTTTCCATTATTGCTTTTTCTTAGATGTCGCTGCAAATTTGTGGTACAGATCTTCTCTGCTGTAAAAAAACTAGATTTTAGTTTTATCTTTACTAATATCACGCCGACCTGCCGAAGTTGGACCAATACCAGTTTCGTGTTTTGTGTAAGAAGATTAAAATCTGCCAGGAAGTTTCATATCAGCGCACACTCCGCTGCAGAGTGAAAGTTTCATTCTGTAAACATCCCTTAGGCTGTGGCTAAGTCATGTCTCCACCATATCCTTTCTTCCAGGAGTGCTAGTCCTGCATGGTTCGCAGGAGAACTTCTGTGAAGTTTGGAAAGTAGGAGGAGAGATACTGGCGGAAGTAAAGTTGTGAGGCGGCATCGTGAGTCGTGTCGGGGTAGCTCAGCTGGTAGATTGCTTGCCCGCGAAAGGCAAAGATCCCAGGTTCGAGTCCCGGTTCTGGCACACAATTTTAATCTGCCAGGAAGTTTCACGTTCATCATTGTGTACATCAAACCACCATACATAATAAAAACAAAAGACTGTAAACAATTTAAAAATTAAATTTCAGTCGTAATTTTACGAGACATTTATTTTTGGACAATTCTTATCCCAATACAAATTTTTAATTATATGTACAACTGCTATATTCTGCTATTTCAGAAAGAGTTGCAGTTTCATAAACTTCAGGGATTATTAGCTCGCAGAATAGTTGCGACGTCCTTTATAACCTAGAGAAGCAGACGATTTTCAACGAACTCGACACTTTGTCGCACGTGGGACAGCGACGAGACTCAAACGCGTTTGAATTCAAAGGTCGCCAGTTGCCGCGGACGACAGGCAGTGCAGTGCAGCTAGGACACTTCCGTAACTATACATGTGGTCGTATTTTGTCGCTTGAAGTTGTAGCTTTTGTCGCTCACGTATGACATGGCCTAAGGCGCCTTGCTACGGAATGTGTGGCTGCTGCCCGTCCGATGTTCGAGTTCTCCCTCGGGCATGGGTACGTGTTTTGTTCTCAGCATAGTTTAATTAACTTCATATTTTCACGGCATATTTCACGATTAATAAAATTACGTGTATTCAGCCGTAACCATTTATTTCCTTTAGCTGATATTCCGGCTGCAAATGTTTCAGGCATCATCGGAAAGAATTTGAAGACCAGTAAATTGTCGGCAGTGTCTTCCCGTCTTCTTTCCATATTATGTAAGCGTAGAAAACCGTCGGCAAAGATGTTTAAAACGGTAGTGCCCTCCGTGGAGATTATATACAGGGTGAAGCGAAATTCTGAAATTCGGACTTCGCAGCGCGATTCCTCACATGTCAGCCATAGAAAAATGTTTGTGACAAACTGTCGTCCTACGCTTATTTCCGGCAGTAAATGTCCGTGGAAGACTGAGCTGGGTAGGTGTTCCATATGTCAGTGTGTTTCGGATTTACACAAATGTTCCAACAAACTTTTAGGGGATGTAGAAGGTGTCGTCGTCAGGAACAAAATGAGCATGGAAAGCCATGTCCGGAAACTCCACTGAACGACGCTACAGTGTGTCCAAGTGAAAGGCACCGGTGCCAGCTGCTAGGCATTCCGTCCAGCAACTTGAACGCTACGTAGCGTCGTTGGATGACGTTTCCCGTTATGGGTTTCCATGCTCATTTTGTTCCTGACGACGGCACCTTCTACATCCCCTAAAAGTTTGTTGGTGCATTTGTATGAATCCGAAACACACTGACATGTGGAACACCCAGCCAGCTCAGTCTTCCACGGACATTTACTGCTGAAAATACACGCAGGTCGAAATTTGGTGAGAGACATTTCTTTCTTTATTGCTTCCATGTGAGGGATTTCGCTGCGATGCCCTAGAGCGCGAATTTCGCTTCATCCTGTTTTATCATAATCTGTGGTTGACGTTGATGGCAGAAAAGTAAGAAGCACTCTGCCTTTGCAATAATCGCCCTCCGCCTCGGGAGCGGCGTGGCGTACATGACGTATTTGTGGAACACCCACCAACGGACAAAAGCACTCCGCACCTATGACGAACTCTACGCCAACTTTCTCACGGTGGCGGTTATCCATCGCCACCAACGAGTTTTAAGACACTAAATCGCACCTATGTCATTTACTGGAATATCTGTTTAAGTGTGAATCGTGTCGTACATCATTTTTGTTTGTCTGTTTTGTTCATTTCATGTTGTGGCAACTGGAGCTCCCATTTGCTTTAAGACCACTTGGGTCAGGTCGCTTTCTGTTTACTTGTGGACCAGTACGAAGATGATGTATCCTGTTGTGTCCAGCTGTGACATATCTTGGTTAAAGCTCTCTTCCCTTTACGCCCTTTGTGTTTTACTAATGGTTCCGCTAATGAATTTATATTTGGTTTACATTGTAATCTAATAGTAATTCTACCAGAAGGATTTGGGTTTTTCTCTTTGTAGCAGAGGAAGTTTCCATATTTATATACAAGTGTTGTTTTTGTGTTACAGCAGAAGATCATTTTAGTCTTTCACGATTTTTTGTTTTGTTTCTTTCGATATGGTGTGTGATATGACGGGTAGAACAGGTGGTATATATATATATATAAAGGAAATAATGCCGGAGAGTAAAGAGTATATGTAACCACAGCCTTGGTTGGCAGGATTTCAGTGCCGTGGTCTTTGTTTACGATTGCGAGTGTCGGATTCAAAATTTTGTCGAGAATAAAACCATCGTCCCCACTGATTAAAGAACCCGCTAGCTGAATTTCAATGCTTGTTTAAAAACAGAATCGCAGAAAGATGTTACAGACGATAGTATCTGTACTTTCTCGTAATCCATATTGTAGCCTGTTTGAATACAGTGTTCAGCCACTGCTGATTTATCATGTTGTAGCAGGCGGGTGTACCGTCGACGATCGCCACATCGTTCACGAACTGTGCCCAAGATGCGGCCGGTATATGAACATCCACATTGATATGTGCGGAAGAGTGGAGATTAGAAGCCGCATCAGAATAGCCGTGCGCACTAAGGCGTCCTGCTGTGGTGCGGATGGCCGTTCGCCGTCGGGGGTTCGAGTCCTCCCTCGGGCATGGGTCCTCCCTCGGGCATTGGCATGGGCATGGGTATTGTCCGTAGCATAAGTTACTTTAACTTAGTGTAAGTATCAATGTAAATACATATGTATAATCCCTGAGACGGATTTTCGTCTCAAATATGTCAAAGACATTAATGATAAATCTCATGATTTAAATTAATGATAAGCATCTCAGAAGCTGAATTAAAGTTTGTGACGTGAAGGAAATCGTCGTTAGATTATTCCGAACATAAAATAAATTTAGACGGCGCATATCTTTCCAAGTCTTAATCTGAGTCCTTTTTGTTTGACGAGAAAGCGCCATGTTAAATGTCAATTAGTTAATGAGTGCATCATAGATACTCCTAACATATATTGAGCTATCAAATGTCTTGCCAATTCTCAGAATCCAAATCTCTGGTCAGTCAATATATACAGAGCATCACAATATTAAAATCTCGACTATTACATTAATTAACTGGTGAACACAACTGGTTTACGAGCCTAACATATATACAATGCTATCTATTTTAATGTCTTTTGGATTTACATAAAGTTTCTATAGATAATCTGTCTAGTTCTTGAAATAAAGTACAATGACAAAACCATTGTTTATAGAACTGTCTGGAAACACATGTACTAATCTCTTAATTAATGAAATCTATCACTTGTTAACTAATCACAGTATCACCGAGACACTGTCCTTACTATGTGCATTCCAACACTGATTCCTAGACTAGATTTTCCGTTTGTAACTAACTTCACACGCAACATATATCACTATTAGAACACATGATTCCGGGTCCGACACAGACGGTATCGTAAGAAAGAATTGAGATGAGAGGGCCAGCAGTATCATTACACTAGTTAGTATGGAGGTCCGGGTTCGATTCCCGGTCGCATCACAAATTTTAATTAGTGTAAGCAGTTTGTATGTGTAGGGACCGGTAGCCAACGTAATTAAGCCCCTTAAATTTACGAACATTTGAACATTTTTAGATATCAGGGCCCATACGAATGCATAACAACAATCGTTTATCCGTCAACGATACGCGGTTGGAGTAGGAGGAAGTGACGTACACACATTACCCTCCACGAGACACGGTGAGGCGGTTTGCGGAGTAAGCATATAGTTGTAAATGTCTTTTACATAGCGAAAATGTTTAATTGAGATACACATGGCGTTATACAGTGGTTTATGCTCTCTGTGTTGTTCATTGAGTAGAGAGGAGGATTCCCGTGTCGTTGTCTAGGCAGCGGCCGTGTGAGTTAGACGCTTCGGCCGGCAGTAATATTAGCAGCTGGCTGCAGGCTGCAGGGCGAGCAGTAAGCAGGCATGTCCGGGGGGCGAGGGGCGACATTCCAGGCTGCGGCAGGCGTGCCTTCGCGAGACAACACACGCTGCTGCCACACCGCTAGCTACCTCTCCTCACCGAGTGTTCAGTTGCACTGTTCTTGTCTTCACTCTCCTCTACTTTCTCTCATCAGCGCTCCATCTATTCGTTTTACAGCTCGCACCAATACAGCGGCCAGCAGCAACATTCACTCAGCTACAAATAAACTAGAACATCTGTCGCTCTGCTTAGGCACGCGGCAGTGATAGTGCAGACGTGAAATGGATAATCTGAGCCTGTGCTGCGTCTCTAACGACCACTATGTCGACGGGGTATTAAACTAATATTCCCTCATTTTATGAACGGATCACTTTGAAACGTGTCCATAAAAAATATTTTGTAAGAAAATGTCTAATATTGTACCTCCTGTTTTGTATCGAGTAACTTGCTTGCAAGAAAATGTATAATATCGCTTCTACTGTATGTATCGATATGTGTCCTTTGTGAAGTTTCATCTTTGGCAAAGATCATGTATTGCATAGCATTGTAGCTCGCACTGAGAGAGAGTAGCACTTGTGGTTCAGCTCGCTTAGAGAGCGGTTGGGTTGTGTGTATGGCTCCGATGTAGAGCAGAGGCTGCTTTGCCAGCAAGTCAGAAGTTGTATTATGTAAGTAATGTAATGCTGATTATTAATAATAAGTAACTTGACCTTTCTTTCATGTTTCATTTACGTAGTTAGAAAATTAACCTACTTCCTTCATTTGATAATTAGTTATTAGTGGATTTAAAGTGCAGTATTGATTTGATAAATATTGTTGAACAGATTTCATTATTGGTGCCATAGTAAATGATAGTTAATTGACTATGATACTAAATTTCAATAATTAGAAACTGATCTGCATAAAAATTCTCACAGTCAAGCATTAAGAAAGTGAATTGTGTTTTTTTTTTTTTTAATATCTTTCTCGCAGTCAGAATTTTTGAGTATAGTCAGTGTCTGTTTCAAATGGTGACTTGTCACAGTTGTTTTGTGTTCAAAATATCCGTTGCGCACATAATCAGTTATATCAGGGCCATAATTAAACCAAATTGCTGTGTTAATGAACATTTTGCTGTCTGATTTAACGATAGGTTCAACATCCACAACGCACGCACAGCTTTTAACTTCTGTTGCTCACACTTATCACGATTGCAGTGCAGATTTAAGTGTACTGGTATTGCGTGTGGTGTTTACAATGGTCACTGAGGGTAAAATTTTACGTATCATGACGGCGGTCTCGCGTGATTATGTTGGCAACATCAACAACACGGTAGAAAATTTTTGCCCATTTGTTGGAACCACATAGAATGACTCGATTAGTGTATCGTACAGACCATGAAGTAAACAAATAATGCTGTTCCTGCTTTATGGTTGACAGGTTCTTGTATGTACCCTCGTCCGCTCAGTCAAAATAATTGCCCTCGTAAAGCGAATATTCCATGAGAAAACATCAGCGTTGTCAAGCGATTGGCTAAAATGAAGCCGGCCGCGGAGGCCGAAGGGACTGAGGCGTTCCAGTCACGGTCTGCACGGCCACTACGGTCGGGGGTTCGAATCCCCCCTCGGGCATCGATATTTGTGCCGTTCTTAGTCTTAGTTAGTTCATAAGTAGTTTGTAAGTATAGGGACTGACGACCACGTAGTTAAGACCCATAAGCTATACAAACATTTGAACATTTTTTTTGTTTTGATTTTGCTAAAATGAAGACTCACAGGATTCTCACTATTCAGCGTCTGTTGCCAACTTTATCATAGGAGGCCGCTGGGATATTTGGTAAAATTTAACCGGCACTGGGAGGTATGAAACAGTATCTGTTACGTGTTCAGGAAAATGCCTGACACAATAACAACAAATAAAAACGGAAGTATATACTTCTCATGCCATTTTCGAATTATATAACTTCCATTATATTTTCACAAATGAACGATGCTCAGAACAGTGCAACACATTTTAGGGCAAGGACACGAATCCTTAGGAATTCCTGTCCAAATGTTGTTAAGCTTAATAAAACTGCGGGGTGCTCAGTCCCTAAACTTACAAACTACTTATGAACTATCTTATACTAAAGACGACACAAACATCCATGCCCGTTGGGGGATTCGAATCCCCAACGGGGAGCGGCCTTGCGCATCGTAGCATAACGCCTCAATGCGCTCGGTCGCTCCGCTGCGGCGAATTCATCAAAGGCTATATATAAAGGAATTTAAATCAGTACTGTAGACTAATGGTAATAGTGGTCTCTCAAAATTGGATTGTACTGTAGTTCTGTCAGCTCAATTTGGGTACTTGATGGGGCATCCTGCGTACACAGAGGCATCGTAAAAAATTTTGAGTGCAGTTTTATTTTATTTCTTCAAACCTATCTTAGAAATTTTTATGTAATAACTATGTACTCCCGGATGTGGCCATAAATACAATTTTAAAAAAAAATTATATTTTTGGTTTTCTTCAGATCGTGACAATAGTACTTTTAATTTAGTAATCTGTTCCCTTCTGTCTGTTCTTTCAATCCCCTCGCGTGTTACGGAATGTTTATTTTCGTAGTGACCGCTTTTATATTTGCGGCACAGTGTTATATTAAGCATTGTGGTTTCCCATCAGGCTTAAAAAATCTTCCTATTAAGCATTAAAAAAATGTTACTCATAAATCCGAAACTTTTGTGCTCATGCTAAACTTTCGCAAGATAGATTAACAGTGTCCTATTAGATAAGGATAGAGCGTTGTCTCCATCACACACGTGCTGCGACACGGTGAGGCGAGAGTGGTGGGGGATAGCACGGGGCTGCACGGCGCGCCACCGGGGAGCTCAAGCACTTACAATAAGTGCTTGAGTTGGAGTGGCCTTGACTTCGTTCAAAGAGCTGCAGGACTACTACCGCGCATGCGCAGTACGGAAATTCGTGTTCAAAGAGCAATCCTGCAGCATGCTGCAGCCTACCGGCTGTTCAAGGAAGCTCCCTTCTGCAGCGTCCTGCAGCTTCCTGGCTGCATGAGCTGCAGGGAAAATTTCCTCCTGCAGCCTGACTACGTCATCTGTACCGCGCATGCGCGGTTGTGCCTGCTTTGCTGCTACAGGAAGCTGCTACCCTGCAGCTCCTTGAACGAACCCCTGGTCTATCGCGTCAAAGTTCCTGAACTATGTGCCATTCAGCGATATATTTTGATGGTGATAAGAGATAATATCTGAAAAGTGTGTTGCAAATGAAGATAATATTAAAAAAATAATGACCGAAATCCTACTGTCAGATTTTCAGAGTTCAAGTATTGGTAAACCTATTGGAAGAAACTGCTACGATCATCAGCCGCTAGTCTTAAAAACTACTTTAACTTACACTAAGGACAGCGCACACACACTTATGCCTGAGGGAGGACTCGATGTTTCGTCGGCATCGACCGCCCAGTCCGTAGCATGACGCCTTAGAGCACGCGGCTGTCAGATTTTGAAGTTTGACCGCATGAACGGGAGAAATGTAATGAACGATGAACTTTCTTCCTATCATTTTGTGGGGAGGACGAGGAAAGTATTTTAAAGATTTGAAATTATATGTGAAGGTTGCTGGATGCCACTAAGAGTTTTCATTTTTGCACAATGGGTGAGCAAAAGTGGAATATTTGAGTGTAGTGAGCTTAATACAAACACGTAGTGGCGGTTTTCGATCAATTTACAACGAACTGAATAATACCATCCCGGTATTTGCGTGGACAGCTGGAGGCGGATTTTTATCGTCGTCGTCGCAATGGGGGTGCAGTAAATTAGATCGATACTTGTTATAAAGACACGAATACGAGATTTCGTAATGTGGAACGTGTCAGTTTAGTAAAAGATAACATTACATGACTTTTTTCTGTCAAATTGCTAACATCTATGTAGAAATTAATATACTGAGTAGTAGATGACAATCAGAAATTCTTTCAGATTGCTTTTGAATACTAGTTGGTTATCTGTCAGTCATTTTATGTTATTTGGTAAGTGACCAAAGACTTTTGTTGCAGCATAATTCATTCCTTCTGCCGAAGTTAGATTTAACCTTGATTAGTGTAGACCACACTTTCTCATAGTGTTGTGGCTCTGCACACTGCTATTACTTTCAAATTGGGTTGTGTTATTAATAACAAATTTCGTAAGTTAATATACATATTGAGAAGATACTGTGAAGATCAATGGACCCTTAAATAAGAGTCTGCAAGATGATTTTGGATGCTCTCGAGAAATTATTACACGCTTTTGTGCAATGAATACTTTTTTGCTCAATGATTAATTACCCCAAATAAGATGCCATATGAAGGCAGTGAACGAAAATAGACCGAGTAAGCTAATTTTTCTTAGAGGTTTGCCACTAAAATTTGCAATAACCCTAATGACGCAAGTTGGTGAACTCAAACGTTTCAGTAGATCCTCAATGTGTTGCCTCCAATTCAATTTCTCATCAGTGCACACACCTAAAAGCTTTCAATAATCTATCTACCTTAGCTACAGACTTCTGTTCACATACTATATTTATTAATGGTGCCATGCCATTTACCGTATGGAACTGTATTTTATAATTTTAATAAGTGTCCATTTGAAGACTACCAGTTAATAATTTTCTGAAAGACATAGTTTACAATTTCATCATTTAATTCTTGTTTATCGGGTGTATGATCATAAAAAAGAACTAACTTTGCATCGTCGTGAGTATACAGGGTGTTACAAAAAGGTACGGCCAAACTTTCAGGAAACATTCCTCACACACAAAGAAAGAAAATATGTTATGTGGACATGTGTCCGGAAACGCTTAATTTTCATGTTAGAGCTCATTTTAGTATTTCTCTTTAAATGTAAATTGAAATAAATCGTGCAGACAATTGTCAAAATACCCATTTGTTTTGTTAGTATGTACTATACTTCTTCGATTCACTGCCAGTTGGCCCAATTGAAGGAAGGTAATGTTGACTTCAGTGATTGTGTTGACATGTGACTCATTGCTCTAGCATCAAGCACATCAGTACGTAGCATCAACTGGTTAGTGTTCATCACGAACGTGGTTTTGCAGTCAGTGCAATGTTTACAAATGCGTCGAATCGAGGAAGTACAGTACATACTAATGAAACAATTGGGTATTTTGACAATTGTCTGTACGAATTATTTCAATTTACATTTAAAGAGAAATACTAAAATGATCTCTGACATGAAAATCAAGCGTTTCTGGACACATGTCCACTTAACATATTTTCTTTCTTTTTGTGTGAGGAATGTTTTCTGAAAGTTTGGCCTTACCTTTTTGTAACATCCTGTAGAATGGCAAAACATTGATATGTGATTAATGACGGAAATTCTCCACAGATATGATAAATTATTCTTCAGAAGAGATAGATTGTCTGGTCAGTACTTATCTTTGTGCTGTAAAAAAAGGAAAGGAAGGGGAAGGTAATTCACGGACTAGGTCATGAGGATGATGATTGAGGATTGTGGAAGTCGGAGATACAGTATATTAGTACTGAACCATGCCAAAGAGGATATATTAACCAAAGAGGGAAGAGAAGTAAACATGAGTGAACCGAATGATGGCGGGGGTAGAGGAGGGGAGTTATCTAAAATGTTTTTGTTAACAGGGAAAGGTGGAAAGATAGGAGTTGTTGTTGTTGTTGTTGTCTTCAGTCCGGAGACTGGTTTGATGCAGCTCTCCACAATACCCTATCCTGAGCAAGCCTCTTCATTTCCACATAAGAACGGCAACCTACATCTGTCTGAATCTGACTACTGTATCCATCTCTTGGTCTTCCTCTGCGATTTTTACCCCACACACTTCCCTCCAATGCTAAATTCACAATTCCTCGATGTCTAAGAATGTGTCCTACCAATCTATCCCTTCTTTTAGTCAAGGTATGCCAGAAATTTCTTTTCTCTCCAATTCTGTTCAATACCTCCTCATTAGTTACGCGATCCACCCACCTAATCTTCAGCATTCTTCTGTAGCACCATAATTCAAAAGCCTCAATCCTCTTCCTGTCCGCACTGTTTATCGTCCATGTCTCACTCCCATACAAGGCAACCCTCCATACAAATGCCTTCAGAAAAGACTTCCTTAGGCGTAAATCAATATTCGATGTTAACAAATTGCTCTTTTGCAAGAACGCTTTTCTACCCATTGCCATTCTGCATTTTATATCCTCTGTACTGCGACAATCATTTGTTATCTTACTGCCCAAATAATGAAACTCATCTACCTCCTTTATTGCTTCGTTTCCCAATCTAATTCCTTCAGCATCACCTGATTTCCTTACACTGCACTCCATTACCCTAGTTTTGCTCTTGTTAATGTTCATCTTATATGCACCTTTCAGCACACTGTCCATTCCCTTCAACTGCTCTTCCAGGTCTTTTGCTGTCTCTGAGATTATTACAATGTCGTCGGCAAAACGCAATGTTTTTAATTCTTCACCCTGAACTTTAATTCCTTCTCCAAATTTCTCCTTGCTTTCCTTTATAGCTTGCTCAATGTACAAATTGAATAACAATGGAGAAAGACTACAACCCTGTCTTACTCCCTTTCCAACCACTGCATCCCTTTCATGCCCTTCAACTCTGACAATCGCTGTCTGGTTTTTGTACAAGTTGTAAATAACCTTACGCCCCCTATATTTTACTCCTGCTTGCTTCAGAACTTGAAAGAGTTTATTCCAATCAACATTGTCAAAAGCCTTCTCCAAATCTACAAAAGCTAGAAATGTAGGTTTGCCTTTTCTTAATCTATCTTCCAGGATAAGCCGTAACGTGTAAGATAGGAAGACACACAAAAGTATACAGATAAGGAAGGGGGTTAGAAGGAGTAATGGATAGGTCAGCGTAGATTCAGGGCAGGAGGAGAAGATATGTTGCAGAGCAAGTTCCCATCTCCATAGCTCTGGGGGATCGCTGTCAGGTGGCAGTATCCAAATGGAACTTGGACACGTGTCAAGGTCGCTAGAATGATGATGGGCATGCTCTGCCACAGGATATTGGTGTTCCCCAGGTGAACAGTCGGTATGTGACCATTCATCCGCTCACCCAATTTGTTGGTGGTCATACCATCATAAAAGGCTGCAGATTGGACACATGTCATAGGTGAGATCAGGATTTCGAAATTAAGGAAGGTATATTATAAAAATACCTGGAAGGGCTGGACCAAACACGTGTCGTTTGTCGTTCTATATAATAATAATAATACTCTATTTACCAATAATACATCGTAAAGCAAAAACAACATTATCCAATGAACATCCCCTGACAACTCTTTAACATGAGGTTTTCAATTAATTGGACAGTGCATAAAATAAAAAATACTTTACACTATCCTTAAACTTAATTAACAAATAACTGCCCAGAGGACAGACCAAACTTTAACATAGCTTTAAACTCGATTAACCAAAATGCAAAACAGCAGGGCGTGAAGGAAAAACATAAAAATTACAATTTCACATACTCAGGCTGGAGACACTATCTTACACAGTAATTAGCCCAAAGCAACAGACAAGGTACCGGACTTAGGAAATGTATAACTTTAGAAAACAAATGAAAAAGTTTGTTGATAAAATACAAATAAGAAAAACCACTAATAAGACATAAATAGAAGCAATCCGAATTAAATTTACTTACTTAATCGGCAAATTGCCTTTAGTGTGAACCTTTACATGAGAAATATTAAAATCTTTAAGTGCAATAATTAAAAACGCCTCTAGTGGCGCCTGACTGTCGTCCACGACCTCTCTCAAGACGGAAAGTTGAAAAAGAATGATTGGACAGGTTTTGCAATGAGGTCGGTTACAGGCGTAGGAACCATTAGGTAGGGAGGGTGGTTTTGGGATGTTGTAAGGTTGGACGAGGATGTTGCGGAGGTTGGGAGGACGGCGGAAGGCTACTCTGGGTGGTGTGGGAAGAACACTGTGGAGTGATGGTCTCATCTCAGGGCATGACTCGAAAAAGTCATAGACCTGACGGAGCAATTTGTTGAGGCATTCCAGGCCGGGATGGTACTGGTTGACTAAGGGGATGCTTCTTGGTCGTTTGGGGTTAGTAACATTGTCGTTGTTGTTATATGTATCAAGAACAGCAATGGGCCTAAGAGCGAATCCTGTGTACCCTCAATCTTGATAGGTCTCCAGTAGGAGAGAGTAGGAAAATAAAACTTAAGTAAAGGAGAAGGCGCCAAAAAGGCGGGCGCGAGACTTCTGGATCTCTGCGTGCTACGACGAGCCAGGCGTCACCGCGGCGCAGATGTAACAAGCAACTGGAAACAGGGCCCACAAGCAGCGGAACCTGTAAACTTAATTAGAGCGACGGCAGTTTCTTACCAAGGACAACATAAATCACATACGTATCTCAAATCTTAAAATAAAGATGTACTGCTTAATTGGAAATACTGCCAAGAACAGTGCTAACCATATACGAGGATAGTGGGACTCTTCAGTTAATTTAGTTAAAGCCAGACCCAAGCACTGAAGGGAATTAAATAGTAACAACTCAGCACGAATGTCAACAACAGTAATAACAGACGCACAGTATAGTTAATTATACTTAATATTAAAGGAATACAATTACTGCTAAGACACTCATCTTGTGTCAGGAGCTTCCCGGAATCCAAGGAGCTGCTCTCAGCAAAACTAGCGCTCCTCTCTTTCAAATAATATGGTTAAAATTTCAGCAGAGTTGGCGACATCGGTGACACGCGACGACAATATTCGAATATGGACACAATTTTCTCAATATCTTTGTCTAGCGGCAGACATCTACAACGAACACCACAGTTCCGCGCAAAACAAAGACTGTCGCCTCAACCCGTTGCCGGCCGCGGTAGCCGAGGGGGTTGAGGCGCTCCAGTCACGGTCGGGGGTTGGAATCCCCCCTCGGGCATGGGTATTTGTGCCGTCCTAGTTCGTAAGTAGTTCATAAGTAGTTTGTAAATTTAGGGACTGATGACACCGTAGTTAAGTCCCATAAGCTATACAAACATTTGAACATTTTTTTTTCTCAACCCGTCCTGTCGGCCAAAACACCCGCCCTTAGCAAAATTCCAAAACTTCCGCACATAAGGCAAAGATACTCCACTCTGAAGGCGGATACCGTCGATAGTCGCGGCAAGTGGTGCCAGAGAACCCGCGCAGTGTAGAGACGGTGCCCCGCCACGGATCAGTAGGGTAGGTTTCTCCTGTGGTGTGGGGCTGGAGAATGTGGTTGAAGAAGGATGTATTGGACAGGTTTTGCAATGAGGTCGGTTACAGGCGTACGAACCATTAGGTAGGGAGGGTGGTTTTGGGATGTTGTAAGGTTGGACGAGGATGTTGCGAAGGTTGGGAGGACGGCGGAAGGCTACTCTGGGTGGTGTGGGAAGAACACTGTGGAGTGATGGTCTCATCTCAGGGCATGACTCGAAAAAGTCATAGACCTGACGGAGCAATTTGTTGAGGCATTCCAGGCCGGGATGGTACTGGATGACTAAGGGGATGCTTCTGGGTCGTTTGGACTTAGTAACATTGTTGTTGTTAATATGTATCAAGAACAGCAATGGACTGAATCCTGTGGACCCTCAATCTTGATAGGTCTCCACTTTAAGGAGTCAACTGATTGTAGCAGTTTACCTCAACCACTTACTACAACATTCTGCATCAGTTAAGCCATTTGTGCACTGCTCCACTGACACCACAATGCTTAAGCTCATTAGGAAGATTCCGTGATTTACATTATCAATAATCCTAGCCACATCGCTCGACCCGCACACCAAAGATCGTATTAGCTGTTGTACGCCGGCGTCTGGATTAGCGATGACGTCACCGTTCGCTAAACACCTGCGCGTGTATTGGAGTAGCCGTACTGCCACCCGCTAGCTGTGACGCACGGGCCACATTTGACAGCAGGCGCAGCAGTACGGACACCTGGCTCCTAGGCGTGCTCGCACCGCGATCGGTTCCGAGAAGTCAGCAGCCGCTAAAAACGGGGCAGCAGGGAAGGGAAGGGGAGGGAAGGGCGGACAGGCGGTGCGTGCAAAAAGCGGCGCGTCCGGAACGCACCCTTTCACGCGGCCGGCTGCATTCCACGCGCCGAACAGCGATCGCTCGCTGCGTTTTTGCCATCCGCCCGCTGCATCGGAGCTACGGCTGTTACTGGAGGGCGAAACGCTGCCGGCACAGGCCGCGCGCATCGGGACACCTGAAGCGTCGCTCTGTTAGGGCTACACTGCTGCCGGTACTTCAATAGCTTTGTTCGAAGAGTTGCCAGAAAGCTACTTGAAGAGCCAGCAAACGGGCGCTACTGCGCATGCGCGGCAGCGGTGACGTCAATTGTCCGTGCTTGGTGTTTGGTCTTTTCGAACACCCATCTCGTTTTATTTAGCCTGTTCGCTACCTTCGCTAGTGTACCGCAAAAAGACAGCAGAATGAACAGCAACGGCGCGAATGTTGTTTACATCATATTTGATTTGTTTATTCACCACTCATCATTTAGAAAATTACATGATATGGGTTTCGTCATAAAACAAATATGTTTAGACGCATACTGAAATGAACTATACACATAATATATAAACAAATATTTACAATATAGCACAGTATAGGCCTACTGCTTACAAAATATATACAGTTTCGCATTTCATTAAGGAAAGTTGTTGGTACTTTTTACAGATTATATTTTATTTAAATACTGTTTCGCTATGTTCAAATGTTTGTAGCACTTATGGGACTTAACTACGGGGTCATCAGTCCCTAAGCTTACAAACTACTTATGAACTAGCTAAGACTAAGGACGGCACAAATATCCATGCCCGAGGGGGTATTCGAACCCCCGACCGTAGTGGCCGTGCAGACCGTGACTGAAGCGCCTCAGTCCCCGCGGCCACCGCGGCCGGCTACTGTTTCGCTATATAACTTTTTGTAAGGAGAAACATTTTGACACCTTTTTCAAAATTGTCCATACTAGTTATGTGTTTAATGTCGTGAGTCAACTTATTGTACAATACTGTCCTGAGTTCTCAGTTTGTTTTCTTGTCAGGTGCAGGTGCTTCCTGATTCGTGTAATATGGTTATGTATATAAGCTGTTTCTCCCACACAGGAACCACTCGTGTTCGACACGCAGGAGACGTTGTGGTATAGAAACTCTACATTAGCTATTATAGAGTTCTGCAAGTACCACAGCGAGAGATTTAAACTGAAACAGCAGTTGCGGGGCGGTAGGGCGGCTTATTTGAAAGAAAATTGTGGAATAGCATTCACCGCAATGTAGTACGCGAACAAATGGAGATTGTTAAGGGGATACAAAAAACATTGTCAGTAATAGGCCCAGGTCCTGTTTTTGAGAGCCGGCCGCGGTGGCCGAGGTGACTGAGGCGCTCCAGTCACGGTCAGCACGGCCACTGCGGTCGGGGGTTCGAATCCCCCTCGGGCATGGATATTTGTGCCGTCCTAGTTCGTAAGCAGTTCATAAGTAGTTTGTAAGTTTAGGGACTGATGACCCCGTAGTTAAGTCCCATAAGCTTAACAAACATTTGAACATTTTTGTTTTTTGTTTTTGAGAGAACAACGTTGAATTTACTGTCTCGCCGTGATAAACGCCCAATACTTCGGTACGGTGACAACAAATGCCTCAAACCGGGATAAGCACTGTCACCCAAAATATAAAAACCTTGGCACTTTTCCTCAGTGGTTTCCGACAGCATACTCGTTCAGAATATTAAGCTATCGTGGAGCGACCCGGAATAGGTCTCTAATGTGCCTCTTGCAAAAACCACCTGTAACTGAACGGGAAAAAATCTGGATCTTTTTTGGACATGTCTATTCTGACATGTGATCCATCTATTGCACCTGCCATTCCTTTATTGCGCAAATGGACTCAGTGTCAGCTGTTGCCTCTGCAGTTGATCACTTAACGTCCACACTTAGGCTACTCATAAGTTTTGCAGCTCTTTTAATTTTCAAACACAACGAGCTGATAAACATTGAACCTATTTACTGCATTCAAGACCAGCAAACCACAAAAAGAAACAGATTATGCTGTAATAGGAGTATCTCCCCCATTCCCACGTACTGGTACATATAAGAAACCAAATTTCTAAATTCTATTGTCAGAGCCCACCCCACCCAAAGAGGTTGGACAATTTCCTTATCTGAGAAACGTAGCACAAAGTATTTAAAAGCAAATCTGATTTCTGCCTTTTATTTCGGCGCAACAACATTGCGTACAAATCGACGTCACTGGAGACGAAATCTGAAACGCTCGACATTTTGAACGAATTTAATTTTGAATTCTGTTACCTTCTACGGGTGATTTTATAAGAATAAATAATATCGTACAGTTACAGAAGAAACACACAACAGTCTGTGTCCACTTCTGAGGTAACTTCCATTTTGAACAAGGGCGCGTCCTGTATCCCCACCACAAATAAGAGAGCTACGCGCATGCGCGAATCTGGCAGCCAGAAAAATTTCCTCGGGCAGCATCTGGCTACTTGGCTCTGCTTGCTAGCAGCTCTTAGAACAGCTGGCGCCCCTCATCAAGTAGACAGACTCGGCGCCAGGCGCTCTTCAAACACGAACTTTCGTTCTGCGCATGCGCGGTAGCCAGAAAGCAGCTCTTCGAACGAAGCTAATGTCAATGCGCCTCCGTAGTCTGATGAGGTGCCCGAGCAGTCTAAAGGCCCGTTTACACAACGTTCGGAACATTGTTCACCACATTGTTTGCAACATTGTTCGTGGTTGCTACTAGACTGCCGATGTTGACAATATGTTGGCAAACTGTTGTCAACAGAAACAGTTTTCCTAGGCTGTGTTGGTAAAGATCAAAGGAACAGTTGTTCTTGGCCTGTTACCATGAACTGCCGCTACACAGCACTATTGTTTGTTTTTATTTTTCCACTTAACCGAGTATTGTGTCGTGGTTTTCGTTGTTCTGTCAGATGGAGTGTAGCAGCAAAAGATTTGCCACCTTGAGAAAGAGTAGTGGTTGAAGAACGCAAATTGTGCAAGGCACAAGGACATGAGAGAGAAACACGATTCTTTCGAAATAAATAAAATGAAAAATACTGTGGAGCTGGGTACCAGCAGCAGTGACATTGATGTTGTGGTCTTCAGTCCGGAGACTGGTTTGCTGCAGCTCTCCACAATACCCTATCCTGAGCAAGCCTCTTCATCTCCCCATAAGAACGGCAACCTACATCTGCCTGAATCTGCGACATTGATAACAAAATAAAACCCCTCATGTTACAATACCGGCAGGAGAAAAGGAAAATAAAGAGTACAACTGTCGTACAATCCAAAATGGTTTGGATATAAAATTTTAAAGTTCCTGAGCATAACACTACAATCATTCAGCTGGGATCAAATTTATTGCTGTGAATGTGCGATGTTTCAATGATATTAAAATAAGTGAATTACCTTTACATAATCCTTAAATACTTCATACAAACCTTGACAAAGCGCTCAACTATTTTAGATATCGTATAGCGAACTTTGAAATACGAAATAAATATGCTAGACTTTGGTACGAATTTTCTGTTGCAAGAAAATGGCTACAGGAAGTCTTTATTTCACAGGAATTGCGTTCCTGAAATTCGCGTCTTTTTTGAAGAAAACAAGCCCTTTTTTATCTAGCAAAATTTAAAAATATGATGGCGACATTTTTTGTAAAATCAGGAAGGCCAAAACCGTTTTCCACGTTCAGTTCACAAAGCATGTCATTTCCACGACGACTTTTGTTAACATGTTTTAATCCACCACCGAAGACTATGTAATTCTTTCCGTTTTCTTTATTGAACTTTCAATATTAACGCAGCTCCACATGCTAATGTTTTTTCCTCCTTACTCGACATAGTTTATCTCTGAGAATTCCGTAACGCAATTACATGCAGAAGCTCACTGTACCAGACGATTTGAATACTGATGTTCGTCGCCAGTGTAGTCGCGGTCACGAACAACGAACAATGTTGTCAACATGTTACGAACAATGTTGCGAACAAAAATTTGTTCCGAACTTCAGTGTAAACGCGCCTTAAAGGTGAAAACATAAGAGGAGCGGCGAGTCAAGAGTCAAGCGGCGCTCGAAGATGAGCGTTTTAAATAAAGATGGAATCGGCGCTGCGCATGCGTATAGTGGAGCGGCGAGGATCGCTGCAAGAGTCAGGGAAATGTCAAACAGCGAGGACGATGTGTTATATGAGTGCAGGGCACTCAAACTGCTGTTGATTTTAGGGCTGAGGAAATACGCTGCACATCATATAAATCACGATCGTAAACAATTCGACGAATATCACCGTTTATTACACGTGCTCAAGAAATTTCCTGGCCGTTTTTTTCGATAAATAACCTGGTTGCACCACATATCCATTCCAATTACGTTAACTTTGTAAAGCAGTCAACTCAAGCTGAAGAGAAGCAACTAATTACTTTCAGGTATGTTTCCTTCAATGTATTATTATGAAAAGAAAAATGCAAACTAGTTAACATCATATCGAGATTCAAGTTCTTGTGGTCTGTGTTTGCTTTAACAAATGTTATCTTGTGATTTGATCGGTCTGCCTTGAGCAAAACACTGCATTTCTTCTTTTTATTATCTACACATGTTTCATTGTTGTTCTTAAGTGGGCCTTTATTTGTTTCTTCTTTTTAAATTTTCTGCATTTCCTGTTTTTCTAAGTTTTCCTTGGGATCCACTCCATGGCAGAAAAGAAGGGAAAAATAAGAATACCTGAACATGTAATAAAAATAAATAAAAGTATTATAAGTATTTTTATAGTTTTTTAAGCATTGATAATGACCACACAGTGATCGAAATCTAAGTGTGCCATTAAATAAATAATATTTACAACTGATTGCTGAAAATTTCTACAACTATACAAATAAAAGCCACTGAAGATGCTGCAGTTACAATGAAACATGTATCGGTAATAAAAGGAAAACTACAGTGTTCTGTTCAAGGCAGACAGATCCAATTACAAAATTACCGTTACGTAATATTAGTTGTAATAATGAAGGTAATAAACAAATGGTCGCGGAAGGTAAAATTTTTATTACATCTTCTACATCTACATGGGATACTTTGCAAATCACATTTAAGTGCCTGGCAGAGGGTTCGTCGAACCACCTTTATACTATTTATCTCCCATTCCATTCTCGAATAGCGCGCGGGAAGAAGGAACACCTAAATCTCTCCGTTAGAGCACTGATTTCTCGTATTTTATTCTGATGATCATTCCTTCTTATGTAAGAGGAAGTTAACAATATATTTTCGCATTCGGAGGAGAATCTTGGCAATTGTAGTTTCGTTAGTAGCCCACGCTGCAGCGATAAGCGCAGTTGTTGTAATGATTCCCATCCAAGATCCTGTATCATTTCTGTAACGCTGTCTCCCCTGTATCGTGACAATACAAAACGATCTGCCCTTCTTTGGACTCTTTCGATGTCCCCCGTCAAACCCACCTGATAAGGATCCCACACTGGGCGGCAATACTCCAAATGAGGACGGATAAGCGTAGTGTATGCAGTTTCTTTAGTAGTTCTGTTGCATCTTTTAATGGTTCTGCCAATAAAACGCAATCTCTGGTTCGCCTTTCCCACGACATTATCTATGTGTTTTTTTCCAGTTTAAGTCTGAAGTAATAGTAATTCCTAGGTATTTTGTGGAGTTTACGGCCTTCACTTTTGATTGATTTATCTTGTAAACAAAGTTTGACGGATTTCTTTTCGTACTCATATAGAGGAATTCACACTTATTATTATGTAGAGTCAATTGCCAATTTTTACACGAAAGTTATATCTTATTTAGATCGTTCTTCAGTTGGTTTTGATCTTCAGATGATTTAATTAGACGGTAAATAACGGCGTCATCCGAAAACAACCTAAGAGAGCTACTTAGATTTTCTCCCAAATCGTTTATGTAAATAAGGAACAGCATAGGACCAATAACACTACCCTGTGGAACAATATACCATAACCACGCAATTTAATTCATTATAAATTTATTTAATTGTAGATTTCATCTACAAATGTGAGAAATTTAATGAAATAATATTTACAAATAAGAGTAGATAATTACACATTTTCTTTAAATTAACAATACCCTTCTTAAAATAAATTTAAGTGGGAAGTAAGGGAACAATCAAAAACGTACCGAGCAGCGCGTCTCGGCTGGAGCAGCGCTGCAAAGAAATCGGGGCTGAATTGGCGGGCGGCGAGTCAAATGTCTCGCCGCTGCAAGCAGCGCTGCTGTGTGTTGCTCCCATTCAACTGCGTGCATTATTAAAAGTAGCGCAGCTTAAGGCCGGTGACGTAATAGGCAGTAGAGTTGGCTACTGATTGATGTTTCGACTCAGTGAATCGTGTCTGCGAACTGTTCGACTGAGTCAATGCTTGAAGCGGCACTGTTTCGAAACGACGAATCTTGTGATTCATGTATCGGACGGTACGTGCCGTTAACATGGTTTTGCTGTCCGTCTGCCTGCGTTGAGTTCGACACAGCGCCCAGGCGTGCAACGGGTTTGAAGTTGTTCCCCTATCGTGCCATGCGAGATATTGAATTATGTACATTGAACAAGCTATAAAGGAAAGCAAGGAGAAATTTGGTGAAGGAATAAAAGTTCAGGGGGAAGAATTAAAAACATTGCGTTTTGCCGATGACATAGTAATTCTGTCAGATACAGCAAAGGACCTGGAAAAGCAATTGAATGGAATGGACAGTGTGCTGAAAGGTGCATATAAGATGAACATTAACAAGAGCAAAACTAGGGTAATGGAGTGCAGTGTAAGAAAATCAGGTGATGCTGAAGGAATTAGATTGGGAAACGAAGCAATAAAGGAGGTAGATGAGTTTTGTTACTTGGGCAGTAAAATAACAAATGATGGGCGCAGTACAGAGGATATAAAATGCAGAATGGCAATGGGTAGAAAAGCGTTTTTGAAAAAGAGAAATTTGTTAACATCGAATATTGATTTAGGCCTAAGGAAGTCCTTTCTGAGGGCATTTGTATGGAGTGTTGCCTTGTATGGGAGTGAGACATGGACGATAAACAGTGCGGACAGGAAGAGGATTGAGGCTTTTGAAATATGGTGCTACAGAAGAATGCTGAAGATTAGGTGGGTGGATCGCGTAACTAATGAGGAGGTACTGAACAGAATTGGGGAGAAAAGGAATTTCTGGCATACTTTGAACTAAAAGAAGGGATAGATTGGTAGGACACATTCTTAGACATCAAGGAATTGTTAATTTAGCGTTGGAGGGAAGTGTGTGGGGAAAAAATCGCAGGGGAAGACCAAGAGATGGATACAGTAAGCAGATTCAGACAGGTGTAGGTTGTCGTTCTTATGTGGAGATGAAGAGGCTTGCTCAGGATAGGGTATTGTGGAGAGCTGCATCAAACCAGTCTCCGGACTGAAGACCACAACAACAACAACCCTTCAACTGATGTTTGATGACTGGGATATCACCGAGAAAAGTTCTGAAGTTCTTCGTTGACGTAGTTTCGCGTGAACTAAGTGTTTTTAAGCATTTTTGCTACATCTATGTCATGTGAACGCATCTTTTCAAAGCAAGGGCAGATAATTTCAGTAGGTCGAAACCGCATTCTCAGTAAGGAGATGTCAAAATAACGTTTTAGAATTTCAATTTAAAGAAACTATAATTGAATCTCTTTTATTTAACTGTGTGAAGATGAATCTGATTATCAGAATACGTATCTGGACATTGAAAAGTTGTAGTTCAGTTTTGAGGTTTCGTCACGTAAATTGTGAAATGTGTTTCCTTGCGTTGATACTTGTATTAATATCTTTTGATTGCATTAAATATGTCCTTGGAACAAATCTTAAATATTTTGTTTATATTGAATGGTTAGAAAAGTTATTCATTTCTGGATGTACGTACACATTTAAACCATGATCTTTCTTGTTTTATTTAAACTTAATTGCGGGATTTTGAAGGTTGGAAAAAGTTTATGGCTTTGGCATTTGAACATTACTATTTTGTGCTTCCTTTATTACAGTAGTTAGTAAACGTTTATGCCGGCCGCGGTGGCCGAGGGGACAGAGGCGCTTCAGTCACAGTCTGCACGGCCACTACGGTCGGGGGTTCGAAACCCCCCTCGGGCATGGATATTTGTGCCGGCCTAGTTCGTAAGTAGTTCATAAGTAGTTTGTAAGTTTAGGGACTGATAACCCCGTAGTTAATTCCCATAAGCTATACAAACATTTGAACTTTTGAGTAAACGTTTATGCTTTAACACGATTGTGAAATTATAGTAGCAAACAAATTCTGTGCCGTTTTGTTCAGTCTACTCAAATTTTCAAATGTTTGTATAGCTTATGGGACATAACTACGGGGTCATCAGTCCCTAAACTTACAAACTACTTATGAACTAGCTAATCCTAAGGACGGCACAAATATCCATGCCCGAGGGGGGATTCGAACCCCCGACCGTAGTGGCCGTGCAGACCGTGACTGTAGCGCCTCAGTCCCCTCGGCCACCGCGGCCGGCTCAGTCTACTGAACAACGTGTTAAAACCCCATTGATATTTCGTAGATTTCGTCTTTGCTGTATCGCGCTACTGTGCCGTGCCCTGCAGCTTTCTCGACTCACGCGAATCAGCGGAGGTATCGGGACGAAGGACGTCTCGTGTTTCGAGTGCCGAAGCAGAGAGTCGACTCACTACGGCGCCCTGCAGCTGCCGCGGTTCACGTGAATCAGGGAAGGTAGCCACACACGACTTTGCAACACGCCAGATGTTTCGTGTGCCGAAACAGTGAGTCGACTCACCAGATTCGGATGATCCGTATGTTTCGAAACAATGAAATAATCCGAACTGCCCATCACTACTAGGCAGCCAGACTGCGGTAGCCAAAATATTGAGCAGCCAATTGGTGGCAGCCAGCTGACAGCCAGTTGTCCCAATTGGCCGAGCCACATGAATGTGGAAGATGTGATATCCACCAGTTGTCTCAAAAGAAACGCAAAGCAAAGAAGAGATACTGGATTCATCCTCTGCTTGTGGAGCGATACTACCCAGTTCGTTTTTTAACTATACAAGGATGTCAGTGGAATCTTTCGATAACCTCCTGCAAAAAAAAAATGTCCATTACGGGTACGGATACTTGTATGCGAACCAGAAGAGAAATTGTTGATTACAAATTATATTTGTGATTTCCTCCCACCTTCTTGAAATAGTTAAAATGTTTGTAAAGCTTATGGGACTTAACTGCGGGTTCACCAGTCCCTGAACTTACAAACTTCTTATGAACTGACTTATAATAAAGACAGCACAAACATTCATATCCGAGGGGGGAATTAGAACCCCCGACGGGGAACAGCCACGCTCATCAGAGCATAGCGCCTCAATGCTCTCGGCCACTCCGCTCGGCTCTCACCTTCTCCTCTTCACATCACGATCACTATATTGCTCACAAGACACATCCAATATTTCTCTTCGTCTTTGAGTTTCACAAATGAATTTCTCTGTGTCGAAAGTCATGACATCTCGGAGACAAGGTGTGACTGCTTTTTCAAGTGTGCGGACATTGCTGGCAGCCACACGCGTTCATTGCAAGGCTCGCTGTTGGCAGCTGGCTGCCGTGCAGTCGGCCGCGTTTTGATGGCACAAGTTCCTGCCTGCGCAGTGCCTGTAGCGGCCTGTCGTCTACCACCTTTGTTTCATTGGCTGCTGCAGCCTGGCTGCCTAGTGCGTTAGGCGGCCACACACGTAACAGCATGCTTTACAAGCACGCTTGCGCAAGCGTGCTTGCACAAGCATGCTTGAGTGTGTGTGCGATAGATTTCATCAATCATCAGGCTTGTACAAGCAGCTTGATGCTGGATCGAATTTCGATTATGCGTGCTTGTGCAATCGTTCAAGCGTATGCGTGCTTGAGAGTGTGTGGACAATAAAGATGCTTGTGTAAGCATTTGACAGTCTGAGTGAGGCTGCATCCTTTATTTTCGATAAGTTTCAATTAGTGCTGTAATAGCAACGTCTGAATTAAGAAACATAAACCACGACCTCTTGCAGGAATTTATTAGACTGTGTGAAATGCATCCCTGCTTGCGGAATATTAAATGTAAGGACTATTGTAATAAAAATAAGAGAGACGCTGCATATGACATAGTACTCGCAAAATATCTCACCAAGTGCCTTTTCAAAATAATAATAGTAGTACATTTGAGGTCGTCATAACTTCTTCTTGTTGCTGTTAGTCTTTCAGTGGTGTCATAACCTCCATTATATTATCCTGCTTCTTGATCAAATGTGTAATGAGAGACAAAAAATTCAAATACGTATCTTAATTCATCCTGAGTTATGCCAATCGTAAGGATATATCCACAGTTCACTGACTAAATTTGTATGTGAATAAGATTTTGGTTTTCTTAACCACTCTTTACACCCAGTTTTACGTTTTTTTCCTTTTATTTTTTTCAACACAAGCATAAAAGCTGCCATAGCCGGCACATCGTCGTCTGAGCTCAAAATTTTCAGATGTAAATCAACCGTTGCTTGTCCAAGCATGCTTGAGCCATGTAGGTGCATGAGCAATATGTGCTTGCTTGTGCAAGCACGCTTCTGCAAGCGTGCTTGTCAAGCATGCTGTAACGTGAGTGCCGCCTACCGGCCTAACGTGCCTCCTGACTCTTGCCGCTCCACTGTTTCCACCCAGGCGCCTTACTGCGGAGCACGCTTTTGCTTGCCGTCAGAGGTTCGAGTCCTTCAAACATGGCATGTGTGTGCGCGCGCGCGCGCGCGCGCGCGTGTGTGTGTGTGTGTGTGTGTGTTTGTTGTCCTTAGGTTAATTTCAGTTAGTTTAAGTGGTTTGTAAGTCTAGGGACTGGTGACCATAGCATTTTGGTTCAATATACTTAAAAACATTTGAACATGTTTGGTCCATTAGGTGCTGGCTTGGTAGCTGGGCAGCATCGAAATAATAGAAGAGATTATGAATTACATCGTCCATTCACATTATGCTGAATTTCATTGTCAGTACTCGTTACTAGAACAATCTTAAAAATAAATTTGCCACGAAACACGTTTGCTGTGTTGTGAGCACTAGGCAACTAGCATGACGTCTGTGCTGAACTGCTGGACTTATTAG
Source organism: Locusta migratoria (assembly GCA_026315105.1). Classification (NCBI taxonomy): domain Eukaryota; kingdom Metazoa; phylum Arthropoda; class Insecta; order Orthoptera; family Acrididae; genus Locusta; species Locusta migratoria. The sequence continues at coordinate 238,249,060 of CM048744.1, forward strand.
TGTGACTGTACCGGACAAAAACCGGTTCGCCCTCGGTCTCCGTGCAACTGTCACTCCGTGCAAGTGTACCAACCCCTGTTCGGGGCTATCCGTACTTTGTAACAAGGAAACTGAACGCGAATAAGACAACGATCAAAATAAAACAAAAATGATGTCCGCAAATGACCGATTTATAGGAAATAATAATAATAATGTTATTGTGGTCTTAAGTCAGTTGATGCAGCTCTCCACAATACCCTATCCTGAGCAAGCCTCTTCAACTCCACATAAGAACAGCAACCTACATCTGTCTGAATCTGCTTACTGTATCGATCTCTTGGTCTTCCTCTGCGGTTTTTACCCCACACACTTCCCTCCAACGCTAAATTCATAATTCCTTGATGTCTAAGAATGTGTGCTACCAATCGATTCCTTCTTTTAGTCAAGGTATGCCAGAAGTTCCTTTTCTCCCCAATTTTGTTCAGTATCTCCTCATTAGTTACGCGATCCACCCACCTAATCTTCAGTATTCTTCTGTAACACCGCATTTCAAAAGCCTCTATCCTCTTCCTGTCCGCACTGTTTATCGTCCGTGTTTCATTCCCATACAAGGCAACACTCGACACAAATGCCTTCAGAAAGGACTTCCCTAGGCTTAAATCAATATTTGATGTTAACAAATTTCACTTTTTCAAGAACGCTTTTCTACCCATTGCCATTCTGCATTTTATATCATCTGTACAGCGACCAACATTTGTTATTTTACTGCCCGAGTAACAAAACTCACTACCTCCTTTATTGTTTCGTTACCTAATCTAATTCCTTCAGCATCACCTGATTTTCTTAGACTGCGCTCCATTACCCTAGTTTTGCTCTTGTTAATGTTCATTTTATATGCACCTTTTAGCACTAAAAAAATGTTCAAATGTTTGTAGAGTCTATGGGACTTAACTACGGGGTCATCAGTCTCTAAACTACAAACTACTTATGAACTACTTACAACTAAGGACGGCACAAATATCCATGCCCGAGGGGGAATTCGAACCCCCGACTGTAGTGGCCGTGCAGACCGTGACTGGAGCGCCTCAATCCCCTCGGCCACCGCGGCCGGCCCTTTTAGCACTCTGTCCATTCCGTTCAACTGCTCTTCCACGTCCTTTTCTGTCTCTGACGCAACGTTTTTATTTGTTCATACACCGTATTATATCCCAACTTGATAAGGCCTAATTATCACAATTTGGTAATAAGAGGTATCGGGCTAAAATATTCTACTCTGTAACGGCTTACTGTTTTGTTTTACGCAACCGTCGGTGACTTCAGCGCCCCCTTTATACAAAATGCGTTCTAACCAAGAACAGAGAGAAAAAGCAAAGTCGCGTGCTATGCAAGACCGCTACACACCCAGTGTCTATTGTCAGCTGGGCTTCTTCGCACGCCGCTCTGCCGATGTGAACTGCGCAACTGATTTTCGTCACTCAGAGCACCACGGCTGCAGTCGCTCAACCGTTTATCTTTTTATAAGATCTCCTTATTTTTATTCTACCGGTTATTTACAAAATTCAAAATCTGAATCTTTTCTAAGCATCCACGTAAATCTACTTCATTTTACCCTGTTTTAACTGTAACTTCTAATTGATTAACAGTGCAATCAATCTTCATTATTGCAGGCATCTTGTTGGCTTCTGATGTAAAACATGACATTATTGCATGTTGCCTCCAAAAAAAGTTTAAATGTTCGTAAATCTATCTGGCCAAACTGCGTGGTCATCAGTCCGTAGCTTACAAACTACTGAAACTAAGGTAAACTAAGCTAACGATAACACACACACACACACACACACATACACATACATGCCCCAGAAAGGACTCGAATGTCCGACGGCGAGCAACCACGCCCTCCGCAGCGAGGCGCCTTAGACCGCTCGACTACTCCACTGTTGCCTCCATTTGAGATAATTAAATACTGACGCAGTGAACTGCATTGTTGACGTTCACAATGCATACAGTATTGGTTTTATTCGCTGTGTAGGAGTTCTGCGAAGTGTTTTCTGACAATCAATGAGGCGGCTAGGAAAAAATAAAGTTTTTGTTGTAATCCTCATTCCGCAGACTGGTTTGATGCAGCTCTCCACGCTACCCTCTCCTGTGTATGCCTCGTCATCTGAGAATGCGAACGCCAACCTACATCTTTTTGAATCGGCTTACTGTATTCGTCCCTCAATCTCCCTCTACGATGTTACCCCCACACACTTCCTTCTAACGCTAAGTTGACGATACCTTGATGTCTCAGAATGTGTCCCTTCTCTCAGTCAGGATATGCCAGAAACTTATTTTCTCTCTAATTCTGCTGAGGATCTCCTCATTAGTTACTTCATCTACTCACCTAATCTTCAGCATTCGTCTGTAGCACCACATTTCGAAAACTACTACCATCTTTTTTTCTGAACTCCTTATCGTCCACTTTTCACTCTCATACAATGCTACATTCCAGACAAATGCTTTCCGAAAGAACTTCCTAACATTTAAACTAATATTGGATGTCAACAAATTTCGCTTCTTCAAAATCGCAAAAAAAGCTAAGTAAGCACAAACATTCAAATTAAAACGGAAAGAAACCAGGAACAAAAAATGTGTACTGAGAAATATAAATGGGGTTACGTTTGTGTAATTAATGCTGCATATACGTTAACTCTGTTTTGATACTTAAAACGGAAGTAGAAAAACAGGCAGATAGCCCAAGGGAATCTTGTCGTCTTTAGTAAGTGGTTCTTCAACATTAAAGCATCAGTTAAAAGTAGAGGAAGTTAACTTACAGCGTTTGCACGGGATACACAATATTTCTTTCAGAGTAATGGAACATTTCCCGCATTTCATAAAATCAATTTATCCAGATTCGGAAAAATCAAAAATAAATAAATAAATAAAATAAAATAAAAATAAAATAAAAGTTACTTGCGGTCGGACAAAGACGGAATTCATTGTGAAGGGGCTGCATTGCAAGCAAACAAAGGTTGTGCATAGGTTCCCGAGAAATCCTTTTGCTGTTATTTCAATAACTTTTAAGGAAGTGGCGATATTGTAGATCTTTTGCCTCTAAGTAATGGAAGAGCGCTACAAGTCTCTCAGGAAATACATCATACATCTGCTATAAAACGTTCTCTTACAAAAACTTGCAGTGTGTAATATTTCTGACTCAAAGCCATCATATAAAGATCGGAGTATTGCTTCAGTGCAGCCGGTTAGGACCAGTAGGCGACAGATGGTAAAAGCTGGTGAGATCCACGACAGGTGGTACAATAGGTCGGGTTCTCATGGAAAACAGCACTGGCAAGTTCCCCCGAATTCTAGGGGAGTCCCCGAGCGGCAGGCACTGGACGCCGATTGGCTGTAGCACTGGCGGTCACGCGCCAAAACGCAATCATAATTTTATTAATATTTAATAAACTAATTATTTATTCAATGTCGAACTCAATTTAGAAGTACCCCTCAAAGCCAAGCTTTGCCCTGATTGGTAAAACATATTAGCAATTGCTTATTCAATAAACAAAATAATTAATTTAAGACGGACGATGCACGGCAGCCATGTTTGCGCGCCTAATTGCGAAGCGAAGGCAGCCTTGCATCCAGCCGCCACACTTCAGTACACGCACTCGAGGAGTAACGTGTGAGTTCCGAACACGCACTCAGAGGGGTAACATACCCATACGTAGGCGGTCATGTAACATTGTTGTCTCATATCAAGGCGAAATGACTTTATATTTACTTTCAATTAAGACAATATGTGTCAAGTGGATGTTATTATGCAGTTTGCTGGTTTTCTGCTTTCTTTAAATAAATCCGCTGGCATCCGAACTACCTCAGTTTCATTCTGTAATTAGATCAGTTCCTGCCAATAGTTTAACTATTTCAGCCTCATTCAAGAACTCCGACCTGCGTGCTATCATCTGCGGGGGGACATCTATGGAAGACGTCAGGTTGGTGAACTTTTATAGTTTCTACTCTTCACACAGTGCAGAGGGGAGTTACTACAATCCTCGCGTACACTGTCATTGCGATAAAAACGCAAACTGTTGTGCGTCATCGATGGCAACATGGAGGAGGGAAGGAAATGTTATAGGACCGATTAACACACCCTCTGTAGACATTTTCCTGTTATAAGTGCGATCGCCGAAAGGCGGAAAATTTTATTTTTTCAGTGTTTAAAGTGAGATAAATAAGCAGTAAATAAATAATAGTAACCAATTTCGCAATTTTTTCAGCACTGAATAAGGCCGATGGAGTTTAACTTTTCTGTTTAATGCCAATCGAAATTCTCCCTTCCTTCATCTACGGTTGTATTCACAGTGGCTCCGTTATCAGTGGATTCCACAGACGACCGGCATCGGCGGATGACAGCCAATCGTTTCAAATCGCCCAAACGTACAGACTTCGCATGAAAGTCAATGAAATTCAAATCAGTTCGTTTTCTTTGGTCAAATTGACCGACGTTCTGACACAGTGGATATTAACTGTTAGAAACTGATACGTTCAGTGAAAGAAAGAGATTGTGGCACTCAGAAGACGATAAATATCACACTCGGCATGTAGTTCGGAATCTACGGTCCGATACTGCAGTTTGTTGGAGGCAGCAAGATCAGAAATATTAGGCGTATTTTATAACCTCAAAAATGTGTTCAGTTCGGAATTGTGACGTATCTTAATGTTATTGTGGTTGAGCTCTTGCGTTGTTTTGCTTTGTGATAATCAGGTATTAGTTCTCCACAAATTATTCTTATTGGTTCTAGCGTTCTATTAATACCTTAAGCGGTAATTCTGTTCTATGAAGGGGTCTGCAAATGTGGTATACGTGTGTTTCCACTTTCAGTGGTTTCCGTGTTAAAAATTATCTTATTCTTAACTTCACACTTATCTGTCACAAATATATTGAATAATAGTCACTGAAGATCAATGTAACTTCGTTTCGTTCATTGTAATCGGAAGTTTCTGGAGATACATGTCATGGATTTACGTACTGAAAAACTGCACCCATTATGCATCTTAATACTTAGCATAACGTATTTCGCGAATTTTTCTCGCTTTTAGTGCATTTGTTTATATAAATACATCGTCAGGTTTCCATGTACTATTTTATGCAGCTCTTCCGCAGCTATAGTCTTTTGTTGAGGTTACTGCACTGAGGGAAATCGTACGTAATAAATCTCGGATGTTTTTGTTGTACATATTAAATAGTATTTCTGGCTGTACTTGCAAGTACTGTGTTTGCTCCATTACACTGGGTATCACTCCACAAAAATCGTCACTTACACTGGTTATTTTTATATAAAGGTTGCAGCTGATATTCTATGTAATGAGGAGGCACAATATCTTTAAGCAGACAGGAAAATTACGGTTTCTAACATTAGCATAAAAGACACACCTGAAGATTTATTGTCAGATTTTCAGAACTTCAGTGACCTAAAAAAAAAAAAAAAAAATAAAAAAAATAAAAAAAAAAAAAATTAAAAAAAAAAAAATTATGCACTAGAAGATGTGAATAAATTCTCGAAACTCGTTTTCATAAGCAATAAACTTGTCTAACTGGTGTAGTTTTTCAATATTTAAAGCATGGAGGTTAACTTCAAATAAAGTCAGCAAAACTATAATATTGCTTGTCAATGACACCATGAAATATCACGAGTATGTAATAGAAATTTCTCCTTTTATCGGTACCTCATATATTCATAAAGCTTGTCTGATAGTAGCAATAGCGGCTCAATCAGTATCAAGGACAGTGTACACAATCCTTAACACTTTCATTTTTCGAGACGTGTATGCATTCGATATCTTTATTGGTAGCAAAAGCCGCATTGTAGCACTTATTTCAAAGTATAAAAGTGTCGGTGAAATCCATTGTACCCCAGGAAATTGAAATGTAATATATTTCGCGCAGAGAATAGGATCTAACCTAACCTCCTTAACCCGATCAAGTCACAAACTGTATCGGATGAAGTGTGACCACGCAGTCGGCAGATGTTTTCTGGCAAACCCAGGCGACGGCTTGCGACGATGGTTTGTTGGTGCCGCTGTGAACGCAGCCTAAAGGCTAGTCTACCCGACGACACTAGGTTGCGTGAAATGAGTTGTACGCAGTTGGTTTCGTGTGTGTCTGTAGACACGGCGGCAATATCATACACGGCAGTTTTCTGAGTGCTGTACAAAGACTAAGAAACGTGTTCAGTTGGTGAATGGATTTAAAAAAAGACATCAGCTCGGTTCGTTACCGACCCTGCTAAAAGAGATTGTGATTGAAGATCGTAGAAATTATTTTAATCAATTTAGCATGTTACCAGAGCACTTTACGTTTTTTTCACACATAGTAATGCAATAAGGAAACAAGGTACTCTTACGCTTCAAGCATTGTCACCGGAACTGAAATTAAAAGTTACGTTTCTCGGCAAGTGGGGATTCATATTCGTTTCTATAGTATCTGCATGGTGTTCCGAAACTCACAACTGGTTAGCCAGGAGAATGTGCACAGTGGAGTTTAATATCCAGGAATGTGGAGAAATACAAATATTGCTGGACTAATTGATGTAACCCAGCATGCCGGCAGCGATAATTATTCAAAGCAGACAGTGTTAAGAAGAGAATGGTTTCTTGCAGAAGGATGTTGTCTCGTGGCAATATTAGCATGTATAAAAGTATTTACAAAGAATAATGCGATTGTAAGACCCTGTCAAGTTTTTAATATTTACAAAGAATGGTGAATGTAAAAACTGACACATTTTTAACAAATATGCTAAAATAAAAGAATTCAGATATTTGTAGCCTTTTCTTCTGTGTACATTTTTCCTTAAAAAGATCTGCCAGTTCAAACCGCGGGTCCCTGGTCTCGATAACTTGCGCTGATCCACAGCCAGATGTTTTACTAAATTGCATTTTGCAAAGTTCGTTTGTATAGGTATTTCGAATTGAAGTCTGCATATTTTCTATCGGTAACCCATAAATATTTAATTCACGAATGATTGCTTCAAGAACAGAAACACGTCGCTGCTTATTTCAGAGATTTTCCTAATTAAAGTTCCGTAAACACCTATGCATCACATATGTGATGTGATGTGAATAATTTCTTCCGTTCCTCGCTTCATGTCGTATTTTGTTGTGTTTTAGATTAGATTAGTTGGTTCGTTCCATAGATCCGTGTTGAGGTGATCTTCGTGGATGTGGAACATGACCTTTTTTTTTTTTTTCAAGTCGATAATATAATATTACTAATAGAGGTACATACACTTTTACAAGCTGATAATATAATAATTATAACAATACTAATAATATGGATACAGATACATGCATCATTTCCTTCTGTTTAAGAATTCGTCCGTGGAGTAGAAGGAGTTGGCCACTAGAAAGTCTTTCAGGCTCCTCTTAAAGTGATCTTTATTTGTAGCTAAATTTTTTATACTTGATGGTAAATTATTGAAAATGTGTGTTCCTGAGTAGTGGACCCCTTTTTAATTAAAGTAAGTGCTTTTAAGTCCTTGTGTAGATAATTTTTGTTCCTAGTATTGTAGGTATGAATTGAGCTGTTTGTTGGGAAAAGGGATATATTAATTATAACAAATTACATTAAGGAATAAATAAACTGAGAGGCAGTACTTAATATACCCAGTTCTTTGAAGAGGCTTCTGCAGGACAAATAATACGTATTACACGCATTGGACTCTGAAAACGTTTGCTTGACTTGAAGAGTTACCTCAAAATATTATACCATATCACATTATGGAATCAAAGTATGCAAGCTTTTTTATTTTTATGTCTCCTATGTCTGATAACACTCGTATTGCAAATACAGATTTGTTAAGTATTTCTGCAGTTCTGTGGTGTGCTCCTACCAAATGAATTTATTATCAAGCTGTAATCCCAGGAATTTTATATTGTGGACCTCCTATATCCGCTCTTCTTCGTACTTTACGCATATAATGGATGGGAATCACTTACATGTTCTGAACTGTATGTAGTGAGTCTTTTCAAAGTTTAATGTCAATGAGTTGACTTTAAACCATTTATTAATGTTAATGAAAATATCATTACCAGACCTTTGTAAAACTAAGCTCGACATTCTATTTATTACAATACTTACCTGCAAACAATACTAACTGTGCTTCTGGCAGTGTAACTGATGAGAGGTCATTAATGTACACAAGAAAAAGCAGTAGCCCTAAGATGGATCCTTGTGGAACACTACATGTTCTTCCCAATCTGATGATGACTGTTGGCTTAATTCACTAGTCCCTTGCACTGATACTCTTTGTTTCCTGTTAGTAAGGTACGACTTGAACCATTTTGCAACAATTCCCGTGACACCATAGAATTCTAATTTACTTAAAAGGATGTTGTGGTTCATACTATCAAATGTCTTTGATAAATCACAGAAAATACCTGCTGCTTGTAATTTATTATCTAATGAATTAAGTTCATTTGGTTATCACCTAATCTAAAATTATTTATTTTCGCTAACGAGTTGCGCGTACACCTGCCGCGCATGCGCACTGGTCAGTAGCGCAGTTTCATGAAACGTAGTGTTGTCGTGTAAACTAGCCTTTTAGCCTTAAGGTTCGCGTCTACTTCTCTCGCTCCAACAGAGTTCGCAAAATTGTCTGTGGACGATGCAGCTGGCAAGCGGCGAAATTCCGCTAGGGGAGAAGTGTAACTCCGTCCCAAGTTTGCCGTGCGCCGCGCAGCCGGTGTTCCGGAAGCGTTTCATTAGCGCTAACGCAGCCGCAGCCGGGACGTGTTCATTCCGGCGCGGCGGAGGCCATCTGTCTCCCCCACCACTGCCGTCTACTGTCCCGCCTGCCTGCGGTTCGTCGCCCCTACCTGACTTTTGACCCGCTCGCTTTCGCTGAAGGCTGGTTTCAGGTTTTGTTTTGTCGATTCTTACTAAAGGGGTAAGCTGGCAGGTATTGCCTCAGAATCTTTTTTATTGTGTTCTCAATGTCGGTTATGAAATTACATGTCATGCATATGACTTAGTCCACTTTACCACTGACGCAACGCTGTACCGCCAGAAGCTCGGAATAGGGTGTTTGAATGTTTTCCGGAAATCATTGTAAATTGTCAATTATTTCATACTAGCTTAAACCCGTGGCTTCACTCGCGTTTTGGTTGATTATGATAGATAAGCTATCTTTTAGTAGTGTGCTCTGAGACTGGTTTTGAAGGATGAAATGAAATACAATACCTTCTTTAGAAACAAACATTTTTAGTCAACATAAAGGAAAATAAGTAGTGTAGATCAAATCACACGTAAAAATGTACTCATTTCGGAGAATCCAATCACGAAATTCAACAATATTGATTATAATAATATCACAGATCTATCACTTGATGTAATGCGCGAAACGTCAAATCGATTTTTTTGAAGAGATGTATTAAAAGAAATTTCTTTTTTGCTGCTTTATTTATTTATTCTTATATTTTCTTATTCGTTTGCTTATCCTTACAGAGAAAGAGTTGAAGACATTGTAGTACGCATAGACCAAAGATATGGTTTGTGGCATCACGTATCGCTGTATGTAACCTCTTTGCTATAGACTCGCAAACGTCATCGGTGGCCTTCAGTCCGATTTTTTTTTTTAATAATTTGACGACTTTCAACCACCATATATTCCACCCCACTTATAACTATCGCCATGGAACTGCTATGGTGTACAACGGGAGACTTCGGACAACAATTACACACAGACCATTCGTTTCCGTTATGTAGTTTTCGCTGCAGAGCGAAATATTAACACACACGCACGTAGAATTTTATATACACCGATAAATTTCCATCCCAATATACTGCATCCTTATATCATTATCAACCCTCAAGCAACCAATAAAACCATTTTCAAAGAGAAAATATAATTTTCAAAGAGTAATTATTGTTCCTCATTTCGCGTTATATTCTTCAACTTAGTTGATATCTATCAGATCGATATAAAACCGCGCCTAAAACCTTCCTCAGGTATAAATTCACATTAATATATATATATATATATATATATATATATATATATATATATATATATATATATATATAGCTATCCGATCGCCATAAAACCGTGCCTAAAGCCTTCCCCGGGTAGACATTAGTAACTGTACAAATTTTTAGCTCTTTATGTCTTGTGGTTCAGACGTGATAAACGTACACCTAACATTCATATTTATATAGATTATGCTCCGAACACGCTGTTTTACTTAATGAATTTCATTACTTAAAGAAAAAAAATGTGGAACTGTAAATAGGTAAAATTACCGAGCGGGTGGGGCATACCAGCTGTCAGCCGGTCCAATTTGCCTCAAACATGGTGGACCTATCGCCACTCTATGAAATTTAAGCTCGTTGGAATTTTACAAGCTGTTTTTGTTCTTATGTAATGCCTGCGATATGTCTAACAAGGGGAGCCCCAAGTATGGTACCAATGGAATGACATGGGTGGTAGGTATGTTGTGAGGGAATTCCTCCAGACCATCATGCTAACAGAATTTGTTCCAATGGGCCTTGATTTCTAAGAAAATCGAGATCAAATTCGCAGCAAATTACCACACGTAACGTGTCTACTTATACATGGCGGTTACCGCTCAGCGAGACAGCGTGGTGTAATGGGCAAGATGCGAGGCTGCCATGCAGGCGAACTGGGTTCAAGTCCGTAATGGGTGAATTACTTTTCATACCTCTTCGATGATTGTGCATAATTACGTATTTTATAACCATTCTTATGTAAACGTTTGCAGTAAATGGTCAGGATAAAAACATGTAACATTCGCTCAATATGTCATGTATTGCGCGACGATTATTTTATTCATTTTGTTATTTCGAAGCGCACCTTTAAGGCGATTGAAGCATATTTCGAAATCAGTACACATTCTTCTGTTAATACCTATAATATTTGGGCAACATTTAATACCTGTGTTTACAGTTCCTGACCGTGTTGTTTTTATCTCCTCCTATGACATGTGTACTCACGTGAAGCGTGACTATTATGCTACGGCCAGTCGGTTAGTCATTCGTAGCGTGTCGTTCATGCGTGCGGCAAGTAGTGCAACGTGGAGAACAAATGCGCTATGAAGAAGCAGGCCCATCACACGAAACCTCTTCGGAAATGGGTGTGTGTGATGAGCAGTCAAAAGTAAAAAGTGAAGAAAAGTGTAAAATAAATGACCCGAAGGGAAAGATATTTTTTTTTATTTTCTTGGTTATTTTTTTAAAATCTTTTGGCTTTGTTTTTCTTTCTTTATATATTTTTCTTTGCTAAATTATTTTTTTTATTTTTTTAACTATAAAAAGTACCAATTACAATTTTTAAGAATTGCTCAGCCGCTAGGTATCGAACACAGGTCTCCTGCATGGGAACCTAGCACCTTGCCGATTACAGCACGCTGTCTAGCTGAGTGAATGTATAAGTAGACACGTTACGCGTGGTAATTTGCTGCAAATTTGATTTCGATTTTCTTAGAAATCAAGGCCCATTGGAATAAATCCTTTTAGGTTGATGGTCTGGAGGAATTCCCTCACAACATACCTGCGACCCATCTAAATCCGTTGGTACCATACTTGGTGTTCCCCTTGTAAGTGTACAAAGAAGCCTTGTATTACGGAAGGAATTAAGCAAAATTACAAAAATAAATAAATAAAATAAAATATAAAATAGAATTTAAAAATATACAGAAAAACTTGCGCATTATAAGCTATACTGTAAGTTTATTAAGAACGTATTACAAAAAACGAAAACATTATTTTTTAGTAAAAAAATTGTAAGTTTCCAGAAGTTGTAGAAAATATTAACTTCAAAATCGAATCTGGGCGTAAGCTGTCATACCTGTTCACGCTTTTTCTAAAAATAATTCTAGTTAATTCGCGTTTACTATTGCCGTAAAGGTAGAGAGCTCTAAGGCGTCTCAACTGCGGAGCGCAGGGTTTCTCTCCGTCGGAGGTTTGAGTACTCCCTCGGGCAGCGGTGTGTGTGTGTGTGTGTGTGTGTGTGTGTGTGTGTGTGTGTGTATGTGTTGTCCATATTTTACGTCAATTCAAGTAGTATGTAAGTCTAGGGACTGATAACCACAGAAGTCCCTTATATTTACAAACATTTGAATTTGAACATTTACACGTACACGTAACGAGTACAGTTTGTAAGCTTTCGACTATAATAAATTTTTCACCGTATTTCTACTGTTAGTAAGCAGTACCTTCCCCAACACAGAGCAATAATAAACACTAAAGTCATCCAGTCGCACAACTGAGACGATATTCCATAAGCACGCATTTTTATTAGAAGCCGCTTGCGAGGTACAGAAAAACCTCCAAAAACCACCGAGCTATGCGAAAGCTGTCAGAAAGTTTTACAAAGGCTGTTTGGCAATGTTAAAAATGAGAATTCATGTATCTCAAGAGTTCGAGGTGAAGACTACGCCAGGAGTACACGCTTGCCCCTACGTTGTTTAATATCTACATCTACATACATACACCGCAATCCACCGTAAGGTGCGTGGCAGAGGGTACACTGTACCACCGCTAGGCATTTCCTTTCCTATTCCACTCCCAAATAGAACGAGGAAAAAAAGAATGCCTATGTGCCTCCGTACGAGCCCCAATTTCTCTTATCTTATCATTGTGATCAATACGCGAAATGTAAGTAGGTGGCAGCAAGATCGTACTACACTCACCTTCAGATTCCGGACTAATTTTCCTCATCAGAAACTCACGAAAAGAACGCCGTCTTTCCTCCAGCGATCCTCAATTGAGTTGCCGGAGCATTTCCGTGACACTCGCGCATTGGTCGAACCTACCAGTAACAAACCTAGCTGTTCGTCTCTAACTGTTTCTATGTCTTCCTTTAACCTGATCTGCTGCGGGTCCCAAAGACTTGAACAAAAGACGTGGTCGTACAAGCGTTTTATACGCGGTCTCCTTACAATGAAGTACATCTTTCCAAAATTCTCACAATAAACCGAAGTCGGCTGCCCTTACATATTCGTTCCACTTCATACCGCTCTGCAATGTTACGCCTAGATATTTGAACGACGTGAGGAGGCAAGTTCTGGGAAAGGAAATGAGGAGGAATGGGTATCCTCATAGATGAGTTCTTTTGCTGAAGACCATGTTCTAGTAGCTGGGGATGAGGAAGATGTTCATTGGTCTACATGCTCCGAAAATTAAAAGAGTACGAATAATGGGGTCTCGACATAAAAGTAAAGAACAGAATATCTGAAAGTGGAAGAAAATACAACTCGGTGCTGACACAGTTAAACCGTGTTGTAACTTTAAGTGTTTAAGTGGGTGATATAAAAGCGAGTCATAAGACAACTACATGGTACACAGTCCAACGCTTTACCCACTACGCTACGGCTATCAATCAGAAGGTGAGTCCTTTAATCTCACACTATTGATGGCCGTTGTTAACTGATGCTAATGTGGCATTTGTAGACACTAGATTATCGTACGAAGAACTATGTGTTTTTGTTAATTCTTCAGTGCGCCATTGCTTTAAAATGACAACGTGTAAGTTACAATAAGAAAATCATCAAATACGCAACGCAAGATGCCAGAGAGAGTTCTGAGCGAGGAATGTCACGTGACATCTCCGAACGACTGGTTTTCGTTAATTCAATGGAGGGTGTCAAATCTCCGTTAGTTCTGCAAATATGTCTGAGACGATACGAGATATGAAAAAAACATAAGGGAGCTAAGTTGTAGAAAATTGTCTCCTCTACCAATTAGGTTATTCGATTTTCGTGTCAGATGAACGATTCGTTTGCAATTACAATTATGTTACAAACTGTTATTATTATTATTATTATTATTATTATTATTACTGCCGTATTTTTTGTCCGAAAAATTTGAATAAGGGAGTTTCCAGTCTCTCGTGGCTTACAATCATGTCTGTAAAATTTTGTGCTGATCGGTTGAACGGTTCGTCTTAAAAACAGGGAACACGTTAGGGACAGACAGACATACATTATACAATCGCCGTTATTTTTGCAAATATCTTTGAAACGCTACGAGATATGAAAAAAAAAAAAAAAATACATAAGAGAGCAAAGTTGTAGAGAATTTTCTCGTCTAAAAATTCGGTTATTCAATTTTTGTGTCAGATGAATATTTAATCCGTTATTTTCATTTAAATTTCGAGCAGTCAAAAGACTATCGCAAAGGCCCACTTTTAGTGTTACTACCGTAACATAAAGTGGGCCAACAATCATAAGCGTACCTTTCAGGGAGTCCCCATCCATAGCGTTTGCAATTTCCCCCCACAAGGTTACGATGACGTATGCGACGTGGAACGTTGTGTGAAAAAAATTCCCTACGAAGCGGGTTTCAGTGAGTATGTGTTTATAGTGTGTATGTGTGTGTGTGTTAGTGGAGAGAGAACTGGTTCCGCGCGATACTGCACGCTTGCTTCCTAATAAAGCGGCGCTGCTAGGTTGCGACTGCGGTAATTGCCTAAGTAGTCGTTTCATTTAGAGCCCTAATGAAAGGCGGCAGGCAGGCGTGTGTTTTGGCAGCACTGCCGCCGCGGTAAAAAGGCGGCCAGCGGCGGCTGCTGTCTGCTGGCTGCCCCATTTAACTCGCTAGCCTCTGCTTCTCTCCCCACTAGGGCCCGCCTGCAGTATGCACGTGACGTCAGGTGGGTGACATCAGCTGATGAGGGGCCAGCGCGCCCCGTAACAACACCGCGCAGGCGCTCGCTGCTCACGCACGTGACGTGTGTAATCGCGGGTAATCGCGGGTAATCGCCTTCGGTCGCACAGCTGCCCACAGTCAACCCCACAGTAGAGTTGGGCAACACGATTCTTTTTTATGAATCGATTCTTGCGATTCAATCCCACATTGTGAATCGATTCCTACGATTCGTTCACGATTCTTTAGTCTGCATTGGTGCGATTTTTACTTCTACATCTTGCTCATAGATGTTATGGACGTTGGAATCTTAACCTTTTGCATCTGTTCCTGCGGTTCGTTTACGATTCTTTCTGGTCTGCGACGGCACGATTCTTACAAAATGAAAAGGTGACAATGTGGGTATCGCATTTTTTTAATATTTATGGTGCGTAAAGCAGGGCCGGATCTAGGACATTTACCAAGGGGGGCAAGCATAAATTTGCCGCCCCTTCTTTCACCCCCCCCTCCCGTAAGAATCGACTTTTTGATGATAATTGGGATACATATTTCTAAATAAATGTCACACTCTCACAACATGAACTTACTTTGCCGGCCGCGGTGGCCAGGGGGAGACTGAGGCGCTCCAGTCACGGTCAGCACGGCCACTACGGTCGGGGGTTCGAACCCCCCCTCGGGCATAGATATTTGTGCCGTCCTTAGTTGTAAGTAGTTCATAAGTAGTTTGTAAGTTTAGGGACTGATGATCCCATAGTTAAATCCCATAGACTATACAAACATTTGAACAATTTTTTGAACTTACTTTATTCTACTTTTAATAATTCTTGGTCAGTTAATTTTATTAAATTATGCCAGAAAGAAACATTCTGTACAAAAAAAAAAAAAAAAAAAAAAAAAAAAAAAAAAAAAAAAAAAAAAAAAAAAAAAAACTGTCAAAATTTGCCGCCCTCTTAATTCTGCCGCCCGGGGCAACTGCCCCCTTTGCGTAAAGTTGGTGCGTAAAGTTCAGGCTTAAAATAATAATGAGACAAAGCTATTCGATTCAGCTCTCAAAACTTTCTCGAGAAAATAGTCTGCAGTTTAGCAATGATGGCAATACATATCTGTGTTATGGATGTTGGAATCTTAACCTTTTGCATCTGTTTCTGCGGTTCCTTCACGATCATTTCTGGTCTGCGACGGCACGATTCTTACAAAATGAAAAGGTGACAAAGTGGGTATCGGATTTTTTTAAATATTTATGATGCGTAAAGTTCAGACTTAAAATAATAATGAGGCAAAGCCATTCGATTCAGCTCTCAAAAATTCTCGAGAAAATAGTCTGAAGTTTAGCAATGATGGCAATACATGTCTGTGTTATGGATGTTGGACTCTTAACCTTTTGCATCTGTTCCTGCGGTTCGTTCACGATTCTTTCCGGTCTGCGACGGCACGATTCTTACACAATGCCGAAAAGGTGACAATGTGGGTATCGGATTTTTTAAATATTTATGGTGCGTAAAGTTCAGACTTAAAATAATAATGTGGCAAAGCCATTCGATTCAGCTCTCAAAATTCTCGAGAAAATAGTATGAAGTTTAGCGAGCGGTTATAAATACATATTACACTACCAACTATTTCTGCTGTCATCATAGCTCATTTAGTAGCGTTGCAGGTTTAGTGAACGTAGGTCACTTATTTCGAATCCTGCAGTGACCTTATAATTTTTTTACGTTCTGTTTGAATACTTCGGCAATTTAAATATAAATATAATTAAATCTATGGTAATTAATAGGTATCTAATAAGTATAAAATCAATTAGTTGAAGGAAACACGAAATAAACGTTAAAAATAAAAATCCGTTTCTAAATATTACATTTCTTTCGAGATGCAAGAAATTTACGTTTATTAAAATGTTTCTTTTTTCTAAAATCGGTTTCTTTCAGGAAAGCTGATAACGTAAAAACCAAAATAGCAAAAAAGATTTTTGAGATGGCTTTAAAAACATTTAAATCGCGTTTTTATATAAAAAGATTTTTTGTTTTGTTTTGTAAAATTGATTTTTTGCAAAAAGTATAACTACGTAGATGAACTCGAGAAGCTTAAACCTCTCTAAACACAAAGTATAATCTAAATCGTTACAGCCATTTCGGGGATACGCGAAATATAAATGTGAAAGAATTGCTCTTTTAAATACATAATATGTAAACTTTATAAAAGACGTATATTCGTATGTATTGGCAGCTGTGTATTTCGCTCCGTTTTGTTTCTGTCATGTGAATAGGCTAATAATTAACAGCTCAAGATCTTCGTTCTGTGCTTCCTTTGTTCACACGCTTTCTGGCTTTCGTAATTATTCCGCACTTGCTTTCGAATCATGTATCGTTAAACAGATGATTCTTTTGAACGATGATTCGTCCGAATCACGATTCAATTTTTGCGATTCTTTATTTGTATTCGTTCAAATGAACGACTCATTGACGAATCGCCACAACTCTACTCCACAGTGTGGCAGTGACGTCTAGCGTGCCTACGGGTGCCATATCTAGCTAAAACTACGTTGGGACACAGATCTTCTCCTTGTGCGCTGTGACATCATACAAATAAATGCATAGCTTAAAAAAGTTTTTTAATTTGAACATAAAACCTTTGTTGACGGACATCCACAGCTAAGATGATACATCTCTAATAAAAGGGTCCGCTTCAGTTGTTTTACTTTTTTTAAAAAGGAGGACCGGTTTCGCGACTTAAAGTTGCATCTTCGGGTCACATACCTGAATAAAAAAGAAACGCCAGACTATGAGCCAGTGACAAACCAGAATAAGCCTATTTGGACAAAGATAGAATAGAAATATACTTACAGTTAAACAGTTAAACAATCTCCCTCTCATGCACTGAACACCCAGACTGAATTGAGGCACAAATCCATCCTCGCGAACTTCGACTACCTCAACGTATAACCGAGCCCAGTCATCTGCTCCACAGTTGCTTCTACCTCCCTTTGTTATTATTTACCTTTTTTTTTAGAATTTCTGACTCCCTTATTAATAGGGATTTTAGCCCTATACTCGATCCCTGTTTAGTAGTTTTGGCTCCTTGCAGCCCAAGGTTTCATTTCACGCTATATCAAGTTTTCGTCTGGTGTCATACCAGCTTACGTTAGAACGTCCCGTTCACGTACTTCGTGTACCAAGTGTTTTTCCTTTAATTACTGTCCGCCAAACGCAGTTTGCGCATGCGCGACCCCCGGTGCAGTCTGTCACCACGCGCTCCTGCGCCAGTTTACGTCCAGCCACGCCGCTGTCCGTGCCGTCTGGCTCTATCAGCTGCTTCGGTCGACGAGGGCGGTTGTCGCCCTGATGTATGTGTGTAGCGTTCTGACAGCCGGGGTTGTTGTTGATTGTATTGGCGAGCCCCTGGTTTTATGTTTTAACTGTAAGTATATTTCTATTCCATCTTTGTCCAGATATGCTTATTCTGGTTTGTCACTGGCTTATTGTCTGGCGTTTCTTTTTTATTCAGGTATTCAGGTATTAAGTCGCGAAACCGGTCGTCTTTTAAAAAAAAGTAAAACAGCTGAAGCGGACCCTTTTATTAGACATGTTTTTTAATTCTTAGCGCAAAGCGGGCCCTTCACCAAAACCTCAACGAAAACCTCCCCAATCATGGCTTCACTCTTATCCCACATCTCACTCTACATTCCACCACTCCGCCATTACATTTACTGTCCACTCAAGCCCACTGCCCTCCCGGACTTCTACCTTACCCTCCACAATCGTCCCATCCGCCACACCCCCAAATACCTCGGCCTAACCCTCGATCGCTCCCTCTCCTGGATCCCACACCTCCGCACTGTCCGCCGGAAAGCCCTTTCCCGCCTCAATCTCCTCAAACTCCTTGCCGGCCGGACGTGGCGTCTCAGCTCCTCCACCATCCTCTACACCTACCGCTCCCACATGCGTCCTGTCTTCTGCAGTTTCCATCCCGCCTGGATTTCCGCTCCCCCTTCCTATTACAAAACCTTCCAAATTACGTGGAACGGGAACACCTTAGAGCACACAGACCACCCTAAATATCTTGGCGTGATTCCGGATCGGTCTTTAACTTATAAACAGCACTGCATCAAAACGAGACAGAAAATAACGATGAGAAATAATATACTTAGAAAGCTAACGGGTAGCAAATGGGGTGCACGTCCTGGTGTGCTACGAACAACGGCACAGGCGCTCTGTTTCTCAAGGGCTGAGTACGCGTGACCTGTATGGAATAGATGCGCTCACACGAAACAAGTAGATGTGGCCCTCAATGAGACCTGTGGGATAGTGACAGGGTGCATGAAACCAACGCCTGTCAGACTCTTGTACAAGGCAGCTGGTTCTGCAGATCCCAAACCTCGCAGAAACGCTATAGAACATGTCGAGAACATAAAACAACTCGCAGATGAGCGGCATGTCCTCTACAGAGCTCGACCACCAGAGACGCGACTGAAGTCTAGGAGACGTTTCCTTGGAACCGTCCAGGACGAACCGCCTGAAAATTTCCCTCTCCCCCAGGTTCAGTGGACCGGCCAAAACCTAAATTTTAAAACCTGGAGAACCTTGAATACGCTCAGAACGGGGGTCGCTCCAGTAAAAGTAAATATGCTTAAGTGGGGTATAATCGACCAAACTGATGTAAACTGCGACTATGGAGAAAGTCAAGATATGGAACACCTTTTTACATGTGAAAAATGTCCACACCGGTGTACTCTCGAAGATTTGTTGCTCGCGAAACCAATGGAATAGACGTAGCAAAGTACTGGGCCGATACCCTTTAAACATTCCGGACACGATAAAGTAAGTAAGTCCAAAACCCTCCAAATCCTCGAACGCCATGCTCTTCGCCTCGACTATTGTATCCGGCTCCCGTCCCCAAAGTGGATCCTATATGACCTTATTCCATCACCTCCAATACCTGGAACACATACGGATCCTAGACTCCCACAACCCCCTGGTACTCGCCATCCTCATCAACCCTGGGCCTCTGCCACGCCTTTACCGCTGCGTCCCTTCCCCATCCATCTCCAAACTCTCCACATCCTTTCCCAGGGTAACTTCTGCCAACTCCCCCTCCCCGATGACACTCTCTGTCCTGACGTATATCTGTCCTACCAACCCTGATACCCTCCCGTGGATGAAGCGTCCTCTTTCCACTCCCCCTCCTCTTCCCTCCCCCCGCTTGACTATTCCTATTCCTCTTCACCCTCTTTCCTCCCCCTCCTCCCTGCTTCTCACCCTACCCCTCTCTACCCCGTGGGGTCCTGCGACATCAGTTTCAACAGTGCCTCGTTCAGTGTCGTCTATGCAGTGCTATAGTATGTTTTATCTGCGTCCACCGCTTACTGACAAGTGTCGCATCGTTTGTTTTTAATACTGTGTCTCCGAATGTTCGCCGTCCTGTTTTTGATGTCATAATGAATGTTTCTAACGTCACTGTGGCTCATTATTTTAACTGACTACGTATGTTTTATTCATCTGCCACAACTGTAATTTTTCCTATTTTAACGTCTTGTCTATGTTTTAAATCTACATTGTTTTAACTCCGTTTCATGTTTTAATTCCTCATGTTCATATATTTTACAATCTCTCAGCTGAAGAGCAGCGCTCAATGCTGCTGCCAGCCTACTGACATGTAAATTGTTCAGTTTAAAAATAACAATAAAGGGAAAATAAAGAAAAAGAAAAAAAAAAGCCCACCGCCCTCTCCCCCCACACAGAACATTCGCCGCCCACAATTCCAATATTACAATATGCCCTTTTGCCTGACGTTTCGCCTTCTACTGCAGAAGGCACCCTCGGAGGTGAAGCGGTAAACTGCAAGCATTCCTCCAGTGACCGCCGTTTACATAGGCCAGTGTTTTTCAACCTGTGGGTCGTAAACTCTTGCTCGGGGAGTCGCGGTCACAGGAAGATGCAGCAACATTTTAAATGGCAAACCTACGTTTCGTGACTTTCCGCTACTATGGCAGAACTGACGCGTGGAAGTGACAGTGTTTGTTCAGTACTGCTAGTTATTTACAATGGTCAAAATCTCCTTGTATGACTTTGTCACATGTTCAGATATTGTCATGTTAGCAAAATAATCACTAACTTAATATTATTTTTAATCGGTACGTAACAATACCTTTTTACTCCTCGTTCATAATACTTTGCAGATGGAAACGAGTTTTCAATGCAGTATTATTTGTATTCATCTAATAACGGTACTACAGGGTGTCTCACGAAAGATGCTCGCCAGGCGTCCGTGGATCGCGCGGTAAGGCTCCCGGCTGCCGCCGCAGCATCCGCCGGGCACGGCAACGACCGATTCTCGGACTTCATTGCGCCGCGGGCACATACACTGAGTTAAAGTCTAAAAAACATCGCCATCTGAGTAACCTAAGCTTACCTTTTATTTACAGTAGATGTTCAAAATGATGTCCCTTTATGGAAAGAGAGGCCTGCCATCTCTTGAACACATTTGCGAACACTCGACGAATTTCGGCTGCTGAAATCTGGGAAATGACTAGTCGAATCCTGTCTTCCAACTCTTCGAGTGTATGGGGATTGTTTGCAACCACTTTGTCTTTTAACATTCCCCAAAGACAAATGTCACCGGGTTTTTGATCTGGAGAACGAGGAGGCCAGTCAACTATCCTATCCTTAAAAACGATATTGCTGCCCTAGAAGCATTGGTAATGTGTGGTCTTGCATGGTTGCAGGATATTGTTCACATACCTGTCAGAAGTTATTGTTTCGTTAAAAAAAATTGGCCCAATTATTTGCTTCGCACTAATTGCACAGTACACTCCAGTTTTCATGTCATGAAGAGGTTGTTGATGTAACTCATCTGGATTGTTTGAGCTCCAACGTCGATTGTTCTGCGAATTTACGTAGCCTGACAAATGCAGCCATGCTTCGTCAGAAAAATAAAGTAATCCCCATACAATCGAAGAGTTGAAAGACAGGATTCGACAAGTAATTCCCCAGATTTCTGCAGCCGAAATTCGTCGAGTGTTCGCAAATGCGTTCAAGAGATGTCAGGCCGCTCTTTCCATAGAGGGACATCATTTTGAACATCTACTGTAAGTAAAGGTAAGCTTAGATTACTCAGATGGCAATGTTTTTTAGGCGCCACAGTCAGTCAATGACGTCGTCTGTTCTTTGATCTCTGATGTTGCCAACATTCACGATTGAAAATAATCGATTGTCATATTGTTGCTGCAATTTTGACATCCAAATTTATCCAGTTTCCTCTTTCCCGTTGAAATTATTTCGGTGTTTGAAAATCTCTATGGCCTCTCTGTACATACGTGCATAATAATGAGATGTCTTCGCTACGACGCTCGTCTCGTCACACTTTATTTTACGGTCACATTCTTGGAAAACATGTTCCGCTACTGCCGATTTATTAGTTTGCTGTTCCGTTTTGTTCCGTCAGATGGGTGTTCATACTTCTTTTTGTTGTACCATTGTTAACCTGTCTACAATTGCAAGGTATTATATAACACTGGGTGTAGCCACAGGATGTCGGATATCTTTTGTCAATCTTACACATTCGTTTATTTTCCTAGTGAGCCTAAAAATAGTTTCCACATTATAGTTCCATAATATTTTCCCAAAGTGATCCGAGATGTTACTAATAAACGGAAGAACAACTCTTCCCTTTGGGCTGGTGAAGTTCCCCGTTGATACTGGTTCTATCCTAGGGATACGTCGATATATCTAATTATTAGAATACCCATTCTTCTATAACGTCCATCGCAGGTGTTTAATCTCATTTTCCAAGTACAGTGGTACACATATTTTGTGTGGCCTTTCTACCTGTGTTTTTATCACACCTCATTTTTACCTTGGGTGATGCTCAGAATCTGTATCCAAACAACGGTCAGTATGTGTCTCTTTTCTGTATACTCTGTGGCCCAGTCTACCGTCCTGTCGTTTGATCACAGAAACGTCTAAAAAGTTTGTCTCCATGGTAAAGTGAATTTTTGGATTGATGCTGTTAAGATTGCACTGTAGTTGCTTCTCTAGATTGCCACACAGATCACAAAACGGCAGATATCGAAATAATTGACAGAGGGATAGAAAAACAAAATCGCTCAAAAGAGGAAACGCCGCAGGACCAGATGCGCTACCAGTACGCGAAGGAACTTGGCCCCCTTCTTGCAGTGGTGTACCGTAGGTCTCTAAAAAGAGCGAAGCGTTCCGAAAGAATGGAAAATGGCGCAGGTCATCCCCGTTTCTAAGAAGGAACGCCGAACAGATGAGTAGAACTATAGGC
Source organism: Locusta migratoria (assembly GCA_026315105.1). Taxonomy (NCBI): domain Eukaryota; kingdom Metazoa; phylum Arthropoda; class Insecta; order Orthoptera; family Acrididae; genus Locusta; species Locusta migratoria. The sequence goes on from CM048744.1 coordinate 238,271,960, forward strand.
CTATATTTCTAACGTCGGTCACTTGTAGAATTTTGGAACATGTATTATGTTCGAGTATAATGACATTTCTAGAGACTAGAAATCTGCTCTGTAGGAATCAGCATGGGTTTCGAAAAAGGCGATCGTGTGAAACCCAGCTCGCGCTATTCGTTCACGAGAACAGAGTGTCATAGACACGAGTTCTCAGGTAGATACCGCGTTTCTTGACTTCAGTAATGCGTTTGATACAGTTCCCCACAGACGTTTAATGAACAAAGTAAAGAACATATGGTCTATCAGACCAATTGTGAGATTGAATTGAGGAGTTCCTAGATAACAGAATGCAGCGTGTCATTCTCAATGGAGAGAAGTCTTCCGAAGTAAGAGTGATGTCAGGAGTGGGTCCGTTATTGTTCACGATATATATAAATGACCTTGCAGAAAACATTGGAAGTTCGCTGAGACTATTTGCGAATGATGCTGTAGTATATAGAGAGGTTGTAACAATAGAAAACTGTATTGAAATGCAGGAGGATCTGCATCGAATTGACGCATGGTGCAGGGAATGGCAATTGAACCTCAATGTAGACAAGTGTAATGTACTGCGAATACATAGAAAGAAAGATCCTTTGTCATTTAGTTACACTATAGCTGGTTAGCAACTGGAAGCAGTTAATTCCATAAATTATCTTGGAGTAGGCATTAGGAGTGATTTAAAATGGAACGACCGTATAAAATCAATCGTCGGTAAAGCAGATGCAAGACTTAGATTCATTTGAAGAATACTAAGGAAATGCAGTCCGAAAACAAAGAAAGTAGGTTTCATTACACTTGTTCGCCCACAGCTAGAATACTGCTCACCGGTGTGGGACCCGTACCAGGTGGGGTTGATAGAGGCAGTTGAAAAGATCCAACGGAGAGCAGCGCGATTCGTTACAGGATCATCTGGTAACCGTGAAAGCGTTACGGAGATGACCGATCAGTGGAAGACTCTGCAGGAGAGACACTCTGTCGCTCGGTACGGGCTTTTGTCGAAGTTTCGAGAACATACCTTTACCGAGGAGTCTAGCAGTATATTGCTCCCTCCTACGTATATCTCGCGAAGAGATCATGAGGATAAAATCGGAGAGATTAGAGCCCACACAGAGACATACCGGCAATCTTTCATTCCGCGAACAATACGAGACTGGAATAGGAGTGAGAACCGATAGTGGTACTCAAGGTACCCTCCGCCACGCACCATAAGGTAGCTTGCGGAGTATGAATGTAGATGTAGAAGATGCAACAGGAAGGCATGAAATTCCACTACACCAAGTGTCCATATAACAAAGCTATCGTCTACATTGCGATACCATCTGGCTGGTCTTTCTTTTCTGTCGGTCTGCAGAGTCCGTTGTTCAAAGTTAGCCACAGCCAGACTAAGAGGGCTTCCCAAGGCCACGCCGTCGATCTGTTCATAAAAATCATTATTATAGGGAAAGTAAGTTGTGCTGAGGCAGCGTCTGAATAAATCCACAATATCACTAGGAAAAATATCCACTATGCAACAGATAGTTTCGTTCACAGGGATCGTGCTAAATAACATAAAAAATAACCAGAATATTATGAGGGTCCACGCTTATTACCTTAATTATATCAATGAAGTGCGATGAATTCTTAATGTGACTGTCCGTTCCACCAACATAAGGTTGCAGCAACGAGGTCAGGTGTCTTGCAGACCATTATAACGTTCATGTATAGACCTCAGACTAACCTGCGTTTTTCTTTTTCCTCCTTCTCCACGATTCCAGTTTTACAGTTTGTACAGGTTACTTATTCAGACCAAACGCGTTCAGCTTCATTTCAAAGCATTTTCGGTGGTCAACTGTACAGGAAATAATTTTGGTTTCCTTTTTTGTGTGGTATTTACTAAATTCGATCATGCACAGTTCTCACGCTGAATAAAATGAACTATTAAGATTACTTACGTGTTTATGTTTCCCTCTTCGTATTTTTGTTGTTGCACTCACATTGCCACTTGCTGTCACTATTTTCAATTACATTTTTTTACAAAATTTGCCGAAAACTCGTCATTTCTATAGTCTTTTGTTTTATTTTTGTTTATCGTCTGTATGTGTGTTACTTGCTTATAAGTTCTTTGGTTCACATTGTGAGATGCGTTCTTGTTTTGCTTCTGTCAAAATAGGCGTCTGATAGCAATTTGTATGCAATGTTTTGAATGTATTGTGTGTGTGTTTATAAATACACACCGGATGACAAACAAAAGGCTCGTGTAAGTGTAGAATACGCACTGGATGACAAACAAAAGGCTCGTAAAGCAGTACAATACACACTGGATGTCAAAGACACATAAAACTGTAGAATACACTCTGGATGACAAACAAAAGGCTCGTAAAACTGTGGAATATACACTGGATAACAAACAATAGGCTCTTAAAATTTTGAATAAAGACTGGATAACAAACAAAAGGCTTGTAAAACTGTAGAATACACACTGGATGACAAACATAAGGCTCGTAAAACCGCAGAATACACACTGGATGACAGACAAAAGGCTTGTATGATACGTATGAAACCTACTACAGAAAAACTCTGGAGCCTACTACAGCTTCGTAAAATAAATAACCCAGTTAGAGCAATTGTTAATTATGGAAGAGCACTCACATGCGCCAATGCTAGACATACGCTAAATGTACTCACACAACAGTATAAAATACAAAATGTCAGAACAATAACAAAACACAGAGGAACAAATAAACAACATAAAAGACTTATATCTCCCTGACACAGCTATGTTTATCTCATTTGATGTTGAATACATGTACTCCAAATCCCAATCAAAGAAACAATCAAGATAATAGAAGAAGACCTGGAAACTTGCAATCAGTTATCACAAGAACACGTAACAAATATAAGTAACTCCTGCACCTCATCACAGACCAAAATTATTTTGAATTTAATAAAGAGTTATGCTTACAAGCAGAACGGCTACCAATCGGATCCCTACAGGAAAGTTAGCAAATATTGTCATGAACAAAATAGAAAAAAAGAAAAGAAAAAATGCTTGAAAAAATTGTACCAGGCAAATACAGTATAATACACGGGTTCAGATACTTGAATGAAATGAACCAGAAAATAAAATAGGTTAAGTACCCACAGAAATTAACAAAATACACATGAACATAAGGCTCACTGTAGAGAAGGAACAAGCAGGCCAAATGAATTTCCTGGATATATCCATCATGAAGAAAAATAACGTAAACTCATTCAGCACTTACAGAAAAAGCACTGCTTTAGACGTAAGATCACACCACTCTTCTAACCACATACAGGATCAAAACAAATCAACTTTCAGATACACGTACCACTCGACAAACACAATTACAACAAGGACTAAGGAGCTAGACATAATAAATCAGATAGCAAAGAGTAATGGATACCAAGAAACCCTCATTACAAAACCAAATTTAAAAAAAAATCTAAAGAACATAAAAATAAAGAAACAAAATACCACACAAAACCAGTGACAGTGTTAAATTGAAACTCACAGTATGAATGAAGTATTGGAGTAGTTTTTTGTAGCAGGTGTAGGAAATGCACTCTGTTCAGATATCACAACTATGTTGAGAAATCAAATCTGTTAAGCTATGAAAATAATTGCAAATGAAAGTACAACTGTCTGCAGACGTATTGATCCGTTGTAAATGGTGACTGGTTTTATTTGCCCTATTTTCGTGTAATTATCTGTTCAACAACGAAAAACGAACTCTTAGTTGATTAGTATAAATGTTGGAAGCGCGTGTAGCGTGTTTCTCTAACGAACACTGGTCTCAATAAAAAAATAATTATTATATAATTAGATGCAAGCCGCAAGAGTAATTAAGACCTTAAATAACTGCAAAGCGGCTTACTGATACAAAATAAATAAATAAAATAAGATAAAAATTGTAGCTGCAAGCCAAATCTATTAACGTCGCTAATGTGCAACATGAGTTTGCTAATATAGTATTTTTTTAAGTGCAGTTCAATAAATCATAAACAATTAGGCAGTAAAGTAAATCATGTACACTACGCTGGATGGGTTTCACTTTAAGACATGAACTGTATTTTAGTGACATCAAAGTTAGCACAAAACATAAACAATTTCTTCCTCAATTCTATTTCAAGTGACACCACTAATATTCAACCAAGACATGTTCCTTCCATTTACAGTTAAAACAATGAAAAAAATCTGAACTGTTAAAAGAAAGCAACTACTACCTTCATGATTTACGCTATGCGATAAAAAGTATCCCGACACCTCCAAAAACATACATTTTTCATATCAGGTGCATTGTGATGCCACCTACTGACAGGTACTCCATATCAGCGACGTCAGTACGCACGCTCTGCGGAACTCACGGACTTGGAATGTGGCCAGGTGATTGAGTCTGTACTCAGAAGTTTGTACGCGAAATTTCCACACTCGTAAACATTTCTAGGTCTCCTATTTCTGATAGTGAAGGAATGTGAAGGGACACGTACAGCACGAAAGCGTACAGGCCGACTCCGTCTATTGACTGACAGAGACCACCGACAGTTATTTTTTTTTTTTTTTTATGGGACTTAACTACGGGGTCATCAGTCCCTAAACTTACAAACTACTTAAGAACTAGAACGGCGCAAATATCCATGCCCGAGGGGGGATTCGAACCCCCGACCGTAGTGACCGTGCAGACCGTGACTAGAGCGCCTCAGTCTCCTCGGCCACCGCGGCCGGCCGCCGACAGTTGATGAGGGTCCTACAATGCAATACACAGGCATCTATCCAGACCGTCAAACAGGAATTCCACACTGCAGCAGGATGCAGTTCAAGTACTGAGACAGGCGAGAGGTGAGAAAACTTGGATGTCATACTCGAGCGACTGCCCATAAGCCACACATCACGCTGGTCAATGCCAAACGACGCCTCACTTGGTGTAAGGAACGGAAACGTTAGATTGAAGAGTAGAAAAACGTTGTGTGGAGTGACGAATAACGGTACGCAATACGCAATCCGATGGCAGGGTGCCGGTATGCCAACTAGAGTTGCGTATAATAGTTCGCGACCGGGAGCGCTCTTTTAGTTCGTCCGCTCCCAGTGCCGGCAGAGCGGCGTGGTCTGCGCAAGCAGGTGGAAGGAGAAGTTCCCCCACCTAGCTGCTTCATGCGCTTGCTACGTGAGCCGCTAACGATATCACGCAAACCAAAAGAAACAGTTTGTGGATAATTTCTCGCGTTTAGAGTTATCTCTATATCTTGGTATTATGGAATTTATTAGTCTGATATTGCAGAGTGCAGAATACTTCAAAATAGAAATATAACAACCACTGAACTATGTAATCTAGCAGGCAGACGCTAATCTCGAAATGCCTCTCATCAGAAGAAGGCAAACACGTGATTTTTAATTCTGCTACGCGCCCTCTCGCTATTGCCCGTCGGCCTTCGGAAAGAATGCCGGACACTTGCCACGCCGGACTTTTGCCACGCCGGACACTTGCCACGCTTGACCCTTCGCCAGGTAGTAGGATTAGCGGCCCCTCAGGCAAGGGACGCCCTTCCCCGTACTCCTGCTGTTTGCTTCCAAACCTTAGTCTCCGATCTTACTTGATACAGTCCTTACGGAAGAGATCTTTTTCTTCGACACCTCGCCGAAATGTACAACTTCTTTCCAATATCCCGAAATCTAAATATTTATAACTATTGGGAAACTAAAGTAATACCGTCGTCTATGTCAGTGTATAATTAGTTCTTCCAAGCACAAATATGGATCCATTCTCCCTCCGTTTATACGGTAGCTTTCTTTCACACTTACTGATTGCGATATAAACATTCCATCGCTATTGAAGGAATTCGGAAGGAACGACATAAGGATAATCGAATGTTCGCTGCTCATTCAAGTTGATTACTGTATTTGTACATATATTAATTGCTTCAACTGCATTAAAAATAGAGTGGAAAGAAGAACGATATACTTCATAACTTTACTCTCTTGCGGCGAAACATTAATTAATAAAGTGTATTGGGACAATGTTAAAACAATGACAGAAAATGCATTTACAAAATAGAGATAAGAGCGTCTACGTTTGACAGGTCATCTAAAGTCGACATACAATTTTAAAATATTTGAAATAAGGAAATGAAGGAATATAGAATGTTATGCTTGTAACGTAGACTGTCGTTCTACATTGTTTAGCTTTGGTATCTACACTGTAGCAGAGGAAGCACCCTAGTTTTTTAAGGGAAAAGCCATAATTCCTATGATCTGCACTATAAAAGAAAAAAAAAGCACAAAAGGGAATCGTAATGTAATTTGTGTACTAGCTCACAAACGAAACTGAAATCGATAGTTCCTGTGAGTTAGTATGAGCAGATGTTGTATTCGACAACCGGAATAAATTAATAACTGACTCCGTTTACCGACCCCCGCACTCTCACGATGCAGCCGCCGAACAGTTCATAGAAAACTTGAGTCTTATTACAAATAGGTACGCTACTCATATAATTACAGTTGGCAGTGATTTAAATCTACCATCCGTATGATGACAGAACTACACCTTCAAATAGGGTGGTAGATACATCTTCCGAAATTGTTCTAAATGCTTTTCTTTATTATTTTGAACAATTAGTTCACTAACCCATTCAAACTGTAAATGTTTCCGAAAACACACTTGAGCTCTTAGTTACAAATACTCCTGAGATCAAGACGGATACAGGTATAAGTGAACAGAGAGTTGTATCAAGCTCAAATCCGTAACAAAGATATTTACCAAAACTAAACGCTAAACAGATCTATTAAAAAACTACTTACGAACTAGCTAACACTAAGGACGGCACAAATGTCCATGCCCGACCGTAGTGGCCGTGCAGACCGTGACTGGAGCGCCTCAGTCCCCTCGGCCACCGCGGCCGGCAATAATTTAATAAGAGACTACACTGGTCCCCCGTGGTACGCAAAATAGAACAGAAAGCTTTTGCAGAAAATTTACAAAAATGCAAAATCCCAAAATTTGCGTAAGTTTTACTGAAGCTCATAATTTAGCGCAGCCTTCAATGCGACATTCATTTAATAATTTTCACATCGAAAATCTTTGTAGAAATGTGGCGGAAAATCCAAAGAGGTCCTGTCCTATGTTATCTACACATGCGGAAAGACTAAGTGGGCGCCTTTATTGCACGATAGTTACGGTAATATTACTGATGACAGTGCCGCGAAAGCAGGGTTATTAAATGCAGTTTTCCGAAATTCTGTCACCAAAGAAGACGAAGTAAATATTCCACTATTCGAAATGAGAACTGCTGCAAACATAACATATAAGTAGATACCCTTTGTGATGCAAAGCAAATAATTCTATCAGAAAAGTGTTGTTGCAGACAGAACGATCAAATATATTTTCAAAAAGTTTCTAATGGTTAAGAAAAATACGTCTAATATTTAGCATTAGAAGGAAGTATGTGAGGTAAAAATCGTAGAGGGAGACCAAGGGACGAATTCAGTAAACAGATTCAAAAGGATGTAGGTTGCCGAACGTTTTCTCAGATGAAGAGCCTTGCACAGGACAGGATAGCGTGGAGAGCTGCATCAAACCAGTCTGCGGACTGAAAACCACAACAACAACAACATATGTTTATGATATTGTTTTGTAACAATTATTTTTGAACAGTAAGCTCCTTGATTTGTTTCAGTAGCTTTTACTAGCTTGATTAAAGATAGTCAATAACGTGGTGAGAAACTTTAATTTTTAAGGACTAGAGCTAAATTTACTTTATGAGATCTGCATCTACTATAAATTTATTTCTAGCCTTGTCTAAGTTTGGAGCTATGGCAATTATTTCAACACTATAGCTGCCGAACCTGTCAACCTTAGGAGCAGATCTGTTTTTGGGTATCTCTTTTAGGTGCATTTCAGAAGTTTAGATTCTTTTTAAAACCTGAAATGTACCTTATCAGTATAACAAAAATGAGATTTTTAAAAGCTACTTGCGGCTCTGAAGTTACAGGAAATAATTTTAGAACTCACAATCTTTGATAGTATGACCATAATATTAGAAGGTAGAAACAATTCTCGTAACATGTAAACTATGGGAGCTTTTACTTAAGTAGGAAATTGCAAATTGAAAAGTGGTAGATGTAACTATGAATTCTGGTTTCAGGAGGATCATTTGAGTGATGTTTAGTGTATTTACTTCGATGAGTCAAATTTCACTGCCACGCTAGTGAACCGAACTGGGACCAGCTAGTTTCATCACTAAATTATTTAAGGGTACTGAGGTCTGATACACTCTTTTTATTTTTACAACTAATAAAAGTCGCATCGTTAGATGGTCCTCACAGATGTTCTCTACGTTCAATACGTCTCCGTTCTTCGAAAGCAACTTTTCCTTGCACATCCACACCTTATTATCGCGTAATCATTGTAATGGGCAAAAGGAGTGCCCTTGGCCATTATAATAACTTCCATACTGACGGCCATACTATGAAATGCGGAAGCGACCAGTGTCATATATTTGTCTGTGCCAGTGTGCAGGTGTCCGAACGGGCGGCGACGATGGTGGCGGAGGTGGGAGGGGGGGAGGAAGAGGAGGAGGAGGAGACAGGGGCACCCGACCCTCCGGAGCAGGTAGAAGTGTGGCAAATGTCCGGCGTGGCAAGTGTCCGGCGTGGCAAGTGTCCGGCCACCTTCGGAAAAGAATCCAACGAACTGAGAAGCGAGATACGTTTGGCATAATAGTTCGCGACCGGTAACGCATATTTTAATTCGCGACCGATCGTCCATATTTTAGATTGCGACCGATCGCGCATATCTTAGTTCGCGACCGATCGCGCATATTTTAGTTCGCGAGCGATAGCTCTCCGTTTAGTTCGCAGCTCGGCCGCGTAGTAGGTCGCTCCTTTTAGTTCGTCCGCTCTTTTTAGCTTTTGCTACCGCTACTAAAAGAGATCTTTCTTTTGTTATGACAGCTTTTTTATATAATGATCGCTGTTGCCCAAGCGTGTGCTATTACCCGTATTTTTGCGCAATTAGACATCAAATACTTAAGCAAATAAACCAGTTATTTACACGAATGGGTAATACAATGATATTCAACTACTGTGCATACGGAGTACTCGTAGTATTTTATTTTTAAAATGGATTTATTTATTTATTTAGTAGGTCACTGAAGTATCATTACCTGTAAATCACGCGATGCTGCGCGCTCTCGCGTCCTCTCGTTGTTCCCCGCCAGTCTTCGGAAAAGGAGTGGACGAACTAAGAGGCGAGGGATCTGCGAACTAGTTCGGGTAGTTCGCCTGTGGGAGCGCTCTTCCGAACTAGTTCGTTCGCGAACTATACAAGACTAATGCCAACTTGTGTAGTGCAAAATTAAAATTCGGGCCGGCCGCGGTGGCCGAGGGGACTGAGGCGCGTCGGTCACGGTCTGCACGGCCACTACGGTCGGGGATTCGAATCCCCCCGCGGGCATGTAGATTTGTGCCGTCTTTAGGATTAGCTAGTTCATAAGTAGTTCCGATACCAAAATGCTGCTTTACTTTGTAGATATTAAATACTGTTTATTAATATAGCAATAGGCCTACTTCGGCACTGGGCCATCATCAGGCTATCTGCGGACAAATATTTAAGGTTGAAATGAGTAAAATACAGATACAATTTTGATACTTTTTTCGTGACATATTATTCCAGACTTACGTCCATATAGCATCGTGGAGATTTAGATGGTATATATAAATGAACAAACAGAACTAAAACACAAACATTATTAAAATTTTCGAATCGAGTTAAAACAGAGATATACGTCGCAATACCTTAACGTAATAAAGATCACGCCACCCTACCAAAGATTCCACTATACGCAGTAATAAACAAGCTGTAACCATAGAGCATCGCTGGAGGATATGTGAAACTGACACAATAGCAGTAATAAATTAATACCTTATATATATATATATATATATATATATATATATATATATATATATATATATATATATATATATTCAGACAGATATACCAAGGACTATATATATTTCACCTACAGAGACTTATTTCAAATTTTCGTATGCATGTCGGCCTTGTTGGATGCAATGACGTAAGCACCTCACAGCATCAGCATGGACCCCTAACACTTCTTGAGAGACTGAAGCGCAAGCATGAGGTATTAATTTCCTGACACATTTTATTTTTCCGGTTCTAGTCTTCGATATATCCCCATAATAAAAAATTAAAATGACACTAAATCTGGCGATGTAGATGGCTGTAGAATGCAACCAACACGCCCTAACCTCTGTTCGATGCATATATGTCTGAGGTATTCCCCAACTTCCCTACAGTAATGGGTGTTGTTCCATCATGTTGAAACCACTGCTTCTCAGCTAAATGAGATACCCAAGATTCAGATGATTCTGTAGAAATTACAAATACAGCTGCCCAGTTATTCGGGGAGCCAAATTAACTAGTCCAGTGATGTTGTCTTGTTGAATCCCGCACGATACGCTAACACCTCAGAGCGCTTGCATGGGATATACAGGGTGTCCCACTCAACTGTTTCACCCCAGATATCTTTGAAACTACAAGAGATATTGAAAAACTATTTTTACGGTCATGAAAGTACGGCAGGGGCTTATGAAGATAAGTACTATGAGACACTCTAAAGCGTGAAGAAATATTATTTTCAACACAAACTTATTTTTTTTTTTTTAATTTTTTTTATGGATACCTCATATTATTTCTTAAGGAATCGATAGGATGAAAAATCACCAAAAGAATGGCGTTGGTTGCATCGAGATGCGTCAATTACACTGCGAAGCGAAGTTGACGTTTGAAACACTGCTAGTGTCAGAGACTCAACCGTGAGTCTCGCTTGAGCCTCGGACATGCGCTAGCACCGCGCCTCATGTATTTCAAATGTCAACTTCGCTTCGCAGTTTCCACGGATGTAATTGACGCATCGTGATGAAACCGACGCTATTCTTTTTGTGATCTTTCATTCTATCGATTACTTAAGAAATAACATGGGATATCCATTAAAAAAAACATAAGTTTGTTTTGAAAATAATATTTCTTCACGTTTTAGAGTGTCTCATAGTACTTACTTTCATAAGCCGTACGTTCATGACCGTAGGAGTCGTGTTTCAATATCTGTTGTAGTTTCAGAGATATCTGTATGAAACAGTTGAGTGGGACACACTATATAGTGGTAAACAGTGATGATTTTCAGGAGTCTAATGTACCAGGTGATCAAAAAGTCAGTATAAATTTGAAAACTTAATAAATCACGGAATAATGTAGATAGAGACGTAAAAATTTACACACATGTTTGCAATGACATGGGTATCAGCCGGTATATGGGAGGTCAGCGTTTCTCGACCTTCTTTTCTATGGCCTACAGCAAAGTACGTTTCAAAATAAGTTTTTTTCCTTAAAAAAAACAACAACAGAGGAAACATGTATAAAACATGTTGTTGAAATAAAAAAAATGTAATACAGGAATTGCAGACAATTTTAATTCTACATAGTTTACCTGCAGAAACACTGAAAAAAAAAAAATCTCAATATTCATCTGATACTTATTTTCGGTCCACCAATCTGTGGACACGGCGGTTGAGAAACGCTGCGCTATGCCACACGTTTGATGACTAGCGTATGGCATACGGTGTCTGTTCATTCCGCCACGTAAGATGTTGTTGTTGTTATGGTCTTCAGTTCGGAGACTGGTTTGATGTAGCTCTCCACTCTACTCTATCCTAAGCAAGCCTCTTCATCTCCTCATAAGACCTGCAACCTACATCCATTTGAATCTGCTTACTATATGCGTCTCTTGGTCTCCCTCTGCGATTTTTATCCCACACACTTCCCTCCAATGCTAAATTTACGATTCCTAGATGTCTAAGAATATGTCCCAACAAGCGATCCCTTATTTTAGTTAAAGTATGCCAAAAATTCCTTTTCTCACCAATTCTGTTCAGTACCTCTTCATTAGTTAAGCGATCTACCCACCCAATCTTCAGCATTCTTCTGCAGCACCACATTTCAAAAGCCTCTATTCCCTTCCTGTCCGTACTATTTATCGTCCATGTTTCACTACCGTACAAGGCAACACTCCACACAAATGTCTTCAGAAAAGACTTCCTTACACTTAAATTGGGTCAATTCGAGCAGGGGATACCACTCGTCGGCTTTGACCCGTGACGTAGCCGTGTTGTGCTGTATGACGTCATTGTGTCCCTGATGTTTCGAATATTAGTGAATAACATCTTTGGAAATTTATTATTAATTTAATTTCTTCGGATAAATTTAACTGTATGTAAATGTCACTTCTAAGCACTTTTCCTCAGCATGTGTGTTTTGGATATATGTTTAATGCGATGTTTCATTTTCCCTCTAAATTTTCGTACTAAGTAAGATTAAAAACGAAATCCGTCAAATACGGTACGGTACCTCAAATAAAAGGTTCCGCTACGCTATGTTCCTTTGTTACGCTAACTGAGCACAGGCCACGTGATGTAGTCAGCCAACCACAGCACACTGTAATAGCATTAACCAGCCAATAGTAGTCATTCAATACTACATTTTCCTGCCGCGGTAACATGCAAATACGACTGCCCGAACATTAATTTGGGCAATCCCGTGATTGCAGTAAAATATAGATATGTATGCATCCTGTGAGATTTTTTTAAAATTTAACTGGAACATAAAGATTCATATCGTATTTAAACGTACGCGTTTTTGGAAGCGGTTGAAATTCTATCAAATTTATGGTTTTCCGAGGGTTAAATTGTACGACGCTTCTCGCCGGGCTGCAGTGGTTTTGTTGGCACCAAAGGTATTAACGGCAACTCAGATGATCCATAAATGTTTTTTTCCTGACAACTGCAATTAAAATGAACATTATTTTTTTCTGAACGGACAAGGGTACATACAATAAACTGTCGACCATAGAGCAGGTACAGTATTGAATTTGCTGCGAGTGAAACGAGCAGCAATAACATTTACTATGTTGCTCGTGAAAAGTAATAACACAATTCTACACTTCATTGTTCATCTGTTGCCAACATAAGCACTGGAGCCTGGCGAGAAGTGTCGTAAAATTTTACCGAAGAGTGTACAGCAAGCCAGTTCAGTTTATCGAGAAGTAGACGCATTTGTCCAAAACCAGATACAGTGTCACGTCGATGTTCCATATTTTTCGGCTTTAGTTGACAGCCAGCCTTCACACAGAAAGAGATAATTTCGTAAAAAGAGACAATGAAGTGGTATTCAGAGTAGAATGTGATACTAACCTTTAAGAGTGCACTTAGTGTATTTTTTGCCGTGAGCTATATAGGTCAATTCGAGTGTCCGATACCGGTCACATATTATCTATCCCGTCAATTATTATTATTTGATTTTAAAAAACATCGACTTCTATGAAACAATTTAAATAACTAAATAACCTACTACTGGTATCCTCTTCTCCAATTGAGCTATATAGGTCAATTCGAGTTCACGATACCATTTTGCTCGGCATTTTTCTTTACTATTTCGCAGTGGTGTCCCTGCCTGTAAGTGAGCTATATAGGTCAATTTGAGTTTTCGATACGATTTTTTTTTATTTTCGGTAGTGGTACCCCTGCCTGTAATTCAGGTATATAGATCTATTGGACTATCCGATACCCTTTTAATCGATTTTTACGCCATTACAACGTTATTTTTATCTGAAACTCTTTTATAATTTATATTCTCTTGCTTTTTAGTTTATTTATATCGTCAGTTTACCTATTAGAACATCCCCGCCCAAAACCCCCATATTCCCGCGCTAGTCCCGTTAGTGTCATTTCTTCATTGTCCGCAATGTATAGTGTGTTTAAATGTGTGCGTGATTTTGTTTTTGGTTTTTTTTTAATTATTATTTATCTCCACATCCAAAACACCGATTTTATTGCGATATACAGTGATTTAATTTTTTTTCCGTGTGATATTTATTTTCCGCAATTTCATCATATGAATATCTACAATAAATTCATTGTATATATCGCGTATGCAATGTTAGCTTACAAAATTACGTTATTTCCAGACATTTATATATCTTTGGTTTCATCAATACTCAATTGTTCCGAACAACATACATACATTAATTTATGTCTTTCATTTACCTCCATGATGTCTTTGTTCCTAAGAGCATATATCAACTTCTTTGGTATACGTGCGATAGCCAGGAATATAACGCCTCTGAATAATGAGGTCATTGATCAAAGCTGACGGGTGGTATCCCCATCCCGAATTATGCCCTTAAATTAATATTCGATGTAAACAAATTTCTCCTTTTCAGAAATGCTTTTCTTCCCGTTGGCATTCTGCATTTTATATCCTCTGTACTGCGACCCTCATATGTTATTTTACTGCCCAAGTAACAAAACTCATTTACCACCTTCATTGTTTCGTCACCTAATCTATTTGCTTCAGCATCGCCTGATTTTCTAAGACTGCATTCCATTACCCTTGTTTTGCTCCCACGTAAGATATCAATGTATAATTAATTGCCTGTCTAATCGTAATCGCCGAGTGTGGTCTCACATTGTCCTCCAACAGCAGAACGCCAGATTTGAGAAGACCAGGTCGCTTTTTCCGTACCATCTCTTTCAATTTCGACAGAGTGACACAGCACTGATGGTTGCATCCTCCCAAAAACTCCAGCAATCAAACTCCTTGGGCGTCCCAGAAAACTGTGAGTAGCACTTTAGCTGCAGACGGAGTGCTTTTGAACTTCTTTCGGACAGGTGATGACGGATGTTCCCAGTCAATAGCCGTTCAACCTTCTTTCGTATTCAACGTCCTGATTTCTTCTTGGGCGGCTTTTTCGCTTAGAAAGCGGTTTGACAAATGTCTCAATGTACTTGGAAATTATGTAGAGAAATGAATATATGTCTTGTCTTTAATTTCTCATTTTATTTTTTCCTTTCATACACAACGCTGCCAACAGTATTTACGACGTGCTGAAACACGCTGTCTAAATGTTTATTTTTTCGACTAGTTTCGGTTTTATTTACAGCATCTTCAGGAAATTAAGCTCCACAACATAAATGGAGCTTAATTTCCTGAAGATGGTTTAAATAAAACGGAAACTAGTCGAAAAAAATTGCACTCTAGACTTTTGTTTATATACAAATTTAAATTAAGAGTGCTGTTTCCCAAAAGTGGAAAAAAAGTGTTTCCAAAAATATGTGATACTAAATGTTTATTTTTTATGAATAGTGTACGTTTCAGAGACCCGTTAGCTAGGTAGCGAGTTATTTATTCAATAAAACACTCTTTCTCGTGTTCTAGGTTGGTGTGGTTCCTGCTGCCACCTGCTACGGGCGACTGGTGCTGGAACTTGCTCATAGGCGCTGGATTTTGAAAACGAAGCCAAAATCGCTACGAGAATTGCGGTGAGGTGCGGCATGCGCTTACAGCTTGGCATAAAATTTTGTTTGAAACGCTTACAGCTCTTTAGAAGTAGGTACTTCAACATCTATGTTTTGTAGTGTGGCAAACTTCTACAGCAGCTGTTGCAATTAACTATAGAAGGTTTTCCGTCTTGTGCTGACTGCAGTTAAGACAATTATTATACACCAGACGCGTTTAAAAGCATCTACTGTGGTTTGTAAATGATACAAAGGTTTGCACAATCTGTTTTGCATATTTAAAATAAAACAGTTTTTAAAACTTTGTGCACTAATTTGATATTCAGCCTACTTACGGTGTTGTTGTCTCTTCTTTACATCTCACTGTTGTTTCTCCGTCTTGTTAACTGGAGTTGGTTGGTTCCTGACGTGTGGTTTTTGGTTGTGTACGACACTTTTCGCCCCTTTTGTGTCATTCCTTCCGTTCATTTGTTATCACTTCACTTATTCTAAACTGCATACAGTTTGCTATATCACTCGTTTAACGTGTAATGCATTTGTTTATCACTTCACCACAGTGTCGCTATATAATTTTTTTGGTATATACCTGTGTGTGTGTGTGTGTGTGTGTGTGTGTGTGTGTATGTGTATGTGTAATTTTTAATTTCAGAGAACAGGATGTCTAAGATCCGTTAGAGATAAGTAAATTTGAAACTTCCTGGCAGATTAAAATTGCGTGCCGGAACCGGGACTCGAACCTGGGACCTTTGCCTTTCGCGGGCAAGCGCTCTACCACTGAGCTACCCCGACACGACTCACGACACCGCCTCACAACTTTACTTCCGCCAGTACCTCGCCTCCTACTTTCCAAACTTCTCAGAAGCTCTCCTGCGAAACTTGCAAGACTAGCACTCCTGGAAGAAAGGATATGGTGGAGACATGGCTTAGCCACAGCCTAAGGGATGTTTCCAGAATGAAACTTTCACTCTGCAGCGGAGTGTGCGCTGTTATGAAACTTCCTGGCAGATTAAAATTGCGTGCCGGAACCGGGACTCGAACCTGGGACCTTTGCCTTTCGCGGGCAAGCGCTCTACCACTGAGCTACCCCGACACGACTCACGACACCGCCTCACAACTTTACTTCCGCCAGTACCTCGCCTCCTACTTTCCAAACTTCTCAGAAGCTCTCCTGCGAAACTTGCAAGACTAGCACTCCTGGAAGAAAGGATATGGTGGAGACATGGCTTAGCCACAGCCTAAGGGATGTTTCCAGAATGAAACTTTCACTCTGCAGCGGAGTGTGCGCTGTTATGAAACTTCCTGGCAGATTAAAATTGCGTGCCGGAACCGGGACTCGAACCTGGGACCTTTGCCTTTCGCGGGCAAGCGCTCTACCACTGAGCTACCCCGACACGACTCACGACACCGCCTCACAACTTTACTTCCGCCAGTACCTCGCTGTGGCTAAGCCATGTCTCCACCATATCCTTTCTTCCAGGAGTGCTAGTCTTGCAAGTTTCGCAGGAGAGCTTCTGAGAAGTTTGGAAAGTAGGAGGCGAGGTACTGGCGGAAGTAAAGTTGTGAGGCGGTGTCGTGAGTCGTGTCGTGGTAGCTCAGTGGTAGAGCGCTTGCCCGCGAAAGGCAAAGGTCCCAGGTTCGAGTCCCGGTTCCGGCACGCAATTTTAATCTGCCAGGAAGTTTCATAACAGCGCACACTCCGCTGCAGAGTGAAAGTTTCATTCTGGAAACATCCCTTAGGCTGTGGCTAAGCCATGTCTCCACCATATCCTTTCTTCCAGGAGTGCTAGTCTTGCAAGTTTCGCAGGAGAGCTTCTGAGAAGTTTGGAAAGTAGGAGGCGAGGTACTGGCGGAAGTAAAGTTGTGAGGCGGTGTCGTGAGTCGTGTCGGGGTAGCTCAGTGGTAGAGCGCTTGCCCGCGAAAGGCAAAGGTCCCAGGTTCGAGTCCCGGTTCCGGCGCGCAATTTTAATCTGCCAGGAAGTTTCATAACAGCGCACACTCCGCTGCAGAGTGAAAGTTTCATTCTGATAAGTAAATTTGGTTGTGGGGGAGGGGGGAGGGGCAGGAGACGAGGGTGGTGATTTGAGTATTTGTGAGGG
Organism: Locusta migratoria; assembly: GCA_026315105.1. Classification (NCBI taxonomy): domain Eukaryota; kingdom Metazoa; phylum Arthropoda; class Insecta; order Orthoptera; family Acrididae; genus Locusta; species Locusta migratoria. Next base: position 238,289,435 of record CM048744.1, read on the forward strand.
GCATTTGGCTTTCACAGTGTTTATGTTAGGTGGTCTATAAGCTTGAAAAGTGCGTTGTTTGCTTTGGTCATTTGAGGTGTTGCTTGTTGTTGTTTATTCTTGTGATTCCATGTCTGTGTCTCTGGTGGTGATTTTATGTTGGTTTTGGTGTAAGTGTTCTGCAAAGGTTGAGTGACTTCTTTTATACTGCCGGCCGCGGTGGCCGAGGGGACTGATGCGCTTCAGTCACGGTCTGCACGGCCACTACGGTCGGCGGTTCGAATCCCCCCTCGGGCATGGATATTTGTGCCGTCCTAGTTCGTAAGTAGTTCATAAGTAGTTTGTAAGTTTAGGGACTGATGACCCCGTAGTTAAGTCCCATAAGCTTTACAAACATTTGAACATTTGAACTTCTTTTATACTTCCAGGCTCGTAAATGTTGTTTATATCTGGTGTCAAATATTCTTTTAGTCTTATCAATGTATCTTCCATCACATTTGTTGCATTTCAGTTGGTATATTCCTGATTTTCTGTATCGATCTGTATTTTCTATCGATTTTGGAAAGTATTTTTGAAGTGAGTTGTTGATTTGGTGGGCTGTTTTGATACTTTTTTTAATGTTGGATATTCTGTGTGAGTATTTGTGATTGTATATCATTGTATACCATCTGTTGTTTCCTTAATTTTCCCCCTTTGTGTTCTTCTTGTTTGTGTGACCCATGTGTTTATTTGTTTGGTATCACAAAGGCAGAATACCACACAAACAAACACACAGGATACACATATAAAAACAACATAATAGCGACACTGTGGTGAAGGGATAAACAAAATGAAAGACATTCCACGTGAAACGGGTGATATGCAAACGGTACGCAGACTCCGGGTTCGATTCCTGGTCGCATCACAAATTTTAATGCAATGCTTCAGATTTGTCATTAATTTTGACATATTTGATACGAAAGTCCGTCTCAGGGATTATTGTATTTAAACTAAATATTGTGTCATCATCAAGTGGTTTTATTAATTTTTGTGTTTAAAGCGATTTCCACAAATTTGACGAGAAATTCTGACAGCTGCCTGACAAGATAATTGGTTTCGTTATAATGACAAACAAATGGCTATTGAGAAATAAATGGATAGGCAATAATTGTGTAAGTCGAAAAAGTAAGCTCACAAGTATGCAGTATTTACAATCCGTGATGTCAAACATAAATTAAATTTCACTCACCTCTTTGCGTTTACGTCCAGCACATGCAGATTATGAACAATTAAAACATTCAAACTTTGAATGTGAAGAGGTTGGTAACTGACTCTCTAACTTGGACTTAAAATCAAGAAACCATTCTGTGAAATCCAGAGAAAACTGTCTAGTTGCAGTTGTCAAGTACTTCTTGTTAGCATACCACAAGAAATCGGTAATGCGCTTCTTGCATTAATTACACCCAACAGTTCTGCTGGAAAATAAAGATGAAATAAATTGTAAGAAGGTGTATCTAAATTTATGTGCAACAAAATAATATTCTGGTCAAAATAATAAGGCGGTTGGTTGAGATACGTAGGTTCTGAAATATTGTCATGGGCAGAATGAACTAAAATTTTTCCATGCCTTCCTGTCGGTCCTACGGAGTGGAGACAACAACATTACGGCAACCGAGATAGCGGAAACACCGGAAAGTTGCTGCAGAAGAGGTTGCTGTTGCCTTGTGTCTACCAAGCTAATTACACAAGCAGATGGGTTCAGATAGTGTAGTGAGCATGTAGTGCAGTGCAACAACAAACTGACTTACCTGAGGTATGGCATGGAGAGTGCGGCTCGGTTGTACACTGGTAGCGGGCGCCGTGGCTCAGCACGCCCGGTCATAGGGCTCAAAAAAAAAAAAAAAAAAAAAAAAAAAAAAAAAAAAAAAAAAAAAAAAAAAGTACAGTGCCAGACTACAAATCCAAAGGTCGCAGGTTCGATCCCCGCCAGGTCCTTGGTTTTTTTTATCACTTTTCACTTCTTTCACCTCTGGCAGTATTGCTCATGTGAAAGATACCCAGTAGCACCGTGGTTTGGAACCCACGCTAAACTGTAGGTCCCCCTATAACTGGCTAGGTGAGTCAGAAGGTCAGAGGAAGGCAACGGTATACCACCTCCAAACAGGACCATCCCTAGTAAAGTACTGTGGTGTGCCGGCCGCGGTGGCCGAGCGTTCTGCGGCGCGTCAGTCACAGTCTGCACGGTCACTACGGTCGGGGGTACGAATCCTCACCTCGGGCATGGATATTTCTGCCGTCCTTAGTATTAGCTAGTTCATAAGTAGTTTGTAAGTTTAGAGTCTGATGACCCCGTAGTTAAGTCCCATACGCTCTACAAACATTTGAACATTTTTTGTACTCTAGTGTTCAAACCAATCTTCGGATTGTTGACTGCTTTACCTTATGGCAAGGAGAGCCAAATGAAGGAAGCGGGACAGACGTAGAGGCAGGTCACTGCAGTTATTGGAGTGTCCCAAAAAGTAATTTCCAGGACTGGGTCGAAATTTCAGACAAAAATAATCGTTAAAAGAAAGATAAGCCCAAGGTCGTCCATTTCTAGCATCAGCAGGAGATAACGGTTTACATCCCGTCGAGGCGGGAGGCTGAATGCAACTGAGCTGCAACGCACCCTCCAGGCAGCAACAATACGCAATATCATCCAAAATGTACCGAAATGGCGTTCGGGATTTTGGCCTCTAAGCAGGGAGGCCTTTGGTATGTGTCCATTTAAGTCCACGTCACCGTTTAACTCTTTCAGTCACACTTTTACAATAGCAACATAATTACCAATGTCTGTTCACACTTGTACAATAGGAACATAATTATCGATGTCTGTTCATTGAAGCAACTGTTACAACTGAAATATCACAGACAATAGAGGAAACATAATATAGGTATTCAGGCTTTCAAGGACTGAGGTTGTCACTAACGCTAACCACCATGAGTATTGCTATAAATAATACTAGGATGATTGTGAACGTTATTTATTAGACGAATCACCATTAAAAAAAGTACAAAACTAACAAAAGCAAATTATTTTTTATGAAAATCTGCAAAACATGTTTTACCATTGCGTAAGCAAAGAGGCACTTTACATGTACTACACTGTCATACAGTACGCACGGGAGATATTTTAGTGGTACAATTGCAGCATCTTCTTGATGTGCTTCTTTCAGGTTGATGGCTACTGGATTCTAGACGAATTTTCTGCGGGACTGTAGGTTTGTGGCGTTTTATAAATGCAGCTCCTGGAGATGAGGCCGCGGAATTACGGCTGCTGTTCACTGAATCCGGCCTGTGTTTAACATATGCAGGTGCCAGTAGGCCCCGATATACTTCTCTCCGGAAGTCTTTCAGAATCAGCTTGTCGAGGTCTGGGCGTGACGAGGACTGCAGTTCGCCGTTTGCTTACATTCCCTTTGTAACTACTCAGTGGAAACACAAAAGTAACAGTACCTGCGTGCCAACACACATAAAATAGGTCTATGAGAATATGTTCAATGAAATACATTACAGAAAACATGTTACGTACCCGTTGAATTGATGTTTTTATCAGACACGCGAGGCAAGGTACGTTAGCGCTATATTCAATGCAACTGGAATGCACTGACATTCATGCAATGTACCCGGAATCTGTCATTTGTTTTGAAGCACAGTCCAAACGGACATATTAATTCAACCGTTTATCGCTAGATGGCGTGGAATAGAAGTACCGTGATCGAAAAGAGGTGGTTAGTAACACTAACCACCAAGACTGAAAGAGTTAACCCGCCGAAACTGCGCGGAGAAACATCAGGATGGGAGTCGTAACGAATGACGCCCGGTTCTGTTCACAGATGAGTCACGACTTGTGTTCATCTGTACATTCATCGTTCCCTCATCTGGAGAGAACATGGAACTCGGAACAACATTGGAAAGAGACAGCCTGGCGAATGGAGATTTGTATGTGGCGGGAGACGTGCAGGGAAGTGTCCTCTGCAGTCCGGCTGGTCACTGTGTCCTCGGTGGCGGAGTGGTAAACGCGTCTGCTTAGTAAACAGATCACGGGTTCGAATCCCGGCCGGGCACAAATTTTCATTCGCCACACTTTGGTATTCCATCTTAACCTAGTTCAGTGCAGCCATAACTGATCGCAAATTGCGATTTATATCATTGATTGAACGTCAAAAATATATAATCGGAACAAAATCATCATGGTGCTGGATGAATGGCGTTGGCAGGAGTCAGTATTGCCGGACGTACGGAACTGTGTGTCGTTCAGAATGGCGTTTTGACTGCTCAGAGGTATAGGGAAGAGATCCTTCGACCCACTGTGTTGCTCTATTCTACTCCGATAGGAGATGCGTTCCTTCTGGTTGACGATAACGCTCGTCCCCACACAGCTCTACTGGTAGATAACATGATTGAAACAGAGGGAATTCAAAGAGGGAGTGGCCAACATTTTCACCGGACGTAAACTCCATTTAGCATTTGTGGGATGACCTTGGAAGACGCGTTGCAGCCAGATCAGCTCCTCCCACATCTGTTACAGAGCTGGAATTGCACTCACGGAATAATGACCTGGCCCCATGGTGCCTCGTAATTGTCAAGTAAAGAGTTGCGACAGCAAAATATTGTGATTTATCATACACAAATTACAACTGTAATCAATAACAGAATAAAATATGTTATCATATGTATATTGTGTATGAAATGTCACCTGATCCCCGTAATTGTTTGAATTAAGGTGCATTACAGGCATTCCACGAGTGAGTGGGTGGTATTAGTAAAATAGGTTGTCAAATTAGCAGTGATTCCCCCCTCCCCTTAGTTGACTAACATTTCATTGTTTTGCTTGTTTTTAAGACACCTTTCTTTCAATGAAGCATTATTTGTGTTACTACCAACATTTTTGTTTAATGTTATCACTCTCAAAGGTGTTAAATATAATTTTGGAAGTCAGGTCATTGGACGAGTCTCATCCGTCAGATTATCTGTCTCGTCCGTCACGTAACATTTATCGTTTCAGAAACTTAAATTTATTAATGGTTCTATATAGTACATAGCATATGTTAAATTTTGAAGTTTGAAGTTCATGCACACGTTACTTAGAGTTTCATATGGACACATAAATCACAGAAATAATGCAATGTTTTGCAAGCTGCAACACTTGAGGCACTTTTTTTGTCCCGTCCATCACACCATTATTTTTCTATATTTCAGACAAAAATAATGATGGTCCAGCAAAATTTCCAATTAATCTTCTGTACCAAATAATGAATGTTTGGATTCCAGAGAGAAACCGCCGAATAAAATAAAAACAAACATTTTATTTTGATTTCTCTGTAACTGAATGTCCCGTCCATCACGCATGGAATGCCTGATTCGCTAATCGTAAACAGGGGACAGGAAAAGATATCTTCAAAGATTCTTACATTCAACCTAGTTATTTCTTTTTTCAATAAGGCTTTCATTTATCCAAAATGTGACCTATCTGGTTTAAATAAACAGTGGCTAAAATTGTTGTTATTAAATTGCATGAGTAGGTGGTTAATTATGCATCTCATTGTTTATGTCATGTTTCCTGCACAACACCCACAGTGACCTACTCCTTGTTTGATGTTCAAGCGTGCAATATTTAATCAAGACTGGGAATGTAGTTTTGTATGCAATACAAACAGACAAGCACACGGACACACTGTTTTATATACTGTATAAAGACAAGAGATAAATGAGACTTTGGCAAAAACTGTAGCTATTCTTGGAACGCAGAAAACGCAAATGAGACTGATTACTCAACTTGATTTGTCTCAAAGTGTCGAGTGTTTAAAGATCCATCATGTGTAGTTAGATATGGCATGCAGTAAAATACAAGAAATATGAAAAACATCAGCCTCTAATTCACAACGCGAACGAAAGTGTGTGTTGAGTGATCGCGACGGAAGTAAAAGAACTGAGACGAAGAATAAGAACCACTGAAGGTCGCACTCGCGCTTCAAAATAACAGGAAGACAGCTCCATTATTAGGGAATCGCACAACGAATTGGAATTCCAAAACCACTCATCGTAATGTAAATGTCCGTAACAGGAAAACGTGATGTCGAGGTCATAACACGTGGACTGTGGACGAACGGAAGAAAGTCGTTTCGTGGGATGGGTCTTGTTTCACATTGTTTCCGACTTCCGGCCGGTGATACTGTAGTATGCACACGGGGGGTGGGGGTGAAATTCTTATAGGAACTTCCGGTAACACAAGCCTTGGTAGCCTCCCTCTTACTTGTCACGCTGCAAGTTTATCAGAGTATCATCTCGCTTTTTTATTGGTTGATTTACAGTGCTTCCTGTTTGTCTTGGGCCGGCCGCGGTGGCCGAGCGGTCTGCGGCGCACCAGTCACGTTATACACGGGCTCTACGGTCGTCGGTTCGAATCCCCCCTCGGGCATGGATATTTGTGCCGTCTTTAGTATTAGCTAGTTCATAAGTAGTTTGTAAGTGTGGGTTCTGATGACCCCTTAGTTAAGTCCCATAAGCTCTACAAACATTTGAATTTTGTTTGTTTTGATTACGTTCAAAACAGATCATGTATTCATAACACCTTGTTTCTGATTACTATTTGCTGTATTTTACTGCGAATTCCATTGTAACACGTTACTCGATCTCTGCTTGAGTTTTGGTCGCAGTGGTAATATTGGGTTGAGTTAAATATTCCGTGTTTGTTTGCATTTCGTGTAAAACAGAAGCTGCTTTCGTTGCGTAGTATTCTGTGAACATTTGCTGTTGCCTTCAAATCCGCGTGTCAACCGCTACATTTAAATGCGTTTTAAATGTGTCATTCGTATTCTGCTTCATTTCCATTCGCATCAGCTATTCGTACTTTCTGGTATGTAATGGGAATTCCATGTTAGTAATTGTTGATGGAAACGTTTTTTTAGCATTATTACAATTTGCCGCTAGTATGTGTGCATTTAGTAGTATGTAAATTTTTATTAGAGTGGAAGGAAAGTGTACTGATTGTGAAGTATATAGGACAAACGGGAAGGAATTTTAAGGTGCGGTTTAAAGAGCACTGTAATAGAGAGAATGGCTCATATATAGTGGAAAAACACCTAAAATTGAACGATATGCATTGGGCTCCGAAAATGATAGTTTGAAAGTAATGCACTATGAGGACAAAGGTTGGTTATTATCAGATCTCGAAGAAATTGAGATCTTTTGTGCGTTGAGAGAGGATTCCAGCAGCATGCTCAACGAAAAGACAGACCTATCTAAAAACCATTACTGGGCACATTTTAACAACCTCCTCCTTGAGAAACACTGATGTGTGTGCATGTATTAAATATCGACTTCTTGCTTTTAACTTCACTGAAAATATTTAGAGCGTAGTTACGTTACAGAACCTTTAATTTAGTGACTGATTTTATGAATAAATGTTAGTTATCTTGACTAGAATATCTTTGGGCACCAATGACAGCGGTTAAGCATATGAACAATCTTTGAAGTTGGATCAGCTGTCCGTTAGTGCAAAACTTGCTGCCATCTGAGAAAGATGTTCAGATGATTGTATAGTCTATGGGACTTAACTACGGGGTCATCAGTCCCTAAACTTATGAACTACTTACGAACTAGGACGGCACAAATATCCATGCCCGAGGGGGGATTCGAACCTCCGACCGTAGTGGCCGTGCTGACCGTGACTGGAGCGCCTTAGTCCCCGCGGCCACCGCGGCCGGCATCTGAGAAACATGTGGTACTGTGCAAAGTATTATTTTTGACAATGTACATACACGGCTGTGTTTAACGATGCATCCTAGAAGCAGATAAGTTTTATAGCAGGTAGGTGTTTAATTTCATTGGAATATATGTGGTACAATAGTTTGTATATAGTGCCCTTTTTATTCTACGTTTCCTTGTTTTACAGAACTTGATAATGGGATAATATCGTCCCGAAACATGTCGTGTTGACATATATATTTTATTATTGACAACTGGTGCGTGAAGTACAGTAATAATTGTGAAACATTTGTGTGATGGCGTCAAAACAGATGTTGCCTATGATTTTTTTTTTCTGTGCGTTCTTTTCAATTTAAATTGTTCGTAATTGTTATTTCTAGGTTTTTAGTTGAATTTACGACCTGATTTATCGTGTAAATGATGTTTAACGGATTTCGTTCAGTGCTCAAATGTATGACACTTATTATTATTAAGGCTCAACTGTCAATTTTTCCACCATGCAGATATCTATATCATTTTCGAGTTGCTTCTGATCTTCTGGTGACTTTACTAACCCCATCATCAAGGAACAGTCTAAGAGAGCTGCTCACGTTGTCTTTTAAATCGTTTATACAGATAATAAACATTCGGGCCCTATAGCACTTACCCGGGAACGCCAGATGACTCCTGTTTTATTCGATGACTTTCCGTCAATTTCAACCTATTGTGTGGTTTCTGAAAGGAAATCTTGAGTCCAGTCGCACAGTATTCCTTTAAGCACGCAATCTGATTAGAACACGCTTGTGACATACAGTGTCGAAAATCATCTGGAAAAATGGAATCGATTTGAGATCACTTGTCGACAGCACTTATCACCTCACGTGCTTAAAAAGGTACCTGTGTTTCACAAGAGCTATTCTTTCTGAATGACTGTTGACTATGGGTCAGTAGGTCTTTCTTGGAGGTAGCCCGTAATGTTTGAGAAAAATATATATTCTAAAATTCTGCTGTAAACCGACGTCAATAATACAGTTCTTTGCGGATAACTCCTATTGCGTTTCTTAAATATTGGAGTGACCAATCTTTGGGTACGGATCTTTCGCTGATCGAGCGGGTGTTTATGATAGCTCTGTATGGGGCTGTTGCATCAGCATACTCTGAAAGGAATCTAATTTGTATACAATAAGCACCCGGAGACTTGATCTTGTGAAGTGATTTAAATTGCTTTAACACTTGAGGGATATCTACTTCTAAATTATGCATGCTGGCAACTGTTCTCGATTCGAAGGAAGGAGTATTTGCTTCTTCTTCTTTGGTGAAGAAATTAGGGTAAGCTGTGTTTAGCAATTTTTTTTTTAGCAGAACTGTCATCAGTAGCACCACCATCGCTATCGCGTAGTGAAGATGTTGATCGACGTTGATGGTGCTTTACAGCTATTATAGTTTACATACGACCAGAATTTCTTCAGATTTTCTACTAAGTTAGGTGACAGGGTTTCGTTGTGTAAATGTTAGAAGCTTCTCGTAGTGAAGTTAGAGATTTCGAAGTTCAATAAAAGATTGTCAGTTTTTTGTATTATATGTCTAATACAGCAACCAACCACATTTCATTACAGTATTTATTTGCAAAATAGAGCCTTTACCTGTTTCATACCTTCCAGTTCACTTCCACGTTCGTTTTTAACTACATTTCGATTATTCACATAATTTTGCATTTGGCCTACAACACATAAGGTCATGGACATGACTTACTTGAATGTTGCTGAGGCATATTGTAAACAAACGTTTACGATAGAATTTTTGTTAGTATTTTACTCATATCGAAAAATCAGCTCCATTACATCGTATGGTTGTTTGCTGCAGTTGTTAAAGCAATGAGCGAGTTTCAATTATTTCTCTTATGAGGAGCAGCATAGCGCGATTAACCACATACCTCGGCCTCCTATACACATATACCATAAAGTTTTTGTTCAAAAAACTTACGGGTATGCTGCTGGGTGACGACATCGACAATCGCCGATATTTCGGCAGGAGAACACCCTGCCATTCTCAAGGCACAACTGCACTTAAGGAAGCAATGTGCAAGCGTATTTAATACCTCGGTTTGCAAAGGGTAAACAAGGAAGATAACACACACAGTACGAGTCACAGCAGAGTCAACGCAACCAAAGATGACCAAACATCAAAAATATCGATAGTGACTTAATCAACAGGTGAGGCAGCATTAATTTTGTCCTTCTGTTTTTTGACGAGAGACAGTGCCGGATTCCAAGTAGAATTTAAACAAAAACCACCATCTGTTTATAAGGTCGCTGGCTAGTTTAATTTCAACAGCTTCCTTAATAACACTATCCCAATAGGTGGAAGTGCATGCCAGGATCTCCGTGTTGTTGTATTCCATAGGATGACCGGTGCCAAGACATTGTTCTGCAACAGCGGATTTGTTTCGCTGTTGTAAGCGCGTGTAACGTTTATGTTCAATACACCGGTCTTCAACAGTCCAGATTGTCTGACCAATATATGACATGCCACAACTGCAAGGAATACGATATACACCTGCCTTACGCAAACCAAGATCGTCCTTTACGGACTCCAACAGGGCCTTTATCTTAGAAGGTGGTCGAAAAACACATTTCACATCATATTTCCGCAAAATACGACCAATCTTGCTGGAAATACTTCCTGCGTAAGGTAAAAAGGCCATAGAATTAGGTGCCACTTCATTACTATCGTCACTCACCCGTTGCTCACTATAACCATTTTGACGAAAGGTCTCCTCGAGATGGGAAAACTCAGCTGACAAACTTTCAGGGTCTGAAATGACATGTGCCCTGTGAACCAAGGTACGAAGTACTCCTTCACGCTGAGCTGGATGGTGACAACTATCAGCTCTCAGATACAAATCAGTGTGAGTAGGCTTCCTATAAACAGAATGTCCCAATATACCATCAACCTTCCTGACCAACACATCAAGGAAAGGAAGACAGCCATTCTTTTCCACCTCCATTGTGAACTGAATATTCGGGTGGATTGAATTTAGGTGTTCCAAAACACCATTTAAATTCTCACTACCATGAGGCCAAACGACAAAAGTGTCGTCTACATATCTGAGAAAACACGCAGGTTTCAGAGTCGCTGACGCTAAAGCACGTTCCTCGACATGCTCCATAAACAAATTGGCCACAATAGGTGACAACGGGCTTCCCATTGCAACATCATCAGTTTGTTCATAGTACTGACCATTGGATAAAAAGTAAGTGGAAGTCAGCACATGTCGAAAAGGTTTGTTAACTCCACACCAAACTTAACCTCAATTAGCTGCAACGAATCTGGCAGAGGAACGCGAGTGAAGAGAGAAACAACATCAAAACTCACTAAAATATCAGAGTCATTCAAACGCAATCCCTGCAATCGACGAAAGAAATCCGCCGAGTTCTTTATGTGGTGTTCACACCTGCCCACCATTGGACTCAACAAACTAGCAAGATGTTTAGCTACACGATATGTCGGAGCACCAATGTTAGACACTATAGGCCTCAGAGGAATGTTCTGTTTGTGAACCTTAGGAAGGCCATACAATCTAGGTGTTACAGCACAGTAAGAATTAAGACTCTTGATGGTCTCCTGCGACAAAGGACTTTTCTTCAGGAGGTTATTAGTCTTTCTCTCAACACTCTTTGTGGGGTCAGCACCGATTCTACGATATGTCGAATCAGAAAGTAGACATTGCATCTTTTGAATGTAATCATCCTTATTCAACAAAACTGTGGCGTTTCCCTTGTCCGCAGGCAAGATAAAAATATCAGGATCCATTCTGAGAGACCGTAAAGCAGATGCCTCAGCTGCTGTTATATTACACTTGGGTGGACGGGCCCCAGTCAACACACGACAAGCTTCCCTCCTAGCCTCTTCTGCAGAATCGGAAGGTAGTTTGGAAACAGCCTGTTCAATAGAACTTATGAAGTCAACAACCGGCAAACGCTTAGGCGTCGGTGCGAAATTCAAACCCTTCCCCAACACAGATAAAGCTGCATCGTCATAAGTTTTCTCCGTGAGATTTATCACAGAACATTGCGAAACTAAATTGGAATCAGACTCTGAGCCAAGGAAACGTTCAAATTTCGCCGAATGCCGAGCAGTTACAGATTAAATTCCCAATCAGACTGTGTCGAAGAGGCACCGTCCAACCAATCCCAAGAAAATTCGGACACATTAGCAGCAATCATTAAATGAAGCCGAAATAACTCCTTGGAAACAAAATCTAATTGACGACGAGTAAAGTGGATCCTTTCACGAACAAGAGCTAAGCTAACACGTTGCTTGATACGATTGGCGGCAGGAGAATTAATATGGTGCACAATCTTAGCAAACGTAGGGACAATATTACGATTACGACACTTCAACAAGAACGACAAAGCACATTGCACCCTTACTCTACTGCTACGAAGTTTATCCAACTTCCGTAAACACCGATACATTTCTTCCCCGTAGAGGTAAACAATGTGAGACTTTTCCCGGCGTAATGAACGTTCAAACAACTTATTCGTCGTCAATTAGATTTTGTTTCCAAGGAGTTATTTCGGCTTCATTTAATGATTGCTGCTAATGTGTCCGAATTTTCTTGGGATTGGTTGGACGGTGCCTCTTCGACACAGTCTGATTGGGAATTTCAATCTGTAACTGCTCGGCGTTCGGCGAAATTTGAACGTTTCCTTCGCTCAGAGTCTGATTCTAATTTAGTTTGCCAACATAGCAGTACCAAAGATGTTTTCTGTTAGAGATATGTACATTGATTTGACACCGCAGTTGTTGTATTTACAAGAAACATAAAATTATTTTACGTTGAATGAACGTTATACACATGCATTGTACATTCAGTGATATAGGCTACAAATTAAGTACACAGCTATCTTTACAATTTTGTTTAACAATTTTACTTCGTGACATAGTACAGCCTGAAAGAACAGTTGTCGTTTCTGATCCAGCAGTTGTTAATCTTTCATATTCACTGAATATATGACATCAACTGCGAATGGGCGAAGCTGAAAATGTGTACTCAGCCAGGAGTCGAACCCGGGTCTCCTGCTTTCTATGCAGTTGCGCTGACCCTTACAACACTGGGGACACAGTGATCATCGCCCCTGCAAGGCCTAACTACGCACGCCTCCCGCCCAATTTCCAGCTCTGCCCTGACCCACTACTCAAACTCGTAGTTTCGATACTAAGTAAAGTAAAGGCTAGTCTACACGACGACACTGCGTTGCGACACTCGTTTCATGAAATGAGTTGCGCGCAACTGGTTTCGTGTATGTCTGTAGACACGGCGCCAATAATATCCACTTCAGTTTCGTTGTTTTGTGAGTGCCGTAGTCGCCGTAGAATGAACGTTTTGGTAGCTATAAGAGTTGTGGCGGAGCTATTGCTTCTCTGAGTGAAGTCGCTGCATAAGACTAAACATAAAAAGAATAAGAAACGTGTTTAGGGTTTGTGACTGGATTAAAAAAAGACGTCAGCTCGGTTGCTCAGCAACCTTGCTGAAAGAAATTGTGATCGAAGACCCTAGAAGTTATTTTAAGTCACCAGTGCAGTTTACGTTCCTTTTAAACAGAGTTAGTAATTCAATAAAGAAACAAGATACTGTTATGCGTGAAACATCGTTACCAGAACTGAAATTATAATTTGCATTACTTTTCTTGTCATATATTCGTCTCTACAGTACCTGTAACGTGTTCCCAAATCCACAACTGTCATAGTTCATTTGTATAGGTATTTGGAATTGAATGTACTTTAATCTGCAATTCACTAATCGTCAACTCATCAATTTTTAATTCACGAATAATTGCTTTTAGAGCACTAATACGGCACTGCTTATTCCTGAAATTTTCATCGTTAAAATGGCACAAACACATATGCATCGCAGATATGTTCAAAACCCGAATTATGTCTTCCTTTCCCCCCTTTATGTTGTGTTTTGTTCTATATTGGTTATCACCTAACCTAAAAACACGCGCAATCAGTTTCGCCAAAGTTGGAAGGTGCCGAAACTGTTTCGCCAACGAGTTGCGCGAACGCCTGCCGCGCATGCGCACTGGCCAGTAGCGCAGTTTCATGAAACGTAGTGTCGTCGTGTAAACTAGCCTTAAGAGTAAGGGCCCCAAACCTGCCCACACTTCTCCACTAACGAAAGGAGGATTGACCGTCACCGGCTGGGAATTTGCGTCTAGCCGGAGACGTGCTTAGGTAGTCCTTGCAGGTGCGGTGATCACTTTGTTCCCAGTGGTGTAGTGGTCAGCTTAACTGCCTAGAAAGCAGGAGATCCGGGTTAGAGTCTCAACTGGGTTCACATTTGCAGCTTTTCTTATTCCCAGTTGATGTCATATATTCAGTGAATAGTAAAGACTGCGGTATACATAAGGTAACGTGAGGCTACACTGTTTGTTGATATTCTGTAAAATAAAATGGGAAAATGTCGGACAATTATGATTATGTTTTATCAAAATGTTCAAGTGTTTGTTAAGCTTATGGGACTTAACCACGGGGTCATGAGTCCCTAAACTTACAAACTACTTATCAACTACCTTATACTAAGGACGGCACAAATATCCATGCCCGAGGGGGGATTCGACCCCCGACCGTAGTGGCCGTGCAGACCGTGACTGGAGCGCCTCAGTTCCCTCGGCCACCGCGGCCGGCTTATCAAAATGTTTTATGAATGTTAATTCCATTGTCTTGCTGTAGCCTTCGATAATGACGGAACGTCGAAACGCGTAAGGCCTCAATAAACTGAAATGGTCAAGTCTCTAAAGTTTATTTCAGTTGTTTTGTGTACCCAGGTGGATCACGTGTTATAACTTGATTCCACGTCTTGGTCACGTGGTGTCCTTGTTCGTTCGGACTAGCGCTCGGCTGGGCAGTACGGGGTCATCGGACCGTGCAAGCTACAGCTAGGCAGCGCAGCAGGTAGTCGGGTGGACCGGAAGGGAGCGCTGCTAGCGAGACTGAGTGGACCAGAGGCTGCGGAAGCGCCTGCTAGCGCCCTCTCTCTCTCTCTCTCTCTCTCTCTCCTCTCCTCTCATTAGTGGGCGGACACGCCACGCCCACGCGTGACCCCGTGATTCCCAGATAGAGCCCAGCCGTGGCCGACCGGTTCTCCGGGCCGGCGGCGGCAGCGGCGGGTAACGAACCGCGGACCACCGCTCTTAACTCACGCGGGCTGAACACTGCGGCTAGGCGCACTTAGTCCACCAGCCGCGCTTTCGGCACTTTTGTACTCCCCCGCGGGAGTCCTGCTCTTAATCCTTTCGTGCGTCGCGACCTTAAATGAGGACACTTAACATTTTTAGTTCCTTTTGACCTGTTTTTTTCCCACAGTTGCTATATTATATTATTATAGAGTAGGTATTACGGTTATGTTGCACTTATTATTTTATATCCATTTTAATAAGATGACCAGCTCGTAAAATATATATATGAGCAGATGATGTGACACAGTTTACCGAAAGCAGTTATAATTCAATAAATTATTAATGCGCCATCTTGGCATTTCAATTTGAAGACTACAAATCTATCACATCGCCTCCAAAACAGACAATGTCGGGTAATTGTAGCATTTATTGTTGGTCCTCGTAGGAGGTACCTGTGCTTTTACAGTCACCTCAGATGTAAAAGACGACAGAAACGGGACAAAATGTAAGAGGCCTTTTATTATAGTGTAGCTATTTCGGTTATCCGTCTATGCAACTGATTTAATGAAATATTTTATTTGCCATATGCATTTCGCCTTTATTTGGAAGGCATCATCAGTGGCCTGTAATATGTACATGATTATGTTTTACAATATTTGATATTTGCATTTCTTAGTGTTTTTAGGCTATGAACAGTTCTGATGCGTTATTGAAGTATAGTTACTGATATTTCGATGTTGTACTTACAATATTTCATGGATATTGCTTTACATGTAGTGCCCATTGGTGGCTTCTGGCTGTTCTACTTCAGTTATGTTCATTTTGCTGTGATTGTTGTTGCAGCACTTCACAGCTAGCACCACTAAGCACACACACACACACACACACACACACACACACACACACACACACACACACACACACACAATCCGACATAAAGCAAAGACAGGACAAATACACACTCAACAGTTAGCAACATCAACCAAAGCAAAAACACAACACAAACAAAAATGGCATGGGCCTAGTGGTGCTAGCTGTGAAGTACTGCAACAACAAACACAGCAAAATGAACAGAACTGAAGCAGAACAGCTGGAAGCAACCAATGAGCACCAGATGTAAAGCAATATCCACTAAATATTGTAAGTACAGCATCCAAATATCAGCAACTATACTTTAATAACGCATCAGAACTGTTCATAACCTAATAACACTAAGAAATGTAAATATCAAATATTGTAAAACACAATCATGTACATATTACAGGCCACTGATGATGCCTTCCAAATAAAGGCGAAATGCATATGGCAAATAAAATATTTCATTAAATCAGTTGCATAGACGGATCACCGAAATAGCTACACTAAAATAAGAGGCCACTTACATTTTGTCCCATTTCTGTCGTCTTTTACATCTGAGGTAATCGTAAAAGTACAGGTACCTCCTATGAGGACTAACAATAAATGCTACAATTACCTGACATTGTCGGTTTTGGAGGCGATCTGATAAGATTTATAGTCTTCAAATTGAAATGCCAAGATCGCACATTAATAATTTATTGAATGACAACCGGTTTCTGTGAACTGAGTCACCATCATCTGCTCATATATATATATATTTTACAAGCTGGTCATCTTATTAAAATGGATATAAAATAATAAGTGCAACATAGCACTTACTGACTGTATAAAAATACATTAGTTAAAACATGACAGATTACAAAATACGTTCATGTTTTAACTTGTGTATTTTTTATACAGTGACTAAGTGTTATGTCGGACATATTATTTTATATCCACTTTTTAATAAGATGATCAGCTTGTAACATATATACAGGGAGTTACAAAAAGGTACGGACTAATTTTCAGGAAACATTCCTCACACACTAAGAAAGAAAATATGTTATGTGGACATGTGTCCGGAAACGCTTAATTTCCATGTTAGAGCTCATTTATTATTTCTCTTTAAATGTAAATCGAAATAATTCGTGCAGAAAATTGTCAAAATACCCAATTGTTTCGATAGTATGTACTGTACTACCTCGATTCACCGCCAGTTGGCCCAATTGAAGGAAGGTAATATTGACTTTAGTGCTTGTGTTGACATTCGACTCATTGCTCTACAGTACTAGCATCAAGCACATCAGTACGTAGCATCAACGGGTTAGTGTTCATCACGAACGTGATTTTGCAGTCAGTGCAATGTTTACAAATGCGGAGTTGGCAGATGCCCATTTGATGTATGGATTAGCACTGGGCAATAGCCGTGTCGCTGTACGTTTGGATCGAGACAGATTCCCAGAACGAAGGTGTCCCGACAGGAAGACGTTCGAAGCAATTGATCGGCGTCTTAGGGAGCACGGAACATTCCAGCCAATGAGTCGCGACTGTGGAAGACCTAGAACGACGAGGCAATTCTTCGTGCAGTTGACGATAACCCTAATGTCAGCGTCAGAGAAGTTGCTGCTGTACAAGGTAACGTTGACCACGTCACTGTATGGAGAGTGCTACGGGAGAACCAGTTGTTTCCGTACCATGTACTACGTGTGCAAACACTATCAGCAGCTGATTGGCCTCCACGTGTACACTTCTGCGAATGGTTCATCCAACAATGTGTCACACCTCATTTCAGTGCAAATGTTCTATTACGAATGAGGCTTCATTCCAACGTGATCAAATCGTAAACTTTCACAATAAACATGTGTGGGCTGACGAGAATCCGCACGCAATTGTGCAATCACGTCATCAACACAGATTTTCTGTGAACGTTTGGACAGGAATTCTTGGTGATGTCTTGATTGGGTCTCATGTTCTTCCACGTACGCTCACTGGAGCACGTTATCATGATTTAATACGGGATACTCTACCTGTGCTGCTAGAACATGTGCCTTTACATGTACGACACAGCATGGACCTCTTGCACATTTCTCAACAACAGATTCGGTGACCGATGGATTGGTAGAGGCACACCAATTCCATGGCCTCCACGCTCTCCTGACCTCAAACGACTTTCATTTAAGGGGGCATCTGGAAGCTCTTGTCTACGCAACCCGGTATCAAATGTAGAGACTCTTCGTGCTCGTATTGTGGACGGCTGTGATACAATACGCCATTCTCCAGGGCTGCATCAGCGCATCAGGGATTCCATGCGACGGAGGGTGGATGCATGTATCGTCGCTAACGGAGGACATTTTGAACATTTCCTGTAACAAAGTGTATGAAGTCACGCTGATACGTTCTGTTGCTGTGTGTTTCCATTCCATGATTAATGTTCTTTGAGGAGAAATACTAAAATCAGCTCTAACATGGAAATTAAGCGTTCCCGGACACATGTCCACATAACATATTTTCTTTCTTTGTGTGTGAGGTATGTTTCCTGATAGTTTGGTCGTACCTTTTTATATATGACCAGATGATAGTGACACAGTTCACCGATACCAGTCGTCATTCAATAAATTATTAATGTGCGATCTTGGCATTTCATTTTGAAGACTATAAATGCTAGAATGTCTCCTAGACGGCAGTATTAGTAGTTGCGCTAACAAAGAAATGGAAAGTAGAGATTACAAGAAAGAGTAGTGGCAGGCCTTCAGATGAAAGAACATTGATGTCTGAACGTCGGAAAAAAAGCCTTTCATTCGGTACTCAACGATCTACGTGTCAATGGGGTACAATACTGGCCAGGCAAACGAGATTCCAATGCCAAGAGATGTCATGTTTGGGACTGCCGACGGAAAACACATTACATCTGAGAAAAGTGTAAACTTGGTGTGTGTCCTGAGTGCCTGAAACAATTAATTGCACGAAAAAAAAAAATAGTGTTCTGTCGTTACCTGATTACGTGAGCTAACGGGACGGAAATAAATCATCAAAAAGTCACTCGCAAACTAATTTGTCAAATGAGAGATCTGATAACAAATGTAATAGAACACTAGTGATAATAATCGACAGAAACGGTTGGAATAAATGTATTTTAAGGAATATTAATCAAATGTTCAAAATGTTTGTTAAGCTTAAGGGACTTAACTGCGGAGTCATCAGTCCCTTAACTTACAAACTACTTATAAACTAACTTATACTAAAGACAGCACAAACATCCATGCCCGAGGAGGGGATTCGAACCCCCGAAGGGGAACGGCCTCGCGCATCGTAGGTTAGCGCCTCAGTGTGCTTGGTCATTACGCTGCAGCGAATATTAATCACCATTTTTTATTATTTTTTTGTTATATAAATGGAGTTTTGGTAGATAACGACATATAAAAATACGACAAGCTGATACCTACTCCATTTAAATGCTGATTTAATGATGAAATTGTCGTAATTAAAAAAATAAAATAAAATAATCTCTGATGCCTCTCTCAACGAAATATGATCTACGCCAATGACCATGCATTACCAAAGTAACTAGATACTTCCGCGGGCAGCGGCATTTACGTAGGAATAATAGTAATAATCGGACTCGGAAGATAAAAGAATATTGCAGGTTCTATTGCACCTAATTTATGATTGATAACGTAGTGCTGCTATAATGGTGGCATAAGATCCAGGGTGTCAAAATGGTGGTCAAATTACAATTATTTATTAAACAGATTTACTGAAAAAATAGGAGGAAATAGTTCTATTAAATGATGAGTCCAAAAGTAAGTAATTTATTTAAAGAAACCATGCCCAGCTCACATCATTTCTGCAGCGAAGGAGGAGAAGAAGAAGAACGGCATCAGGACGTCTAATTCTACAGGCGGCTCTTAGAATAAGTGATCAAATATGTAGGTTCTAGTGTACAGAGTACATGTATTTTTTTATATTAATAGAGGTAGCAATTTTCGTACTGTCCTCATTTCAGGACACCTCTCTATTGGTCTATGAAACTATTTTTTTAAGTATAAATTATGATCAATTCTGCACAAGATAGGACTTAAGTTACGAAATAATGTATCATAAATGTGGTTCGTTGTCGGGTTGATAATTCCTGCATGAGGTGGAATTTTGTTCCTCCTGTCCGGCTCCGATATTCAGAGCGAGAACAACGGCGGCGAGGCGTTTTCCGTTTTATAATTAGTCGTATAAATAAATAGGAGGTAATCAGACATTTTAACGCGTCGGGTTCGTGCAGAGCGATGTATGTGTATGTTGGGTACGACAGGAAGAGACAGGAGAGAAACGGAGACAGAAGGATGGGAGGAGAGCGACGTGTATGCGCAGTGTGCGAGAGAAATAGGCAGACAAGGAGAGAAGAGAGGAGGATCGACGAAGAGAGAGAGAGAGAGAGAGAGAGAGAGAGAGAGAGAGAGAGAGAGAGAGAGAGAGAGGGAGGGAGGGAGGGAAGGAGAGAGGGGGCAGACAGACAAAGAGAGAGAAAGGTTATAGGAAAAACGATGTGTGTGTGCAGAGTACATCAGAAAGAAGCAGGGAAGATAGGGGGAGAGCTACGTGCATGCGCCGTGTCAAAGAAGAGGGCAGGAAAGACGTGGTGATGGGGGGAAAGGGAGAGAAGGACGTGTGTGTGTGAGAGAGAGAGAGAGAGAGAGAGAGAGAGAGAGAGAGAGAGAGAGAGAGAAACAGATAACGGCTGTCGGCCGGATTCCCTCTAGATGGGATCTCCGTTCCGGTGCGGTAACTTTAATTAAGAACAATATTAAAATTACCGCAGCCCGGCAGGCCGGCGAGCCACATGCTTTCTCCTCACGACCTCCTACCTCTCCTCTCTCTTTTTATTTTTATTCGTTTCCCCGTTTTGTTTTTATTGTTTAGGCTACGTCTGTACTCCACATGAAAAAATCCCGGCGTACGTCTTCTGTTGGATAGTGCCGACATAAACCGAGATGCAAAAATGTTGTTGCCGTCAACGATAAAGCAGTGACATCGCAAGTGGGTGTAATCTATCCGACAGAAAATACACTGTCTACGAGTCAAGTGGAAGAAGTATCACACCACAGGCGCAACAAATTGTCCAGGAAGTCTGAAAGCAAGCGAAAGAATACGAGTGTTGCATCTGCGTTTTCCAGCCGGGAAATAGGCACACCTCGATGAAAGAGGGTAGATCTTAAAAGAACCGATAAGCTGTGTCGTAGCGAAATTCGTAATATGACGCAGCTATGAGTTTGAACATTAGCTTGTCTCGAAAGCAGCAACCGTCATCGCTGTTTATTGTGACTGCAAATAAGTAGCCCAACAACTTGCATAAATGTAATACACTTTATCTGGATTTCGACATCAGCTAAGGGTGTCCTTGCCGCGCGGGAGTGGCAGAGCGGCGGTATGGAGCGCCACGTTGCGGATCGCGCGGTCTCCCGCGTCGGAGGTTCGAATCCTTGCTCAGGCTTAGATGTGTGTGTTTTCCTTAGGTTAGTAATGACCAACGTAGTTTGGGCCTTAGAATTACAAACGTTTCAACATTTTTAAGGGTGTCTTCATGAGAAGTATTGATAATATTATGAGCTTGAATTAAATCACAGCTGATATATTAGAAATGTGTAGACTGCCGTAGTGCTTGCTGTTGTAGCGGTATTAAACGCAGCTGCTGTACTCACTGGTAGTGGCCGAGTCAGGTGTGGCGCCATTTACTTGCGGCTGACAAACAGCTGATTAGACCAGACGGTTGCAGATATAATCAACTACATTGTGGAATATACTCAGGTTCCAGCAGAAGATCTTTTATCAGTGTGCTGACGAAAAATTCGGACTGAATGGGACAAAGAATGGCAAGATTCCCAATCAACTAAAGGGATATACTATGTTTTGTGTCCCAACTTCGTCGCCGCTTTTGTGTCCCAGCCTCGTCGTAGGTGTCGGTGGCCGAGTGGAACGAGACCGACACAGTAACAAAGACAGCACGCCGGTGCAGGTACGGAGGGGAGCAGCCAGAAACTATAAACACTCGAGTAAATTAGAAAGAGATATATTGCACAGAATGTAACAATACTTAACTTTTACATAGTACTGCAGAATGTTGATACATAGTTGTTAGAGGCCTGCCTAGTGCCTGTACAATAGCAAAGTCCTCACTGGTGCCTATCTGATTACGAAGGTCCTAACTCGTTGCTATCTCAGTCCGAAGTGACCGATCTCGTTCAGTGGTGGCCACGAGCGGGGTTGCCGCAGAGGGCGCTCGTGGCTGTCGTCGTAAGATCGCCGCGCCGTGCGTGCATGACGGCGCGCGGCGAAAGTAGGTGGCGCGCACTTTGTACTTGTGCGACACCACACCCCTCCCCCCCAAACCGCCGCGCCGTCGTGGCGTAGGGCTGAGGGCCACGGCGACGGCACTGGGAGGAGGGCCTGGGCGGGGGCGTTACTGGTGGGACGGGCGTCGTAGCTGAGGCTGGGATCGAGACGCCGTCCGCGCCCCGGCATCCGCCTTGCGATCCTCCAGGGAACCCACCGAAACCTGGGGAAGGGCGCACCCCCCCGCCCAGAGGGAGCAGGTCATCTTCTTCTGAGGTGCGTGGCCCAGGCGGCGGCGGCACGCACGGTCCCGGAGTCCCTCTCGGTGACGCTGTCATCTGCGGCGGCGACAGCGGCGGCGTCGCGTCGATCTCCATCGGGACGATCTCGTAGTCCGGGGACGAACGATGTGGTTGTGCTCCCTGGCGGTGAACTGGGTCTGGAATCAAGAAACCGGAGACAGGATCGCGCGGCCTGTGCAGGCGCAATTGGTTTGCGTGGCGCCGCAGCTCCGACCCTGTGGAAGAACGTACAACAAACATATTGCGCCCGAGCACGCGCTGAATGATGCCCGGCATCCATTTCTTCTTGTTTCCAGCAAACATCCTGTACAGCACCGGCGTAGAAACCTGAAAACGCGTAGCGCCATACGAACCGACTCGGTGCGTGGGAGGCTGCAGCAGGTGAAGGAGAGTGCGGTGACGGCGGCCGTGTAGCAGCTCGGCAGGAGACGGGCCGTCACGTGGCATGCACCGATAAGTAGACAGGAAAATTTGAAGAGCTTGCTGCCTGGACTGCTGACCTTTCATCTTTTCCATGTGTGACTTGAATGTTCGAACGAAACGTTCTGCTTCACCATTGGACTGAGGGTGAAAAGGTGCGGTGGTTATATGCTGAATGCCATTCACACGACAAAACTGTTGAAATTCCGCACTAACAAACTGTGGTCCATTGTCACTGACGATAGTTTCAGGCAAACCTTCGATGCAAAACACTGACGTTAAGGCACTGATTGTACTAGACGCTGTCGTTGAGTTCATGGCAATCACGAAAGGAAACTTGCTGAAAGCGTCTACAACAATTAACCAGCGCGTGTTCCAGAGAGGTCCGGCAAAGTCAATGTGTAAACGTTGCCATGGTCCCTTGGGGCGTGGCCAGTCCGAGAAACGTTGTGGAGGAGCCGCCTGATGCTCCGCACAAACTGTACACTGTGATGTCATGCTCTCTATCTGAGCGTCCATACCAACCCAGGTACAATGACGTCTGGCCAGTTGCTTTGTCCTAACAATACCCCAATGTCCTTGATGCAGGAGGCCTAACACTTCTCGTTGCAGGGAACGAGGAACAATCACTCTTGCTTGGTCGTTGTCTGTATGCAACAACAGTACACCCTGACTTAAAGATAATGCATGACGTTGTGCAAAATAACGTCGAACCAGAGGCCGATCAATGTCTTTGGCTCTGGCAGGCCACCCTGAGCGAACAAAACGTGCTACCACACTTAGGTCTGCATCCGCAGCTGTTTCCTGTGCAACCCGACGAGAGTTCAAAGGAAAGTCTGCGACAGCGGAAGCATCTCTGGAGTCTATCTGACAACATGCCATTTCTGAAGAATCAAACGAAACATCCTGGCCAACCGGAAGTCGGGAAAGTGTGTCCGCGTTGGCGTGTTTAGTGGTAGGTCGGTACAAAATCTCATACTGATAATTAGACAATATCAAGGACCATCTCTGAAGCTTTTGTGCCGTACGTGGCGGAATCGGCTTTGTGGGTGAGAACAACGACGTGAGAGGCTTGTGGTCAGTCAACAAATAGAATTTTCTGCCATAGAGATAATGTTGAAACTTTGAGACGCCGTAAATGATTGCTAAGGCCTCCTTTTCTATCTGACTGTAATTCTGTTGCGTTGGCGTCAGTAGCTTGGATGCAAAGGCAATAGGACGATCGTGAGATCCAATGCGATGTGAGATTACCGCGCCCAGGCCGTACGATGAGGCGTCAACTGCTAACACTACAGGCTTCTGGGGGTCGAAGGGAATCAAACATGCATCACTGAGTAGTGCAGACTTTAAGTTGTCAAAGGCAACCTGGCAATCTTTGGACCAAACAAAAGGAACATTCTTCCTACGTAAGTGATGCAGTGGAGCTGCAATCTGAGAGGCATTGGGAATAAACCTGAAATAATAGTTAAGTTTTCCCATTACTGCTTGCAATTCGTGCACATTCTTAGGAGGAGGCAAGTCTTTGATTGCTCGAAGATGTGACTGTAAGGGATGAATTCCTTGGGCATTAATCACATGGCCTAGGTACTCTATTTCAGTTTGAAAAAACGAACACTTTGCTTTATTACAGCGTAGACCTGCTGCAGTCAACACTTTGAAAAGACACTCCAGGTTTGCTAAATGTTCTTCAACTGTACGTCCGGATACCACAATGTCATCTAAATAGTTCGAGCAACACGGTACAGAAACTGTCAGCTGTTCCAAAAAACGCTGAAAAATAGCGGGAGCGGAAGAACTGCCAAAGGGTAGGCGTTGAAATTGAAAAAGGCCCATGTGAGTATTAATGACGAAAAACTTTTTTGACTCGTCATCAAGTGGAATCTGTAAGTATGCCTCTGCTAAATCAATCTTAGAAAAGAAACGAGACTGTCCTAATTTGTCCATCAGTTCCTCAGGTCTGGGCAGAGGGTAAGTGTCTACAATTGTTTGACTGTTCACTGTTGATTTGAAGTCCGCACAGAGACGAAGTTTTCCTGACGGCTTGGGTATAATTACTATAGGCGAGGCCCACTGACTCGCAGAAACAGGAGAAATCACCCCACTATCTTGCCAACGTTTAAGTTCTTCGGCAACTGTATCACGCCATGCGATAGGCACTGGTCTAGCTTTACGAAATTTTGGAACTGCAGATTCTTTTAAAGTCACATGTGCCACGAAGTCTTTTGCACAACCTAGTTCCGGCGAAAACAAGTCACTGTATTTGTCACACAATGCATTGATTTTATCCTGAGGCACTATTGACGAAATTTGAAGCACATCTCTTTGAATTGATAAACCAAACAAGTCAAAAGCATCTAGTCCAAAAATGTTCTAATGAGGGGTCAGACTGTTGCAGAATTGCTGCTCTAATTCTGGGGTCCTGAATATTCTGCGTAATCGCATCCCTCAACATCACGTCACTATACGAAAGTCCACAAGAGCAAGTAAATTTACATTGGCGGGTTAAGCCCTTCAATTCCGTAATCCACTCTTGGTGTGACTGCTGCGGTAATTTTTTAAGTCTGAAAAATCGGTACCGTGCAGCAGCTACGAGAACTTTTCTCTCATAATGAGCATTTAGTGCCTCTACTATTTGTTCAAAGTCTACATCACGAGGAGATGCGTGCGGGAAAAGTTTTTTCAGTAACACGAAAGTTTTGGGGCCCACCACAGACAATAAAAGATGCTTAACAGTCTGACCTGTAAGTTGATGAGCCGCGACGAGTTCTTGAAACTGTGCGAAATAGTCGCTCCATTCTTCCTCACGTTCGTTGTATTGGCGAAACGTAGAAAGTGTTGCGGCGGCAGGTGTGGGCTGCTGAAGCGGCGGCTGTTGTTGTTGGTTAGCTGCCTGCGCTGTGAGCTGGGACACCGCCTGGAGGAGTTGCGTCATTTGCGCCGTCTGTAACTGAATAATTTCCATTAAGTTTGGGTTCGGGGTAGTGGCCATGCTGACCGATTAGGCGCCGCGCATACAAGTAAATTATAACAAAACACAAATGCAATATGAAAGAGGACGCTCTGCAACAAAAAAGTCCACAAAACACGTAACAAAATATCTTTCCCCAAAATTGTTATAATAAGGGTGGGTGGGCGGGAGCAATTTTTGCGTGCTCCGACTGCTGCTGTCTGGCTGCTGTAAGCGGGCTGGTCCAAGGTTCTATCACTCCTCGTCGCCACTTTTGTGTCCCAACTTCGTCGCCGCTTTTGTGTCCCAGCCTCGTCGTAGGTGTCGGTGGACGAGTGGAACGAGACCGACACAGTAACAAAGACAGCACGCCGGTGCAGGTACGGAGGGGAGCAGCCAGAAACTATAAACACTCGAGTAAATTAGAAAGAGATATATTGCACAGAATGTAACAATACTTAACTTTTACATAGTACTGCAGAATGTTGATACATAGTTGTTAGAGGCCTGCCTAGTGCCTGTACAATAGCAAAGTCCTCACTGGTGCCTATCTGATTACGAAGGTCCTAACTCGTTGCTATCTCAGTCCGAAGTGACCGATCTCGTTCAGTGGTGGCCACGAGCGGGGTTGCCGCAGAGGGCGCTCGTGGCTGTCGTCGTAAGATCGCCGCGCCGTGCGTGCATGACGGCGCGCGGCGAAAGTAGGTGGCGCGCACTTTGTACTTGTGCGACACCACACTATGCACAAATAACACCAGTGCTACCAACCAGACCTTGGTACAATGGGCTGAGGTGTTCTCGGAAGCTTGCAGTCACCAAAGCGAGGTTGAAGTCGAACTGCGCAGCACCTACATTTGCGGCGAAGCAGAAGACACAAATCACATTTATTTATTTTTTGGATACATGAACAGCTGGGTCCTTATATCAAAACTACTAAGTTATATTGTGAGCAGGGACTACCATTTAGCATAATTTGTGTCAACATTATTGGCAACCAAAGACTTTGGAGTGTACAAACAACTTATCTCCTTTCTAACAGCGCCGGCCGCGGTGGCCGAGGGGACTGAGGCGCTCCAGTTACGGTCTGCACGACCACTACGGTCGGGGGTTCGAATCCCCCCTCGGGCATGGATATTTGTGCCGTCCTTAGTATAAGGTAGTTGATAAGTAGTTTGTAAGTTTAGGGACTGATGACCCCGTAGTTACGTCCCATAAGCTTAACAAACAGTTGAACAGTTTCTAACAGCGGTATGAACTGTAATGTAAAAGATACAACCATATTTAATCACTATATGCTATTTCAAATTGCTCTTTTGTCTTTGTGTCATATCTTTAATGTTTGTTATGTTACTTAAAATTGATCTTTCTGTTTTTGTTTTCTGTAACATCTTTGATGATTGTTTGGTTGCTTACATAACTGTACCAGAGGATGTCATTATTACTTATGTGGATGGCTGTAAGGGGACTACTCAAATGCCAATAAAAAATTAATAATAAAAAAACTACACTGTGTGACCAGAAAGTTAAAAAAATCGTGTAAAACACATGATTATTTTCAGATTTACATAGAGAATTACTTACAAATGCACTACAGTTTTTTTAGTACATTGGTGCGATATAAAGCTCTTTCTACACGGGACGTGCGACAGGTACAATAAAGTCGTTATCAGTTGCAGCGCTCCTTGCGATAAACCATCGAACTACAAAAATGTGTTTACACGGTACGCGTTTGTCGAGTCATCATATACTTCATGTGTCTACTACGTTTGTTGTCGAGTTAGAGAAAATTAATCCCCTTGTTAAGATTGAAGTTCAATATCCGTAAATGTGAGTTCATGGTAACCAGTAGGAAAAAGGATAGACCAGTGAAGGGAATAATACTTGGAGGTGAACAGCTGAAGACGCTAGAAAGCTTCAAGTATCTGGGAAGTGTAATGAAATAATGAAATAACAGGTTTTCGCTTGGTAGGCGATGTGAGATGTTTCTTTTATTTAACTTCAAAACATATCGATTTCGTCCCTATGATGGGACATCATCAGTGCTGTTAAAAACAAGGTACCTTGATATTTTTTAAACAGATAATATTTTATACGTGATACAATGTAACTTATTTAACAATTGATGGTGACAAATTTTAAATTTTTAAAGATATGTTTTAATACCTACCCGCCTGAGTGCGCTGATAAATGGTTATTTTTATCATATAATGCATAACTGTGTATGTTAGTTGTTAAACTTTAATTCACCTAGAATCAACATTTTTATCTATTTAAGCTTTTAATATGTTTGAACCCGTTTTCTTTGTAAAAATGTTACAATGTAACTCATTTAAACAAAGAGGGCGCCAGGCACCATCTATGTACAAGCTAAGCTGCGTAGGTGTACGTAAGCGGCTACCTGATTTTATTGTTGTGACTTGTACCGGCAAGACCTTTAAATGTTTTTAAGCAGAGCACATAGTCATCATGACTTGCAATTCTGGTATGTAATTCTATTTTATAACATTCTTGGTGTATGTAATCTTATTGTAATTTCAATGTCTGACCAAGGTACCTTGTTTTTAACAGCACTGATGATGTCCCATCATAGGGACGAAATCGATATGTTTTGAAGTTAAATAAAAGAAACATCTCACATCGCCTACCAAGTGAAAACCTGTTATTTCATTATAATTCTGTGGTGGACTGGCACACAAAATGGAATCTAGTTACATATATCTGGGAAGTGTAATTGAGGAAAATGGGAGAAATGACACGGAGATTATAGAACGTGTCAGGCAGGCAGAAGTATTTCTGAGAAGTGTTAGGAGTTTAGTGTGGAATAAGAATGTACCACATAAAAGTAAAGGTGTGCTATACCAAAATTAAATGTTCCGATATTGACATATGCATCGGGAACTTGGGTGACAAAGAAAAGAGATAGGAGCAAAATACAAGCAGGTGAAATGAAATTTCTACGAAGCAGAATAGAGGTAACAAGAAGAGACAGGATGAGGAATGAGAAGACCAGATAAATAGTGAGACAGGAGCCCTTACAGATTGGATAGAGAGATCAAGACTGCAGTGGTATGGCCATTTAAAAATAATGGAGGAGAAGAGGATCCGCAAGAGGATACACGAAATACAGATGCAGAAGAAACGAGCAAGAGGAAGACAAAGGGATAGATGGCAAAAGGAGGATTGTATGGAGAAGAGAGGAGAGGACTGGGCCAGAGTGAAAACAGAGAGATGTAGCAAGACAGGACGAAGTGGCGAGGCTTGTGTTCCAAACACACCCAGCTTGAGGCTGGAAACCGTGCAGATTGATGATGAACTATTTCGAAAATATTTACTAGTCAAGTCTGTTTACAACGCTGTACTACTTTCCAACTGTGATAGGAAATTTTTTCTGTTCGGAAAAGATGACAAAAAGCGGATTTCAGAGTACTTGACGGCTCAACACAGAAGTTTTATCTGAAGTACAGATAGTGTTCGAAGTTCAAAGCCATCGTACAATATGCATTACCAAGCAAGATCGCAAGAGATGGAAAGGACCCACCATGGTACAACAACCGAATTACAAAACTGATACGGAAGCAAAGGGAACTTCACTGCAAACATAAACATAGCCAAAGCCTCTTAGACAAACAAAAATTACACTAAGCGAAATGTAGCGTGAGGAGGTCTATGCGACAGGCGTTACAGGAATTCGAAAATAAAGTTCTATGTACTGACTTGGCTGAAAATCACAAGAAATTTTGGTCTTATGTCAAAGCGGTAGGTGGATCAAAATAAAAGTCCAGTCACTCTGTGACGAAAGTGGTATTGAAACAGAGGATGACACTCTAAAGGCTGAAATACTAAATGTCTTTTTCCAAAGCTGTTTCACAGAGGAAGATTGCACTGTAGTTTCTGCCGCACAGATTACAAAATGGTAGATATCGAAATAACTGACGGAGGGATAGAAAAACAAAATCCCTCAAAAGAGGAAACGCCGCATGACCTGATGGGATACCATTTCGATTTTACACAGAGTACGCGAAGGAACTTGGCCCCCTTCTTGCAGTGGTGTACCGTAGGTCTCTACAAGAGCGTAAGGTTCCAAAAGATTGGAAAATGGCGCAGGTCATACCCGTTTTCGAGAAGGGACGTCGAACAGATGTGCAGAACTATAGGCCTATATATCTAACGTCGGTCAGTTGTAGAAATTTGGAACATGTTTTATGTACGAATATATATTGACATTTCTGGAGACTAGAAATCTGCTCTGTAGGAATCAGCATGGGTTTCGAAAAAGGCGTTCGTGTGAAACCCAGCTCGCGCTATTCGCCCACGAGACTCAGAGGCGCCATAGAGACGGGTTCTCAGGTAGAGGCTGTGTTGCTTGACTTCCGTAAGGCGGTTGATACAGTTTGATACAGTTCCCCAGCCGGCCGCGGTGGCCGAGGGGACTGAGGCGCTTCAGTCACGGTCTACACGGCCACTGCGGTCGGGGGTTCGAATCCCCCTTCGGGCATGGATATTTGTGCCGTCCTTAGTATAAGGTAGTTGATAAGTAGTTTGTAAGTTTAGGGACTGATGACCCCGTAGTTAAGTCCCATAAGCTTAACAAACATTTGAACATTTGAACAGTTCCCCACCACTTGTGTGAAACGATTGAGGAATTTCTAGATAACAGAATGCAGCATTTCATTCACAGTGGAGAGACGTCTGCCAAAGTAAGAGTGATGTTAGGTGTGCCACAGGGGAGTGTCATGGGTCCATTGCTATTCACGATATATATAAATGACCTTGTGGATAGCATCGGAAGTTTACTGAAGCTTTTTGCGGATGGTACTGTAGTATGTAAAACGGTCGTAACAATGAAAAATTGTATTGGAATGCAGAAGGAACTGCATCGAATTGACGCATGGTGCAGGGAATGGCAATTTAATCTCAATCTAGACAAGTGTAATGTGCTGCTAATACATAGAAAAAATTATCCTTTATCATTTAGCTACACTATAGCAGGTCAGTAACTGGAAGCAGTTAATTCCATAAATTATCTGGGAGTAGGCATTAAGAGTGATTTAAAACGGAACGACCATATAAAACCAATCGTCGGTAAAGCAGATGCCAGACTTACGTTCATTTGAAGAATACTAAGGAAATGCAGTCCGAAAACAAAGGAAGTAGGTCACAGTACACTTGTTCACCCACTTCTTGAATACTGCTCACCGGTGTGAGATCCTTACCAGGTGGGGTTGATAGAGGAAGTAGAGAAGATCCAACGGAGAGCAATGCGCTTCGTTACAGGATCATTTGGTAATCATGAAAGCGTTACGGAGATGATCGATAAACTCCAGTGGAGAGACCCTATGTCGCTCGGTACGGGCTTCTCTGAAAGTTTCGAGAACATATCTTTACCGAGGACTCTAGCAGTATATTGCTCTCTCCTACGTATGTCTCGCTAAGAGATCATGAGGATAAAATCAGAGAGGCATTCCGACAATCTTTCTTTCCGCGAACAATACGTGACTGTAATAGGAGGGAGAAACGATAGGGGTACTCAAGATACCCTCCGCCACACACCGTCGGGTGGCGTACGGAGTATGGATGTAGATGATTTTACTGATGTTATTAATTTCATAACGTCTTATTTTTATTTTTCTCCGAACCATCTGAAGTTTAAAGGCACTGATATCAAGTAAGTGAGAAGATATGACAAAATAACAGGTCCACTGTCCCTTGAGTTTTTCATTACGTTTTACTGGCCAAAATTACTAATTGAAATATCGTAGTCTTTTTTCACTGAAATTCAATAAAGGTACAATCGTTATTTCGTGGCACATCTTTGCGTCGTAACGCTACTTACGTGGTAAAAAATATTGCCACAATTCGTGAAAAAAATTGAGCAATATTTACAGCAGCACCTAAGGAAAACTGAAATAAAGTCATCGATTCCTCTCAAAACTGATTATCGCATAACCCGGATTTAACTGAACTATAGTCTAATTCTAAATTTGCCCCGTAATGCTGGCGGAATGCTGACAACTGTTACGTTTCGCTTAAATATCTCATTTTGTGAATTAACACTTATTTGAGAATTAAAATCACACAAGCACATTGGACACTTTTTTTAGCATATCTAATAACCTTTCGACACATGATACACAGCTTATCCATTTCTCAGATAGCTTTTAATAAAACAATCTAGTAGCGCCTACAATAAAGTCTCGTACCTCTTACAAGATGTCTTTTGTCAACTTAGACCTGACCAACAAGAACGAGAAGCGTTGCTTACTATTATTTATACACGAACAATAACATAGATAATAACATTTATTAAATCATTTAATTTTTCTCACATATAAATTTGTTGGTGGCATGACGCGTTTACACAAGTGGTACACGTAATGTAATTGACATTTATTACTGAAAAAGCCAAATAAAATGGGAGGATCATCCTATTCGCTCCAGAAAAATACGTGGGTGGTTTCTTGGAAAAAGGGTTTCCTTCCCCACCCTTTCGTATTCAGAGCTTGTGTATCTCTCTTCCAGTTGCACTGTCAGGCAGATGTTAATCTTTCTTTCTTCTCAAGACAAGTAGCGGAAGTAGCTGGGTATCTGTATGCCACATCTGTTAGTATTGGTCAGAATGTTCCTCTTAGAAATATGAAATATTCGAGAATTTTATAAAAGATTCTAGGAAGTATGATAATAATCTAGATTCCTCCAAATTATTACAGAAACCTCAAGGAAGCTTAACAACTAAACCAATCCAAAATATTCTTCAATCTGCGGAACTTTTGAGAATGTTTGACTGCCTTCTTGTAGCGGGATCTTGCAGAGCAGGAGGGTATATTATATAGGCGAGGGCGAGTCGCATACTTCATTATCCTCCTGGAAATCAAATAGCGCGGATTTAGGAAACGTGAAAATAATGGACAGCGAAATAAATTTAAGTGAAAGTGAATTGCTTAGTCGAGTTTTTGCGTGTTAAATAATTTTAGCAGTTAACAGGTTGTCGACACGAGATCTTGCCAATGGTGGATTGAGGACGAGGAAACAGAAATAACCCAAGATTATAAATGATATAGACGAAGAGTTTTACTAAGGTAGAAAATGAACAATTTAAGGTAAGATTTAATATATAACAACGGAATGAAAGTAGAAGATGGAGGAAGAGCGACAGAGTGTGTGTGAGAGAGAGAGATGTTGTTGTTTGTTTGTTTGTATAGCTTATGGGACTTAACTACGGGGTCATCAGTCCCTAAACTTAAAAACTACTTATGAACTAGCTAATACTAAGGACTGCACAAATATCCATGCCCGAGGGGGGATTCGAACGCCCGACCGTAGTGGCCGTGCACACCGTGACTGGAGCGCCTCAGTCCCCTCGGCCACCGCGGCCGGCAGATAGAGAGAGAGTAAGCAGGCAGACAGCAAGAAAGAAACTGAAAAAGAAAGGAGGTTACAAATTGTACTGAGTACAATTACAGTGAGTGAAGTTCGTGAAAGACACCGATCGCAAGTACATCAGCAAAACATTACGAGTAATGAAAAGCATAGTACGTAGAGAATATAGTGCTGTTCGTGGGGAACTCCATTATGATTTGTCTAAAGAATACAACAAATCTACACCCCTTGCCATTGACAAAATGGATCAATGTGTTCCTTTTATGACTAAAAAATACGGTATAGGAATACCAATAACTAGCAACAAGAACCCGGCTTTGCCCGGGTTCAAAATAAGGTTTTCTGTAGAAGCGTTCAAAACCGTTTATTTGAATTTAATAAGAGGGTACATTTATGTTGAAGCAATGTGATAAACAACATTTTGGCAGTTCCATTTGGAGTACGTACAAAAAGATTTTCGTCTTTGCCCACTGTGGAGTAGATCAGAGAAGCATGTGTCTGCAAGTCTATACCAGCAATGCCAAGAGACTGACCCTGTGACTTGTGAAGACAGCATATGCGACTTATATGTATAGAGATTGCAATCGAAGTCTGTAAATGAAGTACTCTCCCCCATGCACGGAACGAAATTTTATGCAGACAGTAACCTTCATCTTGTTTTCAAG
This sequence comes from Locusta migratoria, assembly GCA_026315105.1. Lineage (NCBI taxonomy): Eukaryota > Metazoa > Arthropoda > Insecta > Orthoptera > Acrididae > Locusta > Locusta migratoria. The sequence goes on from CM048744.1 coordinate 238,323,174, forward strand.
GTCGGAGCAAAACTGTGGATTTTGGAGAAATCTATAAGTACCCTCCACCCTGCAATGAACGAAAGTTTATGTAGACAGCGCCCTTCCTCTTGTTTTGAAGGTCAATTGTGCAAAATTTCATCAAGATCACTGGGAAGATATAGATTTACACGGGCACATTGAAAACGCACTTTCACTTTTTCTCAAATTTTCCGGTTGGTTTTCCAAAAAATGGAACGAAACCTGTTTAAGAACCTTCTCTATGTAATTTTGTGTATGTGTACCAAATTTCACGTTACTTGGTTGTCTGGATCTTGAGTTATAAGAGAACAGACAGACAGACAACAAATGCGTCTTATAAGTATAGAGATGGGTCCCATGAGTGGAAATATACGATTACTACCACATGAAATTCCTCCGCAAGAATTATTTGATTACATGATTGGAGAAGCTCTAGAATTAAAGTGAGAAGGAAGGAAGATTGCCGCGGTGGAGTAGCCGAGCGGTCTAAAGGTGGGTTGTCCAAGGCGCGGCTGTTACCTGCGATTGCGGCTCGGCCCCCTTCATCTCCCTTTTCCGGCCGTGGCGGACGGTGGCGAGTCGCGAGCACGACGCCAGCCGCTGCCGTTTACCCAGGCGCGGCTCCTGGTCGGCGACTCGGAAAATTCATGACCAAAATAAAATTTCCGATTTTTTTGCTGTAAAAAATACTGCATGTTAAGGAAGCAAAGCTACATCACTTCCCACATTTAGTTTTTCGTTTCAGATTCTCGTTTTCCTTCAAAAAATTAAAAAGCGTTACTTTCGGTTGTGCGTGTTTTCTTCACTTTTTATTACCTCTCTGTCGAGTTTGAGGAAACTAATACGATAAATAATTTTGTGTTTGCATATCTTTTAGTTTCATACACCAGCTTGATAACGAAGTGTATATTTTCCCAAAATTCCTCACAGTTATTCAGATACTTAATTTTTAAGTAACCTATTGCATTAAACTTGAAGTGTTTACATCGAATAATGTAGTCGCTGGCTACTTTGCGTATTGTTCATTTTAGGTCATACATTGTTGCGGATGAAATGAAGCCAATAAATCGAAATTATTTTTAAAATTGAGAGCAGGACGATACCTGTCTCCGTTTTCGAGATTTTGACTCATATATCTGTGGTGCGGGAGCGTCTCGACTAGCGCGCCAGTTCTCTCCACGTGCAACCTGAATTGTGCGGAGGTAACAATCATCACATCTTATAAACTGTTGAAGATATTGAACCCTTTTTTTTAAAATGATAGCGTGGGAAGGAATTCATGTTTTACACAATCATTTATTCTAAAAGCTTTTTTATCTACAGGTATACAGAAATAACTATAGTTTTTTACTATGAAACGAGGTATTAATTAAACAGTATTTAATATTTATGGAGGTTTATTTCCGTCTATTACAACTAATTAAAGGCGTTTCGCTTCTTTATTTGTGAACCATCATCAATGGCAGTTTTTAGTGTTAATTCTATGTGCGACTTCATGGAGCTGTGTGTGTGTTCTCCAAAGGGATGGAAGTTTTGGTTCTTTATCTCATCACATTGCCATGTACTTCACTTTGTGACTGCAGATTTTAACTGTTAGGGTTTTCTGTAGATTGATTCTATTTTTGTGACACATGACCATGAAAGTTGCTAAACATTTTTATTAACAGGCACCTTTTAAATGACGAAACGAAATTTATACTTGAGTTTAGATTAAATGTCAGACAGTTTGCACATTAATTGGAACTTGCAGAGAGTGACATACAGAGAAAGTCCTATAACCGATTCAACAAATCTCAGTGCAACTGAAAAAAATAAATAAAAATAAAACGCAGTGACGCTAAGGCAACTGTTAATTGCGGCACTGTTTATAAGACCAGGAGTGTGTTTATCTGAAACTCCTGATGCAGCTTGCATCTCTCTCATCTCAGGCTTTTTTTCATTTTAACTGATTGTATTCACCTTCTGTATTGCCTTTGAAATAAGTCCCAGTGTTCAAAAACGTACAGTTGAAATTTTTTCCAAGGGAGATCAAAAATAGCAAACACATACCAAACAAAAGATTGAAGGCTGTTTGCTGTTTTGTTATAATTTATTTCATTCTGACTGGTTTCTGTCCTAAACCATCTTCCAGGGAATATGGAAACCAAAAAGATTTTAAAATATCGAATATGTCATCCATACCGTACACGAGACATTTGAACCTAAATGGTACACCACAACATTTATCTTTGTTCATAACACTTAGATAATTTTTACGGCGCGCTACAAAACGGACTTTATTGGTATGAATGAAATTAATGAAACTATTACATTAACGTTGTCATGCATTTCCTTACACCTGTGGGATCGCTTAAACAAAACAATTATTTACCACCAGTCACATTTTTTATTTCCATAACCCTAGAGGACAATACAGCTCCTTTTCCAACCTTCATTTCTCTTTTATTTCTTCGAATATTTTCAGTCTGCTCTTATATATGTCACTAGATTGCCAAGAAATCTAAATCTGTACGACGTACAAAGGCAATAGCTTAATGGCGAGATGATCTCATATCTTGTGAGTGGCTCATATCCGTTTTTCTTCGGTCCGGTTGGCTCGACATCTTTCTGCCGCTGCCTTGAGTCGTCCGACTCCCGTCGCAACACTGCTCACTGGTGCAGTCCTGCGATTTTCACCGTATCAGCCGCGCGCCGCACTCCAAACTCAAAGTGCGCATGCGCGAGCAGTCAGCCTCTGACGTCACGAGCCGATCCGTCGCAGCCGCAGGCAGCAATCGCGCCTTGGACAACCCACCTTAAGGCGTCTCGCTGCGGAGCGCGCGTTCGCTCGCCGTCGTGGGTGCGAGTCCTCCCTGGGGCATGGGTTTCTGTGTGTTGTACTTAGGTTAGACCTTAAGGCGTCTCGCTGCGGAGCGCGCGTTCGCTCGCCGTCGTGGGTGCGAGTCCTCCCTGGGGCATGGGTTTCTGTGTGTTGTACTTAGGTTAGACCTTAAGGCGTCTCGCTGCGGAGCGCGCGTTCGCTCGCCGTCGTGGGTGCGAGTCCTCCCTGGGGCATGGGTTTCTGTGTGTTGTACTTAGGTTAGTTTACCTCAGTTTAAGTAATTTGTAAGCTACGAACTGATGACCGCTCAGTTTGGTACGATAGATTTACAAACATTTGAAGGAAGATTAGTGTTTAACGCCCCGTCGACAGCGTGGTCATTAGAGGCGGAGCTTACGCTCGGGCTGCTCGGGTAAGGACGGGGAAGGAAATCAGCCGTGGCCTTTGAACGGAACCATCCCGGCATTTGCCTCAACTGATTTACGGAATCACGGAAACCCTAAACCTGGATGGCCGGAGGTGGGTTTGAACCACCGTCCTCCCGAATGCGAGTCCAGTGCGCTACCACTGCGCCACCTCGCTCGGTCTTGCACGAAGTAAGAGGGCGTAATGTAGGGTTATTTTGAGCAACATTCATATGCTGTGAGGAACATTAATTCAATGTTGTTGTTAATTGAAGGGATAGTCTATCATAGAATTGGGACATTGTTACCATTGCGAAAAGACTCATAAATTTTTTTAGATTTTTCCTAGGCGCTGGACGAACGTCAGTTGATTATCACAGATACAAATAGATTAGCTGAAAACCCGGCGTTGCCCGGGTATTTATTTAGTCATTCCAGCCTTGAGTTAGTACTTCTCCTATCCCTTCTCTACCTCTCTCTCTCTCTGTGAACCTCTTTTGTCTTCTAAAACCATGTTAAATTTATTGCAGAATATTTTAATAAATAAGGCTGTCTTGCATAATGTACAAAATTAGCAGTGCAATATCCATACCAAGAAAGATAGTAATTAAAATACAAATCACATATAAAATTCGTACGATGTCATATTTATTGGGTTATATGTTGCACAGTTATACAATTTTTCCGGTATATATTCATTTGTATAAGTGCTCTATGTGTGTAAAATCTGTTGCGAATACAATTAGTAGTACAGAAGTAACAGATTAAAACTTGGTGCGTGATGGAGCGGTTTTCCATGGAAAAAAAAGTTCAAATGTTTGTAAATCTATCGGACCAACGTGCGTGGTCATCAGTCCGTAGCTTACAAACTACTTAAACCTAGGTAAACTAACCTAAGGACAACACACACACACACACCCATGCCCCAGGGAGGACTCGAACCTCCACGGCGAGCAATCGCGCGCTCCGCAGCGAGGGGCTTTAGACCGCTCGGCTACTCCACCGCGGCTTTCCATGAACATTACTGTTTATGTGCTCATGTCTCATGAACTACGTGTCGTACTGTGGTACAATATCGAAGGTACATTTAGCTGTTGGTGTGTATACTGTCTGTAAAATTTCCTGCGGCTACAGTTTGTAGTGTAGAAATTATAAATTGTAACGTTTTACCGAATGCCGTAGTTTTAGTCCACGAACAGCGGGAAAATAGTAAACGAGAAACTTTTTTTTCCTTTCATCGTTTTACAGTGGTTACGTTTATGACGTCATATCTGCTGAACAATGTGTCGTATGTAATCGTTAATCCTGGAGGAACCGTTAGCTCACGGTGAGGAATATGTGTATTAAATTTGGTTGAAATCAGTCCAGTGGTTTACGAGGAAATATGCAATATTGTCACCTGATGTAGCAGTTTTTCTCGCATCTCATTGTTTATGACGTCATACCTCATGAACTGTCATACTATGATAAAATTTGGAACTTACGTTCAGTGGTATGTGTGTGTACTGTCTTATAACACTTCTCGCAAATACAATTAATAGTGCACGAATAATAAACTGTAACGTCATACCTCATGCCGTAATTTTACGGCATGAACGTCGAAAACATAGTAAGAGACAATCTTTTTTCCTTTCATCATTTTGCTGGGGTAGTCAGCGAGAAGATGTTTCCTAAAGGTTTGAAATTATGTTTAAAGTTGGTTGCAAGTACCTAAGTGGTTTCCTTCTCAAATAGTGGACTGATAAAGTCACACTATCACGTGCCGCAAGACGGGAAATTTACATAGTTTAAGACGTCATATCTCTTGAACTATCGGCCCTATTGCAAAATACTTTCTTAGTTGACATCTTCTACGTGTAAACTACATTCCTGCCAAATTTCAGCTTTATAGGTGAAGTAGTTTTCGAGATTTCGTGTTTAGTCAGTTAGTGAGTGAATGGGTGTCCTTTCGCTTTTATATAATAGAGGTTAAGAGGAGAAATCGTTAAAAATGCAGAGAATTTTACGGTAAGTGTAACAATTGGATCACGTTTTCAAAAGAGGTGCAGCTGACAGATGATATCCGATGAGTAAGAAGCCGTGATGGAAGCCCACAAAAGACTAGTTTCAGAACATGAATGTCGATTCAATGCACCTGAAACCAATGCCGCTGTAATTGTGGACAAGTCATGATACAATTACTCCCGAAGAATAGGTGGATTACAACGTATCACAGAAACACGTAGTTTTTGCGATGCACTTCTGTATCGGTTGATTTCTTAAGAGGGGAAGGCGGTTAGCCGTATCGAAGAGCAAGGTCAGTTTTCCCGCCTGCGCACACTTTCTTTGAGCTGTGTGTCACGCTCGTGCCGCGAAGCCAGGCGGCGTCACATCGTAGACGCGGTTGTAGGCACGTCAAGCTGCAGGTATAGGGCCCTCACATTCATCTTTACTGATGGTCCGTCATATAGGTCAGTGGTTCATAAACTATAGGTCGCGGGGTCTTTTCAGGTGGGTCGCGGGAATACTTCAAAATATCTTACGGATTGAAAAAATATGAACATTTATTTCAAGAGGATAGTTTCATAATATGTCAAACGACACCCACTTTAAATAATAAACTAATGTGGCTACTACTCAGGGCGTTAGAAAACGTTGCAGTCATACCACTCGGTCGTTATTGCGATATAACAACGGCGAGTCCTATTCCACTTGCATCAAGCGACACATGAGCGACATTCCCGTGATTTATTCTTCCTCTGACGGCGAGATCGTAACTAATTTGCTTGTTGCTTAGTGTGTGTACCCTGGGTTAAAGTACAGGTTTGTTTTATTTTATGCCATGAAATGAAACGTTTCAAATAATGATTAATTTTCTGACTCTGAGCTCATGAGTAAAATTAATTGTGCGGTGAACCACTTCACAAAATAGGTAAACTTTTATTGTATTATTACGCCAGTGTTTATAGATATAGCATTACAGGCATCTTACATTCGACGTTACAGCCAAAGAGCATCAATGTAAAGATACTTAACCTAACAGGGGACTGATAACCCAGCAGTTGAGTCCCCTTTAAACACACAATAACAACAACAACAACTTAACCTAAACTTGAATTTATACTGAAATGCAGCCCTATAAATCAGTGAAAATGAACAAATTAATTCGAGTGTATGCAACTAAAGTTCTGAAGGTGATATTCGTTTTTTTTCCTTCTTTTTTTTCTTAGACCCCAGCCGGGAACGTGTTCTAGTCTTTAGCTGACGACACATGGGCGACTTGCGCGTCAATGACGATGAAATGATGAGGTCGACAAAACACTCATGGCCGGTTTCCGAAACACTAGTTACCTGTCCCGTTACAGTTATCTGTGGGTTACCTGAACGTTAAGTACAAAATGTGTTTCCGAAACAACAGTTACCGTCTCAGCCGTAGTTACCGGTCCGTTAAAGATAAATGCGCGTTCCCCTGGGGTTACCTACACGTTAACTTTAGTTTTAACTATATCCGCTACGTAGCGCTAGTGCTCTTCCAAACTCAAGTTATTCAACAGTTGTTATTGTTTTTGTTTTTATGGCTGGCTTCCGTGTAATTCTCGCACAATTTTACAACTGTTGAAGCTGAAGAATGGAAGTACTTTCCTCCTCCTCGTCGTCTTCTTCTTCTTCTGATGCTACGAACAGTTCTTCAGAAGAGGAAAACTTAGCTGTACTCGGCGCTGTTGCAAGACCATGCGTTTTTCGCGTTAGAACTCAACCATTTGATCTATATAATGAGAGCGAGTTTCATATCCGTTTCAGACTGAAAAAACTAACTGTCCTGAGGTTATTGCAACGAATTGGACATAATTTCGAATCGATTACTAACAGAAATCATTCAATAAGTTCCATGAATCAACTTTTAGTGACTCTGAGATTTCTGGCAACTGGTGCATTTCAAATTTTATTAGGTGGCGACATGCATATTCATAAATCGACTAGTTGTCGTATTATAAGTAAAGTGATACCGCAAATTGCAGCTTTGCACAATGCATACATATTGATGCCACAAAATGCAACAGATATTGCTGAACTAAAAAATTCTTTTCACGCGATAGCCAGATTCCCATCAGTAAAAGGCTGCATAGATTGTACCCATGTCAGAATGATGTCCGCAGGTGGTGAAAACGCTGAACAATATAGAAACAGGAAAGGGTATTTTTCATACAATGTCCAGGCAGTTTGTGATGCGAACTTACGCATAATGAACATAGATGCACGCTGGCCAGTATCAACACACGACAGCAGCATTTTTAGGGCATCTTCATTATCCCTCAAATTCACAGAAGGAGAATTTACGAACTGTTTCTTGCTTGCTGACAGTGCATATCAACAAAAGAAGTTAATTTAACCCCATTTCTACATCCTCAAAACGTTGAAGAAGAGCGCTATAATAGTGCACATATAAGAACACGAAATTGCATAGAGAGATGCTTCGGTGTTTTAAAAAGAAGATTTCCTGTATTGTCTTTGGGGTTTCGTACTAAAAAAGAGACAACTTTGGCGGCAATAGTGGCATGCGCAGTCCTACACAACATGGCTATACAGGAAAATGAAGCTTTACCTAATATAGAGATTGAAGCAGATTACGACGACCTGGTACCCACAGAAAATTTGCCCGACAATCAGGGCAATGCCATCCAAGCTGCTTTGGTCCAAACTGCATTTATGTAATGTAATGGTAAAGAATGAACTTAATAATATCTAAAAACATTTTTCAGAGAAGAAAATAATTTTATTCAATAATTGCTAGACATGTACAGTACTGAAATATATAACATCTGAATAATTATGATTGGAGTTGTTTCAATTTATTTTTATATTCCAGCTCTTTTATTTTTAAATCATATTTTTTTATCTTTTTCTCAAGTTCTAAAAGTTCGATTTTTTTTTCATTTTGTTTCGCCCTCATTAATCTTTCTTCTCGTTTCATCAATAATTCTTCTTCCAGGATGGTCATTTTCTTTTCTGCCAGCATTCCCTCTGTAACTGTTTTTGATTTTTTTCGGCTGATAATGGTCTCACTTAACTCTTCTAAAGCATCGTATTTTTTTCTTTTATCCCCTTGTTTTGATTTCATGGATTTGTCTTTGTGAGTGACACCTGCAGAAATCTCATTGTTCAAATCCAAGATAATTACGTCCCCTGGTACTGTAGTGAAAAGACTACCACTACCACCACCAATACCAAGAGCAGCAGTTGAACCTGTAGCTGAACAAATTGTGTCCTTCTCTACATCTGCTGTGTTAAAATGCATACTTGTTGTTGATGGGTCTTCTGGTTCTTCACATTCATATAGTGTAGCACTTGAGTCATATGGATTTTTATCTGGTTCAAACTGGCATCTAAAACTTGATATTATCTTGATATCAATGTCATCAGATTTAGGAGTGTGAGTACCACCTCCTGTTTTTGCATATCCAATCTGTAATGTATACAAAACGACAGGACCTAAGGTTTTTTATGCGCTTTATTGTTCCGTAATGCAATTGTTATAACCTACTGAAATGGACCTATGGATAATGTACTAAGCAAAATTATTGTTCATTGTTAGTAAATTATTACTATTAAGGGCAGTACTAAAAGACCTGATACCACCTGTCTGCTTTAACCAATGACGTCATTGAATGGGACATACCAAACGGGAAAAAACGCGGAAAACAACAATCCGGGTTAAATTTTACATCGCGGTCGGCGGTCGTGAGACATAATGTTGGCAGCGAGTGACGTATGCATTAGCTGCATCTCCCTTGCGATTGGTCAAGTGACTGAGAAATAATTGCTAACATTATATCAAGCGGTCGCCGACCAGGGTGTAAAACTTTTACCACATTCCGAATCACAAAACAATGCTCTCGTAATAAAACTTTCAATTACGCACAAAAATACTTTCCTTTGAAATAGTGTCCTGCCATGCAATTGCTATTACGACCGATCAGTGTTTCAAGTGATTAGTGTTTTATATTAAATCATGGGGCTTGGGTAGGTGGATGGGTGGACATAAATTTATTAGTTTAAATTGTAAAAAAGTAAGGTTACATTCACAGAACAATGGGAAGAGGAATACTTTAATTTATGAAAATAGATGTCGACAACAGAAATAATACATATGATTTTTAATACTAACCCTGTCTTCGTTGTTGTTTGTCCTAGCTTTTCTTTTTAAAACAGAATACAGCTCTTTGAGCTGCCGTACCGTTCTCTCTCCTGTCTGACTTGATGAATTATACAGCTTTGTGACATATTCCCAAGCCTGTTGCTTTTCTAAAATAGTCGAGCCATCTGTCCTTTTATTTTCAATAATTGATTTCCTTTCTAAGACAAGGTCAGTTAAAAGGTTTTTCTCAAACAGAGTAAAATTTTTTCTTCGCTTGTCGCCCATTGCGTTTCAAAACAAACAAAACTCGTGACACCTACACAAACTATTGGCGCGTCTTCGATTTGCCCTTAATAATCGATAAAACTCGAGTAATTGCGAGTTTCGTTAGTAGTGGCATCTGTGAGCTATTGAGACGTACTATTAGCATCGACAGGAGGCGTAGTTACCGCGCCGTTAACTAACGATCGTTGAAAACAGCTACGGGAAACCCAAGGAAGTTATCTGGCATGTTAAATTTTAACGCGGCGGTAGCTAACGGTACGGTAACTGTAGCTTTCCAGAAACCGGGCATCAGTCTGCGAGTGAAGAAAATCTCCAACCTGACTGGGAATCGATCACGGGCCCCCGGCGTGGCAATCTAACACGCTATCCTCTCAATATAAATGGAAATGGGACTCACCAGACCAGGCAACATGTGTCCAGTCATCAGGAGTCCAATGTCAGTGTTGACGGCCGCACATGTCGTGCAGTCATCAAGGATACATAAGTGGGCCTTCCGCTCTGAAGGCCCATATAAAAGTTGTTTCTTTGGATAGTTCGCATGTTGACACTTGTTGATGGCACTGAAATCAGCAACAATTTGCGGATGGATTGCTCTTCAGTCGCGATGGTATGGCCGAGCACACTAAAGCGCCTTGCTACATAGCGCGCAGTTGCTCCCCGTCGGGAGTTCGTGTCCACTCTCGGCCATGTGTGTGTGTGTGTGTGTGTGTGTGTGTGTGTGTGTGTGTGTGTGTTGTCCTATGGTTAAAGTTAGGGACTGATAAGCAGAGTTAGGGACTGATAACCAGAGTAATTAAGTTCCATGTATTTCCAAACACTTCAACTTCTCGTCAGTCGTCGTTAGCCATTGGTCCCATTCTTGCAGGATCGTTTTCAGACGGCAGTGATGTCGGCGGTTTATATATTATACTGCATACCCTTTGATATTCACGGTGCACTCGTGACATGGTCGTACAGGAAAACCTCCTCCCCCCCCCCCCAAATCACTACCTCTAACACTGTTCCATGACTCGTGCGCCGAATAAATCGTGACGAACTACCATTGCGGGAAAAGTAACCAAGCGCCCGCGCCAGATACCTTTTGTCTTATACAGGGTGTTACAAAAAGGTACGCCCAAACTTTCAGGAAACATTCCTCACACACAAACAAAGAAAATATGTTATGTGGACATGTGTCCGGAAACGCTTGATTTCCATATTAGAGCTCATTTTAGTATTTCAGTGCAAATGTTCTATTTACGGATGAGGCTTCATTGCACTAAATTTTCACAAACAACATGTGTGGACTGACGAGAATTGTGCAATCATTTCATCAACACATATTTTCTGTGAACGTTTGGGCAGGAATTGTTGGTGATGTCTTGATTGGGCCTCATGTTCTTCCACCTACGCTCACTGGAGCACGTTACCGTTATTTCATAGGGGATACTCTACCTGTTCTGCTAGAACATGTGCCTTTACAAGTACGACACAACATGTGCTTCATGCACGATGGAGCTCCAGCACATTTCAGTCGACGTGTTCGTACGCTTCTCAACAACAGATTCCGTGACCGACGGATTGGTAGAGGCGGACCAATTCCATCGCCTCCACGCTCTCCTAACCTCAACCCTCTTGACTTTCATTAGTGGGGGCATTTGAAAGCTCTTGTCTACGTAACCCCGGTACCAAATGTAGACATTCTTCGTGCTCGTATTGTGGACGGCTGTGATATAATACGCCATTCTCCAGGGCTGCATCAGCGCATCAGGGATTCCATGCGACGGAGGGTGGATAAATCTACCCCCGCTAACGGAGGACATTTTGAACATTTCCTGTAACAAAGTGTTTGAAGTCACGGTGGTACGTTCTGTTGCTGTGTCTTTCCATTCCATGATTTTTTTTTTTTTTTTTTTTTTTTTTTTTTTTGGGACAAAACTACGGGGTCATCAGTCCCTAAACTTACAAACTACTTATCAACTAGCTTATCCTAAGGACGGCACAAATATCCATGACCGAGAGGGGATTCAAACCCCCGACCGCAGTGGCCGTGCAGACCGTGACTGGAGCGCCTCAATCCCCTCGGCCACCACGGCCGGCCATTCCATGATTAATGTGATTTGAAGAGAAGTAATAAAATGAGCTCTAACATGGAAATTAAGCGTTTCCGGACACATGTTTACATAACATATTTTGTTTCTTTGTGTGTGAGGAATGTTTCCTAAAAGTTTGGCCGTACCTTTTTGTACAACCCTGTACAGGCGTTGCCAACCGCATCGGCGTCCTCTGAGCGTTTTCCAAATGTGTGTTTGCATACGCATGCCTATACCAGTTCCTTTGGGTCTTCAGTGTATGTCTGATGCACAATCATAAAAAATAAAAGCTTTTTTTTAAAGAGATTACCGATAGTTAATATTCCACAAATATTTGTGGTATGAAAAGTATTATATGTATTTATTTTTTCCAAATTATGGGTGTGACATGAGAAAACTTTGTCAATGTCGAGTTTTGCCTTGTCGTCTAAATCGACGGGCCATTTTCCAGTTAGAAGTTGAATGTTTCTGCAAGTCAGTGTTTAAGGCACCTCGGAGAACGATGGATACCAAATGATATTGATTCTGCCTTATCACTTCGAATACACAAGTCTTTTCACTGTAAAGCATTACGTTTAATTCGATGAAAAGTCTAAGTAATTATAAAAGCGTTCCTGGAAGTATATATACCAAAGCAGCAAACCTCGTTTATCCTAGGACCATCGTTTCAATTGCACATAAGAGAGTTGGAACGTAAATAGTGATAACTATTTATTCACAACCGATACATAAGCATTACATGTTTGCACTTGTTACACTTGATGTAGTCACCAACGTTGTGTAGATCCCGTTGCCAGCGATGTGGAAGGCGTGGTGTACAGTTAGGCTATAGAATCTCTGGGACAATTCTGAAGCGAATGCCAAGAATAGCTTCGATCACTATTACAGTACCAGTATGCCCTTCTTCTTCAGAGACGTTAGGATGACCTGCCCGATGCATGTCTGCCACAGTTTGCCGACCTTCGTTCAAGGCTTTCACACAACGTGCTTCTTTTCTGTACGGCAATGCCGATTCCTAGCACACCTCTTGAAAACCTTGATGACACTGTACGACCTCTGTCACACTCAATCTTGATCCAAATCCGTTGTTCCTGTTTCGAAAATATAGTGAAACCGTTACGTTATACCGACCGCTCACAAATGACTTCTTCGATTGTGCGCACTCCGATAACGTGGGACGGGCGAGTCCATTGGTCGGAGGTAAGGTAGATCTGTCAACAACGTGTGCTATCGGCGACAATAATAGATTCCATTGCATAGTGTTTCCACAGCAGTGTTGCCACTATTTAAGTAAATTTGTGAAACCCCTTGATGGACCTTTTTTTTCCTTTTAGTTCTGTATGACAATTTCAACAGCTCATGGCGTGAAGATTGAAGTGCCGATGACGATGCTACTTCTCGCCGATTCAAACTACACCAGCTCAACCGTGTTGCGTTTCAACTGAGAAACGAGACGAAATCCTGGAATCTCAATGAGGTCGTCACGGATGTCGTCACTTCTGTCACGTTCTTCCGTCGTCAATATATATTTCTGTCCCCCATCCCGTAGACATTTTTTTTTGTCAACGGCTAGGATATGGCCTCACCTAAGGCATTACTTCTTAGCGTTAGTTTAATGTTTATGTTTATATTTATGTGTGTTAAATTAGTCTGAATTTATAAAACGTTCTCGGTACTCAAGCCGCGTCATTTCGAATAAAATACTCGAGCTTTCGATGACCATCTCCGCCATCGCCGTAAGGAGTCAGGAGTTCACTGACTGATGGTCTTCTTCTTTATTCTTATTTTTAGAGAATTACATTTCCTCGGCCACGGGGGGGGGGGGGGGGGGGGAGGGGTTCAAATGCCAATAAAGAAAAAAATCTAATATATAGAGTGTCCGTATGTTTGTACGTGTTGCATACAAATCTACAATTTTGTTCCATCTTTATGAAATTTTGTACACGTAAGCTTCTATCCATGAGGACGGTCGCCGTAAGTGTAAGAATCACATACGATATATAGTTCACGAGATATGACGTCATAAACAATGAGATGCGCGACAATGCTGCTCATTTTCTCCTAAACCATTGGACCGATTTCAACCAAATTTGGTACACACATTCCTTAAAGGTATAGGAGTCAACAATCCGAAGATTGGTTTGAACACCACAGTGCTTTACTAGGCATGGTCCTGTTTGGAGGTGGTATGCTGTTGCCTTCCTCCGACCTTCGAACTGACTTACCCAGCCAGTTATAGGGGGACCTACAGTTTAACGTGGGTTCCGAACCATGGTGCTACTCACATGAGCAATAATGCCAGAGGTGAAAGAAGTGGAAAGTGACAGATAAAAGTCCTAGCACCTGTCGGGGATCGAACCCGCGACCTTCCGATTTGTAGTCTGGCACGCTACCACTGTGCAACCGAGGGGCACACACAGTCCTTACCGTGAGGTAATAATTGCTGCACATGGTTCAAAAGATATTACGTCATAAGCAATAGAAATCACACAAAATGCCATATAATGCGGCGAGACTTTCGAAATACACTGTATGAGAATGACAGTACTTAGCGACTTGCAACAAACTTTAAATATAATTTCAAACCTTTATTAAACTTTTTCTCGCTGACAACCATAGCAAAATAATTAAAGGAAAAAAGTTTCTCGCTTACTGCATTTCCGCTGTATATGGAGTAAAACTACGGCTTTCGGTATGACGTTATAATTTATAATTTCTACATTACAAATTGTAGCCGCAGGAAATTTTACAGACAGCATACACACATAAAGCTGAATGTACCTTCTCAATTGTATCACAGTAGGACACGTAGTTCATGGGATATGAGCACATAATAAACAGTAACGTTCCTGGAAAACCGCCCCATCAGGCACCACGTTTTAGTATATTACTTCTTTACTACTAATTTTATTCCCAAGAACATAAAGCCCTTATACCTGAAAAATGGCAGAAATAAATATATAAATACCCGGACAACGCCGGATTTACAGCTAGTAAAATATAAAAACTGATCCGGGAGTCAGTGAACTGATGACGATGACTGAAACGGCCATCGACTGCTCGAGTATTTTATTCGAAATGTCGCGGCTTGAGAACGTAGAACATTTACGAATGCCGTCGCGAAAACTCACTGTCTGAATATTTTGTATCACACTTATACCATCTTACAGGTGTAGTAGTATCCTAGTACCCTATTCAGCGTTGTTCGTAGTCCCATGGTTCTTCTTCCAGCGCGTGCGCGGTTGTGTGTGTGTGTGTGTGTGTGTGTGTGTGTGTGTGTGTCGGTGCGTGCGTGTGTGCTTATGTTTCATTAGATCAGATAGTACTTATTGCCAAAATCGTGAATAAGAAATTAATAATGTGTACATGATATTTAGAAGACATGTACTCGTTTAGATTTTAATTTTTATATATTATTATTTTCAATTATTCCCCTTAAAGAGAGCGATTGAACTTGAGTAATTATGACTTCTTCTTCCTTCATTCTTCCCAAATTCTCTTCATGCGTTCACTGTCTTCTGTCTTGCGTTCTTCTGACCACTTTTTTTCCTGTTCTGTTCTCCGAGTATTCTTGTTTGTGTTTCTTTATAATGTTCCTGAACTGTTCTCTATTGTTTACGTTGTCTTGTGTGATTCCCAGTTCTTTAATATCCTCTTCTGTTTTAGTGATCCACTTCGTCTTGTTTTTGCTCTTGTTTGCTATCTCAAATATTTGCCTTGTGAGCCTGGTTTCATTCATCCTGCTGATATGTCCATAAAATTTCATCCTTCTCTTTCTGATGGTGTCAGTTATTGTTTCCATGTATTTGTAAATCTCTCTAGTTGGCCGCTTTATCCAAATTCCTTCACGAAACACTGAACCATATATTTTCCTCAAAATTTTTCTTTCCTGTTTTTCAATCTCTCTGATCTTCGTATGATCATGAATCACTGTAGTTTCTGCAGCATAGAGTGCCTCTGGTAGGACTACTGTATTTGTAATGCCTTAGTTTTGCATTGACATAAATAGATTTCTTATTGTAATGGTTCCAAGTTAGCTTATATGCTCTTTGTAATCTTGAGACCATTTCTTGATTGGCTATTGAGTTCAGTCCTGATGGTTGTATCATCTCTCCTATATATCTGAAGTGAGAAACTTGTGCCACTTTTCCATACTGAGTTGTGATGGGGAGACTATCTGCAGGCTTGTTTTCCATGTATTGAGTCTTTTCATAAGAGATGTGTAGCCCAGTTTTCTGTGAGATTTCATGAAGCTTCTCCAGTGCTAGTCTCGCTTCTTCTCTGTTGTTTGTTAGAATAGCAAGATCGTCCGCGAAAGCCAGACACTTCACCCTGATACTCTGCTCATTTTTAATTCCAAGTTGAATTCCCTTAATTTCTCTTTCCCATAAATATACCATTCCGTTACCATTCAGAAATTCTTCCAATTTCAAGAAATTATTTTAATTTGTGTGTGTTTTGTTAGGGTTTTTGCGAAGTGGGTATGTCTGTTTGAATATATTGCGTAGAATGTGTGATGAAGCATCAGCGAATTTGATTAATATGTCCCATTTACCCGGGTCTGTCATAGCTAGATTCAGTTCTTCGACAGGTGTGTATAGGGAGCCGTATTCCCTGCATGTGCGGCCATCGCTTAGGCTGAGGTTCGCACTCTGCAAATGAGCGGTGTAAGTGCTACCGATGGCGAGTGGCGCAAGAACATTGAGCGGTTTCACACGGACCCACAGCGACTAAACGGTTGCGCGGTTGGTGGTCTGCTCCACCGCAAAAAGCGGCCCTACTTGTGATCCAGAAACGAGCCTAATGGCAGCGTTCACACTGCTCTGCAGCCACACCTCTATTTCAAACGTGCGAGTACTGCGCTGCGATTTACGTTTCACCAGCTATCGATGACTCTTAAAAAGTCCATTACCTCAATCAATAAAATTTGTAGTTACCTGAACACCACGCTTCATATGGAAGTTTTGTAAATTAATCATATGGCAAAATAGTCTCCTCTTTATGTGCTGCCTTATGCCAAATCTTTGTTTCGATATATCCAATCATGTATTATTCTTTAAAGAAAGGCTGTGTTAGCTCAGTGGTTAAAGCATGTGCTTAGTAAGCAGGAGGTCCCGGGTTCGAATCCCGGTGACAGTAAAAGCTGTGTGTGTGTGTGTGGATGTTGTTGAACCTATCGTTAAATCAGACAGCAAATTGTTCATTAACACAGCAATTTGGTTTAATTATGGCCCTGATATTGATGTATATACTATTAAATAAGAAACAGTGCATTAAACTGATTATGTGCGCAACGGATATTTTAAACACAAAACAACTGTGACAAGTCACCATTTGAAACAGACACTGACTATACTCAAAAATTTTGACTGCGAGAAAGATTTTAAAAAACCACAAATCACTTTCTTAATGCTTGACTGTAAGAATTTTATGCAGATCAGTTTCTAATTATTGAAATTTAGTATCATAGTCAATTAACTATCATTTACTATGGCACCACAACGAAATCTGTTCAACAATATTATTAAAATCAATACTGCACTTTAAATCCACTAATAACTAATTATCAAATGAAGGAAGTAGGTTAATTTCTAACTACGTAAATGAAACAGGAAAGAAAGGTCAAGTTACTTATTATTAATAATCAGCATTACATTACCTACATAATACAACTTCTGACTTGCTGGCAAAGCAGCCTCTGCTCTACATCGGAGCCATACACACAACCCAACCGCTCTCTAAGCGAGCTGAACCACAAGTGCTACTCTCTCTCAGTGCGAGCTACAATGCTATTCAATACATGATCTTTGCCAAAGATGAGACTTTCACAAAGTACACATATCGATACATACAGTAGAAGCGATATTATACATTTTCTTGTAAGCAAGTTACTCGACACAAAACAGGAGGTACAATATTAGACATTTTCTTACAAAAATATATTTTATGGACACGTTTCAACAGGACAAATTTTAATTCAATGCCTCTCCTTATATTCAAATATTCAATTGTTTGTAAATCTGTTGAACCAAACTGCCTAGACTTACAAACTACGTAAACTAACCTACAATAAAGACATCACACACACACACACACACACACATGCCCGAGGGAGCACTCTAACCTCCAGTGGGAATGGCCGCCCTGTCCATAGCATGACGCCTTAGACAACGCGGCTACACCCGCGCGGAATAGGAACCAAGTAAAACTTCCCGGCAGATTAAAATTGGTGCCGGAACCGAGACTCGAATCTGGGACCTTTGCTGTGGGTAAGTCATGTCTCGACAATATCCTTTCTTCCAGGAGTGCTAGTCCTGCAAGGTCCGCAGGAGATCTTTTGTGAAGTTTGGGAAATAGGAGGCGAGGTACTGGCAGAATTAAATTTGTGAGGACGGTTGGTCAGTCGTGTCGGGATAGCTCAGTCGGTAGAGCGCTTGCCCGCGAAAGGCAAAGGCCCTAGGTTGGAGTCCCGGGTTCGGCACACAATTTTAATCTGCCAAGAAGCTTCATATCAGCGTACACTCCGCTGCAGAGTGAAACTTTCATTCTAGGACCAAGTAGTTTACATATCACCCATTCTGTCGAGCTAGTTAATAGATTGAGTTGGTTTACGTTATAGGAGGCGATCTATTTACATTATTGTAAAAAGATATAAAATAGCCAAGATCGCTTATCATCAGTTTTTATTAATGACGACCGGTTTCACTGATCTATGTCAGCATCATCAGGTCAAATAAAATATTTTACAAGGCCATAATCTTGTAACGTCAAATAGTTGTTATATAAAACGATTTACAGTGCATAACTGCACTAAGTCATTATAATAAAACGTAATTAAGACAGTGAGTGAGAAAAGCAAACAAAGCAGTTTGCTTTTGTCACTCACTGTCTTAATTACGTTTTATTATAATGACTTAGTGCACTTATGCACTGTAAATCGTTTTATATAACAACTATTTGACGTTACAAGATTATGGCCTTGTAAAATATTTTATTTGACCTGATGATGCTGACATAGATCAGTGAAACCGGTCGTCATTAATAAAAACTGATGATAAGCGATCTTGGCTATTTTATATCTTTTTACAATAGTTAATAGATTGCTAAACCCGTCCAACTTAAAAAAAAAAAATTATCTGATTTTCATCTGCAGCAACATATGACCCAACAAGCACCAAACCCAAATTCCAGCGATCTCTATTTTCCAATATAAAATTTCTGGAATTCTTGTTGTACTTTTCTCATTCTGTAAATATCACTCAAACTATGACCACTAGCAAAATATTGAATGATTTAACTGCCATTTGACTGCCTTATTTTATTCTTTTCAATCGCAATCCAGATTTCGGCTTTGGAGCCATTATCAAGTGTACTTTTTCACGAATTAAATAGCTCCAAAGCCGAAATCCGAATTGTGATTGAAAAACTTGAAATAATACAGTCAAATGGCGGTGAAATAATTCAATAACTATTGGATGACTGTGTCTCTTGAGTACAACAAAGTATTTACTGACAAAATAGTAGTCAATTCATCAAAAAAAGTGAACCATGCAGCTATAGTATGTGATAGTATAAAATTTGTTACGGAAAAGTTCCTTTACAATCGTTAGATAAATAATGCAACTCAACAGGCCTGCTGGTCTTCTCATTTTCCCTGTCGAACTGCTCGCTTTTGGGCTCAATCTTACACCGCGTGAGACGTTTAGAGTGGTGCCGAACCGGATTTCTTACTGTTGAGCCAACTGACGAGGACGCCATCCAGGAAACATACGGTGAACCATACAATGAGAGAGACGGGCTTAGCGGTCAATTCGTAGGGGGCTTTGTTCCTGCCGAAGAAGCTCCTGTAAAGTGGAAGATGTTCGTAGCGCGGCCGATGGGATGTACAGGCCCCAGCGCAGACGTGATGTCACGTAAGCAAGGTAGTTCCGAGGCCTACGAGAAAGACAGGCAACGGTCCGCACATCATATCACGTGATCCGCGGCCAACGGGAAAGACAGGTCCCAGCGCGCACATCATGCCACGTAAGCAAGGTAGTTCCGAGCCGGCGCGGTCGCTAGCTCAGTGGCTGCCCGCTATGACGCATGGGCCGTGCCGTGCCAGCCAATTGGCTAGCGACCGCGCCGGCTCGGAACTACCTTGCTTACGTGGCATGATGTGCGCGCTGAGGACTGTCTTTTGTCGCCGGCCACGACGTGATCAAGTGAGGCCTGAGCCGGCGCGGTCGCTAGCTGATTGGCCGGCCGCTGGGGCACAGCCCACTGTCTCATACTGGCTAGCCAATCCGCTAGCGACCGCGCCGGCTGAGGCCTCACTTGATCACGTGATATGACGGCGGGCCCCGGGCTGTATCTCTCGTTGGCCTCGGGTAGTTCCCAGCCAGCGCGATCGCTAGCTCAGTGGCTGCCCGCTATGACGCAGTGGGCAGTGGCCAATCGGCTAGCGATCGCGCCGGCTCAGAACTACCTTGCTTACATGGCATGACGACTGCGCGGGAGCCTGACTTTCTCGTCGGCCGCGGTTCGTAGGAAGTGTTGTCACACCACCGGCAGACAGGGATCGCTCAGTGCTGTACTGCGTTGCCATACTAGGACAATGACAGGAACCGACTCGGAGAACGAGGTGAAGTCAAATGACGTTTTCCTTCACAAACCCTATTCAGTGATGTCAATGATGTATCCTCTTATTTATCGAAAAAAGTTTCGACTGAGAGTTCTTACAAAAAAAAAAAAAAAAAAAAAAAAAAAAAAAAAAAAAAAAAAAAAAAAAAAAAAAAAAAAAAAAAAAAAAAGGGGTCCAGTATACCCGAACTCTGAAACATGTGCCTTAAGAGCTATGAACTCTCATTGGTTCAGTAGTGATGTTTCACGATATCGAACAACTGTTCACAGCTGAAAGATAACACTGTCAGCATTGAAGACAGCTACAACTACGTCTACATAAATACCCTGCAAGTCACATTGAAGTGCATGGCAGAAGGTACATCAAACCACATTCATGGTATTTCTCTCCGTTTACTTTATTTTGATGATCATGTCTTCCTCTATAGGTAGGTGCTAACAAAATATGTTCGCATTCGGAAGGGAAGGTTGATGAAAGAAATTTCGGAAATAGATTTCGTTGTAACGAGTAACGTCTTTCTTTTAATGATATCCACCTCAACTCTCGCATCATTCCAGTGACACTCTCTCCCCCATATCGCGATAATACAATAGTCTGTCAATCCCACTTAAACGAAAGTGCGGCAGTCGGAGGTGATGGTTGTATGACAGTGTTGTGTGCCTGTGTGATTGCGTGAGTGTTCTATTTTCTGAAGAAGGCCATGGCCGATAGCTGAATGTGTTGTTTGTGTGTGTCTTTTGTATGTGCCTGTCGCAGCTCGTCGCCACGTCTTTGCGGTGAGTTGTAAACTGTCCTCACTATATTATTAATTCCAACCTGGATTTTCCATTATTATATTCCACTTAAACGAAAGGTAGTCTTTGGTTCGCTGTCCCTACAATATTTTCTTTCCAGTTCGTTTGTAATTGTTACTCCTAGGTATTTAATTGATTTTAAGGCCTGCAGTTTTGACTGATTTATCGTGTAAATGAATAACGGGCTTCTTTTAGTGGTCATATGGATGACTACAGACTTATCATTATTAAGGGTCAATTGCCACTTTCGCACCATGCAGGTATTTAAATCATTTTGGTTTCTTTTGATCTTCTGGTGACTTTACTAACCGATAGGCGACAGTATCATCCATGGGCTAACGGAGCTACTCAGATTGTCTTCTAAATCGTTCCCTGGGGAACGCCTGATATCACTTCTGTTCTACTCGATGACTTTCCGTCAATTAAAACATTCTGTGTCCTTTCTGACAGGAAATCACGAATCCAATCGCACAGTTTTGGCGATATTCCATAAGCACACAGTTTGATTAGAAAACGTTTGAGAGGTACAGTGTCGAAAGCCTTCTGGAAATCTAGAAACACGGAAACTATTTGACATCCCTTATCGATAGCACTCATCACATCATATATCACAAGAATTATACTTTCTGAATCCGTGTTGACTATCGGTCAATAGGTCGTTCTCTTCGAGGTAGTTGATAATATTTGAGGAAAGTATATGTTCTAAAATCCTGCTGCAAACCGACGTCAGTGATATAGACATGTAATTTTTCGGACACTCCTATTGCCTTTCTTGAATATTGGCATAACCTGTGCAACTTTCCAGTCTTTTGGTATGGAGTGTTCGACGAGCGAGCAGTTCTATATGATAACTAGGTATAAGGGCTATTGCATCAGCATACTCTGAAAGGAAACTAATTGGTATACAATCAGGACCGGGATACTTTTGTTAAGTGATTTAAGTTGCTTTAATACACCAGGGGTATCAACTTCTAAATTTCGCATGCTGGCAGCTGTTCGTCATACGATTTCTGGAGTGTTTGCTTGGTCTTCTTTCATGAAGGAATTTCGGAAGGCTGTATTAAAAAATTATGTTTTAGCAGAACTGTCATCAGTAACATCACCGTTACTATCGCGTAGTGAAGGTACTGATTGCGTTTTACCGCTAGTATACATACGACCAGATTTTGTTAGGATTCTCTACCAAATTACGTGATAGGGTTTCGTTGAGATATTTATTATAAGCTTCTCGCATTGGAGTTCGAGCTAAATTTCGAGTTTCTGAAAGACAGCCAGGATTGCGGATTTTGTGTCCGTTCAAATTTGGCATACTTATCTTTGCCGTTGCAAGAGTGATCTGACCTGTTTTGTGTACCACGGCGGGTCAGACCGCTTTTTTGTTATTTCAATGGCTGTCAATATTATTTCTTTGAACGTAAGCCATATCTGATCTGCACTAACATTGTTAGTTTCGAAAGTCTGGAGATTCTCACTCAGGAAAGCGTTAATCGAATTTTTTTTTATCTGATTAAACTTTTGTCTGTTTTGATAGTCTTTATTAGCTTCGGATTATTGGTTACTAAGAGGTCAAGTATATTTTCACAACCATTTACTATTCTAGTAGCTTCATGAACTAACTGCTCGAGATAATTTACGGAGAATACTATTTCGGACGATGTTTGCCTCCCTAAGTCGCCACCTTTTCTGAACTTTGGTCCAAGTTTTCTTTGAACATTTCCGCAATCGAATAGTATGAGTCGGGGAGTCGGTAAGCCAATACTTAATTAATTCTTGTTGTCAGGTATAAACTCTACCCATACCAACTCACAGGAACTACCTACTTCAATTACGCTAGAAGATAAACCGATTGTGATAGCAATAAATACGCCACGACCTGTTTTAGTCAATTTATCCTTGCTGAACACCATTTACCCCTAAGTAAAAATTTCAGCTGAATTTATCTCAGCCTTTAGCTAGCTTTCGGTACCTATGATGATTTGAAATTCAGTACTTTTTACTAGCGTTTGGAACTCTGGTATTTTTCCCAACACAGCTATAACAATTTACAATTGTTAGGTCAAAGGTTTTTAGATATTTGTTCGTCCTTTGACCTGTATCCTTTGAGGTTGAGCCGGCCGCGGGGGCCGAGGGGACTTAGGCGCTCCAGTCACGGTCTGCACGGCCACTACGGTCGGGGGTTCGAATCCCTACTCGGGCATGGATATTTGTGCCGTCCTTAGTCTTAGTTATTTCATAAGTAATTTGCAAGTTTAGGGACTGATGACCCATAGCTATACAAACATTTGAAACTTTTTTTTAGGTTGAAAACCTTCCGGTGTGCTGATTCAGACCCTCCACTCGGCTCTGTAACAGAGGTCCACAGTCGGTCTTGTCAACTATGCTGCAGATGGTGACCTCTGCTTTCATGTTGCAAGCAAGACTGTCAGTATGTACTTCAGATAGCCGCTCAAAACCTGAGAGAATCTCTTCAGATCCGAAGCGACACACATAAAATGTTCAAATGTTTGTAGAACTTATGGGACTTAACTACTGGGTAATCAGTCACTATGCTTACAAACTACTTATGAACTAGCTAAGACTAAGGACGGCACAAATATCCATGCCCGTGGGAGGATTCGAACCCCCGACCGTAGTGGCCGTGCAGACCGTGACTGAAGCGCCTCAGTCCCCGCGGCTGGCGCGACACACATCATTGGTACCGAGATGGGCCACCACCTGCAGTTGGCTGCATCTCGTCAAATATTCCTAGAACCGTGTAAGATATCGAAATAGTGTTTTCGCCCAGATGAATTGTAAGAAAGTCCTCACTAAACGAAGTATAGTCTTTTGTCATAACTATATATAGAAGAATGGAAAAGCTGGTAGAAGCTGACCTCGGGGAAGATCAGTTTGGATTCAGGAGGAACATAGGAACCCGGGAGGCAATACTCACTTTACTTCTTATCTTAGAAGATAGATTAAGGAAGGGCAAACCTACATTTTTAGCTTTTGTAGATTTGGAGAAAGCATTTGACAATGTTGACTGGAATACACTCTTTCAAAATCTGAAGTCAGCAGGGGTAAAATACAGGGAAAGGAGAGTTATTTACAACCTGTACAAAAGCCAGACCGCAGTCATTAGACTCGAAGGGCATGAAAGGAAAGCATCAGTTGGGAAGGGAGTAAGACAGGGTTGTAGCCTTTCTCCGATGTTATTCAATTTGTACATCGAGCAGGCGGTGAAGGAAAGCAAGGAAGAATTTGGAATAGGGATTAAAGTTCAGGGGGAAGAAATAAAAACATTGCGTTTTGCTGATGACATTATAATTCTTTCAGAGACAGCAAAGGACCTGGAAGAGCAGTTGAATGGAATGGACAGCGTGTTGAAGAGAGCATATAAAATAAACATTAACAAGAGCAAAACAAAATTAATGGAATGCGATGCTGAAGGAATTAGATTAGGCAACGAAACAATAAAGGAGGTAGATGAGTTTTGTTACTTGGGCAGTAAAATAACAAATGATGGTCGCAGTATAGAGGATATAAAATGCAGAATGGCAATGGGAAGAAAAGCATTTTTGAAAAAGAGAAATTTGCTAACATCGTATATTAATTTAAGGGTAAGGAAGTCTTTTCTGAAGGCATTTGTGTGGAGTGTTACCTTGTACGGGAGTGAAACATGGACGATAAGCAGTGCGGACAGGAAGAGAATAGAGGCTTTTGAAATGTGGTGCTACAGAAGAATGTTGAAGATTAGGTGGGTAGATCGCATAACTAATGAAGAGATACTGAACAGAATTGGTGAGAAAAGGAATTTTTGGCATACCCTGACTAAAAGAAGGGATCGCTTGGTAGGACACATTCTTATACATCGGGGAATCCTAAATTTAGCATTGGAGGGAAGCGTGTGGGGTAAAAATCGCAGAGGGAGACCAAGAGACGCGTATAGTAAGCAGATTCAAGTGGATGTGGGTTGCCGTTCTTATGAGGAGATGAAAAGGCTTGCTCAGGATAAATTAGGGTGGAGAGCTGCATCAAACCAGTCTCCAGACTGAAGACCATAACAATATATATATATAGAAGGGTGGAAAAGCTTGTAGAAGCCGACCTCGGGCAAGATGAGTTTGGGTTCAGGAGCAATGTAGGAACACCGGAGGCAATACTCACGTCTTATCCTAGAAGATAGATTAAGGCAAGGCAAACCTACATTTCTAGCTTTTGTAGATTTGGAGAAGGCTTTTGACAATGTTGATTGGAATAAATTCTTCAAGTTCTGAAGCAAGCAGGAGTAAAATATAGAGAGCGTAAGGTTATTTACAACTTGTACAAAAACCAGACAGCAGTTGTCGGAGTTGAAGGGCCTGAAAGGGATGCAGTGGTTGGGAAGGCAGTAAGACAGGGTTGTAGCGTTTCTCCAATGTTTTTCAATTTGTACAATTGTAAAAGAAAGCAAGGAGAAATTTGGAGAAGGAATTAAAGTTCAGGGTGAAGAAATAAAAAACATTACGTTTTACCGACGACATAGTAATTCTGTCAGAGACAGCAAAGGGCCAGCTGAACGGAATGGACAGTGTGCTGAAAGGTGCATATAAGATGAACATTAACAAGAGCAAAACTAGGGTAATGGAGGGCAGTGTAAGAAAATCAGGTGACGCTGAAGGAATTAGATTAGGTAACGAAGCAATAAAGGAGGTAGATGAGTTTTGTTACTTGGGCAGTAAAATAACAAATGCTGGTAGCAATACAGAGGATACAAAATGCAGAATGGCAATGGGTAGGAAAGCGTTCTTGAAAAAAGAGAAATTTGTTAACATCGGATATTGATTTCAGCCTAACGAAGTCCTTTCTGAAGGTAGTTGTGTGAAGTGTTGCCTTGTGTGCGAGTGAAATATGAACGATAAACAGTGCGGACAGGAAGAGGATAGAGGATTTTGAAATGTGGTGCTACAGAAGAATGCTGAAAGAGTAGGTGGGTGGATCGCGTAACTAATGAGGAGGTACTGAACATAATTGGGGAGAAAATGAATTTCGGGCATACCTTGACTAGAAGAAGGGATCGATTGGTAGGACACATTCTTAGACATCAAGGAATCGTGAATTTAACATTGGAGGGAAGTGTTTGGGGTAAAAACCGTAGAGGAACACCAAGAGATGGATACAGTAAGCAGATTCAGACAGATATAGGTTGCCTCTCTTATGTGGAGTTGAAGAGGCTTGCTCAGGATAGGGTATTGTGGAGAGCTACATGAAACCAGTCTCCGGACTGAAGACCACAACAACAACATATTAATTAAATAGATATCTATATCAACTACGTTTTTTCAAATAGAACTATAGTAATTTCTGCTACTAGTATCAGATTTTTGCGAACTAGCCAGCACTCGTCGCACGTGAATCACCTCATCCCTCTCACCCTTTTATACGGGCATCGCGGCGATGCAACACTGTGCCTTCCATCTGTGAAGAGTTTGTAAACTTTCATGGTGACCAGTGAAGTGGTGTCCAAGTTTATTGCAAGGTACCCTTCTTCATGCACCGTATGAACTCTTAGGTAGACGGTGATGTTCCTCTTACCGCGGCGGAATAGCCGTGCGCACTAAGGTGCCTTGTTGCGGTGCGTACGGCCGTTCGAGGCCGTTGGAGTTTCGAGTTCTCCCTCAGGCATGTGTGTGTGTCTGTGTGTGTTGTTCTTAGGGTAAATTAAAGTATTTTGTAAGATTAGGGACCGGCCGCGGTGGCCGAGGGGACTGCGACGCGCCAGTCACGGTCTGCACGGCCACTACGGTCGGGGGTTCGAATCCCCCCCTCGGTCATGGATATTTGTGCCGTCCTTAGTAGTAGCTAGTTCATAAGTAGTTTGTAAGCTTAGGGACTGATGAACCCGTAGTTAAGTCCCGTAAGCTCTACTAACAGTTGAACAGTTAAGATTAGGGACCGATGGCCACTGTTGTTAGATCCCATAACTTTACGAATACTTTGAACAGTTTGATGCTACTGTTGTTTTGAAGATCAACTGTGCAAAAATTTCATCATTATTGGAATAAAACGACAGATTTTATCGTATTACGTAGCACACACTACCATGCACCATACTACATTTTTCGTAGACTCGTTCTTATTGTTTTCAAGCTGAAGCGTGCAAATTTTCATCTCAAGCGGATGAACGGTAAGGCAGTGCATAAAATACGAACAAACATACAATAAATAAAACACATTTTAAAAATTTGATTGTGTAGCATTATGTATACATGTTCGCACTTGTCACGAATCTGTTGGCGGTTGCGGCAATAGTGGCCAAATGTTTCAAGGCCCTGGCAAGGCCATTTTTCTGACATCCTCGGGCATCTAGAGCCTTCACATTTTTAACGGAAGACACACTGGCTACCTCTCCCGCTTTCATAAATTCATAAACTCGGTCGCGTTGGCTCCTTTGTGCCGTTGGTCTCCAAATCCGAGAGTGACGTTAATTACAGAATACCGTCGTGTAGGTGGTTGCGATTAGCCCCTAAATGTGTCTCGGAATCGTCGCATTAACTAGAAATATTTTGGTCGTTAGAATCACAGCTCATTCACTATTCAAGCTTAAGAGTGCTGAACCTTGGTGTTCCAAACGATTACTGCCGCTGCTTTGCATAAAATCTCCATTGAACGTGTCGAGATGTGTTCCTTAACATTCGTAAATGGAAATATCGTTTCCCATCTACAAGCAATAGGCAAGACATTAGCAATCTGAAAAGAATTCTCCGTGGATACACTCGGCTCCATTATCACGCATCTCGTATATCTATCCTATTTTACTGGACCTCCCACATATAGGACCATTAGACATGCAAAAAGTTTTTTCATCGGGCACGCACATTCGAACCAGATGGGATTTATCGTCCTGTCTCTCGTGCCTCTGCTCTACACGTTACGCTATTTACAAAGATGAATTAAGAGCAAGTTGTACTATTCTGATAGGAGAAAACATTAGTCACTTATATGACACTTTTAAAGGCTTAGTAGAAATAGTGTGATGCTCAAAATGAAGAACATTTCCGGGAGATATGTTTCATTAATTTCTTGTTTATTAGGATCGACTCGAATATATGCTATTCATAATAGCAGTGAATTTCTCTGCAACTATTAGTCTAGTTTAATGATCGATAGAGAAGGATTGTAGTACAGTTTTCTTTTAAGACTTCTCCACGAAAAAAAAAAGACGCCACTCTGAGATTTAGGAAACTCATCGACCGCGGAAAACGTGTAGTGCCCAAGTTCAAAAATATCTTCCATAAGTTCTATAACTTGACTTTACCCTTTCCATTATGAAGACGCACGTAATGTGAATCGAATCTCGAAACTACGGAAGTCTTCGGTCCCTAGGCCTACAAACTACGTAAACTAATTTATGCTAAGGGCAACACACACATACACAGTATGACTGGGTTAGAACACGAAATTTCTGAGCTTTCTCGTCGTAGACCATTCTCGAAGGTGAATCAAACAGAACTTAGAGCGATTCCACGATCGTTCGAACACCTGCTGGGGTACGGGCTTGTTCTAGTACTTTACACACTGAATACGGACTCGGCCATTTATTTTGATTCAGTTTAGTAGACGTATCTTCACAAAATTTTGGAGTGTTGTGATTAAAAACCCATAGCCGTAAGTTTTGATTGAATCATATATATTATTTTTCATCGGTGTTTCTTCCGTATTACTTATACAAAATTAATGATTGACGTATCATTTCCAACCTTGCGTTCTCCACTAACGACGAAAAATACACAGATAGTTTAAAGTTATTGTTTTTCCAAAAAAACTTTATTTTCAAAAGATGTGTACTGTTCCTACAATCTAAGTTGATTCTCGGCGACCGATCGTAAATGGGACATGTATTTAAGGTTGCTCTCATCAACCACCACGCCAAGTATCAAATTAGTTTGCGCGACCGATATAAAAGCAATGTAGAAGGTGCCATCTATTGACGATTTGTTTAACTAACATGAACGACACCTCGTGCAGTTGTTGAGGTTCTTCATGCAAGTCAAAAACCTTCTTTGATGCAACTATAGTTGATCACATGATTTCGGTTATACATGCTGATGTAACGACGAAAACTACACAAATAACTTAATTTAGCACGACCGCCAGGGTAGTTTATCACGAGTTTCTGTATCACACGTAAATGGACAACAGCTGTTAGAATTATTCACTTTCTTCAAGCAAGCGTTGTGTACTGGGGGAATGAACCGAATTAGGTCAACGTCGATCATCACAGGTAAGTACCGTTTACTTTTATAACTTAAAGCAGTTTATTTAACTTTTAATCCCCCGCTACTTTGTAGTGCGTACAATATTATTATTATCTTTTATGCATATGTACTTGCATCTGCCTTTTCTCCATTACTATCCTACCTATCTGTGACTGATCAGGATAGAGTGTGAATTATTTGCACAGGTTAACTAGTTTTATTTTATTTTGATACCGGTTTCGAGTCTCCAGTAGTATCATCTTCAGGCCAAATCAGTGACATCCTTCCTGTACGAGGGAACTCATGCATGAGCAGGAAACGAAAAGTCCCGTGAATTACGGCCTCATTGATAACATATACAACAGTGGGGACGTCATTAATTTGGCCTGAAGATGACACTATTAGAGTCTCGAAACCGGTATCCAAATAAAATAAGATTCAAACAAAACTCACTGTATACAACTCTTTTTAATCACACTCTAATCTAGCTTACCGGTTTCACTACTTCATTATGCTGTTTCAGTTTCTTGTGAATAGGCCTACAAGGAAAGAGGAATGGTGCAGAGTACTGGTTGTAGAAAAGAGAAGTTCAAACGGTAATTAAAATCGTAAGGCAACCAGATGCAACCAAACATGCAATCATATCAGGAAAACCAGTGACAGCGTAAAACGACTGGGACGTCTCCACAATTTTGTACCAAATTGAGATTCCTGCACGTTCCAACTCTACTGACGTTAACACAGCATTTCGGCGCAAAAAATGTAAATATTTGTGACAAAGAAGATTATAAACATTATCCAGCCTCGAAATAACAGTCAAACATTTGTGGCAAGTTGTTGTTGTGGTCTTCAGTCCGCAGACTGGTTTGATGCAGCTCTCCACGCTACCCTGTACTGTGCAAGCCTCTTCATTTGACAATATGTACGGCAACCTACATCCTTTTGAATCTGCTTACTGAATTCATCCCTCGGTCTTCGTCTACGATTTTTACCCCTCACACTTCCTTCTAATGCTAAGTTGACGATTCCTTGATGCCTCAGAATGTAACCCACAAACATATTCCTTCTCTCCCAAATTCTCTTGAACACCTCATTAGTTACGTCATCTACCTATCTAATCTTCATCATTCGTCCGTAACACCACATTTCGAAAGCTTCTCTCATTTGTCTGAACTCCTTATCATCCACATTCACTCCCATACAATGCTACACTCCAGACAAATGCTTTCAGAAAGGACTTCCTATCATTGAAACTAACAAATTCGCTTCTTCAGAAACACTTTTCTTCCTATAGCCATTCTGCATTTTATATCTTCTTTACTTCGGCCATCAAAAGTTTTCTTGCTACCCAAATAACAAAACTCATCTACTACTTTTATCGTCTCATTACCTAATCTAATTCCTTCAGCATCGTCTGAATTTCTGAACTACATTCCATTACTCTCGTTTTACTCTTGTTAATGTTCATCTTCTCCTTTCAAGACACTGTCCATTCCATTCCGTTTCCTGTCTCTGACAGAATTACTATGCCATCAGCAAACCGCAAGGTTTTTATTCCTTCTCCCTGGACTTTAATTCGTTCTCCAAATTTCTCCTTGCATTCTTTCACAGCTTGCTCAATGTACAGATTGAACAACATTGGGGAAAGGCTGCAACCCTGTCTTACTCCCTTCCTACCCACTGCGACCCTTTCATGTCCTTCGACTCATTACCTACTCTAATTCTTTTAGAATCGCCTAGTTTTCTGACACAACATTCCATTACTCTTGTTTTGATCTTTTTAATGTTCATTTTATTCCCTCCTTTCAAGACACTGTCCACACCTTCAAATTGTTCTTCCAGGTCCTTTGCTGTCTCTGAGATAATTACTCTGTCATCGGCAAACTGCAGAGATTTATACACTGCTGGCCATTAAAATTGCTATACCAAGAAGAAATGCAGATTATAAACTGGTATTCATTGGACAAATATATTATATTAGAACTGATACAGAACATGATACCACAGTTCATCAAGAGTAGTGACTGGCATTTTGTGACGTGCCAGTTGCTCGGGCTCCATTGACCAGACGTTTTCAATTGGTGAGAGATCTGGAAAATGTGCTGGCCAGGGCAGCAGTCGAACATTTTTCGTATTCAGAAAAGCCTGTACAGGACCTGCAAAATGTGGTCGTGCATTATCCTGCTGAAATGTAGGGTTTCGCAGGGATCGAATGAATGGTAGAACCACGGATCTTAACACATCTGAAATGTAGCGGCCACTGTGTCGATGCGAAGAAGAGACGTGTAACTAGTGGTACCCCACACCATCACACAGGATGATACGTCAGTATGGTGATGACGAATACACGCTTCCAATGCGCGTTCACCGCCATGTCGCCAAACACGGATGTGACCATCATGATGCTGTAAACACAAGCTAGATTCATCCGAAAAAATGACTTTTGCACCCAGGTTCGTCGTTGCGTACACCATCGGAGGCGCTCCTGTCTGTGATGCAGCGTCAATGGTAACTGCAGCCATGGTCTCCGAGCTGATCGCGCATGCTGCTGCAAACGTCGTCGAACTGTTCGTGCAGATGGTTGTTGTCTTGCAAACGTCCCCATCTGTTGACGCAGGGATCGAGACGTGGATGCACGTTCCGTAACAGCCATGCGGATAAAATGCCTGCATCTCTACTGCTAGTGATACGCGGCCGTTGGGATCCAGCATGGCGTTCCGTATTGCCCTCTTGAACCCACCGATTCCATATTCTGCTAACAGTCATTGGTTCGCGACCAACGCGAGCAGCAATGTCGCGATACGATAAACCGCAATCGCGATAGGCTACAATCCGACCTTTATCAAAGTCGGAAACGTGATGGAACGCACTTCTCCTGCTTACACCAGGCATCACAACAATGTTTCAACAAGCAACTTTCCTCATGTCAGCTAGTCGTAGGTGTCGCCACCGGCGCCAACCTTATGTGAATGCTCTGAAAAGGTAATCATTTGCATATCACAGCATCTTCTTCCTGTCGGTTAAAATTCGCGTCTGTAGCACGTCATCTTCGTGGCATAGCAATTTCAATGGCCAGGAATGTATAAAGCATAGTGTCTGTGTGTTTTTGTGTACGTGTTGCGTACAACTCTACCGTTGTGTTCCAATCTTAATGAAATTTTGTACACGTAAGCTTCAATACAGGAGGACGGTCGCCGTAAGTGTTAGGATCATGTGTGACACATAGTTCACGAGATATGACGTCATAAACAATGAGATACTGCTTTTAGCCACAATGCTGCTCATTTTCTCCTCAACCACTGGACTGATTTCAGCCATATTTGGTGCACACATTACTTACCGTGAGGTAACAAACGTGAAGGGTTAAGAATGACATACGACACATGGTTTAGAAGTTATGACGTCATAAACAATAGGAATCGCAAAAAACTGCGAGACTTTATAAATACGCTATATGATAATGAGAGTACTTAGCAACTTGTAGCAAACCTTAAACATAACTTCAAACCTTTATTAATCTTTTTCTCGCTGACGTCCATAGCAAAATTATGAAAGGAATAAACTTTCTCGCTTACTACTTTTCCGTTGTTTATGGAGTAAAACTACGGCATTCGTTATGACGTTACAATTTATAATTTTAAATTAAACTTTTAAGGGGCAGCCCTCAGTCGCAAAGTACGAATATAATCGTAATCAGGTTTCAATGCCGCTATGGGCACCTTCTTCAGACGAAGATGAATATGTTGAAACCACTTGTCAAGATCTAAAATAATACAACAAATAGGTGCCCATAGCGGCACTGAACCTGGTTACAATTATATTCGTACTTTGCGACTGAGGGCTGCCCCTTAAAAGTTTAATTGTATTGTAACAGTCGCTAATTCACAGCCATGCATAAAACTGTTCAATTTATAATTTGTACAATACAACTTTTAGCTGCAGGAAATTTTACAGAGAGTATACGCACATATAGTTGAATGTACCTTCTAAATTTATCACAGTACGACATGTAGTTTATGAGATATGAGCACATAAACAGTAACGTTCCACTGTTTATAGACTAAAACTACAGCATTGAGTATGACGTAACAATTTATAATTTCTACACTACAAATTGTAGCCGCAGGAAATTTTACAGATAGTATACACTAATATAGCTGAACGAACCTTCGAAATTTTATCACAGTGCGACACGTAGTTCATGAGATACGAGCACAAAAATTTAACGTTCATGACACACCAAGTTTTAATCTATTACTTCTTTACTACTAATTGTATTCGCAACAGATTTTACAGACATACAGAACTTATACAAGTGAATATATGTGAAAAATAATACAATTATAACTCATAATATTTGAGATCGTACGATTTTTATCTGTGATTTGTCTATTGATTACTATCTGTCTTTGTTTGGATAATTTGTACATTATGCAAGGCAGCGTTATTTATTTTACATTCTCCCATAAATATAATATGGTTCTCTGAGTAACGTCTCAATTCCGTATGAATAAAAAACTCTGAAGTATATGCTCTGAGCAGGAAGTTCACTCACGCAAGCTCCATCTTGAGTAAGTTTTCCATGTGTCATGTGCAGCACAGGACAGCTGCTCTGTCGTATATTTCTTTAACCTAGCCCAGTCAGGTAAATTATTCAGTATACAAATGTGGAGTAGGCATGTACGTGTTTAGGAAGAATTGTACTATGTTTGGATGTTACGGGTGATCAAAATGTCAGTATAAATTTGAAAACTTAATAAATCACGGAATAATGTAGATAGAGAGGTAAAAATTACACACATGTTTGGAATGACATGAGGTTTTACTAGAACAAAAAAAAAGTTCAAAAAATGTCCAACAGATGGCGCTTCATCTGATCAGAAAAGCAATAATTAGCATAACAAATTAAGACAAAGCAAAGATGATCTTATCAATAAAATTCTTCTGGGTATGATACCGCGTCGTCATTTTGTAAACTTTGCCGACGTTTCGGCTACTGTTGCAGGCGGCCTTCATCAGGGTCTGTGTCTGACTGCTGACTGTACGGTCGCTTGGTGTTTATATACCAGCGGATGAAGGAGAGGAAGGGGACGTAGGTTATTGGTGGTTATATTATTGCACGCCATTGGTGGAAAGGGGCATTGCTGATTGGTGTTTTAATGGTTGGTTTTTCATGTGATTGGATGTTGTATTCTTCTCCCTTATTGGTCAAAAAGGACGTTTCATATTGGCTTTTGTATTAGAACTTGCTATTGGTGGAATGGACCTGGGAGAACGGACAGCGGTTGCCCCGTGCCGCTGTTGACGTCGCCTGGCGCAGACGGCGGCGGGCCGGTGCTCTGCGTGTTCGCGGCCGCTGTGGTCTCCGGGGCGCCTGCGCGAGTCATTCCGCGCGCGGTGCCGTCACGTAGCGTTGCAACTGCTGGCAGCCAAGACGCCGGCAGCCTGCAGCCATCCTCCCTGTTCATATTGGCGGGACGCTTGGCTATTTCTATAGCCTCTCTAATCTTCCTCCTCGTTAAGAATGGTTGTTTTGCCAGCACACGGGCCTCACCGAAAGATAACTGTTTTCCGCACTGATTGTGGTGCTCAGAAACCGCTGACTTTGTGTGCTGTCCAAGCCGTATGTACCTTTCATGTTCCGAAAGCCTCGTGCAGATTGCTCGTCCGGTCTCTCCTGTGTAGACCAGCCCACACTCGCAGCTTATTTGATACACGCCGGCATTACTCAGTTTGTCAACCGCGTCCTTGGTTGAACCTAGCAAATCCTTAGATTTATTGGTGCTGCGGAAGACTGGCTTGATGCCGGCCCGACGAAGAACCTTGCCCACACGTTCAGTGACGCCCTGCACGTAAGGTAGTAGGGCGATAATATAACCACCAATAAAGGATAACCTACGCCCCCTTCCTCTCCTTCATCCGCTGGTATATAAACACCAAGCGATCGTACAGTCAGCAGTCAGACACAGACCCTGATGAAGGCCGCCTGCAATAGTGGCCGAAACGTCGGCAAAGTTTACAAAATGACGACGCGGTATCATACCCAGAAGAATTTTATTGATATTGATAACTGCCGCGGAAGCCTACGTTTGCAAAGATGATCTTCTTTACAGGAAATGCTCAATATGTTCACCATCGTTCCTCAACAATAGCTGTAGTCGAGGAATAATGTTGTGAGCAGCACTGTAAAGCATGTCCGGAGTTATGGTGAGGCATTGGCGTCAGATGTTGTCTTTCAGCATTCCTAGAGATGTTGGTCGATCAAGATACACTTGCGACTTCAGGTAACCCCAAAGCCAATACTCGCACGGACTGAGGTCTGGGGACCTGGGAGGCCAAGCATGACGAAAGTGGCGTCTGAGCAGACGACCATCACCAAACGACGCGTGCAAGAGATCTTTCACGCGATTAGCAATATACGTTGCTTGCAGTGGCCATTTTAGCAGCAGCGGAATATTATGTATTTCACTATAATGTTTTTAAAGGAAACGCCTTTTGCTACTGCAAATGAACGGTTTTATTTTTATGTCATCCATACGCGTTTCGCCTTTGTCATAAGGCATCATTAGTGGGTGTCCTGAAATATTTACATGTTCAAATGCTTGTAAATCTATCGGACCAAACAGCGTGGTCATCAGTCCGTAGCTTACAAACTATTTTAACCTAGGTAAACTAACCTAAGGACAACACACACACCCATGCCCTAGGGAGGACTCGAACCTCCACGGCGAGCAACCGCGCGCACCGCAGCGAGACGCTTTAGACCGCTCGCCTACTCCACCGCGGCTACACATAATGGTTAGGTTTCTTCATATGTACAAACATTTCGTTTCTGATTTAAAACAGTTCGTTGTTTGCTATAAAATGGTGTACTTACAGCACTTGCTACTCCACGTCAGTCTCTTTCTGGCAACCAGGTCGAAAGGTTCCAATGTTTTCTAAAAAACTTTGCATTTTTCTGGTTCCACTGTCATCTGCTGCCATACTGTGTCCACTGTAGTTTGTTTTGTAGTGTTGCCAACCTTTTCAGCTTATTTGAAATTCAACTGTTTCATTGAAAGTGTGTTGAAGGTATATTTGTGTGTGTGTGTGTGTGTGTGTGTGTGTGTGTGTGTGTGTTTGTAACAATTTTTTTCTCTGTTTGTGTGTGTGTGGGGGGGGGGTTGGGTTTGTGATTATGTGTTGGCATTTGTGTCTATCATATGGTCAATCAGTGAGAACAATGATTGATTGGTCAGGTTTATTTGGTCATTTAGTAGCAACTTTTTCTCAGCTTTTGTTTTATATACGTGATAATTTTCTTGTAATGTCAGATGTTTTTCTTTATTTATTCAAATTACCTTCATTTCTTTTTCTATTGTGGTGGGCTCGTGGTGGCAGCACATTTTCATCTGTTTTAACGTGGTACGATTTCTAAGACAATGTACTTGTTAAATTCGACATCCAACGATCTGTTCATAAGCGGTAGGCCATGCTATTTTGTTACAAGAAACAGACTGCTATGTATGTAATTAATCAGTTATTATTTTTCCTGTCGTGTATACTTACTTGTAACATACCATATTATTTTGTTAATTAGCTGTTTACAACTGTAAATATGCACTGCAAACAAACGGGTAAAACACGCAGCTGAATCCTTTTGTCGCATTTCTATATCGGTAATGGAAAAACTCTTCTGACATCATTCTCGTCGCGATATAAAATGCTTGAAGTGCCACACTTATTTTTCTGAAGGAAGTTACTCGGCAACATAATGTTTTTATTTGCATAATGTTCCTCTCGGATTTTTTCAGACTACTTACAGGGTGTTTCACTAAGTGTGTTTGCCTCTGTAACTTATAAAAGAATAGCTGTGTATGCCTCTGTAACTTATAAAATAATAGGTGACGAAAAATTTTAATGCGGTAGGTCAACACAAAAAATGATACACTTTCTGCGGAGCTATGAACATAGTTTATTGTATCATTTTCCTCAGAGTTACAGGACAAAGATATAATTTTTTAAATGGAACAATATAAAACTTTTTTGCCTTCTAAGCAACACAAATTTTGTCATTTTTAATATTATAAACGTGAGAGGCGGGGCTGAGGGAACGGAAGAGACAGGGGCTTCTCTTGCTATCGGCAGGCAACGATACGGCAGCTGAACGATCTGAAGCCGTGGCTCCCAGCTCAGCTGTAAATAACATGGGTGGATGGGGCGAAAGGCAACTACCTTGCTACCGGCGTGCTAACCAGTGCGTGCAAAAAGGTGGAAGACGAGGAATTACATCACCTAGCGGCCGCAGCGACGCAACACCACCTAGAGACAAGGCCTCACAACAGCCCGTGTGCTACGTCACACTGACCATGCCAAGGCCTACGAGAAATACAGGCCCCGGCGCGCACGTCACGCGACGTAAGCATAGCAGTCCTGAGCCGACCGGCCGGCTAGCTAGTTGGCCGGCCGCTGAGGCACGGCCCACCGCCTCACAGTGGCCGGCCAATTAGCTAGCCGGCCGGTCGGCTCAGGACTGCTATGCTTACGTCGCGTGACGTGCGCGCCGGGGCCTGTATTTCGCGTAAGCCTCGGACCAGGCTGTGGCTGTCAGCTTACTGGCTGTCCGCTACGAGGCAGTGGGCGTGCCCCAGTGGCCAGCCATTCATCTGGTGACTTAGCCTAGTCAGTGTTGACGTAGCACAGACTGTTGTGGGGCCTTGTCTCTAGGTGGTGTTGAGCGACGTTGCTTGGATATCCAAGATAAATGACCTACAAGTGTTGTTTATCTTCTCTGTGCCTGATTAGGAATTCTTGTCTTGGTGTGTTGCGCGATGTTGGCTCTTAACATGAAGATACCAGGCAGTAGCTTAAGGGTGGAAATTGCATCTTTCCCACCTGTATTTCCTCGTTTTAATGAGGCGGAATTCTCCATTATGTTTGAAGCTTTCTTCAGTAACGTTTACTTATCCTTGTGAAATTCAACATACACTAACAAGGGTTGGAACTAAAGCAGTGGCAACTATTTATTCACAACCGATACAAATGCGTTACATGTTTGCAACTCTTGCTGTCTTTCAAAATAATCACCAGTGTTGTGTAGAACCCATTACCAGCGATGTGGCAGGCGTAGCATACCGTTAGCAGAGCCTGTTGATGGTGTGAATGGAGAGATCTACTGCCTGTCGAATCTCTGGAACAGTTCAGAAGCGAATGGCACGATCTTCAGAATCAAATCAAAGTCACAAGAACTTCGGGGAGTATGGTGGATGGTACAGTACTTCCCAGGCCCATCGACTGAACAGAGCAGCGACAGTTCACGAATCGTCTGGCGTCGATCACCGTCCACTAACGCGGTAACAGTATGCATTTCTCCTTCAGAGAAGCTAGGAGCCGGCCGCGGTGGCCGAGGGGACTGAGGCGCTCCAGTCACGGTCTGCACGGCCACTACGGTCGGCGGTTCGAATCCCCCCTCGGGCATGGATATTTGTGCCGTCCTTAGTCTTAGCTAGTTCATAAGTAGTTTGTAAGCTTAAGGACTGATGACCCCGTAGTTACGTCCCATGAGATCTACAAACATTTGAACAATTTAGACGCTAGGACGACATGCCCGATGTATGCCTGCCACAGTTTGCCGACCTTCGTTGAAGGCTTTTACCCAACATGCCACTATTCAAATGTTCAAATGTTTATTAAGCTTAAGGGATTTAACTGCGAGGTCATCAGTTCCTAAACTTACAAACTACTTATGAATGACCTTATACTAAAGACGATACAAACATCCATGCCCGATGGGGGATTCGAACCCCCCCCCCCCCCGACCGTGCAGACTGTGAGTGGCGCGCCGCAGACCGCTCGGCCACTGCGGCCAGCTGTGCCACTGTTTTGTATAACAATGCCGATTCCCCACACGCCTCTTGAATGCCTTGATGACAATGTCGTGCGTACCTCTGGCACATTCAATCTTGATCCAACTCCGTTTTTCCTGTCTCGAAAACGTAGAGACACAGTTACGTTAGATCGCTCGCTCACAAGTGACTGTGTTCCCTTCGATTTTGCGCACGCCGATGACCTGGGACCGGCATGTTCATTTGCTCGGTATGTATGTCAACAACGTGTGCTATCAGCGACAATAGTAGATTCCATTGCATAGTGTCTCCACAGCAATGTTGCCACTATTTAAGTTCCATCCCTCGAATGTTTGAGTAATTGAATAAAATAATTAAAATTAAAACAGTACAGATCGAAGAATTGTTGTTTTTTAACCGGTTTCGGTCAAGCGTAGATCATGATTTTTTGTTTTAACTTGTTTTAAGATCGCTGTTTTCCCATCATGCTTTCTAAAACTACGAATAAAATAGTGATGATACACGAAAGCGGATCCAATTAACCCATTTCAGGGTGTTTAAATGAAGGGTCCGAAACGCCTTAACAACCAAACCGGCTGAAATCTGAAAACGCGGCTTTGGTATAACGTCACCCCTGAAAAAATTCAAGAGTTTGCCCTCAGGAGGCAAAGTGATGCTCACCGTCTTTTTCGACGTCCGACATCCGACAAATTCCTGGAGCACGGAAAATCCATTAACAGTGACGTGTACTGTGAGACACTCTGTAGCCTACGGAAGTCCATCAGGAGCAAACGACCTGGGCTGCTCACGGAAGGACTGATTCTGCTCCATGATAACGCGCGTCCACACGTGTCCAGGGTCACACAAAGTGTAGTGGACGAGTTGGAAGAGCAGCTTCCAATGTTCAAATGTTTGTTAAGCTTATGGGACTTAACTACGGGCTCATCAGTCCCTAAACTTACAAACTACTTATGAACTACTTACGAACTAGGACGGCACAAATATCCATGCCCGAGGGGGGATTCGAACCCCCGACCGTAGTGGCTGTGCAGACCGTGACTGGAGCGCCTCAGTCTCCTCGGCCACCGCGGCCGGCAGCAGCTTGAGTGCTCGCCCTACAGCCATGTCACCGTGTGAGTTCCATCTGTTAGGTCCGCTAAAAATACATCTCAAAGGAAAACTCTTCAACGCTTTTGTGACAGCCACAGGAATTCGTGGAACAGGAAATCCTTCGGCTCGTTAATTAGAGGGATGTGTTCAGTCCCCTGGTGACTTCTCAGGTATTACAGCCATCCACAGCAAAGCCTACATGTGGAGATGATTCAGCGGAGAGAGGTAAGGAGATGGTGATACACAGAACACGAACAGCGGAAGGGAGAGGTAGACGTAGAGAGGGAGGACGCTGCAAGAGAAAGGGGGGGGGGGAAGGACGAGATCCACTTAGGGTAGGAGATGGAAGAAGCGTGAGGGATGAAAAGGGAGTGGGGGTAGCAGCAGACAAATTACTGGAAGATTTGAGTAATAAGTAATGTAGGAAATTTTTCTGTCACCATCCTTTGTATCAGGAGGAGAGTAACAGGTAGAGGGGATTGATTGGTGGGGAGAGGGTGCAGAGGGGTAATAACGATGTACAGGGAACCGCAATCATTAGTGTATTTGTTGTTTCCTGGCACATTTAGCAATTCACTACTCCGTCGCATAAAAAGGTTACACTTTAAGTAAACTAAATGCATGCGACATAGAATTACTTGCAGCTTTTTCAGTGTAGTCTCAAAAATTTGTGCTTTTCCCTTTTTTTCTAGTTGCAAATATTTCTGGACCGTTAACTAATGGTAACAACGCGGGTAGTAATATAATTTCTGTATTTTTTTTAACGAATTCTTTTATCATATGGTTGGGATTTTCTATAGTGTAAGGCGGTATAATTTCGATATAGGTACAATTCCGTTCAACGCCATTTGTCTATCTCGTAGTGTTGGTAACACTTGCTTTTGTGTGGCGTTGTAGAGTTACATTTCTACAGCTCCTCCTGTCTTTTCCAAGAATACACAACTTTCTGCTACGGAGACATAAATTTTTTCCTGTTAAGACGTAAGTGAAGCTACTTAGTCTAACGCGCTTTTATAAATCAGTAGCAAGGGGGTGACTGGATGCAATGTTTGGTACCACGAAGTATGCGTTGGTGCCCGAGGGAAAAAGTGCTTTTCATGTGAATGATGCCAGTGAGCAAAATTGTACTATGAAGTGACCACAATTGAACTTTTGTGTGGTTCATTTTCGATCGATTTTTCTCAATTCTGTAACCTTTTTTTGTGTTTATATCAACAATTGTAGTTGCCTGATATTTGTGTTACATATTCATTAAACAACCAAGAACAAGTGCCATAGTTAAAATTATTTATTTTCAATATATTTTCAGTTACAAAAATATTTGTCCGAAATGATCGCAATTGTACCACCTTACTGTAGGTGGAATTATATGCTGTATTTAAATCTGTAAATATAACTGTTGACTGTTTACCAGGTATCTCATTTGCAGGAAAGTTATATTTCAGAAATGTTTGACGTATGCTCTGCTTTGCCGATATCAGCTTTGACATTTTCCTAATTCTACCTCTGCCTATGTTTGAGGAGTGCTTAAAATAAAATGTTATGTGCCTCTGCCAAAAATTATTTACTTTCACATTGGGCTACTTTTTGTGAACTCTTAAGGCTTTTTTTCAATAACCCAATATTTACACTCATAATATTTATATTCCAGACTACATATTTATTTTGGTAGATATGTCAGTTTCGCGACGAACATATTTCTTACAACGAAGACGAATTTGTTGTTACCGTGACTGCAGAACGTCTTGACGTTGTTGAGCAAACCACAAAGTTTTAATCGCTAGCGTAAAGAAATTAGAGTCGATCACAAATCAGCAAAAGTACTAGTTTGAAATTTACTGGAGAGATGTCTCTCAATTTCGATGTAGGGCACCCTCTCGGAGAAAAAGTCAGAAAACTCAAAAGGTGATATTAAATTAATTCTATAGAAACCAAAGTTGCGCTCTTGAGCCCAACAAAAAATGTTCAAATGTTTGTTAAGCTTATGGGACTTAACTACGGGGTCATCAGTCCCTAAACTTACAAACTACTTATGAACTAGCTAATACTACAGACGACACAAATATCCATGCCCGAGGGGGGATTCGAACCCCCGACCGTTGTGGCCGTGCAGACTGTGACTGGAGCGCCTCAGTCCCCTCGGCCACCGCGGCCGGCTGAGCCCAACAAAAGTGAGGTTGAATGTATACTTAAACGTCATATTCAGGCTCAGACCAACTTTGTGATGGCGAAATGGATGGGGGGGGGGGGGGGCGGGCGAAGTGTGCGCCGCGGCAGATCGGTCGAGGGTATTGAGGCGCTATGCTACGATGCGCGAGGCCGTTCCACGTCGGGGGTTCGAATCCCCCCCCCCTCAGGCACGGATGTTTGTGCTGTCTTTAATATAAGATAGTTGACAAGTAGTTTGTAACTTTAGGGACTGATGACCCAGCAGTTAAGTCCCATAAGCTTAACAAACCTTGAACATTTAGGGAAGGGTGCCCTCAACTACCGGCCATTCAGCCATCCTTGATGACCGCGACCGGCGACATCTGCTGCGGATCGGAAATACAGAAAACAGTGCTTGAAATCACGGCACAGTTCAACACAGATAGCGTTAGGCAAATCTCCCTGTAGACTGTCCGTGGGAACACGGCTTGCATGAGGTATGGGAGCTGTGCCACATACGAGTACCAGTGTTGACATGACGTCATCGTGCGTAACCGCTTTCATTTATCGCCAGTCACCAGGAATTGACACTGAATGTAGAAAGTGGTAATGTCCGTTGTTGTTGTTATGGTCTTCAGTCCGGAGACTGGTTTAATGCAGGTCTCCACCCTACTCTATCGTGAGCAAGGCTTTTCATCTCCTCATAAGAATGGCAATCCACATCCACTTGACTCTGCTTACTATACGCATCTCTTGGTCTCCCTCTGCGATTTTTACCCAACACACTTCCCTCCAATGCCAAATTTACGATTCCTCGATGTCTTAGAATGTGTCCTACCAAGCGATCCCTTCCTTTAGGCAGGGTATGCCAAAAATTCCTTTTCTCACCAATTCTGTTCAGTACTTCTTCATTAGTTATGCGATCTACCCATCTAATCTTCAGTATTCTTTTGTAGCACCACATTTCAAAAGCCGATAATGTCCGACGAATCACTATTTCAATTGCACCATGCGGTATGAGAGAGACCATCTTTGACGCAGACCACACGAATCGATGGATCCCACCCGCCAAGG
Source organism: Locusta migratoria (assembly GCA_026315105.1). NCBI lineage: Eukaryota > Metazoa > Arthropoda > Insecta > Orthoptera > Acrididae > Locusta > Locusta migratoria. Next base: position 238,366,660 of record CM048744.1, read on the forward strand.
AGGTGTTCTCCAAGGACGCGGTGCCCCTGGAAGACAATTTTCTGGAGTAGATTCGGCTCACTATTTCTTTAAGAGACTCTAAATGGTCCCGGCTGTGACGTAACATTTAATTCAATACCTCTCCGTCAATACAAAATCTTAATTATAATTTTTTTTGCTAGTTAATAATGGGATGCCGCGGTGGAGTGGCCAAGCACATTGAGACGCTATGCTCCGATGCACGAGGACAAACCTCGTCGGGGGTTCGATTCCTCCTTTGGGTATTGATGTTTGTGTTGTCTTTAGTATAAGGTAGTTTTTAAGCAGTTTGTAAGTTTAAGGACTGATGACCCCGCATTTAAGTCCCATAAACTTAAACATTGGAACATTTTGTATAATGGGATGTATCTTTTCATTATTAATGTTATCCTAGTCCATGGTCGGGGCCAACATTTGTACATGTACTAAACTGGCAAATGAAGTATTCGATACTGGGGTATTTTACACTCCTGGCCATTAAAATTGGTACACCACGAAGATGAGATGCTAGAGACGCGAAATTTAAACGACAGAAAGAAGATGCTGTGATATGCAAATGATCAGCTTTTCAGAGCATTCACACAAGCATGGCGCCGATGGCGACACCTACAACGTACTGACATGAGAAAAGTTTCCACCCAAGTTCTTATACACAAACAGCAGTTGACAGGCGTCGCCTGAAACGTTGTTGTAATGCCTTGTGTAAGGAGGAGAAAGGCGTACCATCACGTTTCCGACTTTGATAATCGTCGATTGTAGCCTATCGCGATTGCGGTTTATCGTTGGTCGCGTTCCAATGACTGTTAGCAGAATATGGAATCGGTGGGTTTAGGAGGGCAATACGGAACGCCGTGCTGGATCCCAACGACCTCGTATCACTAGCAGTGGAGATGACAGGAATCTTATGGGCATGGCTGCAACGGATCGTTCAGCCACATCTCAATCCCAGAGTCAACAGATGGGGACGTTCGCAAGACATGAAGCATTTGCATGAACAATTCGACGACGTTTTCAGCAGCATGGATTATCAGAGACCATGGCTGCGGTTACCCTTGACACTGCATTACAGACAGGAGTGCCTGCGATGGAGTACGCAACGACGAACCTGGCTGCACGAATGGCAGAACGTCATTTTTCGGATTAATCCAGGTTCTATTTACAGCATCATGATGGTCGCATTCGTGTTTGGAGATATCGCGGTGAACGCACATCGGAAACGTGTATTCGTCATAGCCATACTGGCGTATCACCTTGCGTAATGGTATGGGATGCCATTGGTTACACGTCTCGATCACCTCTTGTTCGTATCGACGGCACTTTGAACAATGGCCGCTACAACCCTTGGCTCTACCCTTCATTCGATCCCTGCGAAACCCTACATTTCAGCAGGATAATGCACGACCGCATGTTGGAGGTCCTGTACGGGCCTTTCTGGATACGGAAAATGTTCGACTGCTGCCCTGGCCAGCACATTCTCGAGATCTCTCACCAACTGAAAACGTCTGGTCAATGGTGGCCGAGCAGCTGGCTCGTCACAATACGCCAGTCACTACTCTTGATGAACTGTAGTATCCGTGTTTAAGCTGCATGGGCATCTGTACTTGTACATGCCATCCAAGTTCTGTTTGACTCAATGCCCAGGCGTATTAAGGCCAGAGGTGGTTGTTCTGGGTACTGATTTCTCAGAATCTATTCACCCAAATTGCGTGAAAATGTAATCACATGTCAGTTCTAGTGTATTTGTCCAATGAATACCCGTTTATGATCTGCATTTCTTGTTGGTGTTCAATTTTTAATGGCCAGTAGTGTATGTCAGTGTGGAATGGTCTCGTATATTCCAGTTCTGTAAGAAGCGTGCTCCAGAACGCCTAGTGCCATTACATTTAGGTCGAGGAATGAATCGCTCCCGCTGGCTCCGCCGCTGAGTGCAAATGTAAACAACCTACATAGTGACCTCGAAGTGGACGGGAGCGGTCGTATCTTGCAACTAGACAGTAGACACTGCAGCCGCGCGGAACAAGTGCGAGGCGGAAGAGTTAGGAGCGCGGTGACAGGCGCCAGCAGGTGGCGCGCGTTGTTGGCGATGTGTTGTTGTTGTTGTTGTGCGGGCGCGGCAGGTAGCGCGCCGGCTACGCAGGAAGCACGCCTGGCCGCCGGCCAAGCAGCCAGCAGCCAGCAGCCAGTAGCCTCGCCGGCGTCTGCCCGCCTCCGTGTAGTGCCCGTAGTGCCCGCAGCGCCGCGGACGCCGACGCGCCTCCGGGGACCGCCGCCTGGGACAGGTAAGTAAGTACGCCTCGCACAGTACATCCACCTGCGGCGCATCGTGTTCATATGTTAAGTCAAATATGGCGTCTAGGAAACAGCTGTTTCGGTTCCTGATTTGTTGTTATGAGGTTCTTTCAAAGAGCTGCAGGGCTGCAGCTTTCTGCAGCAGTAAAGCTGAAACTACCGCGCATGCGCGGTACCGATGACGTCAGTCAGGCTGCAGGAGGAAATTTTCCCTGCAGCTGATGCAGCCAGGAAGCTGCAAGACGCTGCAGCCGGGAGCTTCCTTGAACAGCTGGTAGGCTGCAGCATGCTGCAGGATTCCTCGTTGAACACGAATTTCCGTACTGCGCATGCGCGGTAGCAGGCCTGCAGTTCTTTGAACGAACCGGAGACTGGTTTCATGCAGCTCTCCACCCTACTCTATTCCGAGCAAGCCTCTTCATATCCTCATAAAGTAGCCCGTAAACGTCCAAACATGCTTGACGAACCTCGCGCGAATGACGAGAAATGTGACTGTGATTCACGAGATTTCACTCTCACCGGGTGTTTGTTGTGCTTGGCAGACCAGTGCATTGACTGGCTTGCTTGGTAGCTGTGATTGGTCCCTCGCCTTGCTACTAACCAATTAGCCACCACCGCAAGGGTTTGCTTTGTATGCGCGCGTGTTTCCTTTGTCTAAATAAATAGCGGAAATTGCCTTAGTGACCGGACGAGAACAAACATTACAATAAAACTTTGAACATGGCTGATTAACAGCAATCGTAATCCAATTTTTTAACAACTTTTGGCTCACCTGTAGACTGGAAAACCGCCCGTCAACTTTGACTCGTGACGTCATCGGTAGTGCGGTAGTTTTTAGGTGCGTGCGTGTTTGTAGAAGGCGTGAGTGATTATGTGGTGGTTGAGTTTGAGTTGGCGTTATACCAAAGCGGCGTTTTCAGGTTTCAAGAAAACATACTAATATTTTGTGTTTAAAATGTGCTCTGTAGCTTCTCTCTGATGGTTTGGTGTAATTTAACCGAGAGATTTTTTTTTTCGTATGTGAGCGCGGAAGGCGCGAATTTTTGGGAGACCTGTGATCGATGGGACATTCCGTTATCTATAATAACTACAGATCATTTGTATCTACAATACAGAAGTATTAAGATATCCCGTATACTGGTTTTCCGACATCTTGATGACGTCATGGGTCAAAGCTATGCCCAAATTTTTATATCGGCCAACCGGTTGCGTAATTATTAGGTGCTTGATCTAGGTTTCGTTGCCACTAGGGACAACTTCGCCGGCCGCGGTGGCCGAGGGGACTGAGGCGCTCCAGTCAAGGGCCGCACGACCACTACGGTCGGAGGTTCGAATCCCCCCTCGGGCATGGATATTTGTGCCGTCCTTAGTATATAGTAGTTCATAAGTAGTTTGTAAGTTAGGGACTGATGACCCCGTAGTTAAGTCCCATAAACTATACAAACATTTGAACATTTGAATTTGACAACTTCACCAGAAGAATCTCATGACGTCAAAAATATTAGGAGCAGGTTTGCTCAAGTCGATTACAATAAAAACTAGTATTTTTGCCACACAAATAAAACCAGTATGGTGTGAAGGACATGAAGGGCCCGTCACAACATACTGGTTTCATTTGTATGGCAAAAATACTAGTTTTTATTGTAATCGACTTGAGCAAACCTGCTCGTAATATTTTTGACGTCATGAGATTCATGTAACTGTTTTTATTCTTCTGATGAAGTTGTCCCTAGTGGCAACGAAACCTAGGTCAAGCACCTAAAAATTACACAACCGGTTGGCCAATATAAAAAATTGTTAAACATTGCAATTTATTTATTTCTCTACGGAGAATTTACGGGACTGTGGAAGGTATGCAGCAGCGAATACATGGATAAAAATAAAAGGTCGTCTGCCATAGAGAAAATGACAAACTCTACGCTTGTACAACCCAAGGGTTACAGAGGACGACATGAAGAAAAATATTTTGCGTACTTGTTTCAGAAGGGACAATTGCAAAGTGAGGAAGAGCAAGGTTTCAGGCTCTCCGATTGTCAGTGTTTATGTTCCGACTCTGTAGTACTATAACGAACTGAAATTTTTGGAACATAAAGTTCACATAACTGTATCCTTCTACTCAGTACGAAGCCGAATTAATTCCAACAAGTCATTAAATACTGTCTATTCGTATGAAATTCTTATAATCGCCTGGTTCTGTAGGTAACATTCCGGACAGCAGATTTTCGTGGGTGTACTTCTCTCATAATTTCAACCATTCCTTCGTCCATCGACGTTCTCTTCTTGTTCGTTTCTTAGAGCTAAAGCCAATACAACCTTTATCAGCATCAGTAAGCATTTTCACCACACTGTTAAGAGTAAACTGTGATTACAATTGCAGTTAAATAATAGTCGGCACAAAAAAAAAATGTTTGTAGAGCTTAAGGTACTTAACTACGGGGTCATCGGTAAAATTTTACGACGCTTCTCGCCGAGCTCCAGTGCTTATGTTGGCAACAGATTAACAATTAAGTGTAGAATTGCGTTCATATTTTTCACGAGTTACAGAGTAAGCAAATTTAATACTGTACCTACTCTATGGTCGACAGGTTCTTGTATGTACCCTTGTCCGTTCAGAAAAAAATAATTTTCGGTGTAATTGTAGTTGTCACGAAAAAACAAAAATTGGTCATCTGAGTTGCCATCATTACCATTGGTGCCAACATAACCACTGCAGCCCAGCGAGAAGCGACGCACAATTTAACTGGATCATCAGTCCATAGACTTACAAACTACTCATGAACTAGCTAATACTAAGGACGGCACAAATATCCATGCTCGATGGGGGATTCAATGCATCGACCGTATTGACAGACGCGCCGCAGACCGCTCGGCCATCGCGGCCGGCATAGGCGGTACACAAGTGCGACAACGTGTTCACGGAAAACGCTTGACGGCTTGCTTGAACGTCTACGCATGTGCTTGTCAAGCACGCGCTCCGCCGATAGCGATTTTGCCAAGCAGGCTTGATGGTCTACGGAGCGCTTAAGAACGGCAACCCACATCCATCTGCTTACTGTATTCGTCTCTTGGTCTCCCTGTGCGATTTTTACACCACGCACTTCCCTTCAATGCTAAATTTATGATTCCTTGATGTCTAAGAATGTATCCTACAAATCTATCCCTTATTTTATTCACGGTAAGCCAAAATTTCCTACGCGATCTACCTAACCAATCTTCAGCATTCTTCTGTAGCACCACATCTCAAAAGCCTCTATCCTCTTCCACGCTAAACTATTTATCGTCCAAGTTTCACTCTGTACAAGGCAACATTCCACACAAACGCCTACAGATAGGACTTCCTTACGCCTAAATTAATATTCGATGTTAGTAATTTTCTCTTTTCCAAAAAATCTTTTCTTCCCATTACCATTCTGCATTTTATATCCTCTGTTATGAGACCGTCATAAAATTTATTTGTCACTTTCCTTCAGGATCGCCTAATTTTCTAAGACAGCATTCCATTGCCCTTCTTTTGCTATTCTTGATTTTCATCTTAGACGCTCCTTTCAACACACTGCCCATTCCGATCAATTGGTCTTCCAGATCATTTACTCTCTCTGACAGAATTACAATGTCATCAGAAAAGCACAATGTTTTTATTTCCTCACCCTCAATTCTAATTCCTTCTCCAAATTTCTCATTGCTTTCCTCCACAGCTTGCTCAGTGTAAAAATTGTCTAACACTGGAGAAAGGCTACAACCCTGTGTTACTCCCTTCCCAACCTGTGCTTCCCTTTTATGCCCTTCGACTATAATAACTGCGTTCTGGCTTTTGTACAAGTTGTAAATAACCCACCTTTCCCTATATTTTACCTGCTGACTTCAGAATTTGAAAGACTGTATTCCAATCAACAGTGTCAAAAGCTTTCTCCAAAGCTATAAAAGCTAGAGATGTAGATGTACTTTTCCATAATTTGCTTTCTTTGGAATGGGGATTACTATATTTTTCTTGACCTCTGAGGGTATTTCGCCTGACTCTTACAGCTTACTCACGTAGTGAAATACTTTTGTCATGGTTGGTTTGCCCAGAGACTTCAGTAGCTCTGAGGGAATGTCTTCTACTCCAGGAGTCTTATTACGATTTAAAGCTTTCAGTGTTCTGTCAAATTCATCTCTCAGTATTGTGTCTGTTTCATCTTCATCAACTTCCCTTCCTACAATATTTTAGAGCCCCTCTATATTCTATTTCCACCTTTCAGCTTTCCATTCTTTATTCATAACTGGGTTTCCATCTGAGTTCTTGATATTCATACAGATATTTCTCTTGTCTCCAAATGTCTGTTTTTTTTCCTTTAGGTAGTATCTACTTTTCCCCTTGTTATACATTCTTCTACAGATTTGCATTTGGTTTCTAGCCACTCCTGCTTAGCCATTTTGCACTTCCTGTCAACCTTATTTCTTAGCTGTCTGTATTTTACCTCCTTCATTTACTACATTTTTATATCTTCTCCTTTCATAAATTACATTTAGTATTTCCTGTGCTATCCAAGGATTTTTGTAGGTCTTGCCTTTCTACCTATTTGGTCCACTGTTGTCTTGACTATTTCAGTTCTTAAAGCTACCCATTCCTCTTCTGTTTTATTCTCTCCCGTTTGTGTCAACTGTTGCCTAAATATCCCTCTGAAAGTCTCAAGAACTTCACTTTCCTTCAATTTATCCAGGTCCCATCTCCTTATCTGCCTACTTTTCTGCAGTTATTTTCAGTTTCAGCCTACAGTTCATGACCAATAAGATATGGTCAGAGTCTATATCTACCCCTGGGTGTATCTTACAGTTTAAAACTTGGTTCCGAAATGTATTTCCTATCTTTATAAAATCTATCTGGTTCCTTCCGGTCTCCTGGTCTCTTCCACGTAAACAACCTTCTTTCGTGATTCTTGCACAAGGTGTTTGTTATGATTAAATTATATTGCGTATAAAATTTTACCAGGTGGCTTCCTCTTTCATTCCTTTTTCCCAATCCATATTGACCTACTATTTTTCATTCCCTCCCTTTTCCTACTATGGAATCCCACTCCCCTATCACAGTTTTCCTCTGTCTTAACTGTCTAAATAATTTCTATTATTTTCTGCCGCGGTGGAGTAGCCGAGCGGTCTAAAGCACCTCGCTGCAGAGCGCGCGGTTGCTCCCCATGGAGGTTCGAGTCCTCCCTGTGTGTGTGTGTTTGTCCGTAGGTTAGTTTACCTAGGTTTAAGTAGTTTGTAAGCTAAACGCAGTTTGGTCCGATAGATTTACAGACATCTTCCATCTTTTATTTTCTCATACATATCTTCGATCTGCTCGTCATCGGCAGAGCTAGTGGGCATATAAAATTCTGAGGCAGGTGTTGGTTTCGTATCTATGTTGACTACAATACATACATTCCACTCTCAAAGGTCTCACGGTTCTTTCGTGAGTACGTGCGTGGCAAGCATGGGCCCCGAGCTAATACAGTCTTCTTTCTTTCCTTCCTTCCTTCATTCCTCCCTGGACTGCATTTCCTTTTCCTTCTCCTCCTTTCCTGTCCTCATTCGATCCCCTCCCTAGCAGGGGACATGATTTTAGCAGTTCGGTACCCATGTCACAAACAAACAATATACAATGTACAAACACTTCAGGGAATTTGCAGTCACTGTATGGACGTTCTACGATGGCAAGAAGAAGAGCATTAGCGTTTCATTGCAAACGAGTTTGTTTCGTGACAAACAGTGACATTAATAAAGAGAAATTGCAATTTGAATAGTCGTGAGGCACAGTTATCACAACAGGCTAAAGTGACAGCACATAAGGCAGCAACCAAAGAACTGGGACTGAATCCATATAAAACTACTGCACTGCAACAATTACACTACTGGCCATTAAAATTGCTACACCACGAAGATGACGTGCAAAAGACGCGAAATTTAACCGACATGAAGAAGATGCTGTCATATGCAAATGATTAGCTTTTCAAAACATTCACACAAGGTTGGCTCCGGTGGCGACACCTAGAATGCGCTGACATGAGGAAGTTTCCAATCGATTTCTCATATACAAACAGCAGTTGACCGGCGTTGCCTGGTGAAACGTTGTTGTGGATGCCTCGCGTCAGGAGGAGAAATGCTTACCATCACGTTTCCGACTTTTATAAAGGTCGTATTGTAGTCTATCGCGACTGCGGTTTATCGTATCGCGACATTGCTGCTCGCGTTGGTCGCGATCCAATGACTGTAAGCAGAATATGGAATCGGTGGCCGACCGCCGTGGCCGAGGAGACTGAGGCGCTCAGTCACGGTCTGCACGGCCACTACGGTCGGGGGTTCGAATCCCCCCTCGGGCTTGGATATTTGTGCCGTCCTAAGAATTAGTTAGTTCATAAGTAGTTTGTAAGTTTAGGGACTGATGACCCCGTAGTTAAGTCCCATAAGCTATATAAACATGTGAACATTTTTTTGGAATCACTTTCCTGTTTCAATAATGACAGCAGAACGGATCTTACAACATTCTTCAGCTGTAGATCGCTGGGCAGCGTTCCGTCGTCAAGCAGGAAAGGTAAACGAGAGTTGTAGTTTATCGCAAGCCTCGAGTGCGCCTTGGACCGATGTGTATGAGACAGCGCTCTCCAGGTCCACGTCGTACGCCCAAACGACATGACTTGCGTGCAGGTAGAATCTGTCGTCACCGCTGTAGAAAATGTTCAGATGTTTGTAATAGTAAGAGACCGAATTGATAGGATGGTCGGTCCCTAGACTTACAGACTAGCCGCACAGTCCTGGTGGTGGCGTCTCAAACTGCGCGGCCATCGCTGAAGAACACAGCCCAGCATTCAGGGTAATCTTCTGACGGTACTAGTCGTGCCGTGTACATGGATGATGTGACTTGAGTAGAAGCTGTAGTGGGACGAAATATTATTCCCGCTACTACCTTACATCAGCTCAGTTTTGCAGGTAAAAATAAGTTTTTTTATGTTGTTAATAATTTTTAATATAATAATTTTTGTGTTATGATTTTTTAAAAGAAATGTGTGTTGTTTCCTATGTTTCATGTGTGGTGACAGCGGAGCAATCTACAAGAACAGCGTCTTCTCTGCGGAAGTCAAAGATGACATAGCTGGCCACCAATCGTCGCAGGTCGACAGCCCCACAGCCAGCGAAGATCCTGTTTGAAGACCTCCGTTGCCAACCGTCACAATGAAATAAATGTATTGTCATAAGTTGTTCATGATTGTATGTTCAGAAAAACAGTTTGAGTCCTTAGGAGAGAGATCAGAATTTGTGTTATATATGGATTTGTGATTTAAGAAAATAAAATGTTAAATTTTACTTCAAGCGTCAGTGTTTAGAGAACAGTTATTTCAGCTGTTTAGAAAAACGAGCATTTATATATTGTGCTGAAACTATATTACGGAAGTTATTTACAGAGTTTTTTTGGACTTTAGAGAAATTTAGGGTCTTAGCTATAATTTTATTGATTAAAAGACAGTGAGTTCGTATTTTGCAAATAGATATATTTTGTCAACGGATTCAACGAACGATATCTGAGGTTTACAAAACATATGACGAAATTTCAGCAAGAACTATATGCCAAATTTTGAACTTTGAAGTATTTTGTTTTAGGAACAGTTTTATTTTTTCTTATCTTGCACAAGAACCTAGAAAGAAACATTTGAAGATTTTTTTTCTATAATTGAACAATGAAGTTTCAGTTATACTTCGAGTGTAGTGGAAGGGCCAGGATCGAAGTCCAACACGATCATACTGAACAACTTTACTTTTGAACCTACCGGCCGTGTCCCACTACAAAGCCAGGCTAGCGGTGTGCGTGCCCATAAAGAGACCGGCGGGAAAAAGTTCGCGTTGTTACTTCTGGGCTTCTGTCGCTTTCACTGTCGCCCTTACAATACGACGATCTTGGCTGACGTCTCTTCGAAGTGGACGTCTACGACGTCAGTATGTTCGCGTCTGTATTGCAACCAGCATCACTGCACACCTTTGCAGCTTATGTGGTAGGTTTACGAAAGGACTAGGTCACCCCTAGGAAGCGCACAGGCGGACATCTTTTAAATTCGTTCAGTTTACTGTAAGAAACACGACTGCGTTGCATGGCACCCGTATGCTTCATATGTTTATATCACACTGAAATGTAATATAACAATAATTCTATAAATGATTTTAGGTTGCATCAGTAATCTAATAGCTGATGAATGTACGAGGAGGAGTTCGAAAATAAGTTTCCCCTGTCGACAGTGGTCAGTTGCGAATGAAAGGGGAAAAATATGAGACATTAAAGATAAGACGTATCTTTATTTTTCTGTATAATTTCCAAGTACAGTGAGACATTTGTCAAACCGCTTTATAAGCTTAAAAAGCCTACCAGGAAAAAATCAGGGCGTTGCATACGGAAGAAGCTTAAATTGTTTGACGTCAGCATTTCTTCCAAAGCGCCTTCCTCCGAGAGTCTTCTCCAAAGCTGGAAACAGATGGAAGTCACCTGGTGCGAGATCAGGACTGTATGGCGGATGGTGTGGGCGCTCCCAAACAAGAGTTGCAATATGGTTTTGCGTTGCCTCGCCGAGTGTGGTCTCTCATTGTCATCCAACAGCAGAACGCCAGATCTGAGTAGGCCAGGCCGCTTTTTCCGTATCACCTCTTCCAGTTTCGACAGAGTGGCACAGTACCAAGCAGCATTGATGATTGCAGCCTTCAAAAAGTCCAGCAAAGAAACTCGTTGGGCGTCCAAGAAAACAGTGAGTAGCACTTTAGCTGCAGACGGAGTGCTTTTGAACTTTTTTCGGACAGGTGATGACGAGTGTTTACACTCCATGTATGCGGCCTTCGATTCGGGCTTTTAATTCTGGACTCACGTTTCATCCCACGTCACTTTCCGAAACAGAAAGTCATTGCCATATTCAAGGTCGACCTCTGCACAATCGGTGTCTTGCACGTGCGCGTTCACCTGCTGTGTCGTCTTTCGGCCATACCCGTTCAAAGCTTCTTCCATACGCAACGCTCAGATTTTTTTCCACGTCGGCTTTTTGAAGCTTATCAAGCGGTTTGACAAATGTCTCAATGTACTTAGTAATTATGTAGAAAAATAAAGATATGTCTTATCTTTAATGTCTCATTCTATTTTTTACTTTCATACACAACTGTCGACAATCGAGAGGGGAAACTTATTTTCCAACTCCCCCACTAGTTTATTTATTAAAATTTCACTATATGTTTTGGGCACAGCTCAATATCTGCTGACATGCAAAGTAAGGCTTTTACGTTTGCCATAAAGACAGAAAATCGTAACTTATATACATATTACGTGCCGCCACGCGAGGCTGATCGTCGAACACTGTTGTAAATATTCTCTCTCGTAGGGTCCACAGAGATGGCTCCCTGACAGCTGTGTCACTACGGTGTCTGTTGGGGGACGAAGTTGAAACAATTATTAATACTTCAACTACCCCCTCCCCCAGGTGGCATCTTCCCTCGGGAATCAAAATCAACGTCGGTTTTCCAGGTGTAATACCTTTTTTTTCTTTTTTCTCAATAGTGTATTTCGATGTTCATTTTTCTAGTTCACTGTTCCAATATTTTATTTCTTGTTAGAAAGTTATGAACGTAAACTCCGGCTGCTTGTCGTTGACACATACGGTTAACTAAATAAAAAAGTGAAATAACAAGAAGAAGTGGCATCATATAACTTAGCAAGAGTAAGAAACATTAGTTTGAATACTGTGTTGGTAGCTTTTCTTCGCGCAAAAAAATGAAATAGCTATATCAATGCTTAAACAATTGGCGATACGGGAAGATATGCCCGCCTTAGTCGGCCCCTGGAATAGGCAGCGCGACACTGAATGTTTTCCCGTACACTCTGTTATACAGGGTGACTCTAAATTCGTGCTCTCGGGCTTCGCAGCGCTATTCCTCACATGCTAAAAATGTCTCTCACAAAATTTCGTCTTGCGCATATTTCTGGCAGTAAATGGACGTTGAAGATTGAGATGAATGTGTGTCCCATATGTCAGTGTGTTTCAGAATTACACTACTACACAAACAAACTTATAGGGGATGTGGGAGGTGGTTTGAGGATCAAAATGAGCGTAGAAACCCATGTCCGGAAATGCCGTTCAACGACGCTACGGAGAATACAAGTTACAGGCACCAGCTCCTGCCGCTAGACATCCCCTTCAGCAACTTCGACACTCTGAAGCGTCATTGGATACGTTTCCAGGCATGGGTTTCTAAGCTCACTCTGTTCAAGACACCTCCCACGTCCCCTAGAAGTCTGTTGGTGTAGTAGTGTAATTCTGAAACTCACTGACGTATGGGACCCACAGCCATCTCAATCTTGGACGCCCATTTACTGCCGAAAATATGCGCAGGACAAAATTTCCTGAGATACTTTCTTTTTATTAAAATTACTAAAAATTTACGGGATTTTATGCCGTGGTCTTGTGGATTTATTACGGAAACCGAAAGTTTCGTCCTCTACTGCGGAGGACATTTTGAAGTGGGATCGTGGCACTTTTGAATGACCTTTGCACACCCTGGCTCGCTACTGACTGAAGCCAAACTCCGTTTAGAGGGCTCGCGCGCAAAGGTGTGACGTCAGATTGCCGTTGTCCGTTGATTTCATCCCATGGTGGAAGATTGTTACATTTCTTTTTCAAAACCGGAATCCAGTTTTTAATAAGTTTCACGCCCTCCTCCATCCTATTGAAATTATTCCGTGTTTTACAATTTCTGTAGCCACCACCCACAGCAAAAGCGGGGCATTATAAAGACGTTGTCGGACAGAGCAAGGAACATCTGCGAACGGGAATTACTCGACGCTGAATTGAAACATCTGAGTAATGCTTTACTTAACAATGGCTATTCGTTTACAGAGATAATGAGAGCTTTGCGACTGACACGTTGAGTTGAAAACGATGAAAGGAAGTCACTGATCCCATCGTTAAAATTTTGACTAAACGGAATGTCGCCGTTACTTACAAACTTACTCGGAAGATACAGGAACACTTAAAATCGGCAAAGGATGCTCGTAAACAAACCACTGGAAAAAGCAGGAATTTATAGGATTACGTGTAGCTCTGGAGACGTATACGTGGGTGCCACAAAAAGAAACAGTCAAAAAACGACTAGATGAGCACAAGGGAAACTGTAGAAGGGGAGAGATTGACAGATCAGCTGCTGCTGAACATGTTTTTCAACCAGGGGATCACCTTATTTAATTTAATTAGACTCAGATTTTAGCAGGCACAAATGGACACCACGAAAGACTGTACAGAGGGGCTATAGAAATTGTAAAACACCCCAGTAACTTCAATAGGATGGAGGAGGGTGTGAAACTAAATAAAATCTGGATTCCGGTTTTGAAGAAGAAATGTAACAGTCTTCCACCATGGGACGATATTAACGAACAACGGCAATCGGCAACGACGAATTGCGCCTGGATATCGAAAACATCTGACGTCACAACTCTGTGCGCAAGCCCTCGTAAACGGAGTTTGGCTTCAGTCAGTAGCGGGCCGGGGTGTGCATCGGTCATTGAAAAGTGCTACGATCCCCCTTCAAAATGTCCTCCACAGTTAGGTTACCATAATAAATCCACAAGCCCACGGCGTAAAGCCCGGAAATTATTAGTCTTTTTGACCAATCCGGCCGTGAAAGCTTACATTTTACACATTTTTTATTATTGCTAGCATGTGAGGAATCGCACTGCGTAGCCCGCGTGCGAGAATTTAGATTCACCCTGTATACTGTGACAAGAAAGCCGCGTTGATGGCGTGTGTGAGTATTGAGTGCCACTGTTGCCGGAGCGTCCTCGTGGCCTGGATTCGCGAGACTGCAGACTGGTGAGCTGTCGGCGGGATTCGAAGGCGGTCCGGTCGGCGTGTCCGCTCAGCCGCTGCCACCTGCGCCCTGGCCGTTCTGCTTGGCTGGCGCTCCTCTGCGCCCAACTTTCCCCGCGGCTCGTCTCACGAAGGCGGCTCCACCACCACATCCGGTAGCGCACAACAGGCAAGGACGCGACACCTAACATATCGTCTGAAGTGACTAGTCTAAACGTGACAATCAGCATAATGCTGCCGTTTGTTCCCGGCGTTGCCCGGGTGAGTTTCATTTCTTTCTACTTTAGTCAATCGCCTTCTTCCCTTTTTGGCCCACTTTAGGTTACGGCAGTAACACTAAAAGTGGGCCTTTGCGATCGTCTTTTGACAGCTCGGAATTTAAATGAAAATAACAGCTTAACCACTCATCTGACACTAAAATTGAATAACCGAATTTGTAGAGGAGAAAATTCTCTACAACTTTGCTCTCTTATGTTTTTTTTTTCAAATCTCGCACCGTTTCAGAGATATTTGCAAAAATAATGGCGATTTTTTTATGTCTCACTGTCCATAACGTGTTCCCCGTTAAGACGAACCGTTCAACTGATCAAGACCAAATTTTACATAATAGTAAGCCGCCAGAGACCAGAACCTCCCGATTTCAAATCTTTCGGACAAAATTAAGCTCCCTACTTAGGGAGACATGACCATCCCAATAAAATAAGAGAAATCAGATCGGAACGATTTAGGTGTTCTTTCTTCCCGCGCGCTATTAGAGAATGGAACGGTAGAGAAAAGTTATGAAAGTGGTTAATTAACCCTCTGCCAGGCACTTGAATGTGATTTGCAGAGTATCTATGTAGATGTAGAACGTGCTGTTCAGTAGAGAACTCCACCCCCTTCTTTTACGGTCAGTCCTTCAGGATAGGGATGGGCTATGAGCGCTCTCGAGTAATGCGCGACGCTAAGGCAAATTCTCGAGAAATTCTCGAGTACTCTCGAGAAGTTGTACACAGTGCTGCGCTCTCTGGTGACTGAGAGATTCTACAGGGAAGCCTTACGATAGAGTAGTCTTAATCGCTGTCTTCCGTACGTGCAAGGAAGAAACTGAATTATTATTATTATCAGAATGTTTCGCAGAAGCATAAATCATAGGGTGATTATTAAAACACGTATCTTACACGAAACAAGAAATTTATTGTTATCAAATACAAATATGCATTCCGCATGTATTGATACTTACACGAGAGAGAGAAATGCTACAACATGTTACACCCAAAAACTCCTTACTTACATTTACTAATTGTAGAAAAAAATTCGGTAGAGCTTATAGTATTAGCCAGTGTTACGTACCTAAGCTTTCGTCCTTATTTCAGCTTGCTCTGGTATTTTCCGAACACAGCCGCCACAATATACAACTACAATACTGACTGTCGGTTGTTATGTCCACATTCTGTTCAAAAGTTTCGATAGTCAAAATTTTGATTCATTTGGCATTTTGTTCCCGGCGTTGCCCGCGTGAGTTTCATTTCTTTCTACATTAGTTAATCGCCTTCTTCCCTTTTTTTTATCGTCACCTACCCCACTCTTTATACGTCTCAGCGTTGTTTCCGCGTAACTACTCTGAAGAGCCAAATACTGGTATAGGCATGCGTATGCAGATATGTAAAGACTTCCGACACTGGTGAACTGTTTGAGGCACTATCCAACCTTTTAACCGAATTTCTTTTTAATGTAGTTTGAATGGATAACATACACAACATATAGGTAATTTGACTGACTTGTAATAAAAGATTGAGCTTTTTGTATCCACGATCGTATCTGTTTGATTGTTAGATATATTGTGTAATATTAAATGTCTTATCATGCCTGTTGTATTTTTTTGCTACACTATGGAGGTTTGCAACAGACGTCTTCGTCCTCCATACAGTACTGCCAGTTCCGTGGCTTTGGTTTCGTGTATCCAATGCGCTTATTTAAATGAGAATCACAGGAGCGCCGCTTCTCGTGAGCTTCTCGAGAACTGCTCGAGCGCTGGCAGCTCGAGGAATCCTTGGTGCGCTCGAGTCGCCGCGCCTCACACTCCCATCCCTATTCCACGATGCACGATGTCAGTTCTCTCCAGCACTACTTCAGACATTAATAGAGTCCACGCCGTGTTGTGGCACTTACGTGATCGCGTGCGTCCCGCACGATATTAACCAAGTGTACCACTTCGTTTCGCTCATCAGTGTAACTTTCCAGGTTCGCAGAATTAAATCGTAGAAAACTGCCTGACAAAGTCCATTATCGTGCCTTAAAACTTGATTTCACTGACAAGGAAAGTACTTGGGCTCGAACAAACACATATACACCAAAATAGTATGGGGGACAATGTAAAGATCCCTTATAGCACTAGTGATACTCCCGCATCAGTCGTCCGTTAGAGGCCTCTGCGTGTGCCTTGCCACATTGCACTTTGACCTGTCGGTTCGCCAGTAGGGACGGTGCAGTGTGCCTCCGAAGTTGCGTTTTGTGACGTTATTTGTGTGGTGAAGCGTCAGATGGGGCGGCGATTGCTAATCAGTCCTGCTAATGTATTGCGATTAGTTGAGATGAAGTTACGAAGAACCCTTCTTCGTGAAGATGTTATTAGTGTAGAAGATGAATCATTCGCATGCTTTCTCGTATCTGTTATGGTACAAAAATATGAGTTAGATACTGTTGTTACACTAAGACATAATGATGATGATAGCGATGATAATGACGAACACCTCATTGCAAGCGGTAGTGCTACAGTAAGTGCGGGAAGAGGCGATGGAAGCAGTGGCAGTGAATACCAACAGTCTTCCGAGAAGAAGGTTAAAGTTGCAATTATCATCTCGGCTTTTGATGACAATACGCTAGAGAACATGTTCGATGATTATTACATAAGTTATAGTTAAAATATCTGCATTACTTATGGCGTCTACAATTACATCTACAGTGCTATCTAGAGCATCATTGCAGAGTTTTGCAGGAAAACGACACCCACCAGCACATTGAGGTGCACGTAGAGATCCTGTAACCAAACGTTGATACATATAGTTTTGTTCGAGCCCATGTACTTTCCTTGTGAATACACACGTTAACTTATCTTCACTGTCCGCTACCACTGCAATATCGTCGGTAAATTGAAACATGACAATTCTTTCTCCTTGTCTACCGCACCTCCTACCCTGTTCTCCTATTCTGCATCTTTCCTCTAACATCATTCAAACCTATTTGAATATATGCATTCAATAAGATACGTGAAAGTGAGCATCCTTTTATTTTATTTATTGGTTTTTTCTGTTCCACAGGAGCCAATTTAGGAGTGAGACTCCATGGTCATTGAACAAGTCAATACGTGAAGTTTAACACAAGACTGGTAATAGAAAAATTTTAAGTAGTCCTTTGCACACAACAATCTTAAGACAAAGAGAAAAGAATCAATAATGAAAAAATTAATTAGCTTAAGTGTTTAACTATTCTAGGAGTTCCTCCACAGAATAAAAGGAGTGAGCCATGAGGTAACTCTTCAATTTAGATTTGAAAGCGTGTGGATTAGTGCTAAGAATCTTTAGTTCTTGTGCCAACTTATTGAAAATGGATGCTGCAGAATACTGTACACCTTTCTGTACAAGTGTCAATGTAGATGCAAATGTAGATTAGACTTCTGTCTAGTATTCACTGAGTGAAAGCTACTAACTCGTGAGAATAAGCTGATATTATTAACAACAAAAGACATTAAAGAAAAAACTTATTGTGACGCCAGTGTCAAAATTCCCAGACTACTGAAAAGGGGTCGACATGACGTTCTTGAACTTACACCAGCTATTGCTCGAACCGCCCGTTTTTGAGCCAGAAATATCCTTTTTTGCATCAGGCGAGTTACCCCAAAAAACAATGCCGGACGTCATAAGTGAGTGAAAGTAAGCGTAGTAGACTACTTTTCGTATTGAAAAAAATCACTTATTTCAGATATTGTTCTAATGGTAAATATAGCAGAATTTAGTTTTGGAACAAGATACTGAACATGAGCTTTCCATGGCTGCTTACTGTATACATGAACACCTAGAAATTTTAACTGTTCAGTCTCACTTATCATATGCCCATTATGTGTAATCAGTGTCTTACTCCCTTTTCTATTTCTGCTTCTTGTACTTATTCTCCACACCTACTTACAGCTGTCTCATCTCTACATAATTTCCAAATTATTCTATCTTTATATTTCACCTGTGATTCCTATACATCTTAGCGTAAGCCTATGCCCAAGGGACGACTCGAACCTCCGGTGGGAGCGTCTCCGCAATCCGTAGTATCGGACTTTACACCTCGTGGTCATTTCTGTTGGTCTAGCTCACATGTGGCGAGTAACATGATGCGCTAATATGAAGTAAAAGTTTGCTTTATCAGACTCTTCGTGGTGGCCTGCATACACGAGGGCTCGCGGAATACTAGCCATTACCAAAATGATACTGTACTGCCTGAATAGTTGTCTTACGTGAATGGACGGGAATTCCGGATTACTTACTACTAAAAATGATATAAAATCCTTCTTGTCTGAACAATATTCACTAATAACTCATATGATTACTATATACACAATTTTTACAGTGCAGAGACATGTGAGCAGATTGTCAGTACCTGCATTTTCCACTCCACCAATATGACTGCACACAGACTGAAGTACGCAGCACACACGGGAGTACGTGGCGAGAGCTGACTGCCGTAACTCCTCGTTAGAACACACTTCCGCGGTGTACAATGCCGCCTGCCACATCACTCTTTGTACTTCACAGCTGGGCAGAAAAAGTTTCTTCGTTCTTGAATCCTTCATTTTTTTCTCTGCCTAACAGTACACAGTTCTCCGAAGACTGCTAGTTACATCTTTTACGGTCTCCTTTTACTCAGCGTGAATAATGTAACACTGCTTTGTTTCCTGGGTGAGAAATATCCGCTGCAGCCTGCAGCGTACGCCTTGTTACCGCGTTGAGAGACGCACTGCTGTGACACGGAGTCTGTAATCGCAACTTGCGACGCTCTGGAAGAGAATATACCTTACTTCCCTAACGAATGAAACAACAGGCTTCTGTTGTCGTAAGTCAGCAAAAAGGACCATTTGTGGTAATTTATTCAGCAATCAGTCGTCATAAATATAAAATCTTTATTATGACGACTGATTGCTGAATAATTACCACAAATCAAATACAGTCGTGGAGCACCCATTCCGATATGGAATCAAGCCTGATAAAAAGGACCATATTTTAATGTCCTAAACACAGTGAAATATGCGAGCATTTATGATCTAAAACTTAGTTATGAATATGGCTTTTAAAAATGATTATATAAAGTTTATTTAGATCGTTGATCAAGATACTTCTATACAGGGTGTTACAAAAAGCTATGGTCAAATTGTCAGGAAACATTCCTCGCACACAAAGAAAGAAAATATGTTATGTGGACATGTGTTACAGGAAATGTTCAAAATGTCCTCCGTTAGCGAGGATACATGCATCCACCCTCCGTCGCATGGAATCCCTGATGCGCTGATGCAGACCTGGAGAATGGCGTATTGTATCACAGCCGTCCACAATACGAGTACGAAGAGTCTCTACATTTGGTACCGGGGTTGCGTAGACAAGAGCTTTCAAATGCCCCCATAAATGAAAGTCAAGAGGGTTGAGGTCAGGAGAGCGTGGAGGCCATGGAATTGGTCCGCCTCTACCAATCCATCGGTAACCGAATCTGTTGTTGAGAAGTGTACGAACACGTCGACCGAAATATGCAGGAGCATGTACAGGAGCATGAACCACATGTTGTGTCGTACTTGTAAAGGCACATGTTCTAGCAGCACAGGTAGAGTATCCCGTATGAAATCATGATAACGTGCTCCAGTGAGCATAGGTGGAAGAACATGAGGCCCAATCAAGACATCACCAACAATGCATGCCCAAACGTTCACAGAAAATCTGTGTTGATGACGTGATTGCACAATTGCGTGCTGATTCTGGTCAGCCCACACATGCTGATTGTGAAAATTTACAATTTGATCACGTTGGAATGAAGCCTCATCCGTAATCCGAAATACTAAAATGAGCACTAATATGGAAATTAAGCGTTTCCGGACACATGTCCACATAACAATTTTTTTTTTTTGTGACGAGTGTTTCCTGAAAGTTTGACCGTACCTTTTTGTAACACCCTGTATATGTATATAGGGAACAACTCACCGTAAAGACGAACGTTGAGCCGCCGACATATAAAAGACACACAAACACATACACAATTCTAAATTTTCGGCCGCGGCCTTCCCCAAACACTCGTCCTCACAATTACTCGGGCACACTCATCCACACACGTCAGCCATCTCTGGCCGCCCAACAGTCAGACCACCCAGTTAACCAACCGAGCGGGTCATTTGTCTCAATATTATTACAAGTTAAAATCGGGTCATTCTTTTTGGGACACCCTGTAAAATCAATTTTGAACAAATCGCTGGTATAGTACTAACGTTTAGCAGTGTTTGAGAGTAACCAAACTGTGTTGGGCGGCCAGAGATGACTGACATGTGTGGATGAGTGTGCCTGAGTGACTGTGTGGATGAGTGTTCTATTTCTCAGGAAGGCCGCGGCCGTAAATTTAGCATTGTGAGTATGTTTGTGTGTCTTTTATTTGTGTCTGTCGGCGGCTCAACGTTCGTTCAAAAATGTTCAAATGTTTGTTAAGCTTATGGGACTTAACTACGGGGTCATCAGTCCCTAAACTTACAAACTACTTATGAACTACTTACAAACTAGGACGGCACAAATATCCATGCCCGAGGGGGGATTCGAACCCCCGACCGTAGTGGCCGTGCTGACCGTGACTGGAGCGCCTCAGTCACCTCGGCCACCGCGGCCGGCTCAACGTTCGTCTTTACGGTGAGTTGTTCCCTATATACAATTATTATTAATATTCCTTACTGGACCTTCCATTGTCGTTATACTTCTATTATATATGATGGATGTCCCAGAAAGAATGACCCGATTTTAAATAGAATTATTTATGGGGAAGAAAGGCTTAACACCAACAAATTGCATACTAAATTTCTGACAAAAGACAGAAGTTTATAAAAATCCATCATAAACGTTCGATAGTCCTACATTGGCTGGATGGACGACATCTAGCGGATAGCCGAATTCATCTCAAAATGAGTGCAATATGTCTTCTGTCACTGAAGCTACAGCAGCAGATATTCTGGGTTTTAGTTCACCAATGTCACGAGGTAAGGGAGGAACGTAAACACACTGTTTAACACATCCACACGGGAAGAAATCACATGGTGTCAAGTCAGGGCATCTAGGAGGCCAACGCGAGGCACCCTATTTCTTCAAACTGTTTATACCATCGTCGAATGTTCTTTGATCATAGTGGTTAGTAGGAAATCTAACTGCGATCACTGAATACGACTAAATTCAATAACACAATACGCCTTCTAGCACTCTACCACTGTGCTACGAAGCCGAGAAGGAATTTCATTTTGCAGGATGTGGAAGAGGAATTTGCTTGCAACTGTCTATTGCACAGCCTAAAAGCTGCCAGGAGAAGACTGATACAAAACGGCACTTCGGAACAGACTATCTGGTCCGAAGGAGAAAATCATCAAGAGAAAGATGACCAATATTCATTCAGTAAAATAAGCACAGAGATTATAAGGAATAGCGCAAATCTTTGGCACCAACATGTCGGCGGGAAGAGGCAAACGTAATGCGAGAAGCCGCGTTTCGATGTCTTGATAGCAGTTGTGACTGGTACTTCAGATGACTGGTAGTTCACTTTTTTTTTTTTTTTTTTTTTTTTTTTTTGTGGGTTTAGGCGTACAACTTCTATGGTCATTAGCGCCCAGCCAAGAACATTGATTCGCTATGATCTCAAAAAAATGGTGACTGTCAGAACATCAACAAGAGGCTAAAAACGAAAGATAAAAGACAATTAAAAGGGTTAAATATCCTTGGATAGGTTGGCCAAGTTCATAAAACGCAAAACCCGAGCAGCTGCCCGTGTGTCATCAGCTAAAATTTCCTCCAGAGTAGACGGAAAGTGAAGGGCTACACGGAGATGATTAAAATTAACACAAGTCAGTAAAACATGTCGCACTGTCAGCAGTTCACCGCAGGAGCATAGCGGTGCAGGTTCGGCGGATAGCAAGTGACGGTGGCTGAAACGGCAATGACCGATCCGCAATCGAGCCAGGATGACCTCCTCCCACCGAGAGGGGCGTGAGGATGTCCTCCAAGCGGTCGGGATCGGTTTGACAGTTCGCAATTTATTGTTGTACAGTGAAAGCCACACACTGTGCCATTGCGACACGATACTCCGGCGAAAAGCCCGTTGAACATCGTCCGATGGGACGCAAAAGGTAGCCATGCGAGGCAAAAGAGCTGCTGCCTTGGCTGCTGTGTCAGCGGCCTCATTCCCGGGCACACCCACATGGCCAGGGACCCACAGGAAAGAAACGTGACAGCTGTCATCCGCCAGCAACTGGAGGGAGCGTTGGATCCGATACACGAGAGGATGGTTCGAGAAAGGGTCCTTAAGACTCTGCAGGGCACTAAGGGAGTCAGAACATATGGCATAGAAAGGTTGGCTGTGGCGGCAGGTATACAAAACGGCCTGGTGGAGGGCGAAAAGCTCAGCCGTGAAGGTCGAGCACCGGTCAGGGAGCTTGTATTGGAACCGGTTGTCCCCGACGACGAAGGCAGATCCGACACCGGCAGTGCTCTTGGAACCATCAGTGTAAATAAATACGGCATTATCGAACCGCGAACGGAGTTCGACAAGCCTCGAGCGGAATACCAAATCCGGAGTGCTCTCCTTGGGGAGCGAACTAAGTTCGAGGTGTGTGTGAACCTGGGCCTGATGCCACGGTGGCAATGGGCTTTCGCTCAACCGAAGGGTGGAAGGAAGGGTAAAATCGAGCCGTTGTAGCAGGCGGCGAAACCGAACTCCCGGTGGAAGCAAGGCAATCGCAGACAACTGATATTGGCGATCGAGTGAGTCGTCAAAAAATAATCTGTAAGATGGATGGTTGGGCATTGACCGTAGGCGGCATGCATACCGACACAAGAGTATGTCACGTCGAGTGGTCAAGGGTAATACAGCAGCCTCGGCATACAGACTTTCAACAGGGCTGGTATAAAATGCACCGGTCGCCAGACGTAATCCACGATGGTGGATAGAGTTGAGACGGCGGAGAATCGACGGCCGTGCTGAAGAGTACACAAGGCTTCCATAGTCGAGCTTCGACTGAACAATGGCCTGGTAAAGGTGAAGCAGGACGGTACGATCAGCTCCCCATGACGTGCCACTGAGGACACGAAGAACGTTAAGGGATCGGGCACAACGGGCAGCCAGGTAGGACACGTGTGTGGACCAGCAAAGTTTCCGATCCAACATGAGTCCCAAGAATTTCGTAGTCTCCACGAAAGGGAGAGCAACAGGGCCGAGACGTAGAGAAGGTGGAAGAAATTCCTTGTATCTCCAAAAATTGATACACACAGTTTTCTCAGTGGAGAATCGGAAGCCGTTTGCGATGCTCCAGGAATATAGACGGTCAAGACAGCGTTGGAGAGAACGCTCCAAGAGACACGTCCGCTGGGCGCTACAATAAATTGCGAAATCGTCAACAAAAAGAGATCCGGAGACGTCGGCTGAAAGGCAGTCCACGATCGGATTGATTGCAATGGCAAAGAGCGCCACACTCAAGACGGAGCCCTGTGGTACCCCATTCTCCTGGCAAAAGGTATCTGACAAAACAGAGCCCACCCGTACCCGGAACTTGCGATCCGCCAAAAACGCTTGAATGAAAAGAGGAAGGCGGCCCCGAAGGCCCCATGTGTGCAATGTGCGGAGAATGCCCGCTCTCCAACAGGTATCGTATACCTTCTCCAAGTCGAAGAACACGGCTACTGTTTGACGCTTCTTTAGAAAGTTGTTCATAATGAAGGTCGACAACGTAACGAGGTGGTCAGCAGCAGAGCGGTGTCGACGAAAACCGCATTGGATATTAGTCAGGAGGCGGCGAGATTCGAGGAGCCAGACCAACCGACCATGCGTTCCATCACCTTACAGACGCAGCTCGTCAGAGAAATGGGACGATAACTGGGAGGAAGGTGTTTGTCCTTCCCTGGTTTGGGGATGGGGACAACAGTGGCTTCACGCCAACTTGTGGGAACATGACCTTCAGTCCATATGCGATTGTAGGTACTAAGAAGAAAGCACTTGCCCGCAGGAGAGAGGTTCTTCAGCATCTCAATATGAATGGAATCGGGCCCGGGAGCAGAAGACCGGGACAGGGCGAGAGCACGATCTAGCTCCTGCATGGTGAAGGCGACGTTATAATTTTCACGATTAAAAGAGCGGAAAGAAGGCGGCCGTGCCTTCTCTACCTGTTTGCGAGGGAGAAAGGCAGGGTGGTAATGGGCAGAGCTCGAAACCTCCGCAAAGAAACGACCCAATGCGTTTGAAACATCAGCTGGGTCCACAAGGACCGCGTTCTCCACGGTCAGGCCAGGAATCGGGGAGTGGACTTTGATGCCGGACAAACGGCGTAGGCCACCCCAGACAACCGTGGAGGGAGTAAAACGGTTAAAAGAACTAGTAAAAGCTGTCCAGCAAGCTTTCTTGCTGTCGTTTATGATACGACGGCACTGCGCTCTCATACGTTTGTAATTGATGCAATTCTCCAAAGTTGGGTGGCGGCGGAAGGTGCGTAAGGCACGGCGTCGGGCTCGAAGCGCGTCGCGGCAGGCTGCAGTCCACCAAGGGACCTGGACACGACGTGGAGAAGAGGATGTACGAGGTATGGAACGTTCAGCAGCAGTGAGAATAACCTCTGTGAGGTATTCGACCTGACTGTCACAGTTGGGAAAATGCTGATTGTGAAAAACAGCCATGGAAGAATAAAGCCCCCAGTCGACTTTAGAAATGTTCCAACTGGTGGGACGTGGAGATGGGGAATGATGTAGGAAGTGGATGATACAAGGGAAATGGTCACTCGAGTACGTGTCAGAAAGTGCATACCACTCAAACCGACCGGCAAGCTGAGGAGTGCATATTGCGAGGTCTATATGGGAATAAGTGTGTGTTGTGTCAGAAAGGAAGGTCGGTGTACCGGTGTTGAGGCAGACAAGATCGAGGTGGTGGAGAAGGTCCACCAAAAGGGAGCCTCTCGGACAAGGTGCCGGAGAGCCCCTTAGGGGGTGGTGGGCATTAAAGTCGCCTACCAACACGAAAGGTGAAGGGAGCTGGTCAACAAGGTTTAGCACATCTGCCCTAGTAAGGGCAGATGACGATGGCGAATATATATTACAGAGGGAGAAGGTAAATGTGGATAAGGTGATGCGGACGGCAACTGCCTGTAGGTGAATGTGCAAGGAAATGGGATGGAAATAGACGTCGTCTCGAAGGAGCATCAGAACCCCTCCATGGGCTGGGACACCTTCCACGGGTGGCAGGTCGAACCGCACAGAGGTGTAGTGTGGAAAGTCTGCACGATCACGGGGACGCAACT
The DNA here is from genome assembly GCA_026315105.1 of Locusta migratoria. Taxonomy (NCBI): domain Eukaryota; kingdom Metazoa; phylum Arthropoda; class Insecta; order Orthoptera; family Acrididae; genus Locusta; species Locusta migratoria. The sequence goes on from CM048744.1 coordinate 238,392,343, forward strand.
TAGTTTCCTGGAGGCAGACTAGAAGCGGGCAGTGCAATCGAAGGAGTAGTTTTAACTCCTCCCGATTAGAACGAATGCCGCGAATGTTCCATTGAAGGAGCGCCATGATAAAAATGAGAGAAGAAATAGGGATAAAAACCAAGTAGCGAGCGGGGTCACCTCGACGGCCGCTGAGGACCGGATTTCGAGGGAGCACTGCTATCGCTGTCTGGGGGCAAAGGGTCATGTTCCATTGGTTCGACCGACGCGCCTGCCACCTCCCTGAGTTGATCAGGAGGGGCAGTTTCCACCGCCGGTAAAGGACCGGGCGCCCGGCAAACGGAGCGTCCCGGTGAAACAGAAGACGGCCGAGGCCGGCAACTGTTGGACGGCGCGACAGATGGGTCACGCCTCGGCGGGGAAGGAGAGGAACTCTTTTTCTTGTCAGCTCTTCTGGAAGAGTGACGGCGGGAAGAGGCAGTTGACGGTTGGGAAGCCTGAGAACGCAGAAAATCCTCACGGACGGGTTCCTTTTTCAAGGTCCGGGCATCTTGTTTAGGTGCCCGCGGTTTACTAGAGGTTGACAAAGACTGTACCTTAGAAGCAGCAGGAGGAAGCGGGGACGTGGAACGGGCAATCTTCGGGCTGGCGGATCGCACAACTGTGTCAGCGAAAGTGAAATCACAAGTCTGGGTACTGGAATCCGTAGTAGGTCGAGTTGAGGTGAGGACCTTACTGTATGTACCCGCTGGGAGGACAGTGGGCTTTCGACTCGCCAACAACTTTCGAGCGGCAGATGTTGATACCTTCTCCGTGACCCGAATTTGCTGAATGATTTTTTCATCCTTATATACAGGGCAGTCGCGAGAGGAAGCCGCATGGTCGCCGTTGCAGTTAAGGCAGTGAGGGGACGGAGGTGGGCAATCCCCCTCATGGGCGTCCCTACCACAAGTGACACATTTTGCTGCATGTGGGCAATGTTCACGGGTATGGTTGTACCTGTGGCATTGGTAGCAGCGCGTTGGGATGGAATATAAGGGCGGACTGAGATAACTTCGTACCCTGCTTTGACCTTCGACGGGAGGTCAACTCTGTCGAATGTCAAAAACACAGTACGAGTCGGTGTCAGCTGGTTATCTACCTTTTTCATCACCCTGTGGACGGCTGTCACACCCTGATCGGACATATAGGACCGGATGTCGTCATCAGACAACCCGTCAAGGGATCTCGTAAAAACTACCCCCCGTGACGAGTTGAGTGTGCGGTGCGCTTCTACTTTGACTGGAAACGTGTGTAATAACGTAGTCCGGATAAGTTTCTGGGCTTGGAAAGCACTGTCCACTTCCAGCAACAATGAGCCATTGCGCTGACGCGAACAGGTTTTAACAGGGCCAGCAATTGCATCAACACCTTTCTGTATAACGAAAGGATTGACAGAAGTGAAGTCTTTTCCGTCGGTGCGCGACACAACAAGAAATTTCGGCAAATTAGGCAGAGTCTTCTTTTGCTGAGGCGAATCTATCTTACGTTTCTGGGTCAATGTCAGTGAAGAATAGAAGGAAGTCATTGCGGAAGTGTCCCCCGTGATTACCGGCGTCTCCGATGGCGCGCTCCTTCCTAGTGGGGGCCCTCTCCGAGGGCTTACCCGCCTTAGGTGATTGTTCACACCTCAGGTCACACCTCCCGAGAACTGACGGAGGGACCAATTGGCATGTTCGGAAGGTACCAGCTCGGGTAATCACCCCTCCCTGGGCCTGGCCTTTACCAGGGGGTACGTACGTGCCCTACTTGTCTACCCAGGGCGGGGAATTACGCGTTACCCCGTCACCTGCTACGCATGATAATGCGTGGGTCGGCCTTCAGACACGCACAGGGAGGAAAGAAGAAGAATAGAGGAAGTGAAGAGAAAGAAGGAAAGGTGTCTCAAATGCCGAGGCGGAGACTAATGAGGAGAAGAAGGCGAGGAGAGGACAAGGAGAGAGAGACAGAAACAAAGGGTAAGAAAGGAAGGAACCAAGGAATAAGAGAAACGACAACAAGAAAACACCTGAACTCGTGAAATACGCCCGTCTCCGGGCGAAGGCATAAACCGGGAGGGAAAGTGAAGCAGCCTGGGGCAGAAGAAAGGCTGCTCCGGCTCGGGGCCCCGTGCGCGCCACACACGTACCTACAAAAGAACTGTGGGCCCCCTGGGGGGAGTTCACTTCTTTCAGTACCGGATGCCGAATCTTGATAGTAGAGCCCCCCCCCCCTTTAGTTATATTTGCGCTTGCTTCAACTCGAACTGAGGCGTCGGCCTACCAAGCTTCTTTCACACTTTCGTTCCACACTTAAAGCTGAGTATTTTTTAAAGATACTGAATGTTGTTCATTTTTCTTTGATAATAAACACCAAGAACATATGAATATGCACATGAACACTATAATACAGTAAATAACCGAATTCACTGCTAAGTGACTGTAACAAAATGAATCTTTTATGTTGAAGAGACAAACTAATCTCGGCTCACGTGACACTGTAAGCGGCACTCCCACCTAACCTTACGCATGCGCAGAGGCTGCTCTCCCCCACCTCTTTTCAAACAGTTAAATATTTGTTACAACGAAGAGTTTAAATGTCATTTACCCTCAAAATCGCGACACATTTGTTAAAACGTCCAAAGATATGCGGTAATGTCTTTGTTTCCGTACATGTTAAAAAGAGGATGGGGTTTTAAGAGAATTGTTTGCAGTCGCTCTCGAATCCACTACCTTCAACAGCGCAGCACGATGTCTCTAACCACACAGCTATTCTTGATAGGTGGAGAGTAGGCACTTCACTATTATTCACGATGGGAACCTCTGAAAGCTTTTTCAGATGATGCTTCTTTAATTGATAGTTATATTTTACCAACTATGACGTGTTTCTGATGAATCTTCAATGCGCCAAAAACAAATATGAAGAGCGTATATTGCCTTCACGGAGAATTTACTTCGGGACCATTCGTGCGTAACCGCCAGAGCTCGAGTATCGAGGAGCTGATGTCTCTACCAGCTCCAAAGGCAATGTTAAAAGCGGCGTTTTCCTCACCCCTCCCTGCCGCGGGAGCGCCCATATGCTGCCTCCAGGGGGTTCAGAAGAGAATTTGAACCTCAGCCGCGCATGCGCATTGCAGTGCTGCGGGCTCTGCCGCCTGTATTAAGCGGCCGTGCTGTCTCCGCGACGTGAAGCGTTTCTCGTGCGATAAAAATACACTGTGCATATAAAGTGATCTGACAGAAGAACGAAAGGAATAATGATAGTTTAAAAACAGTTTTTATTTACTTATTTACTTTTTTCGCGGTGATTTTTTTTTTCGGGTGTTCATTGAACCAATGACGAGCCGCCACTGCTTGATAGTACATTACAGCAGTGCATCTTCAAGCAGCACGTATGCTGTGGCACGTAATACAGTCTCACAACCACGTGGAGTGTGATGCAGGAGTACAGTCTTTACATGCTGTATGATTAGGCACTAGGACCACCCAGTTCCGTCGCCGTGCAGTGGTTTATTCATCAAATGCTAATGACACAACCTTTCTCCCCTCCTTCTCACACACACACACACACAGACACATAAATTACCCTCTCATAAAGCCCGTTTTACAAGTGTCATATTAACTGTACCAGTAGTCAACCGTCAGACAGCTGGAAAGCGGTTGCGGTTGCTCTTAAATCACATCAGTGACATTTCTCGCGGGATTTTAATGATCTCGATGTCCACGAGACGTTAAATACTACTCTTCCTGACTTTCTTTTCTGGGACCTGCATGGCTAGCAGTCTTAACGACGGCAGGCTTGCTATGATTTTTTTTGCGTACCGCGCTCTCATAATTGCAAAAGTACTTTAATAGCCTTAATAATGATGGAGATGCAACACAAATCAGTGTTGATTCACGAGCTAGGTACCTAGCACTAAAACCGGATAGGGGTCCCTGGCATGCTCTACGACGTAATTCATGGCAATACCTGTTGCCAAGTTATACTGTCGCGTTCGTAATAAATTTTAATTATTCAACCATTTTTGGTATTCGTTTGCTGTTGTTGGCCCTACTCGTAATCGAACTGGTGCCAATAAAACTGATCTCCTAAGAATATGATTTGTAGAAAAGGAAGATCAGGGTCACACGCGTCTGTGTTATCTGTACCAGTCTTCGTTCTAGTTGCGTTCTGAATTCACGCCACATCAGCTCTATTCCTTATCATATTAGTTTCGTTAGTGGCGGTGTTAACACTGCATTTGTTAATTCAAGAGTCCTCCAGTTAAAGTCCCAGAGACTGTACTCCGTAGAACAGCATGGCTTATTGTTTCCTTTTCTAAAACAGTTATAACTATGCGTTTTCTGTTTACACACTACTGGCCATTAAAATTGCTACACCAAGAAGAAATACAGATTATAAACGGATATTCATTGATTATACTAGCACCGACATGTGATTTCATTCTCACGCAATTTGGGTGCATAGATCCTGAGAGATCAGTACCCAGAACAACTACCTCTGGACGTAATAACGACCTTGAAACGCCTAGGCATTGAGTCAAACAGAGCTTGGATGGGGTGTACAGGAACAGATGCCCATGCTGCTTCAACACCATACCACAGTTCATCAAGGGTAGTGACTGGCGTATTGTGACGAGCCAGTTGGTCGGCCATCATTGACCAGACGTTTTCAATTGGTGAGAGATCTGGAGAATGTGCTGGCCAGGGCAGCAGTCTGTCCGAATCCAGAAAGGCCCGTACAGGACCTGCAACGTGCGGTCATGCATTATCATGCTGAAATATAGGGTTTCACAGGGATAGAATGAATTGTAGAGCCACGGGTCGCAACACATCTGAAATGTAACGGCCACTGTTCAAAGTGCCATCGATGCGAACAACAGGTGACCGAGACGTGTAACCAATGGCACCCCATACCGTCACGCCGGATGATACGCAATGAAGAATACACCCAATGTGACTTCACCGCGATGTCGCCAAACCCGGATGGGACCATCATGATGCTGTAAACAGAACCTGGATTCATCCGTAAACATGACGTTTTGTCATTCGTGCACCCAGGTTCGTCGTTGCGTACACCATCGCAGACGCTCCTGTCTGTGATGCAGCGTCAAGGGTAACCGCAGCCACGGTCTCCGAGCTGATAGTTGATGCTTCTGCAAACGTCGTCGGACTGTTCGTGCAGATGGTTGTTGTCTTGCAAACGTCCCCATCTATTGACTCAGGGATCGAGACGTGGCTGCACGATCCGTTACAGCCATGCGGATGCCTGTCATCTCGACTGCTAGTGATACGTGGCCGTTGCGATCCAGTAGGGCGTTCCGTATTGCCCTCCTAAATCCACCAATTCTGAATTTTGCTTAGTCATTGGATCGCGACCAACGCGAACAGCAATGTCGCAATACGATAAACAACAATCGATATAGGCTGAAATCCAACCTTTATGAAAATCGGAAACGTGATGGTACGCATTTCTCCTCCTTACACGAGGCATCACAACAACATTGCACCAGGCAACGCCGATCAACTGCTGTTTGTGTACGAGAAATTGGTTGGAAACTTTCCTCATGTCAGCACGTTGTAGGTGTCGCCACCGGCGCCAACCTTGTGTGAATGCTCTGAAAAGCTAATCATTTACGTATCACAGTTTCCTCTTCCTGTCGGTTAAATTTCGCGTCCGCAGCACGTCATCTTCGTGATATAGCAATTTTAATGACCAGGAGTGTAGTTTCTGTTGTCTGTAGCTTCAACATCTTGTGCGTGTCCTTCGTCAACTTGTTCTTTTTTTCTTATTACGTATTTAAGAGGTACAACAAACATGTGATTATTTTACAAATGGGTTATGCTTTCGCTTAGCATGTCGATACTGTTTGCAGAATGCATTAGTAGTGCTATCACTGGATTTAGTCTTCAAACTGTGAGACTTTTGTTTGATTGGGCATGGGGTAAAAACGGGCGGCCGGTACTAGTCTTTCTACTTAGGCAGAGTTTAGCTGACGATGAGAATTCTTGATCTCTTATGTAACGCAAGGAATTGCTTCTGATATGTGTGCAGTTCAGAACATAGACATAAAAAAATCTTTAACATTGTTATAATGTGGTACTTAACAGAACGTTCCTGACTATGACAGAAGTTGTTTATGAATTTAATAATAGAAATAGCTTTTACAAGAAAACAAAGAATTTATTCGGTGTTGATAAGTACTTATGGAAATGGGACATCTATATTAATACGTCCGTTAAATAATCGGAGTTGACTCAGACGTTTTTTTTCTCTCTCCCTTTTCGCTTTAGGCTTGCACGGTCTAGAGCTAAACGGATATCACTTTCCACGATCGACTAATCGTTATTGAAGTCTAAATAGGAACGCTCAAGCGTAGCGTCGTATTATTAAACGATAAACACTCATATGAACACTTTAGTTTGTATGTCACAGACAATATAAGTTTATAACTTTCCCTAAGAGTAATAGTCGCTCTATTTAACCCACTACTGCACACAGTATAGACGTATATATGAGGCGTGTTTTTTTTAAGTAAGTACCGTTTTGAAATTAAAGAAAGACGTGCTAAGATATCCCAATAATTTTATTTTTAAAATGTTCCAATCTTTGTATAGCTTAGGGGACTTAACTACGGGGTCATCAGTCCCTAAACTTTACTTATAAACTACGTTTTACTAAAGACGGAACAAATATCCATGCCCGAGGGAAGATTCGAACCCCCGACCGTAGTGGCCGTGCAGGCCGTGACTGGAGCGCCTCAGTCCCCTCGGCCACCGCGGCCGGCTAAAATGATCTTCAAAGACTGGTTCAAGGACAAGAGCACGATTATGGATAATGCCACAATTGAAAAGATTGTAGCTCATTCCAAATTCACATTAACAAATTGGGGATACAATGTTAAAAAAAACATATTCGACCTCCGAATGAGCTTGAACGTCTTGCTCAAGAAGATGGCCAGGGTCATACATTAACGTAGAATTTCCTACACTTATTAAATCCGCATAAAAATAGAGATTCCCATTTAACAATGAATTTCAAATTGATTTTCAAGGTCACGGCCAAGGTAAAATCAAGAACGCCGTTGAATAGCAAAGGAAAGAGCCTGCAACATTCATATTCAAGATTTTTCTAAAAGATGCATTCCTGACGAGTTATTCCCGAGTTTACTCTTCAGCGGTATGTAATGAGTCACCAAAATAAAGTGTTTTATAAGCTGTCATATTGCGGGGTAGCAGTCAAACTGTATAGGGTTAATTTATTTTCCAGACATATCATGCACAAAAGCAAACAGTCATTTTTGTATTTATTAGACACACGACTAGTTCTGGCATACGACCTCGCCATTTTCAAATTTTTACAGTAAATATCACAAAAAAAGCAACCTACTGAATGTTTCCTTTATAAACATAACATGATCTTTAACTTCTTATGTATGAAAATAAAATTACGTTGTCATACTGAAGTGTTTAAACAAATATTACACCAATCAACGTAGTGAATGTCAAATTTTAAAAATGGAAAGTAAGCTTTCATTTGTCATGTTTGAAAATAATTCAAAATGTCCAAATGTTTGTAGAGTTTATGGGACTTAACTACGGGGTCATCAGTCCCTAAAATTACAAACTGCTTATGAACTAGCTTATATTAAAGACGGCACAAACATCCTTGCCCGAGGGGGGATTCGAACCCCCGACCGCAGCAGCTGTGCAGACCGTGACTGACACACCACAGACCGCTCGGCCAGAATTACTGCATTTGAAAAAGATGTTGCTAACTTATGTAGCTAAGCTAAACTGCTGAGCTAAGTTACTATTATTCCATTTATTGTTGTTACTATCGAGACTGGTAAGTGTTATTCCACCAAAAAACGAAACATCAATTATTAAAATTTATCACTTCCTAAATTCAAGGAAAAAAAAAAAAACAACATCAACACGCGAGTCTTGTAAATAAAATTACCTTAGGAGCAGTTTGTCGAAGTCTGTGTCAGTCCCAGATATTCCGAAAACACACTGGTAAATAAATGTTCTTTTAAATTTGATGAAAGGAAGTGAAATTGCCATACAAATATTACTCGAGACTTCTACGAGAAAATGTATATGAATGAATTAAACACAAAGCATAATTGGCCTATGTTGAAAGCAATAACATTCATCTCCTAAGGCTGAAAAACGATTGACTGTCCTCGTTTGTAATCTATCCAGTGACAAAATTATGCAAAAGGCCATCATATAGACCCATTATAGTATTTAACATTTGCTCACAAAATGTTTCTCAAGCGTATAAATACAGAAGTGACTGTTGACTCATATGAGCATATTAGTCATATTTCTCGCAAATAAATTAACAATACAGTGTTTTCTGAAGAAAAAAAAAAGTATCTGTGCATACTTTCCAAATCGTCGTCCTATAACGGGTAGGTATCCCCTGTGACGTTGAAAGTTTCCACTTCTCCTTCTCTCTTATAAAATTTCCGTCTGCTGTGTGTTCTAGCTGAATGCCTTTGTAAAACGTTATGTTAATCTGACTGCGTATTTTTAACTGTATTCTATGTGAATGTAAAGGTATTGAAAAACCTATCTGACTGCGTAATGTTTATTATAATGAGACACAAACTGCTAATTGTTTGTGTATGAAAATATCGTAACAAAGTTAACTGTCTGAAAATTACTGATACTAAAAATAATCACTGTGTTAATAATTCTTGCCCTATAAACTTTTTTCTGACTGAACAATATTTATTAATGCAATTTAACTCAGTGCAAACATTTGTTAACCTGAACACTGTATGAATTGTCCTACCCTGAAATCTGTAAAAGCTGATTCTTTCTCACCTTCACTTACTGCATAAATCTGCGCAATACCAAACTGCTTCCTGCTGTACTAACTACTGGAAAACTAACTACAGAAAACATCTATGGCACTTTTGATAAAAATGTGAGGAGGTATACACTGGAAATCTGTTTAAGAAACTCGCACTAATTATTAAAAATGAAATACCTGATTTATTTTCTAACTGATGTAACTTCATGAAAAATGATTTTAAAATCTTTCAGAGAAAAATATAACTCAGATATTTAATCTGCCTACAAAATTACTTTTAAACAAAGAAAAACATTTCTTTACTGTTAATAAATTTAACTCTATTTACACAAACAATGTTACAACAATACACATGAAATTCCTATTTCATAAAATACGCAATTTCAAAACTAAACTGTTACAATAAATACTTTTCCTAACACAGAAAGGGGTCCCTAGCATGAATCGTGAGACCACAAGCTAACAGCAAGATCTTTCACGACCGTTACTGTTACCATCAGTTCAGCCTAACAATGCGAAGTTGTGCCATAGAAACATGCCAAGTATTTCATGGAGAACTTTACCTTATAAAAACTTCAAAAGATCGTTTCTCCAACGTCATCTATTTCTTTCGTCTCCATATCTTATACAAACAACTTGGCTCAGCATTCAAGTCTCAAAATCTTATCTCCTCGGCTATCCCGCCGGAACGACAACTGCACACAACCACGGTCCCCACGCTTCTGCAATCTCATCCGTGCGCCTAACAAAGTCTTCACTCTCAATAATCACAACCTTACTTCCCGGCAACAATACTATCACCGTCTCCAACATCGTTAGTACTGACATCGACAAATAAGCCTGCAACCAAAGATAAATGACCCATGCCTGACTAGCTTGACACTGGTCTCAAATTCGCGGTACGTTTGAATATGAAATGTATACCTTCCCATAGCAGGTATCTTACAACGTACATTAGTTATTTTTCGACGATGCAGGAGTAAAATGATCAGAAATGCTACATCTACCTCTTCTGCCGACTATCAACTTCTCATTTCCTTTTATCTTTATTCAAACTTTTCTGATAATATCCTTTGAAGGAAAGGTGAAGTTGTACCTTCGTTTAACATGACTAACAAAACAGTAGAAAACCCGTTCTCTGATGTGTAACGAGGTAATTGGGAAGGATGCCAGTAGCGGCGGATGTCAAAGAGAGGCAGGCGGTGAACCACGGAGCATCAATCTTGCGTGGATTTGCATGCCATTATCTCCTTGGATTACGCAGTCTGAGCCACTGGCTCGCTGCACCGCCTGTTTGTAATATTCTCCTCCGCGGTTTACAAATTTCCCCCTGCCACAGTGTTGCAACTTGCATTACTAATAGCGTTTGCGCTGTTCGGCCGACCTTTAAATGCAGTTCTTTAGCACCATCAAAGATGCATTTTGTTCAGCATAATTTCCGACTTGAGTTATGATCGCTCAGTTAGACATTCCTCACACTCGCCTGTTCTTTATTTCTCTTGAGCCACGTACTTCGTTACTGACTGCTTACCTCGGCTACCGATCGCGGTCTCCCTTTTTCCTGACGGTTAATATAGTAATCTCACACCACAAGCCTACCTACACTTTTTTTTCTCCCTTTTGTTCCGCCCGTTGTTTGGCCGGTCATGCCTAACAAATTTCAATACAGGTACTTGTAAAAATTGGTACTTTTTGGAACGAGTATTTCCAGTAGTTTCGTGGAGTTACACTTGACTCCTGATACTTTAAAGGCAGCCATAGCAGGTAGCGTAATGTGAGTTACGTGTGAAGTATTAATTACCAAGAAGTACTTAGTTGATTTTGATATTGTCCTGGGGGATACGGAAAACCAGTCTCATTTTCAGTCATGGCTTCAAGCAACCAATCATTGATCTTGCCCCGAAAATGGAATTTCTGTAGGGCAGACAACTTCTTCATCGCAGGTAGAATACTCATCAGAAACAAATAATCTTGCTGCAGATTCATTTAGACTTTTCTGCATCAGCAACAGTTTCTGCTTTTCTAACGCTAGCATGTCTTCTCGCAAACCTTTTGCGTTTCTCCTTCTTTTTCTGGTAGGTAATGAGTGAGTCATGTGTTGCGACTGTCCATCAGTCATCTTGTTCTGTTACTTATCATCAGTATTCAGCTTTGTTGCTATTTCACTCCATATCTTCTTCCCAACTGACCTATTTTTATCTTGACTGTGACTGGTTTGCCAAATTTGTGGTCTTTCTTGCAGAGTAGGGATGATTTCCTCAAGGGGCATGGGTCACCGCCCAAACCCGCAGCACCCTCACCGCACGCTCGAGAAACACAAACATGCTTCATGTTTTCGCGCCGCTGTGACTGTTCAAAGAAGTTTCGGGCGTGCAGCCGCATAAGGTTTACTTGTTCTAATATTTCGGCTGAGAACCGTTCAGCCATCTTCAGAGACGAGTCGAAGACTGACGCTCCAGCACGCGCTTCGTGCTTATAAACGCGCGACGTGTGCATAAATTATGTCTATGGCTGCATGGTCGATTACTGCGGAGAAATCGATGTGTTATGATGTGTGCTGTGGCGGCCTCTTTGTAAATTTATTAAAGAAAGTGCCGGATTCCATGATTTATCTAAACTGAAGCCGCTGTCTCTGTTAATTAAATTCGTCCCCAAGCGAATTTCTATTGCTTCTTTCACCACTGAGTCCCAGAAAGATGAAGTGGGAGCTAAAATTTTGATGTTTCCGTACGTCATGGAGTGTTCAGTATCAATACAGTGATCTGCCACTGCCGATTTATTTGGTTGTAAGAGTCGGGTATATCTCTGGTGTTCCGTGCATCTTTCCTGAACTGTACGTGTCGTATGTCCTATGTACGAAAGGCCTTTTTATTGAGGTGCCGTAACCATGGCATTATTCCAAAGTTTGCCAGGTTAGTACATTTTATAACATCGACTTTCATGAACAAGATTTTAAGAAGTGCTGGTGCTGCCATTGTTAAAGAGAGGATCCGTTTTACTCGACGACAGTTAGAACTTTATCGTCTGCACCTGAAGATAGCTGTGGATTTACCCTGTCATTCATGGTACTGGATTGATGGTATAACGTGGGCTAAAGCAGATTGGATTCACGAGGTGTCTACATCAAGACAGACTGCAAAGTTTGACCGGCTTGAGACCCCTTCGCAACAAGATACTGTTATTCGACGCTCCGTTGTTAATGTGACGGGTTGAGATTTGGACGACGATACGATGTTGGTCTTAGGTAAAGGACGAACTTTGCACCCACGCCAAAGGTTTTACCAATACCTTCGTTTATCAGTGCCGTTGAAGAAGCTGTTCGACCACTCTCCACGGATTCAGCAGATGAAATAAGACGTGAAACCTGCCGTGCTGTAATGAAGGCTCGCCCTCAAAGAAGTAATATTTCTGTGGCAGAGAGGGATGCACTACGTAAACTTCGCCAGGATACCGAGACAGTAGTTCTTCCGGCTGATAAAGGAAATGCCACTGTTTTAATGACTCGTGAAGAATACCATGATAAAATGTATAGTTTACTGACTGACAGTACATACCGAAAGCTTACCAAAGACCCCACAAATCAGGTAGTGAGGAAGACTATATCACTTCTGAACGCCTCCACCTTGCCTCCAGAAGTTGTGAGAAGATTAAAACCAAGTGGTGCGGTTCCTCCAAGACTCTATGGACTTCCAAAGATCCACAAAAAGGATGTTCCATTGCGTCCTATAGTGAGCAACATTGGCTCTCCTAACTATGATTGTGCCAAACATTTAGCGTCGTTATTAAGGCCATTGGTGGGAAAATGTGCTCATCACATACGTAACTCCGCTGACTTCATTGCCAAACTAAAATCTTTGAAATTGGACAGCTCTGACTTGTTAGTCAGTTTTGATGTAGTGTCCTTATTTACCAAGGTTCCTCTTTCAGACTCATTATCTCTGATTGGCAAGAACTTTGACAAAGAGATTTGAGCTTTGTTCAAACATGTCATGACCTCGACATATTTTTTATTCAATAACGAGTTCTTTGAACAAAACTGCCGGTGTCGCCATGGGTAGTCCCTTGTCACCTTTGGTGGCCAATATGTTTATAGAGGGCTTCGAGGAAAAGGTGCTGGAATCTGCCAGATTGAAGCCCACAGTGTTCTGGAGGTATGTTGATGACACATTTGTTGTGTGACCTCACGGTGAAGATAAGTTACAAGAATTTTTAAACCACCTAAATTCCAACCATAACCAAATCCAGTTTACAATGGAAGTAGAGAAAGAGGTACGCCTTCCATTTCTGGATGTAATGGTACGACGTAAAGAGGATGGCACCTTTGGACATTCAGTGTATAGGTAACCGAGGCATACTGATTTATACTTACATGCAAATAGTTGCCATCATCCATCTCAGACGATGAGTGTTCTTAGAAAACTGGTCCATAGAGCACACGTCATTGCTGATGTGAACACTCTGCAGGACGAGCGTCTACACCTGAAGAGAGTTTTTGAAGCAAACTGGTATTCTCCACAGCAGATGGATAAGGCATTACGTACGAAGCCAACGGTACGTGCAAAGAATACAGAGGATGATGCAAAAAGTTTTAAATCTATGGCTTTTATGCCATATGTTGTGAGCCTGTCGTCGAAAATCGGACGGATTATGAACAAACACGATGTTAAAGTAATTTTTCGACCCCCACCAAAGACAGCAGCACTTTTGGGTTCTATCAAAGATGATTTGCAGCTCCGGAAGGCCGGGGTTTACAAGATCCCATGTGAATGTGGCCTTTCGTACATAGGACAGATGACACGTACAGTCCAGGAAAGATGCACGGAACACCAGAGATATACCCGTCTCTTACAACCAAATAAATCGGCAGTGGCAGAACACTGTATTGATACTGGACACTTCATGACGTACAAAAACGCCAAAATTTTAGCTTCCACTTCATCTTTCTGGGACTCAGTGGTGAAAGAAGCAATAGAAATTCGCTTGGGGACGAATTTAATTAACAGAGACAGCGGCTTCCGTTTAGATAAATCATGGAATCCGGCACTTTCTGTAATAAATTTACAAAGACGTCGCCACAGTACAGATCATAACACATCGATTTCTCCACAATAATCGACCGTGCAGTCACAGACATAATTTACACACACGTGTACTTCCTTGTCGCCAAGTAACGTCTTAGGCGCCTTGTTGTATCTGTGGCCGCATACGCAGTAGCGCGGCCCGCGCGTTTATAAGCACGAAGCATGTGCTGGAGCGTCAGTCTTCGACTCTCTCTCTGAAGGTGGCTGAACGTTTCTCAGCCGAAATATTAGAACTTTATGCGGCTGCACGCCCGAAAGTTCTTTGAACAGTCATTGCGCCGCGGAAACATGAAGATGCAAGTGTCACTTTCCACTTCTTTCACCTCTGGCAGTATTGCTCATATGAAAAATACTGAGTAGCGCCCTGGTTCGGAACCCACGTTAAACTGTAGGTCCCTCTATAACTGGCTGGGTAAGTCAGTTCGGAGGTCGGAGGAAGGCAACGGCATACCACCTCCAAACAGGACCATGCCTAGTAAAGCACTGTGGTGTTCAAACCAATCTTCGGATTGTTGACTGCTTTACCTTTTTTAAACGAAGTTAGCTTTGCCGCAGGGTAGGAGCCGAGCGGTCTGGTGCGCCACGTTGCGGATCGTGCGTCTTTCCATCTCGGAGTTACGAATCCTCCCTCGGGCATGGATGTTTGTGTTGTCTTTTCTATAAGGTAGTTTATAAGAAGTTTGTAAGTTTAGGAGATGATGACCCCGCAGTAAAGGGCCCAAGTTTACAAAGACGCCGCCACAGCACAGATCATAACACATCGATTTCTCTGCAGTAATCGACCATGCAGTCACAGACATAATTTACACACACGTGTACTTCCTTGCCGCCGAGTAACGTCTTTGGCACCTTGTTGTATCTGTGGCCGCATGCGCAGTAACGTGGCCCGCGCGTTTATAAGAACGAAGCGCACGCTCGAACGTCAGTCTTCGACTCTCTCTCTGAAGATGGCTGAACGTTCCTCAGCCGAAATATTAGAAGTAAACTTTATGCGGCTGCACGCCCGAAAGTTCTTTGAACAAACACAAACGTGTTTGCGGTGGCCGCGCACGCTCCGCTCTCCGCTGTTCCCGCCCCCAAGTGCCCGTTGCCAGGACGCCTCCGTAGCGTCTGATGGGTTTGTGTTGCACGCTGTAAGCCCCGCTTCACGCTCCTTCTTACGCCCCGCTGCACTCAGGCCACGGCCTAAGTTCGGTGTCCGCGCGTTTCCGCGCCGACACGTGACGTCACGTGTCTTGATGACGTCAGTGCAATTGGCCGTCGTCCGCCGCTGCCGATCTCCATTGCCATCACACTGTAGTGGACGGCTGATACATCTCTTCTTCTGCACCGGCATCCATAAACCGTTTAGTTTCACGCCCTCTTCCTTACGATTGAAATTATTCGGATGTTTGGCGATTTCAGTTGCCTCCCTGTAGAGCCTTGCATAGTATCCACTTGCTGCCGCTAGTACTTGCGTCTCGTCATAGCGAATGTGGTGGTTACCCGGCTGGAAAGCACGCTCCGCAACAGCTAAACGGTCCGTTTCTCCTCTTCTACAATTGCCCTCGTGCTCTTCCAAACGTTCTGCGACAGTTCTTTTGGTGGTACCCACATAACATCTCCGCTACTGCACGGGGTGCTGTACACTCCAGCTTTCAAAAAAAAAAAAAATGTTTGTTAAGCTTATGGGACTTAACCACGGGGTCATCAGTCCATAAACTTACAAACTACTTATGAACTACTTACAAACTAGGACGGCACAAATATCCATGCCCGAGGGGGGATTCGAGCCCCCGACCGTAGTGGCCGTGCTGACCGTGACTGGAGCGCCTCAGTCACCTCGGCCACCGCGGCCGGCCACTCCAGCTTTATAGAATGTTTTACGGCCGCGGTGGAGTAGCCGAGCGGTCTAAAGCGCCTCGCTGCGGAGCGCGCGGTTGCTCGCTGTGGAGGTTCGAGTCCTCCCCGGGGCATGGGTGTGTATGTTTGTCCGTAGGTTAGTTTACCTAGGTTTAAGTAGTTTGTAAGCTACGGACTGATGACCACGCAGTTTGGTCCGATTGATTTACAGACATTTGAACATTTTGAATGGTTGACGAGCGTCCTTGGCCGGCTTATGGTGTTTCTTTCTAACGGGTTGGTTCGTAAATTACGGAAATATTCCGCTTCGGCAAAATTCTCCCAATTCTTTCTGTTACATTTTTAACAGACGGCAGAAACAACTTAGACACCGAAATTGGCGGTAGTCAGTAGCGAACCAATGTATATGTAGGACCTGCAACCCTACAGGCACCCCTGAATATGTCCTCCACAGACGGGGACGAAACGTTGCGTTTCGAAAACAAATTCAACCAACCACGGCATAACAGCCCGGATAATTTTAACGGACATGCCATTTCCGGCCGTGAAAGTACATTTTACTATCTTCCACTCTGTCCTACGCTATTAGAACGTAACTGTAAAACGTTTCTAACACCCTCTATCACGTTTGGCAGATGCATGACATTATTTGTATAAAAATTAGATCGGAGTGAGGCACATCTATTACGTCTTGGGTGGGAGAACACTGACTGTAAAAAGTTTCGAAAATGATATCTTTTTTGCTTTTTTGTAAATAGCATTGCTTTTAAAATATATATTGGAGAGCTCTTGTGATAGTGCCATTTAAGTAGTAAAATTGCTGAACTTTGTCTTTTTGATGTTGATGTCCCCTGTACGATAACATGGTACCTAGAAATTTGACTCCATCTGCTTGCTCTATAATCTTGTTGTCTATAACTATTTTTCTTCTTACTGGATTTTTCCACAGGAAACATGGCTTTTATTTGTTGTATAGATACCCAGTCGATATGGGACGAACTACACCCATGCCCGAGAGAGAACCGAACCGACGGGGAATGGCCGCGCAATCCCTGGCAAGACACCTTAGACCATGCGGCCATTTCCCATAGGGAAATAAATAGAAAACGTAAAGTAAAATAAAGCGGCACTACAAACTTTGATACACAGGTACGATCTCGCAGTCAGAGAAAGAATAAATCAATGGAAAGCTTCTCCTATGCGACTTGTTGCAAATGTAAGAAGACGCGGCCTTGCTATAGCGCAATTACGACATTGCTCCGGCTGCGTTGTTCTCTTATCGCCTTGAGCACATTATTCCAACGTTCGATTGTTGTATAGGACTGCCGGCCGCGGTGGCCGAGGGGACTGAGGCGCGCCAGTCACGGTCTGCACGGCCACTACAGTCGGGGGTTCGATTCCCCCCTCGGGCATGGATATTTGTGCCGTCCTTAGTATAGGGTAGTTGCTAAGTTGTTTGTAAGTTTAGGGACTGATGACACCGCAGTTAAGTCCATCGAGCTTAACAAACATTTGAACATTTCTTTTTGTATAGGACTGGTTTTGTACGTAACTTTTTGACAGTGTATAAGTTTCCTCTTCGTTTTTTCAGTCGGCAACATATTTTACTTTGATATAATTTAAAGTTGTCTGACAATCCACCTGAATAGGTAATGAGTTTGGGAACCAATGCTACACTGCTGGAAAAAAATCATGAATTTGTCGACTCAGCAGAGGGAAATTATATTGACACATTCTTCAGGTTGTATACCATCCTACAGGCAAAGCCGTACGCATGTGTGTACAGTCGCGAGAACGTCCGCAACGTTGGCGTTAATACCGTATTTACCACCCTCCTCTTGCAGCAATGCAAGCTATAATTCTTTCGTGGAAACGATCGTAGATCGATGTGGCTACGTGGAATGGCCTGTCATTCCAGCTGTTTCAGTGTAAGTGTAAGTGCACTGTTAAATGTTCTCTGGACTATCACTGGTGGAGAATGGCGAGTGTAGAATATCTCTCCCCTCACAATGATGGAAGATCATGTGTGCCGTTAGTGTCCTCCGCTCATATCCCAACATTCTTCATCCTGCCTCCAATGGTGTCATTGTAGGTGCTTATGAGGGGACGAATGAAAACGTGTCGCCTTCAGTGATGAGAGTCGACGCTGCCTCGGTGCCAATGATGGTCGTACGCGTATGTGGTTTCGTGCAGGGGAGTGCGAAAATCTGGAGTGTACGCGACAGAGACAAACGGGGCGGACACCTAGCATCATGGTGTGGGGAGCCATAGCCTACACTGGCCGTTCTCCTCAGGTATTCGTTGTGGGAAAATTGAACAGTGCGTGGTACATAAAACCATCATTAAATTTGCCTTGGCACCGTTCAAGCACCAACAGGGCGATGTACCTTTCCAACGGGACAATGTACGTCGACACACATCCCGTACAGCCCACCGTGCTCTTCAAGGTGTACGTCAACTACCCTGCCCAGATCTGTCCCCCATTGAGCAAGTCTGGAACCGGATGAAACAGCACCTTGGCGCGGTGTACACGACCGGCATGCAATCTGATCCAACTGAGGCATCAGATGGAAATTGCATGGCAGGCCATACCGTAAGACTTCGTTCGGCACCTCTACAGTCGTCTTCATGAGAAATTTGCACCCTGCATTGTTGCTAAAGGAAGGTACACACGATACAAGTGTCGACATTGTGCACGCTCTGGTGACTGTACTGACGTGGGTATGGCTCTGTGTGATCGAGTGTTTGTATACATCCTCAAGAATGTGTCAATAAGAGTTAGCTCTGCAGGGTTGACGAATTCGTGGTGTTCTTTTTACATTTTCCAGGAGTGTATAAAGAAAGGCATTTGCCGTCCCACAAGGCAGCCGTCGCCGTGGAAACGCCTGCAGGCTGCGGGGCCACGCGATAGGCAGAGTGCCAGCTGCCGCTGCCGCTGTTGCTCCGACACGTCCTGCTCCACTGAATCGACAAGGCCTGCCCCGGGCTCCCCCGCATACCACACAGCTGGCAGCGACTCTCCAGCCGCGCCAGACACTCGTATTCTAATGGCGGAGCGATCGGAGCGGATCCAAGGTGCGAGACAAGGCCCTCGCGAGTATGCAGCGCATGTAATGCATTAAGCCAGGCGGTTCCGGATGGAGGGTTGAGCTGCGATCAGGCGCAGTCTGTGGCGGGCAGCGTAACGCCACAGGTGGACACAGGCTGGCCGAGCGGCTTGTGTGCAGCAAGACACTGGCTAGGCCCGGGACCACGTACTGATCATCAACGACGACATTCAATGTCAAGATTACCTGACATAGTCGGGTCTGGAGGCGATCTAATCGTTTTATAGTTTTCAATATGACAAGCCAAGATTGCACACTAACAATATATTAAATAGCGACTGGTTTCGGTGCACTGTCACCATCATCTGGTCACATATATGCCATATATACCATCTTGCTAAAAAAAATTGGGTATAAAATAACAAGTCGTTATGATACTGCTGGCCCCCTCATCTCAGTGTTACCGTACGATAGTGATATATGTTGCGTGTGAAGGTAAAAACGAAATAGCCAGACTAGGAATCAGTGTAGGACGGTGTCTCGGTGATACTGTGATTAAAAAAAGTGATAGATTTCATTAATTAAGAGATTCGTTTAGATACTTTCCAGACAGTTATCTAAACAATAGTTTCGTCATTGTATGTTATTTAAAGACTTAAACAGATGAATTGTAAAAACTTTTGTGAAAAACATAAAGAAATGAAAATAAATAGCATTGTATATATGTTAGGCTCATAAAAAAGTTGTGTAGACCAGCTAATTGTGTAATTAATGATGTACTCGAGATTTAAATATTATGATTCATTGTATACATGGACTGACGTGACATTTTGAGTATATTTTGATAATTGCAAAGGTGTGATCTGAGGCTTTCCCGGCGTATGTGCTGTTTCCAAGGTTCTCGGGTGTACAGCCGGATCCGATCGTCGAAGTTCCACGATATTTCGGCGAATAACCGCTCCATCAGCACCACCTGATGATGGCGGAGCGGTTATTCGCCGAAATATCGTGGAACTTCGACGATCGGATCCGGCTGTACACCCGAGAACCTTGGAAAGAATTGCAAAGGTATTTGACAGCTCAATATATGTTAGGAACAGGTATGATGTACTCGTTAACTAATTGATATTTAACATCGCACTTTGTTGTCAAAGAAAAAGTAGCGTGATTAAGTCTTAAAACGATATGTGGCTTGTAAAATTATTGTATGTATAGTTTTCATTTTATATTGTGATTATTTTTATGTACATGAAATGGTTTACTTGTGTGCTTGGTAATTGTAAATCAGTATATTCAATTGTTATGAACAATGGATAATGTAACGTCATTATTGTCGATGTTATATATTTGCCTCACCGCCTTGCGTGGGGGAGTTCAAGTTTGAGTCGTTTGTCAAGTGCTCTGGAAGCTATGTCAGAGTGTTGTTTTTAAATTGAAGTACTGTCGGCTAAGTTCTCTTGCATTGTTTAGAATTTGTTATGTTTTGGTGGAGAAGAAGTTTCATTCAAATTAAAGAAGTGAAAAATTGTACCTACGAGTATTTATTTCTACCACGACGCCCCAGGAGAATAATGTTGCAGCGAGCAGAACCCCCATACATCGCAATGTTCAATAGATGAGTATTATGTTGGAAAGTGGTAGAATGAACTGTAATTAATAAAAAATATAGTAGAACATTATAAAGTGCAACATTGCACTTCGTCACTATATAAAAAAATATATGAGTTAAAGACAGCTTACAAAATATTTTTTTTTAATGTAGTGACTAAGTGCAATGTTGCACTTGTTATTTTATACCCAATTTTTTTTAACAAGATGACCAGATTATAACATATGTGACCAGATGATGGTGACACAGTGCACCGAAACCGGTCGTCATTTAATAAATTATTAGTCTGCCATCTTGGCTTGTCATATTGGAAACTATATAACATTCGATGTCATACAAACTTAGCAACATTTTATTCTTTTTGAGCAGTACAGTATATTTTAGTAGCCTATTATCAAAGACGGACATCTCTCGTTTTTATAGAAATTGAAATAAACGTCATTTTTTTATTGCGAAACGTAGAGCTAATACATTTATAAGCTGATTTGTAGATTACCAAGTTAATGCTCGAGGATGTACAGCTGCAAGTGGCTAATATCAATTTTACTCAAGCACCTTCAAACGGTGTTAGAAAATATAGATGTCCATCTTTCAAACCAAAACGTGTAGGTGTCCACTTTTGGTGTGAACTAGTCTTGTGTAGTTTGCGAACGAACTAGTTCGGAAGAGCGCTCCCACAGGCGAACTGCGCGAACTAGTTCACAGATCCCTCGCTTCTTAGTTCGTCCGCTCCTTTACGGAGACTGACGGGGAACAGCGAGAGGACGCGAGAGCGCGTAGCATCGCGTGATTTGTAGGTTATGTTCCTTCAGTGACCTATTAAATATATAAAGAAATCCATTTTAAAAATAAAATACTAAGAGTAGTTGAATATCATTGTATCACCCATTCTTGTAAATAACTGGTTTATTTGCTCAAGTATTTAATTGCCCAAAAATACGGGTAATAGCCCGCGCTTGGGCAACACTGATCATTATATAAAAAAGCTGTCATAAAGAAAGAGCTCTTTTAGTAGCGGTAGCAAAAGCCAAAAAGAGCGGACGAACTAAACAGAGCGGCCTACTTCGCGGCCGAGCTGCGAACTAAAATATGCGCGATCGGTCGCGAACTAAAATATGCGCGATCGGTCGCGAACTAAAATACGTGCAGTCGGTCGCGAACTATTATGCCAAACGTATCGCGTTTCTTAGTTTGTTGGATTCTTTTCCGAAGACCGACGGGCAATAGCGAGAGGGTTCGCATCAGAATTAAAAATCACGTGTTTGCCTTCTGCTGATGAGAGCCATTTCGAGGTGAGCATCTGCCTGCTAGATTACATAGTTCAGTGCTACAAAATTTCTGTTTTGAAGTATTCTGCACTCTGCAATATCTGACTAATAAATTCCATAATGCTAAGATATAGAGATAACTCTAAACTTAAACGCGAGAAATTATCCACAGTTTATTTTGGTTTGCGTGTTATCGTTCGTGGCTCAAGCAACAAGCGCACGAAGCAGCTAGGTGGGGGAACTTCTCCCTCCGCCTGCATGCGCAGACCACGCCGCTCAGCCGCCACTGGGAGCGGACGAACTAAAGGAACTAACTAAAGTGAGCGCTACCGATCGCGAACTAGTATGTCTAAGTCTAATGCACAAGATCGCGCCCTCTCCGAGCATTCAGCCACACGTCGACCTCGGCACGTTGACCACACACGTTCAAAGACTCGCTCCTGAGCCCACGGCTTTAGAGCACACGGCTAACAGAGCCGGTCTATGAGCATCAACAATTGTTACACCGGGAAAGTCTACGAAATTATGCTCGAATATTGCTTGTCAGTATCCGATCCGACCCGGGTATGGTTAATGGTACGCGCAGAGCAGGTTCAATGGATCAAATGTTCAAATGTTTGTATATCTTATGGGACTTAACTACGGGGTTATCAGTCCCTAAACTTACAAACTACTTATCAGCTAGGTATTACTAAGGACGGCACAAATATCCATGCCCGAGGGGGGATTCGAACCCCTAACCGTAGTGGCCGTGCAGACCGTGATTGGAGCGCTTCAGTCCCCTCGGCCACCGCGGCCGGCGGTGCAATGGAGAGCAGCACGCTTCATTACGGGTTTATTTAGTAAACGCGAAACAGTCACATGATTAGAAAATGCCATTGGCATACGCTACAATAAACACGTTCTTTGCCGCGGTACTGCTTCTGTCAAAGTTCATAAAGTTTCATAAAGAGTCAACCAGTATATCAAATGTTCAAATGTCTGTAAATCTATCGGACCAAACTGCGTGGTCATCAGTCAGTAGCTTACAAACTACTTAAACCTAGGTAAACTAACCTACGGACAAACACACAAAGCCATGCCCCAGGGAGGACTCGAACCTCCACGGCGAGCAACCGCGCGTTCCGCAGCGAGGTGCTTTAGACCGCTCGGCTACTCCACCGCGGCACCAGTGTATCGCTTCCTCTTACGTGTATCTCTCGAAGCGACCACAAGAATAAGATCAGAGAGATTAGGGTATATACGGATGAAAACAGGTAAGCATTTTTCCCGCGAGCCATATGCGACTGGAATAGAAGGAAGGGACAACGTACGCATAGTACCCTCTGCCACACACCGTAAAATGGCTTTCGGAGCATGGATATAGATGTAGAATAAACAAATAACTCGCGATATTGTTAACAGTTAAAAGGAGATCAGTTTATAATTCCGAATTTCAAAAAACGGACCAATTTTGTATATACTGGGTGATCAAAAAGTCAGTATAAATTTGAAAATATAATAAATCACGGAATAATGTAGGTAGAGAGGTAACAATTGACACACATTCTTGGAATGACAAGAGGTTTTATCAGAAAAAAAGTATTGCTAGACGCATGAAAGATCTCTTGCGCGGATTCTTTGGTGGTGATCGTGTGCTCAGCCGCCACTTTTGTCATGCTTGGCCTCCCAGGTCCCCAGACCTCAGGCCGTGCGATTCTTGGCTTTGGGGTTAACTGAAGTCGCAAGTATACCGTGATCGACCGACATTTCTAGGGATGCTGAAAGACAACATCCAACGCCAATGCCTCATCATAACTCCGGACATGCTTTACAGTGCTGTTCACAACATTATTCCTCGAGACTACAGCTATTGTCCAGGAATGATGGTGAACATATTGAGCATTTCCTGTCTTAATTTGTTATGCTAATATTGCTTTCCTGATCAGATAAAGCGCCATCTGTCAACATTTTGTGAACTTTTTTTCCCCTAATAAAACCTCATGTCATTCCAAGCATGTGTATAAATTTTTTACCACTGACATTAGTCCGTGATTTATTAAGTTTCCTAATTTATACTGACTTTTTGATCACCCGGTATCTTAAGTAATTTCTACAGTTTGAGAGATAGTGGAAATTATAGAGCTTTAAACAGTGATGAATATTTATTTCCTGCAGTACATTTGGCACAACATTTTCCACTATGTCTTTCTTTTGTGTTTCTCGATAGAGACGGTGCTGATGACTCATGAGGAAAAGAAGAATCCAGGAATGGGAAACAACGAATCGACCAAATACGGCTGGTTGGTATAACTGCCATTTATCGCTAACAGCAAGCACATGTAGAGAGACGGGACAGCTTGTTCTGTGTGCTGTGTCGTGATACAGCGCGTGGCTGATCGTGGGCTATTTGTCTAGCCGGCTCCGCCTCGCTTTAGACACACAAGCTTGCCAGTGCTTCAGTACACGACCGCTTGTAGTAATTAATTAACAACACCGCTGAATACTACAATACTTCAACCAACGATACCGTATGAAATTGTATTAGTTTGGTAATGAAAATAAGGTTGATGTAGTAGTCACAACATGAAAATTTCTTCTGCAGTTTAACGTAAGTTATTTTCGGTGTCGATTTGCTTCTCCACGACCAACATTTTTCAACCGATTCTCCTTCGAGACGCATCAAAATATCTTTTCAAATTCCTTAGAACCCCTACAAATGATTTTTCCCTACATAATAAGAAGCAACCACGTAATGTACTTACAGTACATTTATCGTAAATGCAAATTGCAAATGAGACAATACAAATAAACGATTTGCCACTAATTTTTTCACCTAATATATAAAAATGTATGTTTGTTGGTATTTTATTATCTGCCGTGCCGTTAGTCCGATTGGCATGAAACTTTCAACACTCGATCTTCAAAACAAGAGAAAAAACACAGTCTACGTAAAATTTGCATGCTTACGAATTGCGGCAAAATGTGTTTTTTTTTCCGAACTCAATGAAATTTTGCACACGTGAGCTTCAAAACAAAAGGAACATCACAGCCTAACTAAGATTTAATACGTTGCATGGCGGACGGTTCCTTGAAAATTAAATACTTCTAAACCACTCCACTGATCACCATAAAAGTTTTATATTATTTTTCATGGGGGAGGCAATGGATACGGAGGTGGAGCTGCAGTGTTGCCAACCGTGAGACATGTTCCATAATGTGGGACATTTTGAAGAGTGGTCTGGAACGCCACCTTACGGATCGCGCGGCCTCCCGGAGGTTCGAATCCTCCCTCGGGCATCGATATGCGTCTTTTCCTTAGTTTAGTTTAACTTAGTTTAAGTAGTTTGTAAGACTAGTTACTGATGACCAACGTACTTTGACCCATAGGATTACAAACATTTGATTTGACATTTTGACATATATGTTTCAGTAAGGGACAAAGGGATTTTATTGCAAAAAGTGAGAAGAATCTGGGACATGTAATTGCTGCCTCTAAAAATTAGTAGTATTGCTTATGGTACATACAAGAGCAAAGATAAATATTCACGGAAGTACATAACAACCACATAGCATATAATCATAGAGCACGAACAGCAATAACTATTTCATGGTCAACTGTAAAGATTATTCTACCCCGTCTACGTGATTCGGCTTTCGAAGAGTATTAATACATGGTTGTTTCCAACTTGAGCACAATACGCCGCCGCTGCCGTAAGTAAAATTATACATTTTTATTCATACGTGTTTTTGTTTACCGTGGGTCACTTTATGCAGAAAAGGGACATTGTGTGTTCCCGAGAGTGGGAGGGGGGGACTTTCACCTTCAGAGATTGGCATCAGTGGGTGGAGAAACAGACAGAGAGACGAGGAGGTAATTGACAGGTAAAGGGGAAGGTGAAGAGGAGGATGGAATAAGAGAGGAAGATAGAGAGAAAGAAAGAGAGAGAGAGAGAGAGAGAGAGGGGGGGAGGACAGAGATTCAAATGTTTGTAAATCTATGGGCTTAATTACTCTGGTTATCAGTCTATAGTCTCACAAACTACTTACACTAACTTAAACTCTCCTAAGGACAAACAGCGCGCGCAGACACACACACACACACACACACACACAAACACACACACACATACACACACACACACATGCCCGAGGGAGAACACGAACTTCCGAAGGCGAGCGCTCCCCACCGAGGAGCCTTAGAGCGCTTGGCCTCTCCACCGCGGTAGGACAGAGAGAGGAGAGAAAAACGCGACTAAAGACTAAAATAAATAAGATCCCGGGGGACGCCGGGTTTTCAGATAGTTCCATATATTATTTCGCCGGCCGAAAATTGAAGGGCGTTAAAAATCTCACGACACATGTATTTCTGTCACAACAATATAGGTCGCGACAAGTCAGTTGAGATACACAGATCGAGGCTGTAGAAGGCGGAAGGAACGATGACACTGGATTTCAGGCTTTTCTCTGCATGTACGTCACTGATTCTCCAACAGTCAATAACAGGTCAGTGGTAAGCAAGGAAATTACGATTAAAGTATCATTGACATCGTGTTCATTGGAAACGGATGATAAGTATTGTTGAGAGCACTCTGCAGCCGAAAGTCAAAGCCATTGCGAGCACTGTAGTTATTTAAAGAATTTTATTCCATTTTTTGCGAGTTGTCATCGCTGATGGTGCTGGTCTGTGGCAAAGTCTGTATAAGGAAATGAGAGGAATAATTTGCAGGACACACTCGTTATCCAGTGCAAGGATATCGCTTGCAACCTGCAGCACTATAGCGGCGTCATGTCAGAAGGCGCTTCCCCGCATAGAGGCGGAGCGATAGGGGAAGCGTGGAGGGGAGGAGCTACGGCCGAGCGCCAACAGTGGAGTCTGCGGGAGAAACATTGCGTAGCTCGCGGCCAGCCACACGGTCTACAGAACGAACGTTATTGGCTGTCATTTCGGTAATTACACTTCAGTGTAATTATGACTAATGGTAAAGAAATTGTTGAAGAGTCGTCCTAGTCCCTGATATAACCTGCAACTCAGCAACCTGGTTGGTTCCACCGAAAAACAGTTCATAGTTCTACATCTACATCCATATTCCGTATGCCACCCAACGGTGTGTGCCGGAGGGTACCTTGAGTACCACTATCGGTTCTCCCTCCTATTCCATTCACGTATTGTCCGCGGAAAGAAAGATTGTCGTTATGCCTCTGTGTGGGCTCTAATCTCTCTGATTTCATCTTCATTATCTCTTCGCGAGATATACGTAGGAGCAAGTAATATACTGCTAGACTCCTAGGTAAAGGTATGTTCTCGAAACTTCGACAATATTTCGTACCGAGCGACAGAGCGTCTCTCCTGCAGAGTCTTCCACTGGAGTTTAGCGATCATCTGCGTAACGCTTTCTCAATAACCAAATGATCCTGTAACGAAGCGCGTAGCTCTCCGTTGGATCTTTTCTACTTCCTCTATCAAACCCCGCCTGTTACGGTTCCCACACCGGTGAACAGTATTCTAGCTGTGGGCGAACAAGTGTACTGTAATCTACCTACTTTGTTTTCGGACTGCATTTCCTTAGGATTCTTCCAATGAATCTAAGTCTGGCATCTGCTTTACTGACGACTGATTTTATATGGTCGTTCCATTTTAAATCACTCCTAATGCCTGCTTCTAGATAATTGATGGAATTAACTGTTTCCAGTTGCTGACCTGCTATAGTGTAACTAAATGATATAGGATCTTTCTTTCTGTGTACTCGCAGCACATTACACTTGTCTACATTGAGGTTCAATTGCCATTTCCTGCACCATGCGTCAATTCGATGCAGATCCTCTGCATTTAAATACAATTTTCCATTGTTACAACCTCACTATATACTACAGAATCATCTGCAAAAAGCTTCAGTGAACTTCCGATGTTATCCGCAAGGTTATTTATATATATCGTGAACAGCAACGGACCCACGACACTCCCTTGTGGCACACATGACATCACTCTTACTTCGGAAGACTTCTCTCCATTGAGAATGACATGCTGCATTCTGTTATCTAGGAACTCCTCAATCGAATCACACAATTGGTCCGATAGACAATATGCTCTTACTTTGCTCATTAAACGTCTGTGGGGAACAGTATCAAACGCCTTGTGGAAGTCAAAGAAACACAGCATCTACCTGAGAACCCGTGTCTATGGTCCTCTGAGTCTCGTGGACGAATAGCGCGAGCTGGGTCTCACATGATCGCCTTTTTCGAAACCCATGCTGATTCCTATAGAGCAGATTACTAGTCTCCAGAAACGTCATTATGCACTCATCTCTTCAGCAGTCCATCCAGTACTGACCTGACTAGAAACAAGAATCGTAATTTAACTGTAAAAAGCTGTATAGAAAAACTGGCCTGAGATTCTAGTTTTCATTCAGTTGCATTTTTCTCAAATTCTTTATAAATGATGCGATCTATTGCGTTAAAATAATGTTAACACGGGATTTTGTACGATGTACAGGGCCATATTTAGACAGGTGAAACATGTGCAGCTGCACAGGGCGGCAAAATTTTGGGGGCTGCAAAATTTTGCCATTGAAATAAATTTTTAAATATTATTTTAATGTTAATTGAGTCATCATTATTCAGAGTTTATATTACAGCAATAAATTTTTAAATTCAGGTTGTTGTGTTAATAGCAGTGTCATATTGCGAGAGGTGTTTTTTAAAGCCCAGATGCCAGGGGGGAAGAGGCGTGACAAATCACTGCACAGGGGCGTCGCCTATCCTGAATACGGCGCTGGGTGTAATTATTGTTCTTAAAACTTTCTCCAGGAAACAGTTCACTGTCAAACCCGTCCTAACGACGCAATAGTTTCACCCACACTCTACACTCACTAGTAAAGTTAGTTTATAGCCATTAATTTACCCTGTCACCAAAACCGTTCTTAAAAGAGGTGTTCATTTTAATATGCTCGCAAATTGCTAAGCAGTCAGTGCAGATAAATCTTCACACATTCTTGATTAGCGTAACACGCCACGCAGTTTCAATGTTGCATAACATCATAATTTTCGTAAAAGAAAACGGAATTTCACTATTCGACTGTCGACACGGTATACTACGCATGTTGATGTACTTATTAATCGAATAAACAATCACGATCCGATAAATAGTTCAATTAAGTTCGGAGCACAATTATGGACATGTTAACAATCCCGTGTGTAAACTTCGACTACTCTCTTACACCAAAGCAAGCGTGAAAGTTCTCGAATGAACGCAGGCAATTCTG
Source organism: Locusta migratoria (assembly GCA_026315105.1). NCBI lineage: Eukaryota > Metazoa > Arthropoda > Insecta > Orthoptera > Acrididae > Locusta > Locusta migratoria. The sequence goes on from CM048744.1 coordinate 238,421,254, forward strand.
TAATCTGATTGGCTAAAGATATTAGTAACCAATCAGACCATAGAGAAAGCTCGTGCTTTCTATACACGCCCATTAAGTGCACGAACTTTCGAGAACTATATGCAGAAAAAATGTTTAGAAAATATTTCATAATAAAATATCAACGACTTTAAGTAATTAACCTATTTGCGTGTTACCATAAACTAAACAAAATATTTATATTCAATTTATCCATTAATATTCCCACACACATATGGAAAATACCTTCCAAACGTGAGACTTCTTGAATATTTATAAACTATTTGTCAGCCAACTGTCACTTCTACCAAAAATTCACATACATGTACCTAAACACAAAACTAATTAAATAAATGTTCTTTCTGTACATTAAATCGTTCATTTGAATACTGCCTAGACACACGACTGCAGAGTGCTGGTCCCTGTCTTTCAAAACTATCACTACGAACTCAGGCTCCAAGATGTTAACGGGTGTTGCTTTCCTGCACACACGCCTCACTCGCCGGCTAAAGCAAGCGAAAAATAAAAATCTGCAATACATACGGATACAGGACAGTGCATAGCCGCCTCAGTACAAAATTTACTGGACAAATGTTGTTCATTTCCTCGAAAGCGAAAAGTGGTCACTTCGAAATGTAGATTTGTCAATCCGGCATCAGTCGTTTGTGACGGATGTTCAGTAGTGATTACGAATTCGAACTAACATAACGACCGTTGTAGGCCATTGAAATGAATTCAAGGTTGAATTTGAAAGTTCGTGCTGGATCGGGATTCGAACCCGGCTTCGGGTCAGCAGTCGCATTAGCAATTAGGTTATCCATGCTTTCGGGCAAGGAAGTGACACCACATCAAAAATTGCATATATGCCCCCGCACCACCCCCTCTCGGTCTGTCCCCACCCCTCACACACACACACACACACACACACACACACACACACGAAATTGACAATTTCTGTGCGGATGTATAAAATGCTCGATCCCTTGCGGCAGTACAGTTGGACTGCGAGCAAGAGTAAATGATGGGGTGGGGGACGACGATATGTTGCGAATTTTGTCGCAGCGAGAAGCGTGCCTTGTTGCTTACGGAGACCACTGGCCAGAAGCTGGAAATGGAAATCCGGGTTCGAATCCCGATCCAGCGCAAAATTTTCAACTTCGTCATTGTTTTTTTTTTTTTTTTTTTTTTTTTTTTTTTTCAGTTGCCTGAAACGGTTGATATGCTTGAATATTTCGAATTGGTAAGTTTATTTTGGTTAATATCAATAATTGGTGTCTGTTTTTTTCGGGCATGTTAGTGACTCCACTGTTTGTCGTAGCGGCAAAGTGAAGTATATGTTCCAATGGCGTGTATGGAACCGCCACTAGGAAATAATTCCACGTGGCAGAAAGCAGCTGTCTTTTTTTATGCACATGACCACACTGGCTCGACTTGTTAAGTTCTGTTCAGGCGCAACCGATGTATGTAGTAGGGAATAAGTTTCTTCGGTAAAAGCCAGTGCGATGCTAACTAGAGCGTGCCTGCGCGGATAGCGTGATGGCGACACGGAATGGAGAACGTGGTGAACCGCGAATGTCGCACAGACAAGGGCACATTAGAACAAGTGATAGAACGAAGGCGCAGGAAACGAGTAAATCAGTTCTGACCAAATACTATTTATACCTGAGTAAATCCATCTAGTGCTGACGTAACAACAAATTCAATTGTGCAAGCTGTGCACCAGCCCGGAGTGCTGGCAGGCTCATAAAAGCACGTAGTCGGGGCTTACACAGAGAGCAGTACCATTTAGGAGTGGATAAACACATCGCAGACAGTAACTCTCGATTTCTGGTGATCTTTGACGCCGACAAATCGTCGAATTTCTGACATGACAGACTAAGAAATTTACGGCTACCGGTGTTAACGGCTGCCCCTTTAAATGTGCTAGTACTGACAGCTTCACAACGGGGGCCTGAAGATATTGTGATAGTAACCGGTCGCATAATTGAATAAATAATATTTATACAGCGGCTGGTACTTTCTTCCACCATCTTTTTTTTTCTGTGTCCGGACCAAAGGATAAGTGACAGCTATTTATTGTTGTAGCTAATCTTAGAAAATGAAGATGAAAAGTTTCAACTGCAACTACGAAATCTGTTCAGTAAATTGCGAAACATTTTTAATTTCGCTCGGAGTGTCGGCATCCTTACATTCTCCGAATATATGACATCAACTGCGATTGGGCAAAGCTGAAAATGTGTACCCAGTCGGGATTCGAACCCGGGTCTCCTGCTTTCTAGGCAGTTGTGCTGACCCCTACACCACTGGGGACACAGTGATCACCGCACCTGCAAGGACTACTTAAGCACGTCTCCTGTCAGATACAAATTCCCAGCTTCGCCCAGCCCACAGTACTCAAACTCGTAGTATGAAACTAATTCCCGTAAGAGTAAGAGCCATAAACTTACCCACCCCTCCCCACTAACGAAAGGATCATTGCCCGTCACCGGCATATTATACATATACATGTGGCGTCTGTGCCAAAGAATAGACTTCACTTCTGATCCTGCAGATGTGATTCTTTCATATTCACAAGGTAGTCCTTACAGGTGCGGTGATCACTGTGTCCCCAGTGGTGTAGCGGTCAGCGCAACTGCCTAGAAAACAAGAGACCCGGGTTCGAATCCCGGCTGGGTACACATTTTCAGCTTTGCCCAATCGCAGTTGATGTCATGTATTCTGTGAATATGAAGTAATAACAACTTTGGAACAGGCGCCACATGTATATATATCCTTATATTCGTCTGTGTTAATGTGTAAATGCCAGTTTCGTTATTGTAAGTCTGTTTTGAGTAGAACGTTGTGTCGCACAGTTTCCAAATTTCGAAATGAGGAGCAACGCTTCTGCATTATATTTTGAGCCATACTCAAGAAAACGTTTATAGAAACGCACAAAATGACGATGGCCATGAGTTTTCGGTGGTATGTATGGCTCACACGGTTTCAAAATGGTCATACGGAACTTACGAATGACCCTCGTTCAACACGCAGTTTGACATCTGCCTACAATGCTTCTGTCAGGAAAGTCAAACTAAATTGTGCGTGTCAGTTGAATAACTGTCTGTCCGAGATATTGCAGAAGAATGTAAAATTTCAGTAGTATCGTGTCTTGAAATGCATCTTCAAATGCATCACGTTGCGGCCAAATGGGCCAAATGGGCCAGAAGTACCATCGCTTCGCAATCTATGAAGAGCGTGCCCTCCAGATCTGAGAACTGCGGACTTATTTTTATTTCGAAAGCCCCGATGAAAGGACGAAGATTTGCAACGATAGAAAATTCGCAGACTGAGCTTCGAGCGATGCAGCAAGATGCGTACCAAGACACTTCCGGAAGTGGAAACGGCGCATGCACAGTAAGTAAAAGGTGAGCGCGGCAAAAAATTGTAGACAAAGTTCTGAAATTTCTTGAACAGTCCGCATTTGTCAGGAAAATGCTGAATGCAATTGATTTTTTTAATAAGTACTGTGGAAGATTCTTATTAAAATAATTAAGAGAACTTTCGGGAGTATTTCACGCTGCACTTAGTGTAGTTCAACTATGTTTTTGTCTCGTTAAAGAAGTTATCACGACGGATTCCCACCCCTTATGTCTATATTCCATAACTCCTGGCGTAAAACTATGTTTAACACTGAGCTAAGTAAGATTAAATATCTTCATTACTGTGTTATTATTCTATTAATAAAGTAGATAGAAAAAAGAATTGTTTCCAGACATTAATGCTACCGGATCCTTTGTTTTTTTCATAATTGGTTTCGAATGTCTTAGCAATTTAACATTGAATGCCATAATATGTATTAAATGTTAGTTTGAAGCGTTGTTGAAGTCGCGTACAGTTTTTAGCATATGTTGCTTTAATCTTTACATATTGCTCTGGATGACAGCACTACAATTAACAATGTTATTTTATAATTATTTATCGTATGGCATGTGGCAGCAGCACGTTTACAAATATAATTAGAGTACTGAACAAGAATATAAATCTGAATATAAATGAAAGACTGAACAAGAGCATAATTTTAAATATAAATGAGTGAACAATGTAAATGTGTAATAGAAAAAAAAAAAAACCACAAAATTACGACATAAATCGTGCGAGACTGTTGGCTAGACATTAATGTCCATATCTCAAATCGATGTCATAGCTCAAAGTGTGACATCTATGAAGTCCTCTGTTGATCAAATGTTCAAATGTTTGTATAGTCTATGGGACTTAACTACGGGTCATCAGTCCCTAAACTTACAAACTACTTATGAACTACTTACGAACTAGGACGGCACAAATATCCATGCCCGAGGGGGGATTCGAACCCCCGACCGTAGTGCCCGTGCAGACCGTGACTGGAGCGCCTTAGTCCCCTCGGCCACCGCGGCCGGCCTCAGCTGATCCACTATATTTTCTTCTGGGGCAAACCGTTATGGTGTGGTCACTACTTTGGCTGTCCACGAGTCCCCATTTATAAAGCTTCACCTTGCATGTTGTGCAGCCTCTTCGGATGCAATTAAGCTTAAGCCGTCGGCACACGGAGCATGTGTCTGAACGTGTGCGATCAATTTGACGACTCCAGCGTGCGGCGGAACGCTCGGAGACGGCGCGACTTGTGCGTAAGAGACGAGTGCCCCAACAAGCTACACACGATCAAAGTGCTTTCCAGTGACAGTTGGCGGCATCTGCTCCTGGAATCACACTGTTTGCAAAATGAATTCATGCCGCGCGGGAGTAGCCGAGCGGTCTGGAGCGCCACGTTACGGTTCGCGTGGCCTCCCTCGTCAGAGGTTCGAATCATTGTGTGTGTTGTCCTTAGGTTAGTTTAAGTAGTGACTAGGGACTGATAGGATTACAACCATTTGAACTTTTTTAAATTCATGCATTTCCTCTATGTAAACGCTTATTTCCATGCTTGTGCATATGTACGTTTATGTTCTGTTTATAAGTCTGCTTAAATAACAACGAAATATCTATGAACGTAAGACTCTTAGAAAAGTTGCATGTTATGTAGATAAGTTCAGCAAATTATAAAAGTTTCACCACAAACTGTGCAATATAAAAAAAATGTTCAAATGTTTGTAGAACTTATGGGACTTAACTAGGGGGGCATCAGCTTACAAACTACTTATGAACTAGCTAAGACTACGGACGGCACAAATATCCATGCCCGAGGGGGGATTCGAACCCCCGACCGTAGTGGCCGTGCAGACCGTGACTGGAGCGCCTCAGTCCCCTCGGCCACCACGGCCGGCTGTGCAATATAAAATTAGTAAAGGCCTTCGCATAAGACAAACATTGTTGCAACAGTCTCGCACAAGGAGGTTCACACCCGCCTCCAACCATCCTGCGTTACGTTTTTCCGGTATCACTCGAGACAAATTGCAGGAGGGTCCTATGAAAAGACAAGGCCGAATTCCCATCTACATCTCTAACAAAGCCATCAGCGCTTGTGCTATGTCTCCATTGACCACGTTGTTGACGGGACATTAAACACTCATCTTCCTTTACTGCTTCCGGTTTCATAAATAGTTACAAGATACGTACAGTAAGTGTAGTTACCTAAAAGCAAATGCCGGCCGCGGTGGCCGAGCTTTCTGCGGCGCGCCAGTCACGGTCTGCACGGCCACTATGGTCGGGTGTTCGAATCCCCCCTCGGGCATGGATATTTGTGCCGTCCTTAGTATTAACTAGTTCATAAGTAGTTTGTAAGTTTAGGGACTGATGACCCCGTATTTAAGTCCCAACAGCTCTACAAACATTTGAACTTAAAAGAAAACGAAATGATAATGTCTAATTTTAGATATCGGATATATAACTCCTACAGTTGGCTTTTTTTCTGCTTTTCAAAACGCTACACATACTATATTGTAGTTATGCTTGTGGATAGTAAATATAAAACCAAATTTAATTAATATTTTGTAATAAATGTCGAGACGTGTACATTTGTGTTATTTTATTGAATACTTTTCTCACAATTTTTTGATGTATTGTTACTCAAATAATGATTACTGTCATTGCTTCTCAAACTGATCACTTAGATTGCCTCATATCACGGTATAAATAGAAACATATTTATTAATTTTATGTAATGACGAGAACATATACAATAACTTATTTAATTGAATATCCCTCTGGTAAAAATTTTACATGTAAATTTATATAAGAGGTCGATACTGTTCTTAGTCCCTAAATAGCTAACATACGTCGTATATGTAACTATTTATTGGATTTTTAAAACCTCCACAGGAGGAGGGGGTGGGGGGGCAGGCTGGCTGCGGCCTCAGCGCCTCTCTACAGACGAGCGATACACCATATGGGCAAGAAGTGGTAACAGAGTACAAGGTGGACATACAGAACAATTTGAAATGCGTACATAGGCGATATTGGTGATTTGAAATACAATACATTCAATTGATCACATATACATTCTGAATTAAAACTGCAACAGTTACTAAAATACACTAATGATAACACGAAAGAACGGCGAGAAAGTCGGTGACACTGAATAAAAAACGAGGCAACACTTGTTCTGTCGACATGGCGGTTTATTAAAATGGAGCGGCACATCAAAACACAGAACACTGGTACACAGTTAAAATGCTGATAACTGAATCCCGCCAGCGACGGAGAAGGAAAGAATGCGAGGGGGGCCGAATGGAAGGGTGAGGATAGGGGGTGAGCGTGCGGACTCCAGAGGGACAGGGAAGGAAGCGGCAGTCAAGCGAGGAAGGAAGGAAGGGGGGGGGGGGAGGACAGGTCATATACGGGGAAGTATTAATAAGGCTGATAGGAAGGATAGATGTCTGGATGGAGGGCGTCATCCTGGAGGGGAAGCTGACCGTAGTTATCTTCGGAAAGGAGTGTGTGAAGGTCTAGGGAAGGAGGGATATGTTGGCAGAGGCCCAGGATTCAAGAGGAGGGGAGAAACCAGAAGGTGGCGGGATTCTATTTTCCGGGAAACGTAGAGGGTAAGGATATGCTGTAGGACTTTGGGGAGGCGTGTGAAAGGCGTTAGGTCATAAAAGATCCACGTGGGGGAAGGGAGGCTGATACGGCAAGTGAGGTGGATGGAGCAACGCTCAAGGGTTTTGAGGCATTTGTAATAGGTGGGGGAAGCGGAACACAGGTGGGGTGGAAACTAGACAGCTCGGGATGCATGAGGGAATGGTAAGTACATAAGATGGTGGAAGGGTTCAGTCCTCAAGTCTGACCGGAGAGAAGCCTGAGAAATTGTGGCGGAAGAGGGCCTTCTGATGGACGTGGGGATTCCAGGAAAAGGGAGCGGTCAAGGGTGAGGCCCTGGTATTTGACGGTGGATGTTTGAGGAATAGGCCCGTCATGGAGAGTAAGGTAAAGTCACGGTGGCGGAAGGAGGGCCTATACCTTATTATAAAACATATAGGGTGTCCCAGCTATCTTGTCCATAACAGTTATTGGAAAACAACTTTCGCCGATATCAATGTACGGCTGGGGCCCATGAGTGTGCATATTTGGAAACATTCTAAAACGTAAGAAAATGTGTTTAACACAAATTTATGTTTTTTTATTATATATATATATATATATATATATATAATTTAAACCTTGACTAAAAGTAGGGATAGATTGGTAGGACACATTCTTAGACATCAAGGAATTGTGAATTTAGCGTTGGAGGGAAGTGTGTGGGGTAAAAATCGCAGAGGGAGACCAAGAGACGCGTATAGTAAGCAGATTCAAGTGGATGTGGGTTGCCGTTCTTATGAGGAGATGAAAAGGCTTGCTCAGGTTAGAGTAGGGTGGAGAGCTGCATCAAACCAGTCTCTGGACTGAAGACCACAACAACAACAACAACAACATATTTTTTAAAAAGACACCCTGTATTTTTTCTTCAGCAATCCATACCATGACAAATCACATAAACAATGGCGTTGATTGCATCGCAATATTCCAATTACATCCCGAGATATTGCGACGCGAAGTTGACGCTTGAAAAATCCGAAATGCGTCGCTAGCGCACGTCCTGAAGCTCAGGCGTGAACCCCATGCTGCTCCTAATCGCGATGTGACTGACATGCGTAATCGCACTTCCGTACTTACCAAGAGGTCCTAAACGAATAATACGGTCTGTTGCCATCAACTCTCATAAGTACATAATGTTTTCCCTCTTGCACGTTTTATGTGTCTACGTACACAATATGAACAAGTACCGATCGGTATACACCAGTCAGGTCATCTTATTTACCGTGCACACCCAAAATATGGTTTATCGAATGCGTTAAATGACCCATTGTGCCTTTCGCGCACTCGTTCATCCAGGGCCTAGCTCTACCTAGACACATGTCCAACGTAGTTTCCACTACAACCACAGTTACCACTTCGCGTTGTTTGTGATTTGCGACCCAAGCAAACTCCTGTACTTCACCACCCTCCCAGCATCCCATTTGTTGTTGCTTTGGGGTGTATTACACCGCTAGCCAGTGTAGTCGTGCATCATTCTAGTGACGGCACGGAGCTAGTACACATTGTGAATAAACGTTGTGTTTTGGAACTTATACTGTATTATGTACATACATGAAAATATGGTAGAGATGCTGCTGATCTATGAAGAATGTACGTTGCCGGGAAATACGTTATTAGATTGCTTGTTTGTTTATAGTACTGTTAGAGAACATTATGATTATTACGTTAATATGTCTGTTTTCTACGCTACTCTACATACCTGTACTATACCCTGTTGTAGGCGGGCGAAATTCTGTTCAGGCAGAACGACTGTACAGAATACGATTCCCTGACAGGCCATCGCCTTCGCGCCGGATGTTTGGTCGTGTCACATCTCGTCTACGTGAAACGGAAAGCTTAAATCCAAGACCTAGACATCGTCCTAGAACACGCACAGATGAACGTGCTGAAGTTGCTGTGCTCGCTACTGTAGCTGTGAATCCTCACATCAACACACGTCAAATAGAACGTGTAGTTGGTGTGTCGAAATCAAGTGCACAGCGTATTCTTCATGCTTACCATGTTCATTTACACCAGAATCTTCATGGAAATGACTTCAGCAACAGGGCAACATTTTGTCGCTGGGCTCAGCAAAAACTTCTGACTAATCCAAATTTTTTTCGCAGATGTTCTCTTTACCGACGAGGCATCATTCTCCAACAAAGGAATTGTCAATATGAGGAATAAGCATTATTGGTCCGCAGACAATCCAAAATGGCTCCGTCAGGTAGAGCATCAATATCCGTGGAAAGTGAATGTTTGGTGTGGGATTATTGGAGATACCATTATCGGACCTTTCTTGGTAAATGGCGTCCAAAATGGCAGACAGTACCCCAGATTTATACGACACACTCTTCATGTTCTCTTGGGCACCGTACCTCTGAACAGGAGAATGGTCATGTGGTTTCAGCATGACAGATGCCCTGCACATAACGACTTAAGAGCACGACGACTTCTAAACCGTAAGTTCCCTGGTAGGTGGATTGGACGTGGTGGCCCAGATAGGTGGCCTGCCATATCTCCGGACCTTACACCTCTGGATTTTTTCTTTGGGGAGCAGTGAAGGATGCTGTTTACCAACATGAACCAACAACACCAGATGACATGAAGCAACGCATTATTGATGCTCGTGCAGCCATCAAAGAAGAAACATTAGCACAAAGTAGGGCATCCTTCATCCGCAGAGTGACCCTATATATGCAAGCCAATGGTTATCACTTTGAGCATGATATGTGAACGCTATCTTTAGTTTGTAGTGCTGGTATCACAGTGCAAGTTTCTACAAAGGGCCATTTCACCCAGTGATGTTCAGAAACATTTGTTTGAAACAATTTGTCATGTAACGCATTAGATAAACATAACATTGATAATTATGTGATAATAAAACTAATTGGTTAAACATGTTTACATTCATCTATGTCTTACCTGAACTTCTAAAACCAAAACATTTTTACCTAAACATCGGTAAAACCTTTAGTCCACTTGCTCGTTTCACTAAAACCATCAACATGAATTTTACTACAGTAGAACCTCTCAAATTCGATTCCCAAAAACTCGACATTCCGTAAAACTCGACAGGGCTGGTGAATTAACGTAAAGGTTTCCATCAGTACATAGGCTGACCGAGAGCGCTAGAGACTCAGACTAGGTTACTGGGTTTTCCAAGGTCGTTCAACGCACCCTTTACCTGCCCAGCTGGAGCGGGCTATTGTTTGCATACGTTCGGGGATTTCTGTGGTGATGTCAATAAATGGATGGATCTTGACGGAGCATCAGAACCATCAAGATAATATGAAATGATCGCAGCTGTCAAAGGGCGTGACATAGAAGGGGACGATTCGGAAGAAGAAGAAGAAGAAGAGGAAGAAAAGTTAGCCACAGTGAGGCTGTGAAATTTATTGAAGGGGCATTGCAGTACTTAGAGCAGCAAAATGCGACTGGAATGGAGATTCTGTTCCTCAGGCGACTCCGTGATCAAGCTGCAAGACGCCGTGTGGAGACAGAAAAGCAGTCTTCAATCACAGGGTTTTTCAAACGACTTCAGTAAGTTTTCTTTTACACTTTTCTTCTAGTGTTCAGAAAACTTCCCATAACTAACTGTGATGGACTTTTATAAGCAGCATAAAAAACTAGAGTAATAATTGTAATGAACACGGTATTTTCAGATTCTACTAGGCCTTTTGTCTCAAAATTATTTTTGATTTTTTTATTATAAGTTATAAATGTTGATATAAATATATAATTGTATATAATAAATCAATAAATGTACAATTTTAATACTCTAAATAAGCGATTTTATTCAACTCCTAGTTATTTTTATTTAAGTTCCCTAAAACTCGACAAACTCAAAACTCGACAACCTTTAAGTCCACATTGTGTTGAGAGGTTCTACTGTATTATGAATGAATGATTCACTGTCACTTGCGCTAGATCTACAGTAAAGTTTTAACGTTGAACGGCATTACCTTTTTAGTAACGGATTAACGATAAGCGAAGTTAACTTTGTGACTAACGTTGCGGTACAGAGATATGTTACAGAACCGCATCACCCCTAGCCTCTGGGATAAATACTTGCTGAAATGTACGACTTTAATTCAGGATGGCAGCAGATCGTTTCGGACCTCTTGATAAGTATTGAAGTACGATTACACATGTCAATCACATCGCAATTACGGGCAGCATGGGGTTCACGCATGAGCCTCAGGACGTGCGCTAGCAGCGCATTTCGGGTTTTTCAAGCGTCAACTTCTTGTCGCAATATCTCGGAATGTAATTGGAATGTTGCGATGCAATCAACGCCATTGTTTATGTGATTTGTCATTCTATGGATTGCTGAAGAAAAATATAGGGTGTCCATTTAAAAAAAACATAAGTTTGTGTTAAAAAACACATTTGCTTTCGTTTTAGAATGTTTCCAATTCATGGGCTCCAGCCGTACATTGATACCGGTGAAAGTCGTTTTCCAGTAGCTGTTATTGTTCCAGAGATATTTTGGGTGGATAAGATAGCTGGGACATCCTGTATATAGGAACTAGAGGAAATTTAATGTCTAAGTACTTTAGTTGCAATTATTGTTGATTTACATTAATGAATTTTTAATAATATATTTTAACTTCTAGCTAATTGTAACTGTACTCCTCTTGTAATTATTTTATGTAACCATACATTTGTACATTTTCCCCAGAGACAACAAGATGGTACCCTTGATTGTCGAAACCGATCACCTTGAGTTAAAAAATAAAAACAAAATATTGCAATCTTGGCACTATCCTTACACTAGAGACCCGTGCGAGTATTTCGCACAGTTAGCGGAATGACAAAAAAGTTGAGAAAAAATGGAAGTTGAATGTTCACGCATAGCTTTCTTCAGAATCAATCAATGTGTTAAAAAGTGCAAATGAAAGTATTGATCCGCTGAGTGTTGTTAGAACTGCGAACGTTAATTAGGACCGATGATGTCGTAAAACAAACCGATGAAAATATTCAGCACAAGGACAGAAGGATACCGCCATTGAATAAAAATTAAGGATGGAGAGACTTGAGTTAATTCCGATACTTTTCGTTTAAAGCAAAACTGAAGGATATTGGTCGGTTAGAACGGCCTGTCCGACTGACTTTAGTTTAAAGCAAGGACATCCCCATCAGAAATATACAGCAGCGGTCACCTCTTGTTCGCATCGACGACACTGTGAACAGCGGCCGTTACATTTCATATGTGTTAAGACCCGTGGCTCTACCCTTCATTTGATCCCTGAGTAACCCGACATTTCAGCAGTATAATGCACGACCGCATGTTGAATGTCCTGTACGGGCCTTTCTGGATACGGAAAATGTTTGACTACTGCCACGGCCAGCACATTCTCCAGATCTCTCACCAACTGAAAACGTCTGGTCAATGGTGGCCGACCAACTGGCTCGTCATTATACGCCAGTCACTACTCTTGATGAACTGTGGTATCGTGTTGAAGCTGCATGGACATCTGTACCTGTACACGCCATCCAAGCTCTGACTCAATGCCCAGGCGTATCAAGGCCGTTATTTCGGCCAGAGGTGTTTGTTCTGGGTACGGATTTCTCAAGATCTAAGCTCCCCAATTTCGTGAAAATGAAACCACGTGTCAGTTCTAGTATAATATATTTGTCCAAAGAAGACCCGTTTGTCATCTGCATTTCTTTTTGGTGTAATAATTTTAACGGTCAGTAGTGTATATAAGACTACGTCCATTGTTGTAATCATGTCATTATTGTTGTCTTCCGAGGGGTCTGAAGATGATAATATTGATCGAAACTGGTCAAATTCAGAGTTCCATAACGGTAACGCCAGAAGATGTTTAATTCGTTAAAGTATAACAAAAGAAAAATTCCCATATGCTTGATTAATAAATATGAATATTCGTTGAGGTGGTTAAAAGCACTTGACATTATAACCCGCGAATGCACCAGTCAAATGACAACATGAGGTGTACTGAGGACCTGGTCAAATGGTCCCCATTCACGTGTAAGCCGGGTCAAGGTTTGATGGTTCGGCTCCGTCAGGGATGGATGACGTCACACAGGCGCACGCGACACCAGAGGCACGCTAGAATTCTTGCCCCGGTGGCGTCAGCCGTCCGGAACGTGTTAAGGTGGGACCGCTATGCAGCGCCTGCCGCTGTGTTCTGCCGCAGACGGTGTTGCATAGGAGCGTGTCTCAAGATGCTTGAGCTGCCTGCGGCTGAAGCTAGGAGCGCCAGGGGCTGCGGCCGAACCGGTTGCAGAGCAGCACAGGCGGGGCACAGTGAGTCACCGTGTCCGCAGGAAACGTGCTGTTTACGGCGCCGGCAAGTCACAAACTCGTACAATTGCTTACAAAGTTTTGTTTGCATCTGAGATTTTCATTTTTTATAACAAAACTTCAATACATTAACTCTGTAGAACACTACGACTTGTCAGAGAGGACACAGTTCCTAGTAATCGATGGTAAGGCATCGACTAAAACAGAGGTGATATCGGGCGTTCCACAGGATAGTGTTATTGGTCCTCTGCTATTCCTTATTTACATAAACGATTTAGGGGAAAATCTAAGTAGCTCTCTTAGGTTGTTTGCCGATGACGCCGTCATTTACCGTCTAGTAAAATCATCTGAAGATCAAAACCAACTGCAGAAAGATCTGAATAAGATATCACTATTGTGTAAAAATTGACAATTGGCTCTAAATAATGAGAAGTGTGAAGTCGTCCACATGAGTACGAAAAGAAATCCGTTAAACATTGTTTACAACATAAATCAATCGAATGTGAAGGCCGTAAACTCCACAAAATACCTAGGAATTACTATAACTTCAGACCTAAACTGGAAAGAACACGTAGATAATATCGTAGGAAAGGCGAACCAGAGACTTCGTTTTATTGGCAGAACCCTTAAAAGATGCAACAGAACTACTAAAGAAACTGCATATACTACGCTTGTCCGTCCATTTTTGGAGTATTGCTACCCAGTGTGGGATCCTTATAGGTGGGTTTGACGGAGGACATCGAAAGAGTCCAGAGAAGGGCAGCTCGTTTCGTATTGTCACGATATAGGGGAGACAGCGTTACGGAAATGATACAGGATCTGGGATGGGAATCACTACAACAACGGCGCTTATCGCTGCGGCGTGGGCTACTTTCGAAACTCCAATCGCCAACATTCTCCTCCGAATGCGAAAATATATTGTTGCCTCCCACTTACATAGGTAGAAATGATCATCAGAATAAAATACGAGAAATCAGAGCTCGAACAGAGAGATTCAGGTGTTCTTTCTTCCCGCGCGCTATTCGAGAATGGAATGGGAAATAAATAGTATAATTGTGGTTCGATGAACCCTCTGCCAGACACTTAAATGTGATTTGCAGAGTATCGAAAGTAGATGTAGATGTAGAATAAAGATATCCAGAAAAATCGTCAACCGCTCCCTTTTTGGGAGTCAATTTTTATTTTTTTAAATTTACTTATTAAACGTTTCGAATATTCGAGAACTCCATTATCGGATGGCACGCTTGTAAGTAAAGGTTGAAGCATTGTGAAACAAACATTTTTTTATTATTATTGGTGCACACTTTACTCTTGAAAACATGGTGTATGTTTTCCCCTGACATTCTATAGCACTTAAGCAATAAAAGCAATGACAGAACTCAATAATCATCACCTCATAAGTCATCCCTCAAACGCAAGGAAAGGTTCATCTTAGTAAAGCCGTCGGAACACGAAGCGTGTATCTGAACGAGTGTACCCGTCGCGAGTTTCTGAAGTCACAACGTGCGAACCGCTCGTTGGCGAGCCTTTCCCAAAGTGTGGGGCAGTATCAAGAATGGTAGAAATCCTCAAAGTGCGTCTGAACGATCACCAGTATTGTGGGAGAAAGCCACCAGTGTAGTACGGCCACCACACTGTGAGAGTGTAACAGTTTATAACACAGAGCTATCCTGTCTTCCGGTGTTTTTCGGACGTACAGGTTTCTGTGGGCGTAAGTTGGAACTGCTCCGTCATCGCAGTATGTTTACATAGCGTCCAGTGCTTCCATCTTTATTTGAATTGGTAATGTGACAGTCCGTATTACCCGCATGTCTTTTGCAACTTTGTAAAGTCACCTCTGCAAATGTATTATTTATGCCTTTGCATCGCATTTTTACGCCTAGCCAATCAATCATTCACGAACCTAGCTGCAATTCTGATGACCTCGCTGATGCGCACTAAGCGAGACAACGGAGTGGTTTTTACGCTGGACTCACATTCGAGAAGAGGTTGAGGTTTGTATGTTTTCCGTTTTTTGATAAAAATATTCGCGGCAAATTAGGATATGATACGTCTAAAAAAGGACACAGGCGATTTTCTTCCCAAACCATGAGCCGTTTGTGCTCTAACATCATCGTCTGCGGAAAATATTGACAGCAGACTTGTGTTTAGGAAACGCAAAATAGAGGTCTGCATATTGGGGATGATGCTCGCTCGAACTCTTTCGAGTGTGTCGCGCTCGGACATGCTTACTTGGAGTACGGATGTTCAGAGCGGGCAGACTGTGCTCTGTAGAGGCGGGAAGGAAGAGACCGCCCGGTATGACCAACCCCACCTAGAGAGAACACCGCGGCGCTCTCGTGTAACGTCACAGAGAATACGCCTCGATTGCATAGCTGACTGCGTGGCCGCTGGGGCACGGCCCACTATGCCGAAGCGGCCAGTCAATGAGCAACGCGATCGCGGCCTACTGTGCGTGACGTCACACGAATGCACCGCGGCCTTCTCTCTAGGTGGGGCTGGCAGCTCTGTGTGCGTTGGAAGGCTGCTGTTGCTGATGCACCCGCTACACGGAACTAACACAGGCTGATGGAACTGTTTTCATTGTTGTTGTTGTGGTCTTCAGTCCGAAGACTGGTTAGATGCAGCTCTCCACGCTACCCTGTCCTGTGTAAGTCTCTTCATCTGAGAATTTGTTCGGCAACCTACGACCTTTTCTACCTGCTTACTGTATTCGTTCCGCGGTTTCCCTCTACGATTTTTACCCCACACACTTCCTTCTAATGCTAAGCTGACAATTCCTTGATGCCACAGAATGTGTCCCACCAACCTATCTCTTCTCTTAGTCAAGATATGCCAGAAACACCTTTTCTCCCCAATTTTGATGAGCACCTGCTCCCTAGTTATGTCATCTACCCATCTAATTTTCATCATTCGTCTGCAGCACCAGATTTCAAAAGCTTCTATCATATTTTTGTCTGCACTCCTTATCGTCCACGTTTTGCTCCCATACTATGCTACACTCCAGACAAATGCTTTCAGAGAGGACTTCCTAACATTTAAACTAATATTGGATGTCAAAAAATTTCGCTTCTTCAGAAACGCTTTTCGTCCCATAGCCATTCTGCATATTGTATCTTCTTTACTTCAGCTATCAGAAGTTATCTTGGTACCCAAATAACAAAACTAATCTACAACTTTTATTGTGTCCTTCCCTAATCTAACTCCTTCAGCATCGCCTGATTTTCTGACATTACATTCCATTACCCTCGTTTTACTGTTGATAATGTTCATCTTACATCTTCAAGACACTGTCCATTCCATTTAACTGCTATTCCAGATCCTTTGCAGTCTCCGACAAAATTACTATGTCATCGGCAAACCGCAAACTTTTTTTTCCTACTCCCTGAAATTTAACTCCCTCTCCAAATTTCTCCTTACATTCCTTCACTGCTTGCTAGATCTACAGATTGAACAACACTGGGGAAAGGCTACAGCCCTGTCCTACTTTTTTTTTACAAATATTTGTTAAGCTTAAGGGATTTAACTACGGGGTCATCAGCCCTAAACTTACAAACTACTTATGAACTACCTACAACTAAGGACGGCACAAATATTCATGCCCGAGGGGGGATTCGAAGCCCCGACCGTAGTGACCGTGCAGACCGTGACTGAAGCGCCTCAGTCCCCTCGGCCACCGCGGCCGGCTGTCCTACTTTCTTGCCAACCTCTGCCTCCCTTTCTTGCCCTTCGACTCTAATAACTGCTGTCTGGTTTTTGTATAAGTTCAGTATAACTCTTCGCTCCCTATATTTTTCTTCATCATCATCATTAGAGACTGATTATGCCTTTCAGCGTTAAGTCTGGAGCACAGTACCTCTAATAAAATTCCTTCAATTTCATTTCAGCCTTTATTACTGTGTATGGTGGTGCTACATGATGTGTAACCGAAAGTAAGGCAGGATCATATCAGAATTTTGTCCACAGAATAAGTTTTACTTTCCTGTAATGTCTCGTTTCTGTGCACTGATACAGTAATTTTTCTAAATGTTTCGTAAACTAAATGTATGGTGATGTGATGACATGTTTCTCAGACAGGTCTGACAACATTTCAGAATTTTATGTGGCACTTGAAAATTGAATTTTCGTTAGAACTGAGAATTACAAATAGTTGATGACAATATAATGCCATTAAAATATATTTGACTGATCCCCTACAAATGAAAATGATCAAGCAGACACCTGTTAGATCATCATCATCGTTAGAGACTGATTATGCATTTCAGCGTTCAGTCTGGAGCACAGTACCATTAATAAAATTCCTCCATGATCCCCTATTCAATGCTAACATTGATGCCTCGTCTGATGTTATGCCTTTTACTTCAAAATTATTCTTCGCCGAATCTAAGTACTTTCTTCTTCGTCTACCTCGACTCCTCTTACCCTCCACTGCCGAGCTCATGAGTCTCTTAGGTAACCTTGCTTCTCCCATGCGTGTAACATGACCCAACCACCTCAGTCTGTTCGCTCTAACTGCTTCATCTATGGTGTCCATTCCCAGCTTTTCTTTGATTTCCTCATTATGGACACCCTTCTGCTATTGGTCCCATCTATTAGTACCTGCAATCATTCTTGCTACTTTCATATCTGTAACCTCTACCTTAAGAATAAGGTAATCTGTATCCACTGAACTTTCACTCCCATACAACAAAGTTGGTCGAAAGATAGAGCGGTGCACTGCTAACTTAGTCTTAGTACTTACTTCCTTCTTGCAGAAGACATTAGATCTTAGTTGAGCACTCACTGCATTAGCTTTGCTACACCTCGATTCTAGTTCTTTCACTATGTTGCCATCCTGTGAGAAAATACATCCCAGGTACTCCCTATATTTTACCCCTGCAATTCTTGCAATTTGCATAACCGCAATGGTACATCCCAGGGAGTCTCTGCTGACGGTTTACGCTTGTTTTGCTGAGCACTGTGCACTGTCTGGTTGGAAAGTGCACATGTGGAGAAGGTAGACAAAAAATTGAATGATAGAAATGCGTTGCATTGGTACCATCAAATGAACTCCATGTCACTGGTTACCTATGATGAGTCACATCTCTCCACCTAAGCAGGAAGCAAGCTCTATTAAGGAAAGTTTGCCATAGCACCAAGAACTCTGTCATTTATCACAGCAGCGACTGCAATCAAGAAGACTAGTGTTATTCCAGGGCAACTATTTGCTGATGGATTTGACATAAACCAAAGCTGGAGGCATGACTGGTCAACAGAAACATTGGGAACAAGTGCCACCATCTTGATTGCACAAAGAAACCAAACGGATCGACATACTAAGGAACTTTTGGTGCCGCATCAACAGGTTGGGGACTGGACATGGTTGCGGTAGTTACTTCAGTCAGAAGTGGTTCGTACCGTGGCATTCCTGACGATATGTTCGCTCTCTCACCCGGTTTAACTGAATGATGGAGAAGAATGGACTTTAAAGTCCATATATATACTAGCTGTAAACCCAGCGTTGGCCAGGTATTTATTTATCCTACACTCTCGTACACATACCCTCCCTCTCCCCTCTCTCTGCATCCACCTTTTCTCTCCCATCTCTCTCGGCAAAGTTTTCTGTCGTGTTCCATACAAACATTTATGCATCCAGTGACCTTCCTGTTGGTTTGAATTTCATGCGCGCAACAGTTCATTAAGGCCAGAGCAAAACTATGCATTTTGAAAAATTCCGTACGTACCCTCCACCATGCATTGAACGAAATTTTATACATACAGTAACATTCCTCTTGTTTTTAAGGTAGAGTGTGCAAAATTTCATCAATATCTGAAGAATACTATAGATTTCTATGCAATAGAAACGCAGGGTCACATTGAAAAACGCACTTTGTTGTTCTCAAATATTCAAGTTTTATTCCATACAACCATTTTTCTGAGAATAACGAAAACAACAAAAAAGGAT
Organism: Locusta migratoria; assembly: GCA_026315105.1. Classification (NCBI taxonomy): domain Eukaryota; kingdom Metazoa; phylum Arthropoda; class Insecta; order Orthoptera; family Acrididae; genus Locusta; species Locusta migratoria. The sequence continues at coordinate 238,440,477 of CM048744.1, forward strand.
CTGTGAAATCGGTCGAGCCGTTCTGAAGTTATTGCGCAAGCAAGGTATTTAGGGTTCCATTTTTATGTTGAAAAGTACCCTCCCGCATGAACCGTATGAAACTTAAGGTAGACGGTGACGTTCCTCTTGTTTTGAAGGTCAAGCGTGCGAAATTTCGTGAATATTGGAATGAAACTGCAGATTTCATGAGTCTGTAGGAGAAATATGCTCCGCCAAGCACCTCTCCCAAAATAATTTCTTAGCTGACGTTTCACACCTATAAACTATATTCTTGCCAAATTTCAGCTTCATCTGTGTAGTAGTTTTCGCGATTTTGTGCTTAGTCAGTGAGTGAGTGTCATTTCGCTATTATATAGATAGAGATTAAGAAAACAGATTGCTTAATTTCGGATTCAAGAGAATTAAGGGAGACTTGCAGACAAAAATAAATAGCAACATACAAATGTGTAATGCTAACTTTATTTGATACAAGGTCAATGCAAAGGTTTTACGGAATCTACAGTGAAACTGTTGTGAGCGGTAGACTTCTTTCCGTTTCGTCATTTTGTTTCCTTTTTTTTTGGGGGGGGGGGGGTGCCTGACGCTTCATAAACGTCCGAAAATTAATGCAAACTTTGTTGCAGGTCTCTAACTACTCCCATTTTCCAATAATCTATATATTGATGCATAAATCTGGGTATTCTCATGGGTTACCTGTCGGTCTCTTTTGTTTTTGGACCAGGAACCTTCGTGGACATACGGTGACAAATCACCAAAGGTTCATTGTAATCGAATGGATGTTTTATGAACACACAGAGGACATACAAACATTCATACCTGTGGAAAAACGATAGATTTCTGAAACTCTGCTATATTACACTTCTCGTGCAGTAGTGTATGGTCTAAATCAGTGATTTCCAAATGTGGATCGCAACCAACAAGTGGATCGTGGGGTCTTTCCAGGTCGGCCGCTGGGCGACTTAAAGTGAAATATCTTAGGGACTGAAAAATATGAATATTTAAGAGGAGAGTTCTATAATCTGAAAAGTTGTGTACAAAATCAATTCCAAATAAGAATCCAATATGGCTAATAACGTACTCAGGGCGCAACGAGAAATGTAAAACTTGTTCGTAATTCTGATATAGCATCGCCGCGTTCGCTTCCTCTTGTAACAAATGTCACTTGAGTGACTTTCCAATAATTTATTCTTCTTCTGCCGGCGATATCGTACCTTATCCGCTTGTTGTTTACTGTGTCGACCCTTGGTTATAGTACAGATTTCTTTTGTTTTATATCATGTTTCTATTTTGTATTTATTTCACTATCGGCATGTTAATGAGGGTGCAACGTACCATGTAGAGTGGCGAGTGAGAGTTTGGAATCTTTACAACTATTGCTTTGAAGAAATTAATAGTATCCACAATTCAAATATTCAAATGTCTGTAAATCTATCGGACCAACTGCGTGGTCATTAGTCTGTAGCTTACAAACTACTTAAACCTAGGTAAACTAACCTACGGACAAACACACACACACACACACACACACACACACACACACACACGCGCGCGCGCGCGCGCGCGCGCCCCAGGTTGGACTCGAACCTCCACGGCGAGCAACCGTGCGCTCTGCAGCGAGGTGCTTTAGACCGCTCGGCTACTCCACCGCGGCTATCCACAATTACTTAGCTGTTTTAATGTTTGTGAAGTTTATGGGACTTCACTGCGTGGTGATCAGACCCTGAGCTTACAAACTACTTATACTAAAGGCAGCACAAACATCCATGCCCGAGGAGGGATTCGAACCCCCGACGGGGAACGATCTCACCCATCGTAGCATAGCGCCTCAATGCGCTCAGAGAGTCGGACGTGGCAGTTACTTAGTTATTCGAGCATACATTTCCAGTTCGATTAAAATCAACATTTCATTGTAAACGGTTTATGCCTAAAGCTACAAGTTTTAATCCAGATATAGAAAGAAACATTTATACCAAGACTAACTACCACAAATCTCAATGATTTAAAATTTATTTGTACAATTTTAAACTTGGCTGTTAAAGACAGCAACCGTTCGTCAAAATATAAAATAATCACTCGAGAAACAGCTCTACGGTTGCAGAAGTTTTGTTAAAATATTTATTTAATAATATATATGAGTGAAAATTCAGTAGAAGGTCTCGAGCGATAGGGCTCACATTAAAAATTAAGAAGTTTTAAAAAATAAATAAGACAACGCGATCCTTTTATATGATTTTATTGGCGGTTAATTTTACTAACTTCTTGAATATTAATCGGACCTAACTTTGCAATACTTAAAACAAATCGCCGGCCGCGGTGGCCGAGGAGACTAAGGCGCTCCAGTCACGGTCTGCACGGCCACTACGGTCGGGGGTTAGAATCTCCTATCGGGCATGGATATTTGTGCCGTCCTAGTTCGTAAGTAGTTCATAAGTAGTTTGTAAATTTAGGGACTGATGACTCCATAGTTTAGTCCCATAGACTATACAAACATTAGAACATTTTTTAAAAACAAATCGTCATTTTTCATTAGATTGTAATCCGTCGTCAGAATTATTTTATTTATGCTCACTCTCTTTGCCCTAAAGGCTGGCCATGTGGTTCATGACACCTTTTTGGCCGACCGCGGTGGCCGAGGGGACTGAGGCGCTCCAGTCACGGTCTGCACGGCCACTACGGTCGGGGGTTCGAATCCCCCCTCGGCCATGGATATTTGTAGCGTCCTTAGGATAAGCTAGTCGATAAGTAGTTTGTAATTTTAGGGACTGATAACCCCGTAGTTAAGTCCCATAAGCTATACAAACATTAGAACATTTTTTTAAAAACAAATCGTCATTTTTCATTAGATTGGAATCCGTCGTCAGAATTATTTTATGTATGCTCACTCTCTTTGCCCTAAAGGCTGGCCATGTGGTTCATGACACCTTTTTGGCCGACCGCGGTAGCCGAGGGGACTGAGGCGCTCCAGTCACGGTCTGCACGGCCACTACGGTCGGGGGTTCGAATCCCCCCTCGGCCATGGATATTTGTGCCGTCCTTAGGATTAGCTAGTCGATAAGTAGTTTGTAATTTTAGGGACTGATAACCCCGTAGTTAAGTCCCATAAGCTATACAAACATTTGAACATTTTTTGAACACCTTTTTGCTGGTCTGGGAAAAGTCTTGGCTCTACAACTGACAAAGTACTTGAATGGAAACTTTTAACAGATATTGTAATAAAATACCTCGAGTTGTCGGTAGTGTGAGTGCAGAGGAGTTAGACACTGGTGGCTGATGAACGTCGGCGGGTTTGTCGCCGTCGCGTGTAGCTGTCAGTGTTCGGTGGTCGGTGGTCATGGCTGGGCTGCCTGCAGTGGAAGGCGCGAGCTGCGGCCTTTTACGGCTTCGCGGCGCGCGACCAGAGCTGTTGTTTAGCGTCTGCAGTGGATGCTCAGCCGCGCAAACCCCGCCGTCTGCACCAGACCGGTTCTCTTCAGTTGACATTCCTGGAAAGTCGCCTCTATGACAGCGGCGTGCGGCGAATGGTGAGGGCCTCCTCCACTCGCCATCATTAGCCGGTACAAGTTTCCCTTCTCTGCAAACCTCTTCTCAGAGAGGACACATTCTTTTTTTCGAAATCTTAAACGATTACTTACAAAAGAACTGAAGCTCACAATGTACTTGAATTCTTCAAATGATAAAGCGGTGTGGATAAAAGAGTCTTTATTTATCCCACTATTTCATGAGTTTAATGATTTTCTGTTCCCAGAATTACTTCTGTGTCGTCACAGCCGTTGCTTCACTGTCTCCTCCCGTTCGATATGATGTGCTCCCCTTCGTGATTATACAGGGTGTTACAAAAAGGTACGGCCAAATTTTCAGGAAACATTCCTCTCACACAAAGAAAGAAAATATGTTACGTGGACCGTGAGCGCTTAATTTCCATGTTAGAGATAATTTTATTACTTCTCTTCAAATCACATTAATCATGGAATGGCCACTGCGGTCGGGGGTTCTAATCCCCCTCGGGCACGGATATTTGTGCCGTCCTTAGGATAAGCTAGTTGATAAGTAGTTTGTAAGTTTAGGGACTGATGACCCCGTAGTTAAGTCCCATAAACTATACAAACATTACCAAACATTACTAATCATGGAATGGAAAACACAGCAACAGAACGTACCAGCGTGACTTCAAACACTTTGTTACAAGAAGTGTTCAAAATGTCCTCCGTTAGCGAGGATACATGCATCCACCCTCCGTCGCATGCAATCCCTGATGCGCTGATGCAGCCCTTCACAATGGCGTATTGTATCACAGCCGTCCACAATACGAGCACGAAGAGTCTCTACAAAAATGTTCAAATGTTTGTTCAACTTATGGTACTTAACTACGGGGTCATCAGTCCCTAAACTTGCAAATTACTTACGAACTACCTTATACTAAGGACGGCTCAAATATCCATGCCCGAGGGGAGATTCGAACCCCCGACTGTAGTGGCCGTGCAGACCGTGACTGGAGCGCTTCGGTCCCCGCGGCCACCGCGGCCGGTGAGTCTCTACATTTGGTACTGGGGTTGCGAGGACAAGAGATTTCAAATGCCTCCATAAATGAAAGTCAAGAGGGTTGAGGTCAGGAGAGCGTGGAGGCCATGGAATTGGTCAGCCTCTACCAATCCATAGGTCAAATGGGCATCTGCCAATTCCGCATCTGTAAACATTTCACTGACTGCAAAACCACGTTCGTGATGAACACTAACCAGTTGATGCTACGTACTGATGTGCTTGATGCTAGTACTGAACAGCAATGAGACGCATCTCAACACAAGCACTGAAGTCAGCATTATCGTCCTCAATTGGGCCAACTGGAGGTGAATAGAGGAAGTGGAGTACATACTAACGAAACAATTGGGTATTTTGATAATTGTCTGCACGAATTATTTCAATTTAGAGTTTAAGAGAAATACTAAAATGAGCTCTAACATGGACATTAAGCGTTTCCGGACACATGTCCACATAACATATTTTCTTTGTGTGTGAGGAATGTTTCCTGAAAGTTTGGCCGTACCTCTTTTTAACAGATTATACAGGGTGTCCCATTTATCTTGTTCACCCATAATATCTCTGGAACAACAACAGCTATTGTAAAACGACTTTCATTGGTATCAATGTAACGCAGAGGCTCATGAATGTAAACGTTCGATATTTGTATGTTTTTTCGATACAAATTTGTTTTTAAATTGACACTGTATAATATTTCACCACCAACCTATAGCATGACAAATCACAATAAACAATAGCGTTGATTGCATCGCAATATGCCATTTACATCCCGAGATATTGGGAAACGAACTTGCCGCTTGAAGTACGCGAAAAGCAATGCTAGCGCACGTTCTGTGACTCAGGCGAGAACCCTATGCTGCTCGGGACGTGCGCTAGACGCGTGTTTCGCGTATTTCAATCTTCAACTTCGCTTCGCAATGTTTCGGGATGTAATTGGCGTATTGCGATGCAATCAACGCCATTGTTTATGTGATTTGTCATGCTGTAGATGATTTCTGATGAAATAATATAGGGGGCGACTTAAAAACAAACATGGTTTCGTTTTAGAATTTTTTCGAAATACAGGGTGACCAAAAAGTCAGTATTAAAAAATTGATACACTTGCTTGGAATGACATGGGGTTTTAAGAGAACTGAAAAAAAAAAAAAAAAAACCGCACTGACGTGTTTTACGGCCCACTTTAGATTTGTAGTTTTATAAGTTTTTGCAAACATTTTGGACAAAATTAATAATCTAAATAATAAAATATTAATTAATAAGAGTATCCGAAACCCTTTTAGGGGAAAAAATTAGGTAGTGGTGGGTTTCGAACAACCGACCTTCAGTGTCATAGTCAAACACATTGCCTACTACGCTACCAATAACACTTACAAGTTGATTTCTTTAATTTCATACTATTAATGGCCGTTGTTAACTGATGCTATATGGCCTTTGTAGACACTAGATTATCATTTATCGTACAAAGAACAACGTGTTTTTGTTAATTCTTCAGTGCGCCATTGCTTTGAAATGATAACGTGTAAGTTACAGTAAGAAAATCATCAAACACGCAACGCAAGATGGCGTAAGCCAGAGAGAGTTCTGGGTGAGGAATGTCACGTGACATCTGCGAACGGCTGGTTTTCGTTAATTCAATGGAGGGTGTCAAAACTCCGTTATTTTTGCAAATATCTCTCAAAAGATACGAGATATGAAAAAAGATATGGCAACAAAATTGTAGAGAATTTTCCCCTCTACCAATTGGGTTATTCAATTTTCGTATCAGATGAACGGTTTGTTTGCAATTACAATTATATTACAAACAGTTTTTTTGTTTTACTACCGTACTTTTTTGTCCGAAAAATTTGAAAAAGCGAGGTTCTGGTCTCTGCCGGCCTACAATTACGTCTGTAAAATTTGGTGCTGTTCGGTTGAACGGTTCGTCTTAAAAACAGGAAACACGTTACAGACAGACAGACAGACATACATCCCAAAATCGCCGTTAATTTTTGCAAACATCTCTGAAACGATACGAGATATGAAAAAAAAACATTAGAGAGCAAAGTTGTAGAGAATTTTCTCCTCTACAAATTCGGTTATTCAATTTTCGTGTCAGATGAATGGTTAAGCCGTTATTTAAATAAAATAAAAATTTAAATGAAAATAACGGCCTAACCATGCCTCTGACACGAAAATTGAATAACCGAAATTGTAGAGGAAGAAATTCTCTTCAACTTTGCTCTGTCCTTTTTTTTCATATCTTGCATCGTTGCAGAGATATTTGCTAAAATAACGGTGATTTGACTAAGTCTGTCTGGCTGTAAGGTTTTCCCACTTTTTAGGTCGAACCGTTCAACTGATCGTCACCATATTTTACAGACATAATTGTTGGCTACCAGAGACCAGTAACTCGCTTTTTGAAATATTTCGGATAAGAAATACGTTAGTAATACCAAGTCGGCCGCGGTGGCCGAGGGGACTGAGGCGCTCCAGTCACGGTCTGCACGGCCACTACGGTCGAATCCCCCCTCGGGCATGGATATTTGTGCCGTCCTTAGTTAGTTTATAAGTAGTATGACCCCGTAGTTAAGTCCCATAAGCTATACAAACATTTGATTTTTGAGTAATACCATAAAAAGCCGTTTGTAATGTAATTTTAATTGCAAATAAACCTTTCATCTGACGCGAAAATTGAATAAATGAATTTGTAGAGGAGAAAATTCTCTACAACTTTGTTCCCTTATGTTTTTTCATATCTCGTATCGTTTGAGAGATATTTACAAAAATAACGGAGGTTTGACACCCACCATTAAATTGACGAAAACCAGCCGTTCGCAGATGTCACGTGACATTCCTCGCCCAGAACTGCCATACGCCATCTTGCGTTGCGTATTTGATGATTTCTAACTTACACGTTGCCATTTTAAAGCAATGGCGCACTTTAGAATTAACAAAAAGACGTCGTTCTTCGTACGATAAATTATAATCTAGTGTCTACAAATGCCATATTAACATCAATAGTATGAGAGTAAAGAACGCAATTCCTAAATGTTAGCTGTAGCGTAGTGGGAAATGTGTTTGACTGTGACGCTGATGGTCAGTTATTCGAAACCCACCACTACCTAGGTTTTTTTTTTCCTACAAGGCTTTCAGACACGTTATTAATGAATTTTTTGTTATTTAGATTATTATTTTGGTCCAAAATGTTTTCAAAAACGTATAAAACTACAAATGTAAAGTGGGCCGTAAAACACGTCACAGCGATTTTTTTGTTCTAATAAAACCCCGTGTCATTCCAAGCATGTGTGTCAATTTTTACCTCTCTATCTACATTATTCCGCGATTTATTAAGTTTTCAAATTTGTATTGACTTTTTGGTCATTCGGTGTTAATATTCATGAGCTCCTGCCTTACATTGACACCGGTGAAAGTCGTTTTACAATAGCTGTTGTTCCAGAGAGTTTGGGTGGTCAAGGTAAATGGGACACGATTTATAAACTCTAACCCCTGCACCAGCCCCGGGGGAGCTCTTATTTTGTTGTTGCAGATTTGAATTCTCCATGAAAAAATACGTAACTTTTATATGAAACACTTTTTCATTTCATGATACAAGACGCTGTAATTGGCAAAAATAAAATGAATTGAAAATTATTGAAAAACAGTAATATCTCGAATACACATCAGAGTACAATCAAAGTACAGTTTTTGATATTTTTGAAAAAAAAAAAAAATGTTCATATTTTTGTAAATCTACGGGACTTCACTACGGTGGCTGCCAGTTCCTTGGCTTACAAACTACTTAAACTAACTTAAACTAACCTAAGGACAAACACATACACCCATGCCCGATGGTGAGCAACCGCGAGTTCCGCAGTTCTGGGCCTCCTCATACTTTTAAGTACTGTGTTAGCCATAGAGGCAGTATAATCGTTTGCAACAGCAATCTGTTTTACCATGTTTATTTTTTGTTTCAAGTTTTCTTTCTTCAAAGGTAGTTTGGTTGCCCTATGTAGCATTAACCAATATGCTGCCTGTTTATGGGTGTTTGGATGACATGAGGTTGCATGGATTGTGGTGTTTGTCATTGTATCTTTCCTATACACTTTGATTGTGTATGTGTTGTTGTGTCTTCTGATGCTTAGGTCCAGGTAATTTGGAAGAAAAACTATTTACAAGCAAAGAAACCTGCCTGAATAAAATTGAATTGTACAAGAGATATATTGATGAAACACTGCTGCTAGTCAAAGGGGATTCCAAAGGCATAGCAGATATTCTAAATGGTTTCAGTAGCCTACACCAGAAAATTTCATTTACGTACAACATGAAAAAACAAAAGCATCAATTACCTGGACCTAAGCATCACAAGACACAACAACACATACACAATCAAAGTGTATAGGAAAGATACAATGACAAATAACACAATCCATGCAACCTCATGTCATCCAAACACCCATAAACAGGCAGCATATAGGTCAATGCTACATAGGGCAACCAAACTACCTTTGAAAAAAGAAAACTTGGAACAAGAAATAAACATAGTAAAACAGACTGCTGTTGCAAGCGATTATACTGCCTTTATGTTTGACACAGTACTTAAAGAATGAGGAGAGGCCCAGACACAAACCACACGACAGAAGAATAAGACAAAAACAAATATATATCTAGTATCCCTATGTTGGCCATAAATCTCAAAAGATTGCAAATATTTTCAAAAATTATAAAGTACAAAGTGGATTCTCTACATCTAACAAGCCACAACAAAAACTAATACATAATATAAAGTGGAACCATGACCCATATTCAGACTCTGAAATTTATAAAATAACATGCCAAGAATGTTCCATGTTTTACATAGGACAAACAGGCCGAGATTTCAACACCAGGTATAAAGAACACATAAAGGCCTACATACACAACAGACACAAAACATCAGCTATAGCCACACACATACACAACACAGGACACTTAGTAAAATAGAAAAAAGTGTCAAAGACGACAGAAACATCACAGCACCTCACACATAGGAAACAATAAAAGATAATATCATAGCACGCAATAAAACGTACTTTATAATGGGCTTCATATCCCTAAACGCGTAGTGCAAAGTATAAATAAATAATAAAAACGTCACTGGTAGCAGAAAAAAAGTTGTTTTTTAAACAAAACCCATTATTTCTACACTATTAATTGTAGTCGTGAGAAATTTTATGGACAATACGCACATATATTATTGTTTGTAGCTTCAAAATTATATTGCAGTACAGCACATATTCCGGAGATATGGCGTCATAAACAATGAGATGCATGATAAACCGCCTCATTATGCTTGAGGTTGTAATTTATTGCGACTTTACTGCTAACTCTATTCGCAGTGCAATTTGTTGCAGACTGTCTTCAGCTGTGTTCCCGCACATGGAAGGTCGGTTTTGTTCGGATTTTTTGTGTTAATATTGACGGGGTGATCGGATGTCCTTCCTGTCGCCACCCCATACCCTCCTGGAGGAAATGTGTACCCCAGACGTCTGCGTATAGTGTTATCGTGTGAAAGTGTGAAGTGTTTAGAAATGTTTGCGAATCGTGTAACTGAGGCGAGACTTGGGAACCAGCCCGCTATTCACATAGGGGCCTAAAAACTACATACAGGCTGGCCGCGGATTCGAACCGGGGCTGGAACGCCTCCCTGTCTCGGAAAGTGGTGCGTTAGACCACACGGCTAACCGAGCGGGTAACACAATTCGCAGACATTTCCCTAAAATTTATTATATTATTGCAGGACACATTATTCAGGAAATATGGCGTCGTAAGGATTGAGATCCGTGAAAACGAAACTGAAATGGGCAGATTGTTGGGCAGACGGGCGGTGGACAATGGTGGGAATAGAGGTGTACTGATTGCAGGTCAGACTTGAAGTCATAATGGAGGTGTGCAGCCATAATTATCAATGTAATAAGAAAGAAGTTTAAAAAAGCGTAGAGCCTGGGTGTATAAAATTCTGTGTGGATCATGTAATAAATTTTATATAGGACAAACCGGACGTGACTTCAAAATTAGATATCGAGAGCATGGGTATGCGAGTAAATGGAAGTGCACTGAGTGATCATTTACGTGAATGTCAGCACCATTTGAGGAACATTAACGATGGTTTGACAATTATGCACGTTAGTGATAAGGGTGTTTCATTTGATATCTTGGAAGAGTTTGAGATTTATATTAGCCACCAGAGTGGCCCAAATGATCAGTTGGTGGGGTCTCGCAATTGGTTCTTTGATTTTTTTCCAAAATTATTTGATGAATGGCAATGTATAATGTTGTCGGGCGTGTGGATGGACTGGCGTCCCGTTTCCCTTGTCTCACTGTATCCGTGAACCTGACTGCCTTCTAATACCACGTTTGTAAACGTTCCGCCACTCAGCAGCAGCTGCCCTCTGGCGAACGACGGCTCTCATACGCTGCGCCTGTCACATTTATGTTAAGACCTGATTCGAGGAAATTCTTAATTTTGTCCATGTTAATATTCTGCAAATGTCTGTAAAATTTTCTTTGTGTATATGGACTGTTATATTTATATAGCTTAATGACGAATTAGGTGAGATGCTGTCCTCGCGTGGTTTGTATTCGCCCTAACGGCACTGAAAAAAATTTGATTTCGGTTTACTTTTAGCTTTCGACGAATGTACTAAGTTTTGTGCCGCGGTGGAGTAGCTGAGCGGTCTAAAGCGTCTCGCTGCGGAGCGCGCGGTTGCTCGCCGTGGAGGCATGGGGCATTGGTGTGTGTGTTGTCCTTAGGTTAGTTTACCTAGGTTTAAGTAGTTTGCAAGCTACGGACTGATGACCACGCAGTTTGGTCCGATAGATTTACAAACAAACAAACAAAGTTTTGTAGCCGGCCGCAGTGGCCGAGGGGACTGAGGCGCTCCAGTCACGGTCTGCACGGCCACTACGGTCGGGGGTTCGAATCCACCCTCGGGCATGGATATTTGTGCCGTCCTTAGTATTAGTTAGTTCATAAGTTGTGAGGCGGCATCGTGAGTCGTGTCGGGATAGCACAGTCGGTAGTGCGCTTGCCCGCGAAAGGCAAAGGTCCCAGGTTCGAGTCCCGGTTCCGGCACACAATTTTAATCTGCCAGGAAGTTTCATATCAGCGCACACTCCGCTGCAGAGTGAAAAGTTTCATTCTGGAAACATCCCTTAGGCTGTGGCTAAGCCATGTCTCCACCATATCCTTTCTTCCAGGAGTGCTAGTCTTGCGTGTTTGCAGGAGAGCTTCTGTGAAGTTTGGAAAGTAGGAGGCGAGGTACTGGCAGAAGTAAAGTTTTGAGGCGGCATCGTGAGTCGTGTCGGGATAGCACAGTCGGTAGTGCGCTTGCCCGCGAAAGGCAAAGGTCCCAGGTTCGAGTCCCGGTTCCGGCACACAATTTTAATCTGCCAGGAAGTTTCAGTTCATAAGTAGTTTGTAAGTTTGGGGACTGATGACCCCGTAGTTAAGTCCCATAAGCTATACAAACATTTGAAATAAGTTCTGTACACACATTATTGTTGTGTTTTATTGGTGGCCAGCCTCTACCGGCCATTGCATTTTGTCTATACCTGAAATGGGTAGTGTTACGGTATGTACAAATTATTTGTGTCATTTCTCTTTTTGTATCACGTTTACTTTTAACTGTTTGACTGTACATGTATTATCTTAGTTTTTACGCTTACCAAGTACTCTGAAGATGGACTACTCCTGAAACCCACCACTACAAAAGGAATAAAGATTTTATCGTTACCTGCATGGTTTTATTGTCAGCAGCCAATCAGCTTTTTTAAATTATTTCTTATTACAGAGATGTACTGATACGAGAATGGAATAAATACATACGCGGGCAGCAGCGGCTACTGATGCGACCAAAGACATAATAGCGATTTCCGGTAGCACTGTTTACTTGGCAATTCATGTCTTTAACTAGTAAAAAAAGAACTGTAATTGATGAATAAAAAATTCGTCACATTTTACCTCCATTGTGGGAGCTCGAGTCCTCTTAGTCTTAGGACGGCTTGTTACGATCACTACCCGTGAATCCTGCTGCCAGTTTCTGCAGGCTTTCGCAAAAAGCATTTCCGGTCCCCTTATCTTGCAGCGTCCTGGCTGCCTGCGGCGGTTTCTCACGAGCTGCCTTCCCATTCCCGGTTTCCTGTTACACGGGCTGAAAGCATCCAGATCAGATACATGTCACCGACTGCTTTAGTGCCGCAAAAACAATGCATGTTTGCGTCTTCTGTTTGGAAGGAATGCAGATTAGGGTTTAACGACCCATCGACAACGCGGTCGTTAAAGACAGTGCAGAAGCTCCGATTGTTTTGTCTACAATGGGGAAGGAAGTCAGCGTGCCGCCTTCAAAGAACTGTCGTGGTGTTCGCCCGGAACGATTTAAGAATATCACCGGAAATCTGATTAAAAATGTTCAAATGTTTGTTAAGCTTATGGGACTTAACTACGGGGTCATCAGTCACTAAACTTACAAACTACTTATGAACTACTTACGAACTAGGACGACACAAATATCCATGCCTGAGGGGGGATTCGAACCCCCGACCGTAGTGGCCGTGCTGATCGTGACTGGAGCGCCTCAGTCACCTCGGCCACCGCGGCCGGCAAATATGATTATACATGGGCGGAGGCGAATTTGCACAACCATCCTCTCAAATGAGAGTCCATTCTGTGTGTTTTTGTTTCGACACGATTCTGTACACATTCCAGGTGCGTCTCAGAGCAGTAAGAGTACTTCACCACGTAAGAAAGTATCTTAGCTGCGTACTAATATAAAAGTCTGAACATCGCGAAGACCGACATATGGAATTCTGAGCGCTAGATCCTCTTCGTAGCTATATCAGAACAATTTTCGTGTACCCCAGTAGATACGTATACACGGTGTATCAAAACTGATGGCGAAAACTTACAAGGTGGAAAGTACACGATAATAGAAGTAAAAAAGTTCCACTAAACATGGATCCGCAAACGATTAGTAGGGAGATAATTACAAAATACTCAAATCTTTGTTAAGCTTAAGGAACTTAACTGCGGGGTCATCAGTCCCTAAACTTACAAACTACTTATGAACTACCTTATGCTAAAAACGACACAAACATCCATGCCGGGGGGGGGGGGGGGGGATTCAAAAGCCCGACCGTAGCGGCCGTGCAGACTGTGACTAGCGCGCCGCAGACCACTCGGCCACTGCGGCCGGCGAGATAATTAGGTATGTGTTTATATTGTAAGGGTGCGATCCAGTCATCTTGTGATATCAACAGTTGTTGTATAAAATAATTGAAAGTGCATCTATGCACTATCTCATTGTAGTTAAAGTTTACATATCAGTATACTGTTGACATCACAACATGACTGCTTTGTAAACATTTATAGACCAGAAGATGATGGAAGAGATTATCGAAACCGGTCGGCGAAATAAAATTATTTACTAGCGATCTTTTTGAACCTATCATAAGTACGAATGTAAGATTACAAGGTGCAACTTACGTCATTATAAACGTTGTTCTAGTTAGAACACATTAATTTGAGTATAAAGGAAGCGAATTTCCTGTATGAATCCTGATCTTACTTTTTCAATAAAAATAAAAAACCGTCTAGATCGCTAAAATTATATTTATTACTAAGTTTCGGCATCTGCCATCATCAGATCTAAAAATCTCTGACTTGTGCAGTAAAGTTCAGCGTCAATGATAAAATATCTACCTAGTCAACTGCAGTTGACGTACCCACTAGGTAGACATTTTATCATTGACGCTGAACTTTACTGCACAAGTCAGAGATTTTTAGATCTGATGATGGCAGATGCCGAAACTTAGTAATAAATATAATTTGAGCGATCCAGGCGGATTTTATTCTTATTGACATAATTTGAAATTTATACTTTACCATCTTTCAGGATTGCTTGAGATGTTCCCCTTCAGCAACGTCAGACTATCGGGTACACGATGATGGAGCAAATTGTGCAACTGCGACGGACACAATAAATTGTTTTACAAAATATTCCCAGTAGCTGATGCTAAACCATCTTTACGATGAACTTTCATAAGGTAAACTATCCTAAGGACAACACAAACATCCACGCTCGAGGGAAGATTCGAACCTCCGACGCGGGAGACCTCGCCATCCGTAACGTGGCGCTCCAGACCGCTCGGCTACTCCCGCGCGGCTATTCCTTGGTATTTAGCTGAATTGACTTATTTATCGTGTAAATGAAGTTTAACGGATTATTTTAGTGGTCCTATGGATGACTTGACATCATTATCAGGGGTGTATTGCCAATTTTTGCACAATGTAAATATGTAAATCACGTCTTGTGACACATCACTCGGCTGATGGTCAGAAGCAAGCACGTTTCGAGGTTTCACAGGATCTCGTCGAAACCGAATGCATTATCAAATTTCTTGTACTGTATTGTCACTGAGGATGAAACCTGGAGTCTCCGGTAGGATCCTGAAATGAAACGGCAAAGCGTGGAATGACGTTCTCCGACATCAGCTAGTCGGAAAAAGGACAGAATCGAAAAATCAGGCGTCACAACGATGCGCATCCCCTATTTCGATTAACAAGACGTTATCCATAAGGAATTTCTACCTGAGAGAACGACGTTGAACGCTGCAAGGTACGTTGACATTTTGACCAGTTTCATGCAACGTCTACGCAGGTCAAGATTGCAGTACGCGCAACAAGGTTCCTGGTTTTCCGTTCACTACAACGCTCGCCCAACACAGACAATACCGAGAAACAATTCCTGACAAAGAAGGAAGTGGTGCCACTTGGACATTCATCATACTCGCCGGATCTGAATACTCCGGGCGTCCCCCTATTACCTAGGCTCAAACTGGCCTTGAAAGGAAAGAGATTTGACGATAGTCATCCAACTAAATGTGTCGAGGCTTTTGAACACCATCGGCAAAGGAAGGCTTCGTGCAAAGCTTCCAGAACATGTACAGCAGAGCTCAGCGGTACATAGTTATGGGAGGTGACTGTTTCGAAGGACAGGAAAGTAACTGTAGTTCATAGTTCATCTACTTTAACGTTATAGGACTACTCACCAATAAAATCACTTAATTCCCGTAATTTCTAGGGAGGGGGGATGAGCTCTGACGTTCGTCACATCCAAGATATGTCCTGTATTCCAATATTAAGAATTATCTCGAACAGAATGATCTATTGACCCAAGGTCAACACGGATTTACAAAACATCGTTCATGCGAAACACAACTAGCTCTTTACTCACACGAAGTGATGGATGCAATCGGCAAATTGATTCTGTATTTCTTGATTTACAGAAGGCTTTTGACACCGTACCTCACAAACGGCTTTTAATCAAATTGTGTGCTTTTGGTATAGCCCAAAAGTTGCTATTGGATAGGGGATTTCCTGTCAGAGAGGACACAGTTCGTAGTAATCTATGGTAAGGCATCGACTAAAACAGAGGTGATATCGGGCGTTTAACAGGGTAGTGTTTTTGGTTCTCGGCTGTTCCTTATTTACATAAACGATTTAGGAGAAAATCTAAGTAGCTCTCTTAGGTTGTTTGCAGATGACGCCGCCATTTACCGTCTAGTAATATCATCCGAAGATCAAAACCAACTGTAGAACGATCTCGATAAGATATCACTATGGTGTAAAAATTGGCAATTTAAATAATGAGAAGTGTGAAGTCGTCCACATGAGAACGAAAAGAAATCCATTAAACTTTGTTTCCAAGATAAATAAAAAAAAAAAAATGTTCAAATGTTTGTTAAGCTTATGGGACTTAACCATGGGGTTATCAGTCCCTAAACTGACAAACTACTTATGAACTACTTACGAACTAGGACGGCACAAATATCCATGCCCGAGGGGGGATTCGAACCCCCGACCGTAGTGACCGTGCTGACTGTGACTGGAGCGCCTCAGTCACCTCGGCCACCGCGGCCGGCCAAGATAAATCAATCAAAAGTGAAGGCCGTAAACTCCACAAACTACCTAGGAATTAGTATTACATCAGACTTAAATTGGAAAGAACACGTAGATAATGTCGTGGGAAACGCGAACCAGAAACTGCGTTTTGTTGGCAGAACCCTTAAAACATGCAACAGAACTACTAAAGAAACTGCATACACTACGCTTGTCCGTCCTCTTTTTTATTGGTGCCCAGGTGATATCAGGTGGGTTTGACGGAGGACAACGAAAGAGTCCAAAGAAGGGCAACTCGTTTCGTATTGTCACTATACAGAGGAGACAGAGTTACGGAAATGATACAGAATCTGGGTTGGGAATCATTACAACGGCGCTTATCGCTGCTGCTTGGGCTACTTACGAAACTACAATCGCCAGCATTCTTCTCCGAATGCGAAAATATATTGTTGCCTCCCACTTACATAGGTAGAAATGATCATCAGAATAAAATACGAGAAATCAAAGCTCTAACGGAGAGATTCGGGTGTTCTTTCTTCCCGCGTGCTATTCGAGAATGGAATGGGAGATAAAATAGTATAACGGTGGTGCAATGAACCCTCTGCCAGGCACTTGAATGTGATTTGCGGAGTATCCCATGTAGATGTAGATTTTCGGATGCAGATATGGCGATATAGTCCGGCAGCATATCAACTGCATCTCGCCACTATGTTCCTCGAATCTCGTGACATAGTGCATTATCTCGTTGGAAAAATGCCACTGCCGTTGGGAAACACGACCGTCATCTAGGGGTGTTCGTGGTCTGCTTCCAGTTGTTGGCCGTCATGGTGCCTTGCACGAGCTCCACCAATAAATTCAAATTTCATCTCACGAATATTCATCAGTTTATTACGGGAGGCAGAAGTTTCTAGCCTATCCCGATCAAAGTCCAAAGATAATGTTCGCTTTCGCGTATGATCACGATATGAAAGTTTAAGGGTTTTTCGGGTTTTTTTCCTATCTTGGGTTTTTTTCCTATCTTGGAATTTAACCGCGTATAATATTTTAGCTAAGCACCAAGAGCTCATCACATAGAAATCTACGCATATAGAGAAAGATGAGCACAAAGAGAGAATAACTCAACTGCGGGTACTATTTATAATAGCTATCTGACAAATGATCTCTTATATACGAGATGTTTTGACTTAAGTATTCCCTGGATACTATTATTCTGAATTACGCTGATATAAGTTGAATTAACTAAAAATTTTGAAAGGTGAAAAAATTCTGCCTGTTAACAAATTATTAAAATTGCGTAACGATGAAAAAGGTCGGAATACCGTGATTCTAAGGCCATGGTCGCGATGTGGTGTTACAGATGAAGATGGTATCAAAATTGTTTTATATTTGATTATCCACCAGCACAATTTCAAAATGCTTTGTGGACCGCTTTAGTAAGTAGACAAATGCCAATTGTAACAAAGAGCACCCTTGAGTGTCGAAACCGCTCGTCTTGCATAAAACATCAAATATTGCGATCTTGGAATTTCTGATTGTGTTACTATATGCAGACATGCTGTCCTTATACGAACATTTGGCTGGAACGTATTGGTTCACCAATAAACTTCAGAAAAAGAGCACTAAGTGCCGGAAACGAACGAAATAAAATGTTTCTCCTACGAAGCTACTACTTCGTTTTTAACAACAAATTATAATAGTTACAGCCGCTGAAGATAGACAAAATACTACATATATATAAAGTTTCATTAGTATCTTTTTATATGTCATGCTAAAAATCGGTACTTCAATGTTCACTTATTATATTATTATCTCTCAAGTTTGCGTACAAACAGCGAAGTGAAAGTGAAATTTTACTTCTCCCAGTGTAATGAATGTTCAAACAACTTACGGGTATACAATCGGTGACGTCGTCGACATGAGGACACCCTTCCATTATCAAGGCACAACTGCATTCAAGGAAGCAATGTGCAAGCGTATTTAATACCTCGGTTTGCAAAGGGTAAACAAGGAAGATAACACACACAGCAGAAGTCACTGCAGAGTCAACACAACCAAAGATAACCAAACATCAAAAATGACTGTTAATAGTGACTGTGAATCAACAAGTAAGGCAGCATTAATTCTGTCCCTCTGTTTTTTGACGAGAGACAGTGCCGGATTCCGAGCAGAAACGGTTTTTTAGAACACCTAAATTCAATCCACACGAATATTCAGTTCACTATGGAGGTGGAAAAGTATGGCGTCTTCCTTTCTTTGATGTGTTGATCAGAAGGAAGGTTGGTGGTACATTGGGACATTCTGTTTATAGGAAGCCTACTCACACTGATTTGTATCTGCGAGCTGATAGTTGTCACCATCCAGCTCAGCGTGAAGCAGTACTTCGTACCTTGGTTCACAGGGTCCATGCCATTTCAGACCATGAAAGTTTGTCAGCTGAGTTGTCTCATCTCGAGATGACCTTTCCTCAGAATGGTTATAGTGAGAGACAGATAAAACGTGCGTTGTGCTATCAGCCTACTGTGCAAAGGGTTGTGACGATAGTAATGGCCTTTTTGCCTTACGCAAGAAGCATTTCCGACAAGATTTGTCGTATTTTGCAGAAATATGATCTGTTATGTGTTTTCGACCACCTTCTAAGGTAAAGGCCCTGTTGGGGTACTAACGTAATTATAAAATTCCAAGATCGCAAAATTTGTTTTATATCTTAACGCAAGAATTATATATAAGGTGTAGATTAGAGATTTAGGGACTAAGAACAGTATCAACCGCTTATATAAATGTACATGTAAAAATTTTACCAAAGGGATATTCAATGAAAGAAGTTACTGTATAGCCGACCGCGGTGGCCGAGGGGACTGAGGCGCTCCAGTCACGGTCTGCGCGGCCACTACGGTCGGGCGTTCGAATCCCCCCTTGGGCATGGATATTTGTGCCGTGCTTAGGATTAGCTAGTTCATAAGTAGTTTGTAAGTTTAGACACTGATGACCCCGTAGTTAAGTCCCATAAGCTCTACAAACATTTGAACTGTTTCTCGTCAAAAAACAGAGGGACAAAATGTTCAAATGTTTGTAGAGCTTAAGGGACTTAACTACGGGTTCATCAGTCCCTAACTTACATACTACTTATGATCTACCTAATACTAAGGACGGTACAAATATCCATGCCCGAGGGGGGATTCGAACAGAGAGACAGAATTAATGCTTCCTCACCTGTTGATTAACAGTGACTATCGATATTTTTATAGTTTGGTCATCTTTGGTTGTGTGAACTCTGCAGACTTGTACTGTGTGTGTTATCTTCCTTGCCGGCCGCGGTGGCCGAGGGGACTGAGGCGCTTCAGTCACGGTCTGCACGGCCACTACGGTCGGGGGTTCGAATCCCCCCTCGGGGATGGGTATTTGTGCCGTCCTTAGTTGTAGGTAGTTCATAAGTAGTTTGTAAGTTTAGAGACTGATGACCCCGTAGTTACGTCCCATAAGCTTAACAAACTTTTTTTTTTTTCTTCCTTATTTACACTTTGCAAACCGAGGTATTAAATACGCTTGCACATTGCTTCCTTCAATGCAGTTGCCATATCAGCAGGGTGGTATGAAAATAAAACAAAAAAAATTGTGCCTTAAGAATGGCAGGGTGTCCTCCTGTCGAAATATCGGCGGTTGTCGACCACGTCACCACGCAGGATACCCGTAAGTTGTTCGAGCGTAGTAAAAGTTTGTGGGTAGCCCTGACAGTAATCTCTGTCCATGAGCACTCGACGGAAGTAGCGGCCACGTTGGCCGTGTGTATGGGAGAGTGACACGTATGCGAGATTGGGCGTGTCGTGCATATTCATCAGCAGGTGGGAACGCCTCGGCGTGTAGGAGGGCGACGTGCGGCGACTGCGTCTGCTTAGCTAATTGCCAGCCTCCCACTGCGTGCGGTCTTCCCATCGACGAGCTGGAATCAACGCCACGCGGAACGCATGCCACGTCTTGCGATCAGCATTCTATGCGAGCATTTCTTACCGCATCGTGCCGGACATGGTGCTTGTGTGTGAACAGTTGTGCGAGTGATTTTATGAATGTACTAGCTTATATGCCCGTGCTTCGCAACGGTTGTTAAAGGAGAGCCTGTGTATATCATGGTTTTTTTTTTAGGGTTCCGGACCTCAGTCAGTAAAAACAGAATCCATGTTGGATCGCTCTGTCAATAAATCCAGGTGTCCTAGTCAAGAAGTCAAATGTAGGTAAAAGTCATTGTCCGAAATTATGTATCTTGATAAAGATTTTGATACAAAAAGTGAAATGTGCCAAAAGAAGCAAAGAAATGTCGCTAAGAATTTAATACACAAAGAGAAATCACTAACACTATGTTCAACGTTTGTTCGTATTCGTACACATAAGATTGCTAAATTCTGTACAGTAAAGAGGGCTATCTACCACCACAACCACGAGTGGGTGGCAGTATGTGGTCATGGAGAAAAGTCTGTCAGCACGTAAACACACAAGCCTTTTATATATAGATATAGATGTGTTTATTTTTCTGATGAAGGCCATTGTATGGCTGTGATTGTCTGTTTTTCGTGCCCGTCGGCAGCTCAGCGAGCCTCTTTGCAGTGAGCTGTTATTTATCCTCCATTATTGACATTCCATTGTAAAACTGAACGAAAGGAGAATGATGCCTCAAGTTTATATGTTGTTGTTGTTGTTGTTGTGGTCTTCAGTCCGAGTCGCGGTGGAGTAACCGAGCGGTCTAAAGCTTCTCCCTGGGGAACGCGCGGTTGCTCGCCATGAAGGTTCGAGTCCTCCGTGGGGCATGGGTGTGCGTGTTTCAAAAAAAAAAAAAAAAAAAGTTTGTGTAGCTTATGGGACTTAACTACGGGGTCCCTAAACTTACAAACTACTTATGAACTAGCTAATACTAAGGACGGCATAAATATCCATGCCCGAGGGGGGATTCGAATCCCCGACCGTAGTGGCCGTGCAGACCGTGACTGGAGCGCCTCAGTCCCCTCGGCCACCGCGGCCGGCTGCGTGTTTGTCCTTAGGTTAGTTAACCTTAGTTTAAGTAGTTTGTAAACTACGGACTGATGACCACGCAGTTTGGTCCGATAGATTTGCAAACATTTGAACATTTGAATCTTCAGTCCGCAGACTGGTTTGATGCAGCTCTCCACACTACCCTGCCCTGTGCAAGTCTCTTCATCTGAAAATAAGGTTCAGCAACCTACATCCTTTTGAATCTGGTTACTGTATTCATCCATCGGTCTCCCTGTACGATTTTTACCCCACACACTTCCTTCTAATGCTAAGTTGACAATTCCTTGATGTCTCAGAATGTGGCCAACCAATCTATCCCTTCTCTCAGGATATGCCAGAAACTCCTTTTCTCCTCAATTCGCTTAATCACCTCCTCACTAGTTACGTGATCTACCCATATCTACACACACACACACGTGTGCGTGTGTGAGAGAGAGAGCGAGAGAGTAAAACCGATAGCTGTGTATTAGTCTCACTAAAACTGAGAAATGGTTTGGCCGATTTTGTTCACTTTAATTCAGCGATGATTCCGAAGGAAGGGAAACCTAAAGGAAAATTTGTAAAACTGAGTATCACCATTTCGTATCAGATTTGTAATTTAGCGTTGCTATACTGTTCATTCGATTTCGCTAAAATATATATGCGAGTTGGTGCATCATTCTTCTTTCGTTCAGTATTTAAAACAGCAACTATGGCTAGAATACCAGTCAGAGGGGCTCAGTTTTTTTTTTCTCCTTGATCTCTGTCACAAATTTTGCCTTCTAGTTCTTCTTTGTATTTGCAAAAAAAAAAAAAAATAAATAAATAAATAAATAAATAAATAAATAAAAAAAAATAAAAAAAAATGTTCAAATGTCTGTAAATCTAACGGACCAAACTGCTTGGCCATCAGTCCGTAGCTTACAAAATATTGAAACTAAGGCAAACTAACCTAAGGACAAAACACACACACACACACGCCCCAGGGAAGACTCGAACCTCCGACGGCGAGCAACCGCGCGCTTCGCAGCGAGGCTCCTTAGACTGCTCGGCTACTCCACCGTGGCTAGTATTTGCTGACCCCTGTGCCTATAGTATGCCTGCAGAGAGATGACATTTTCTTGTACGTTACCTGCTACTTCCGAATTTTCATCGATATCTCCACAGGGACAAATGACACATACTGATCGTATTATTCTGTTTCTATCTTTCTCGATATATTATTATTATTATTATTATTTCGCCTACAAACTACAAATTATCCTTAGATCTGAAGAACAAATAAAGATACCACAAATTATTCACCACCATAAATCATACTAAAAATTATAAATTCCAAAGAAATGCTATTTATAAATCAGACTGTTACATTAGAGCAAAAAAAGTTATTTACGATACTGATCTATTGTCCTATATTTAAATTTTTTGTGGATCGTATTGTTAACATACTATTTAACAACAATGAACTGAAAACTGGTGCTTGGAAAATTAACCAAACTGCTTAGTTGATAGATTCCTAGACTTATCAACTACTGACACTAGCGGCAAATAATTTATGCTAAGGACAATACACACACCCATACCTGAGGGAGGTCTCGAACCTTCGACGGGATCATCCGCGCCTCAGACCGCGGGGAAACATTTAAACAACAGCGTAAAGAATCTGTAACATCCTAAAACTGTCGAATTGTGTACATAGCCATTGTTGCCAAAATTAATTCTTAAACTTTAGTTGCCATTGGGCATTAATTAATAATACATTGTGACGGTGGGTAGGTGTGTAGTACTTATGACTGACACACACTCATTGACTTTTAAATAAATTTATGATCCCGAGATGGCTCATGAGCTGAAACTAGACATAATAATAAAAACATCACGATATTGACGGTGTTTTATGCCCATATATTCTTAATATTTGTGTAACGTCACCCGCCACAAATCTCTCTTCTGAGCGAATTTCTTCATCTCAAAGTACCACATGCATCCAATATCGTGAATTATTTGTTGGATTGTTGTCCACCTTTTGGTTTCTAGTATAATGTTTTAGATTCTGTAGCCCCTTCAAGGAAGTCGGAAGTTATTACCTGATGTCTTGACATACATGCAACAATCCTTATATTGGTTACTTGTAATCCAGTGGTTCGTAAGGTTTTATTCCTCCTGTTGCTGCGGCCACTAAGCTCGCGAGAGTAATTTGACTGCCAAAATTTTTCGCAATTGCACTCAAGATGATTTGTGACTGTCATAGTTACCGCACAAGTGAAGGTATCCAGTGGTTTTTATGATTTGTATCCTATGTCCCCGCCGCTAATCTGGGCGTGGAAGTAATTTTAGTGGCGCATTTTTGTTTTTCCCTCTGCGTCTTTGCGTTCGTCGGCGCGAGATCTCCTTCAGTAGCTCTTTCAGCGTCGTCGTTCTTTAGGCCTGTTGAGACAAATGTACGCCTCTTCACACTCCTCTGGGGTCGCACGGAAGTGTGTCCCGATCGCCTACTACCTATTCAACATCGTCCGTTCCATGACTGGCAGTTTTGGCAGTACCTAAGTGCTCCCTTCGAGTTTGCCTGTCGGTGTGTTATTTTACCAGAGCGCGGTGCGCCTTCTTATCTCATCAAACTATTGTGCAAAATTTTAATGTGAAATATGATTTGCAGTTTTGTTGGTTGGTACAGAGAGGCCAAACTGCTAACGTAGTCATTCGCCCGGTGAGGAAGGGAAGGAGTGAGGTTAGGAAAGGAGGGGAAGGGAAAGGATATGCTCTCCAGGGAGAAAAGAAGGAAGAAATCATTGGCTCGAGGCCCCGTGCTCACCACCTCTCACGAAAGAACCGTGAGTCCCAATATTCATCTCGGGTGTGCAGCCGGATACAGTCGTCAACTGAACACGATATTTCGGCAGACCAACTGGCTGCCATCTTCAGGTGAGTGCGCTGATACACTTACTCGCAGTTTCCGGCGAGTAAGTGTACCAGCGCGCTCACCTGAAGATGGCAGCCAGTTGGTCTGCCGAAATATCGTGTTCAGTTGACGACGGTATCCGGCTGCACAGCCGAGATGAATATTATCAGTTATTACGCCACGAAAGTCTACGCAACCACAACCATGAGTCCCCTCTACAACACGGGTGTAGAGGTGTTCACTGCTTAACTGGTTATTTATCACTTGGTTCATAAAACCATCCATTCTTGTGGACACGCGACCTTACGTTGGCATGTATGAAAAAATTGTTGAAATGTCTTGGTCGCAGTTAGCTTTATTTCATGACTTACAGTTGAGCATGTAAGTCTGGTTGAACACCTTCACCAGACATCCATGATGGTATTTTAAATTTGTAATCAGGAATCTATACCAAGATGGTGTAATTCCCATCGTTTTTTAAAATCTTTTTCTGATGATGATGTTCTCGAAACGCGTCATGAAATAAAGCTAACTGCGACCAAGACATTTCAACAATTTTTTCATACATAACTGGTTATTGCAATTTAAGATTGCCAGTATATCTGGTAGAACGATTTGTATATGATCTGTATTTCATATTCACGGAATGTATGACGTTAGCTGCGAATAGTCAAAGTGAAAATGTGCACCCAGCCGGGATTCGAACTAGGGTCTCCTGCTTTTTAGGCAGTTGAGATGACACCTATACCACTGGGGACACAGCGATCATCACACCTGCACGGAATTTCTGAAGCACGCCTCCCGTCAAATAAAATTCACAACTTTACCCTGCCCACTAGGACTCAAACTCGCAGTTATTGTAAACTAATTCCCGTAAGAGTAAGGGCTTAGTAGTTCCTCCGCACTGTAAACTTATTCCCGCAGTCCATGTAATACATTTCGTAAATATGAATAGATAATAACTGCAGGATGAAAAGTGCTATCTTTTCTTTCCGACATTACCGAAAGCACATATGCCATATGACGTATGACCTGTATTTATTCTTAATTCCGTAGTGAATTATATATTTGTGTATTGCTGTATTTTTTAAACAGTTTAAAGGTGATGCATTACAACTTGCAATATATTAATCTATTCTAGCGTCAGGTAAAACATGAGTTATCTTATATATATATATATATATATATATATATATATATATATATATATATATATATATCGGATAATCAAAAAGTCAGTATAAATTTGAAAAGCCGGCCGTAGTGGCCAAGCGGTATATATATATATATATATATATATATATATATATATATATATATATATATATATATATATATCGGATAATCAAAAAGTCAGTATAAATTTGAAAAGCCGGCCGTAGTGGCCAAGCGGTCTACGCCGCGCCAGTCACGGTCTGCACGGCCGCTACGGTCGGGGGTTCGAATCCCCCCCTCGGGCATGGATGTTTGTGCTGTCTTTAGTATAAGGTAGTTCATAAGTAGTTTATAAGTTTAGGGATTGATGACCCCGCAGTTCAGTCCCTTAAGCTTAACACACATTTTGAAATTTGAAAACTTAATAAATCACGGAATAATGTAGACAGAGAGGTACAAATTGACACACATGCTTGGAATGACATGGGGTTTTATTAGAACCACATCTACCGTTATCGGGCGTTTTTTCTTCGGAGAACTGCGTGATTCTGGTTTTGTAACAGCTACATTGACGGGTGAGAGCTACGCCGATATGTTACAGAATCGCATCATCCCCAGCCTGGCAGATAACCCCCCTCTGGAACGTACGATTTTTATTCAGGATGGCGCTCCACCCCATATCGTTAGATGCGTGAAAGATGTCTTGAGCGCGTCGTTTGGTGATGATCGTGTGCTCAGCCGCCACTTTCGTCATGCTTTGCCTCCGAGGTCCCTGGACCTCAGTCCGTGCGATTATTGGCTTTGGGGTTACCTGAAGTGGCAACTGTATCGTGATCGACCGACATCTCTACGGATGCTGAAAGACAACATCCGACGCCAATGCCTCACCATAACTCCGGACATTCTTTACAGTGATGTTCACAGCATTATCCTTCCACTACAGCTATTGTTGAGGAATGATGATGAACATATTGAGCATTTCCTATAAGGAACATCATCTTTGCTTTGTCTTAATTTGTTATGCTGATTATTGCTTTTCTGATCAGATGAAGCGCCATCTGTCCTATATTTTGTGAACTTTGTTTTTCTTTTTTTTGTTCTAATAAAACCCCATTCCATGCATGTGTGTCTGTTTTTACCGTGATTTATTAAGTTTTCAAATTTATACTGACTTTTTGATCACCCAGTATATATATACAGGGTGTTACAAAAAGGTACGGCCAAACTTTCAGGAAACATTCCTCACACACAAAGAAAGAAAATATGTTATGTGGACATGTGTCCGGAAACGCTTAATTTCCATGTTAGAGCTCATTGTAATATTTCTCTTTAAATGTAAATTGAAATAATTCATGCAGACAATTGTGAAAATACACAATTGTATTGTACTTCCTCGATTCACCGCCAGTTGGCCCAAATGAAGGAAGGTAATGTTGACTTCCGTGCTTGTGTTGACATGTGACGGATGAGGCTTCATTCCAACGTGATCAAATTGTAAATTTTCACAATGAACATGTGTGGGCTGACGAGAATCCGCACGAAATTGTGCAATCACGTCATCAACACATATTTTCTGTGAACGTTTGGGCAGGAATTGTTGGTGATGTCTTGATTGGGCCTCATGTTCTTCCAGCTACGCTCACTGGAGCACGTTATCATGATTTCATACTGGATACTCTAAATGTTCAAATGTTTGTAGAGTCTATGGGAATTAACTACTGAGTCATCAGTCCCTAAACTTACAAACTACTTACGAACTACTTACAACTAAGGACGGCACAAATATCCATGACCGAGGGGGGATTCGAACCCCCGACTGTAGTGGCCGTGCAGAACGTGACTGGAGCGTCTCAGTCACCGCGGCCTGTGCCTGTGCTGCTAGAACATGTGCCTTTACAAGTACGACACAACATGTGCTTCATGCACGATGGAGCTCCTGCACATTTCAGTCGACGTGTTCGTACGCTTCCCAACATCAGCTTCGGTGACCGATGGATTGGTAGAGGAGGACCAATTCCATGGCCTCCACGCTCTCCTAATCTCAACCTTCTTGACTTTCATTTTTGGGGGCATTTGAAAGCTCTTGTCTACGCAACCCCGGTACCAAATGTAGAGCCTCTTCGTGCTCATATTGTGGACGGCTGTGATACGATACGCCATTCTCCAGGGCTGCATCAGGGATTCTCTGCGACGGAGGGTGCATGCAAGTATCCTCGCTAACGGAGGACATTTTGAACATTTCCTGTAACAAAGTGTTTGAAGTCACGCTGGTACGTTCTGTTGCTGTGTGTTTCCATTCCATAATTAATGTGATTTGAACAGAAGTAATAAAATAAGCTCTAACATGGAAACTTGCGTTTTCGGACACATGTCCACTAACATATTTTCTTTCTTTGTGCGTGAGGAATGTTTCCTGAAAGTCTGGCCGTACCTTTTTGTAACACCCTGTATATTAGATATTATAAATAGTGAGTTAATGAATGTTGGTTGCTGTTCTTATGAAGAGGCTTGCTCAGGATAAAGTAGGGTGAAGCTGCATCAAACTAGTCTCCGGACTGAAGACCACAACAACAACATTAGTCATTGAAGGCGTTTTTAAATCAAAATATTAAACGTGTGTCTTTTCCCCAGTCCTTCCATGGTCATTCATGTATTAAAGGTGATGGTTGTAATTATCAGTTCTGATTGTCATTCGCCGATGGGGTAGTTTCCGTTCGGCCAGAGTCTCTTTGGGTCACCCATCCGTGCGCGATTTCGACGATAATAAATGCAAGCTATCTGGTAGCGCTTATTCTCATTTTTGTTCATTTAGAACGCGACTCTCACGCAACAACAGCAAATCATTTATCGTCCGCCAGAAGATACTTATTTATCGAGTACTGGCGCTTGCTCCAAGAACAAATGGACACTTGCCTCACCTTTGAACATCGGCATGTTTCAGCAAGCAGTACTGTAATCTGCGCCTCTTTGAGGAATGATACGCCTTCCCGCACATGCTCGCCTCTCATTAATTATCGTCCGGCGGAACATGAAAGCGGAGAGCCGGAGAGCCGGAACGCTGCGTTACCGCTTCTCCACAGCGCGCACTTCGCAGAGCTACGAGATCCTTAAGAACTGCAGAGCTGGTCCGAGACCGTGAGAAACGCAGCAGCCGAGGGAGGGACGGAAAAAATGGCCGCTCAATTTCTGCTGCTAAGAGGGAGGCACTGCAGCTGCAAGCCCAATTGCTTACAGATCGCTCAAGGTTTTTTTTTCACTTTTTTGTGAAATTTTATATTTCTCACCTGCGCAACTTATAATGAAATGCCCATGTCGAGTGAGATTGGTGACGGAGCTACTCGCGCAGCGGTAATTTCTGGAGACCTCCGGCTCACAACGAGCGGAGCAAAACTCGCCGCTGCCACTTACGAGTCGTTAGGTTCCAACCAAACGGCAAACGCAGAAAGATTGAGCGGCAGGAGAAATGCACTAAGTTTGTGGACGGTTACATGGACTCTTATTACGGAGACGCAAACTTCAGATCCACTTTAATAATTCTCATTTATTTTTCACGTAGTTCTCCGAAATCATATGAAGCGAAGCATTTTTTTTTCTTTCCGAGCGGTCTAAAGCGTCTCGCTGCGGAGGTTCGAGTCCTCCCTGGGGCATGGGTGTTTGTGTTGTCCTTAGGTTAGTTTACCTAGGTTTAAGTAGTTTGCAAGCTACGAACTGATGACCACGCAGTTTGGTCCGAAAGATTTACAAACATTTGAACATTTTTTTTTCTTTCTTCTTATTTTATGCCAATGCATATTACACCAGCAAGCTGGCAGCAGCTTTTTACGCCGCTTTTCTGCCTATTGATTGTGTACAATGGGCACGAATATTCTAAAAAAAATGAGATGACGATAAAAACATGAAGGCTTTAAAAACGTTGACACAGAGAAATTCATTGGTGAAACAATGGCAAAGCAAGATGATAAAAACACATATATGTTAAAATCATTGGGCTATGGTGATGGTTAAAAACACACAGTAAGCATTGTAAAATGTAAACTTCCACGGCCGGAAAGGTCGTGGTTTTATGGATTTAATATTGAGACACAACGTTTCGTCCCCAACTCCGGAGGACCTTTTCAAGGGGGATCGTGGCACTTTTGAATGTCCTGGCTCCTCCACACAGATACGGAGAGCGTTGAGACAGACTCGTAGAATTGAAAACAATGAAAAGGTTTCTGTGAAATCTAAAGTCTTCCTGCCTTTTATTAAGGATGTCACTGACCGCATCGGTAAAATTTTGACGAAACGGAATGTTGCCGTTATTTACAAACCTACTCGGAAGATACAGGATCACCTGAATTCGGCGAAGGATGCTAGGAAACCGGCGGGAAAAAAAAAAAATAAAAATAAAAATAAAAAATAAAAATATATACAGGAATTTATAGGATTCCGTGTAGCTGTGGAGACGAATACGTGGGTACCATAAAAAGAACCGCCAAGAAACGACTAGATGAGCACAACGGGAACTGTAGAAGGGGAGATATTGACAGATCAACTGTTGCTGAACATGTTTTTCAACCAGGGGACCACCTTATTCAATTTGATGAGACACAGGTTTTAGCAGCCACAAATGGATACCACGAAAGACTGTACAGATAGGCTATAGAAATTGTAAAACACCCAATAATTTCAGTAGGAGGGCGTGAAACTAAATGAAATCTGGATTCCGGTGTTGAAGAAGAACAGTCTTCCACCACGGGACGATATTAAGGGCTACGGTCGGGGGTTCGAATCCCCCCCTCGGGCATGGATGTTTGTGCCGTCCTTAGTATCAGCTAGTTCCTAAGTAGTTTGTAAGTTTAGGGACTGATGACGCCGTAGTTAAGTCCCATAACATATACAAACATTTGAACATTTTTGATATTAAGGGATGACGGCAATCGGCAACGACGAATTGCTCGCGCATATCAAAAAACATCTGACGTCACACCTCTTCCTGCGAGCCATCCTAAACGGAGTTTCGCTTCACTCAGTAGCGAGACAGGGTGCGCATAAGACATTCAAATGTGCCACGATCCCCCATGAAAATGTCCTCCGCAGTTGACGAAACCGATTCCATATTCTGCTAACAGTCATTGGATCGCGACCACCGCGAGCAGCAACGTCGCGATACGATAAACCGCAATCGCGGTAGGCTACAATCCGACCTTTATCAAAATCGGAGACGTGATGGCACGCATTTCTCCTCCTTACACATCACAACAACGTTTCACCAGGCAACGGCGGTCAACTGATGTTTGTATATGAGAAATCGGTTGGATACGTTCCTCATGTGAGCACGTTGAAGGTGTCACCACTGGCGCCAACCTTGTGTGAATGCTCTGAAAAGTTAATCATCTACATATCACAGCATCTTATTCCTGTCGGTTAAATTTCGCGCCTGTAGTACGTCATCTTCGTGGTGTAGCAATTTTAATGGGTAAAAGTGTACAAATACTTTGAAAATGTAGATAAAGTTTTCTCATACGAGAATGATGGTTTAAATACACAATGCTTGTCTGCGCGATCAGCGTCTTTTCTGGGGTTCACTGAACAGCGGCGCCGCGCCGCCGTGCAGCAGCAGTGGTAGTGGTGGGCGTGCGGCCCTGGCGGATGGCTTGCGCGCCTCCGCCGCCTGAGGTCCGGTTCTCGCGTTTTTCTCGGCCAGAAGCGCGCGTGGCCGGCCGGCAAGAAATATGGAAGGCGGTGCCATTTGTTGCCCGCCTGACACTGCGGCGCGACAGCTGTGCGACGTCTTCTTCGCGGCGGTCCTGCATGCCTCCTGTTCTCTCGAAGGGCCCGAGCACAAGTTTGCTAATGCCGGGTCCACACGCTACGATCTGTCTGCGCACACCTCGCAAGTCGTTGCGTGTGGACAGCACATTTGCGCAGATATGAGATGTGCGCAAATCTGGAAGTTGGAGATTTGAAGGCCAATTCACACTGTCCGTCACATCACGTCACGTCACCGTCCGTCAGAACATTCCGCAATGTATTTCTAATGGCGGCATTCACACTGTCCGTCACCGGACCGTCACGTCACGTCAATGTCCGTCAAGCTTTCTCGAGAAGAATGTTTTGACGGAACGGCCGTCTGCTAACATCGGAAGTTAACCTATTTTCGTCACGCGAATTACGTGTTGCAGTCGACGATTGCACTGTTTATATGCAAATGTGTCTTATTCATCTTTGTGTTGTTGTTTTACCTCGTTTTAGGGGTAAATCTCAAATGTTTCATGACGACTTAAATATTTTTGTCAATTGAGTGCCCCCTTAAAATCGAGGTCGGATATCTGAAACCAAAAAAATAGTTTGTTACGTAACATTGTAACAGAAAAGACTGAAACAAACTGTTTATTTGAATAAGATTATAATATGATTACGCATTTTTCATTAAATAACTCTTTAAATGAAAATATCAGTTCTAATGAAAGACAAAAGCCGGTCGCGGTGGCCGAGGGGACTGAGGCGCTCCAGTCACGGTCTGCACGGCCACTACGGTTGGGGGTTCGAATCCCCCCTCGGGCATGGATATTTGTGCCGTCCTTAGTTGTAGCTAGTTCATAAGTAGTTTGTAAGTTTAGGGACTGATAACCCCGTAGTTGTCCCATAGACTTTACAAACATTTGAACTTTTTTTTTTTTTTTTTTTTTTTTTTTTTTTTTTTTTTGAAAGACAAAAATTCAGTTGTTTACGACGATATTAACAGTGTCAGCGAGCAAATCGTAATGGTTAAAGTATACAGGCGCTATTTATGCTCTTACAAGTATGGTTTGATGTTTTCATATATTTTATTTTTTCGCTTGAAAATAGATGTCGATGTCTTGAAATGTTGTTTCAGTTCCCAGTAAGTTGGCCATAAACATACACTGTAAAGTTTTCTTTTGCCGTTAATAACATTTAGCGTTGTTGTTCCCCCTTTCTAGTATTAAACTATGTCTTTCTACATAACAGATCGCCACTCATAACCTCACTTTCAACATCGCGTATTGAGATTGGACCAATTGACGTGACGGACAGTGTGAATACAACTTGAGCAAAATTGCTCATATATGTGGGTTCAAATCACATCTGCGCAGACAAGTTGGAACGTGCGGACAGTAAATCGCTGCAAATCTATGTCAGTGTACCCTATCGTGTGTTTACTGTGTTGACAGTGAATGAAAATGGCTGAGAACTGAACATTCCGACTGGGAAACAAAGTGAGCAGCAGTTTATTGGCCACATATATAATATAAAGTAGGCGTACAGTGTTTCAAACATATCTAAAACTCTGACAATTTTATTTGTATCTTGTTAGAAAGTAGGCCTACTTTACTTGTCTTCGTGAAATCATTCTTCAGGTTAGCGTAAATGGCTTCACATGTGTTGGGGATGATTTATCTCAATGCTTGTTTAGAAATTGCTGTTGAAAATTCTAGGTTTTTGTAGGTCCTCCCTGTGGCCAGGAATCTTCATGTAACTTTCAGCCGATCATGTGGAGAAATATATCTCCTCACACAAGCGTCTTTACGTAGTATGCGAAGAGTTACCATTGTCAAAAGAGAAGTTTTCACATCCATTCGCAAATAATTACCCCAGTCATCGGGTTTGCACCCCAACTCATGATGTAGAATGACATGTGACAACTGCCTTCTTTTAATCAGCCAATGCCTAAACCATTTCTGTTTATTGCGGTTGTTTGAAATTTTTTTTTTTTTTTTTTTTTTTTTTTTTTTTTTTTTTTTTTTTTTTTTTTTGGCAAGACATGTTGTAAATAGTGACCGAAATTCCGATAGCAGTCTGTACTACCTAGTATCTTTTTTCACCGAAAGATGACGGGCGCGAGAATTTTCAGCGATGTAAACACCCGTCCACAAGCAACGCTTCGTGTGTGCAGACATTTGCGCAGACAGATCGTTGCGTGTGGACCCGGCTTATGGACGAAGTCCAGTCTGCTGTCGTTACCATGCGGACGCAACAGCTATTGATTTTCCTATTCTATCGACGTGACTAAAGTGTTGTAAAACTTCACAGTTGGTAATATGTCATACCACATGATTCTCGTTCTGCCACATGAGCCAGCAGTTTATATCATGAGGATATGTTCTTCCGTTGGCGACATTTCTCCATCAGGTTTGGTGAGATTGTTTGCCTAAACTTTTACAGCTGTTAGGAACAATTCCTATTCATCTGGTTTTAAAATTTGGATTGTTATGACCTCGTCTCCTTTTTGTTATTTACTCGTCCCGGCCGGTTGTCTATAAAGGTATTGGTGCAGGGTCCTTTGACATCTAAAACATTGATATAGTCAGTATTACAAGATATTTATTGACTGACATGTATTATACTCAACTTAAGAATATAAATCTGTTTCTTCTCTATTCTTGCTTCTCGCAGTGTCGTCCGTACGATACCAGCTGCGCTGTGACCTGGTTACTGCTAAGTACATAGCCGCGTTCTTAGTACTGTCCTATTTCTGTCTTTGCCTAGTAACTGTCAGAGTTCTCACTAGTAACTGCCCCGAGTCCCGAAGAGTAAATGACAGGTTGTCCAGACGTATGTGGGCCTAGACATAGCCGCTTGTAGAGGGCGCGCATCTTCGGTTGCTCCTACTCCTCCAGGATGCACGGCGCCTGCTTGGGACTGACTTTCGGTCGTTCTCTTACGCCTGACGTGTGGCGCTGACCTTACGCCACAACATGGATCATTTGATTTATTGATTTCTTTACCCTGACAGTTAAGCCGTGGTGGCGTGGCCGAGCGTTCTAGCTACGGACCGCACCGCCGCTCAACGTCGGAGGTTGAAGTCCACCCTCGGGCGTGAGTGTATATATTGTCCTTAGCATAAGTTAGTTTAAGAAAAATTTCGAACATGGCTGATTAACAGCAACCGTAATCCATTTTTAATTTTGTATATCAGCCAATCGGTTGCGTAATTTTTAGGTTGTTGACGTAGATATCGTTGCCACTAAGGACAACTTAATCAGAAGAATAAAATAGTTACATAAAACACATGACGTCAAAAATATTACGAGCAGGATTCCTCGATTACAATGAAAATAAGCATTCTGGTCATTAAAATAAAATACAATTCTTAAGCATAGGGACTGTTGACCAGAGTAGTTGCCTCATAGATTTAAAAAATAAAACTCAGTTAACAATTTCTTTGCAAACATTTTAAAAGCATCGAAAAACTTACTGGTATATAACAGGTATCAAATTCAGGAGACCCCCTCTGCCATTTCAAGGCGATACTGCAGCGAGGAAGCAATGTGCAACTATCTTAAAAACTCCCGTTTTCAATGAGTAAACAGTAAAGACAACACACACCTAGCAAACAACCACTTTTTTTCATTAACAATCACAGAGTGACCCACCACCTCGAAACTCTAAGGTGGGTCGTAAACTACCTGTGTTAGAAGCATTGATAACGGCTGCTGGTTCCTTAGCCGTCGCAGGAACTGGAAGTATTAGCTTCGTGTCTTCTACGCCGTTGCCCGTCCCTCGCTACGTGGAGGCAAACAAGTTCTTCGCAACCGTACCTAACTTGCTCTGTCAGTTAAAATTTCTACCAAATATGGTTTACATTGTTTTGTTTGAGATAAACATTTGAAATGAAAATGAAATTGAAAATAATATAAATATGATTACAGAGCTGTGTTACAATAACATTACTCCTGAATTCTACAGAGATAAAATTTGGTAAGTATATAATTTATTACAAATAGTTTTTAAAAATGAATTACATGTAAGTTATAACAAATGATTCGATAGATCAGTAGTTGGATAAAGATGTAATCAATTCTTATTTTATACGGTACATCACACCAGTAAAAAAATAATAATAATCAACCACACAACGCCGACACGGCCAAAGATGAAAACGGTCTGCAAATCGATAATAAACATCAGTTCTCAACGGATGAGATCAGATTAGCTCGGCTGACGTCGAATTCAATACTTGGCTGCATATCCGTAAGTTTTTCGAAGTCGTTATTCGGCAAGAGAAATTAAAGAGTCGCATTTTAAAAGCATATTTCTTTCGAAGTGCAGGGAGTGGACAAAATAATATGGACACCGTGCAATATACGATACGTACGTGTTAACACTGAGACACAACCTCAGTGCACAATTGACACTTAAAGTCGTTGACGTTATCTTGCAATATATTATACATTTGGTTCTGCAACAGTCAATATGAATAATCGGTGAGATCTGGGATCTCTTAGGATGTGTTCACCGTGGCCCGGCATCGGTGGAAAGCTGCATCGAACCAATTCGCAGACTGAAGACAGCAACAACAACGACAACGTAGGATTTGTCTATTACAAATGATAGAGGTTCACTAATAGTGAAAAATATTAGGAACAGTTCCAGATTTACAACAAAGAATGTAAGTAATACATGTTTGGTAACTGTAGAGAGATGGAAATCTGAGGCAAAATGTAGTGAAGCAATCATCGTTGATGGAGAAGGGGTGGCGGGGAAAGTTAAGCGTTAGTGGAGATAATGAGCAGAAGTTCAAAAGATATATAATTACGGTTATGAATTATTGGTGGTCAATGACTCATTGTATTGGGAAGAACAAGACGATAAATAGCGTGGCTCTTCAGTGGTAAGGCTACGAAAAGTTATTTTAACGTAGCGGTAAAGTAGACTGCAGCTGATGCTGGTGAAAGTTGACTAAGACAAAGGACACAGTTTGTCGAGAACGACCATTGTAAATACAGTTTTAGGAGACGGTGGCTGATGACAGTTGTCGAAAGACGGCAA
The DNA here is from genome assembly GCA_026315105.1 of Locusta migratoria. NCBI lineage: Eukaryota > Metazoa > Arthropoda > Insecta > Orthoptera > Acrididae > Locusta > Locusta migratoria. The sequence continues at coordinate 238,476,752 of CM048744.1, forward strand.
TCATAGCTTCTCATCAGCGATATACAAATCAGTGTCAATCCTCAAACGTTGCCTAGAAGTAATCAGCGATCTTGATAGTCGCTTCAAATCGAAGCTTGTGATTGCGTGACGTGTTTCAACCTACAGCTGAGGTTTTGGACTTGGACAATCACAATATTTGTTAAATGCGCTCGGCCGCTCCGCCATGGCTCTTGGACAATCTGCTATTTTTAATTAGATAATGAACTGTGTGCGATGGTAACTTCGGTGGCGATGATAATTTTAGCTAATTGTTGGCTAGACTTTAGGGATTTCACTAATGACATGCTGGAGGAGATATTAACGGTAATGGTGCCTTACATCTTTAGCGGTGTAATACAATAATTAGCCATTTTGACGTAACAAAATTTTTAAGTCTGTCACAAAAAATCAGGCTTAATTTTCTTTCAGTGACTAATAAGTGATACAGGCGGTGGTGTAATGCAAACTATAATAGTTTGCGCACTGGGTCGCCGTGCTGCGGTGCGCGCGGCCGTTCGCCGTCGGGGATTCGAGTCCTCCCTCAGGCATGGGTGTTTGTCATAAATTTATCCATGTTATGTGGATTGTTTTGAGGTCTGCGACTGCATTATAAAATTTTTGAAATAATTTATATTGCAGCAGTAATTTTTCACTAATATTTTTATTAGAAATTGCCATCTTCGGGTGCATTTTACAGTTACAGGTTCATTAGTGTTTTGTTATGTTTTGTGTTGTGGGTGCCAAACCATAACCTCACTGGCACCCACAACACAAAACATAACAAAACAATAATGAACCTGTAACTGTAAAATGTACCCGCAGATGGCAGCTTGCTAATAAAAATATTAGTAAAAAGTGACTGCTGCAGTATAAATTATTTTTTAAAAATGGGTGTTTATATTGTCTTTAGGTTAGTTTAGTTTACGTAGTTTGTAAGTTACGGACTAATGACCAAGCAGTTGAGTCCGATAGATTTACAAACGTTTCATAACGGTTTGCGGAGGCAAAATGCGTAGTATGGTAGGTTCGATTCCAGCCATGACATACTTTTTCTGCTTTCTTCAGTTCGGAAACTCATTTTGGGCCAAATTTACTTTGCTATTCTTTTAAGAATTACTTTGCTATTTTTTAAGAACAAGTCATCGTTATAAAGGGTGTGACTAGTCTGGAACCTAAGAGTACAACTGACTTGTCAAAAAATACTTTCCTGTTCGTTCGTATGTGTCAAGAATTTGTAGTATGTGGCTAGGCAGAAACATCAGCACGATTTAAAAATGAAACGAATAGTAATGACAGTTAAGATCTGGCTTGTTAAAAACTTTATGTTTATTACGAATTTACCAATAGTACCCTATGGATAATGTAGTTAGGCAGGGAACTAATAGCACATCTTAAATTGGTGTGAATAAAACGAGCAGCAAACATGGTATACTTTTTCAAATTGTAAACGACTGGAAACGCAATCCGTGATTTAATGTACCAAGATAGAAATCCCCGATATCAAGATCGCAAGTTGATGACCAGTGTCGGTCTTTAACGAGCCATTTTCAGACTTACAAAAGTTTTTTCTTTTCTGTTATAAAATAGCAGTATATAACATCTTATCATAAAATACAATTTACAGCTCAAAATTCGGGTAACTTATACGCTATATACGCATTTTGCTTGTGAAATTGTATTTTATGACACGCTGTTATATATTGCTGTTTTCTGTCGACAAAGACACGTTTGAATTCGTATCTCTGAAGAGGGCTCGTTAAAAAGCCGAAACTGTTTTTCACATAACTAAAATAGAATTGCGACCTGAAATGTTCAAATGTTTGTTAAGCTTAAGGGCGGCCGCAGTGGCCGAGTGGTCTACGGCGCGCCAGTCACACTCCGCAAGGCAGCTTATGGTCGGGGGTTCGAATCCCCCCCTCGGGCATGGATGTTTGTGCAGTCTTTAGTATAAGCTAGTTTATAAGTAGTTTGTAAGTTTAGGGACTGATGACCCCGCAGTTAAGTCCAATAACCTTAGAAAAACAACAACAAAAACAAAGCAAAATTATGTGCATAAGGGAAAAGTAGGATACAAAAACAATGTACGTTGATGTGAACAGCCGTCTGACGATGAAATGGAAAGTTTGAAACCGGTAACGGTACTATTTAGCAAATAAATATCATAATAAAATGTGGCTGTTTGCTGTTTTCTTCACTGTAAGGATCATCCTGTATATAACAAGCACTGAAACGGATTTCGCTCCCCTCGTGCCTCGCGGCACACGCTGACGACATTCGATCATAAAGTTGTCGAATACTGTCTTGGGATATACACTCCTGGCCATTAAAATTGCTACACCATGAAGATGACGTGCTCCAGACGCGAAGTTTAACCGACAGGATGGAGATTCTGCGCTATGCAATTGATTAGCTTTTCAGGGCATTCACACAACGTTGGCGCCGATGACGACACCTACAATGTGCTGACACGAGGAAAGTTTCCAATCGATTTCTCATACACAAACAGCAGTTGACCGGCGTTGCCTGGTGAAACGTTGTTGTGATGCCTCGCGTAAGGTAGACAAATGCGTACCATCACGTTTGATATAGGTCAGAATGTAGCTTATCGCAACTGTGGTTTATGTATCGCGACGTTGCTGCTCGCCTTGGTCGCGAAACATTGACAGCAGAATATGGAATCGGTGGGTTCGGGAGGGCAATACGGAACGCCGTGCTGGATCACAACGGCCTCGTTTCACTAGCAGTCGAGATGACAGGCATATTATCCGCATGGCTGTAACGGATCGTGCAGCCACGTCTCGATCCGTGAGTCAACAGATGGGGTCGTTTACAAGATAACAACCATCTGCACGAACAGTTCGACGACGTTTGCAGCAGCATGGCTGCGGTTAACCTTGACGCTGCATCACAGAGAGGAGCGCCTGCGATGGTGTAAGCAACGACGAACCTGGGTGCACTAATGGCAAAACGTCATTTTTTTCGGATGAATCAAGGTTCTGTTTACAGCATCATGTTGGTTGCATCCGTGTTTGGCCACATCGCGGTGAACGCACATTGGAAGCGTGTATTCGTCGACGTATCACCCGGCGTGATGGTATCGGGGTGCCATTGGTTACACATCTCGGTCACCTGTTGTTCGCATCGACGGCACTTTCTGAAGTGTTACAACCCGTGGCTCTACTCTTCATTCGATCCCTGCGAAACCCTACATTTCAGCATGATAATGCACGATCGCATGTTGCAGGTCCTGTACGGGCCTTTCTCGATACGAAAAATGTTCGACTGCTGCTCCGGCAGGCACATTATCTGTGGTGTCGCACAAGTACAAAGTGCGCGCCACCTACTTTCGCCGCGCGCCGCCATGCACGCACGGCGCGGCGATCTCACGACGACAGCCACGAGCGCCCTCTGCTGGAACGCCGCTCGTGGCCACCACTGAAGAACACCGGCCACTTCGGACTGAGATAGCAACGAGTTAGGACCTTCGTAATCCGATAGGCACGAGTGAAGACTTTACTATTGTACAGGCACTAGGCAGGCCTCTAACATTCTGCAGTACTATGTAAAAGTTAAGTATTGTTACATTCTGTGCAATATATACCTCTTTCTAATTTACTCGAGTGTTTATAGTTTCTGGCTGCTCCCCTCCGTACCTGCACCAGCGTGTCGGTCTCATTCCACTCGGCCACCGACACCTACGACGAGGCTGGGACACAAAAGCGGCGACGAAGTCGGGACACAAAAGTGGCGACGAGGAGTGATAGAACCTTGGATCAGCCCGCTTGCAGCAGCCAGACAGCAGCAGTCGGAGCACACAGAAATTGCTCCCGCCCACCCACCCTTAATATAAGAATTTTGGGGAAAGATATTTTGTTACGTGTTTTGTGGACTTTTTTGTTGCAGGGCGAGTCCTCTTTCATATTGCATTTGTGTTTGTTATAATTTACTTGTATGCGCGGCGCCTAATCGGTCAGCATGGCCACTACCCCGAACCCAAACTTAATGGAAATTATTCAGTTACAGACGGCGCAGATCTCACAACTTCTCAACGCAGTGGCGCAGTTGACGGCAACTCAACAACAGCCGTCGCATCAGCAGCCCACACCTGCCGCCGCACCGCTTCCGACGTTCCGCCAATACAACGAACGTGAGGAAGAATGGAGCGACTATTTCGCACAGTTTCAAGAACTCGTCGCGGCTCATCAAATTACAGGTCAGAGAGTGAAGAACCTTTTCTTATCGATTGTGGGCCCCCAGACCTTCGTATTATTGCAAAAACTTTTTCCGCAAGCATCTCCTCGTGATGTAGACTTTGAACAAATAGTAGATGCACTGAATGCTCATTATGAGAGAAAAGTTCTTGTAGCCGCTGCACGATACCGATTTTTCAGACTTAAAAAATTACCGCAGCAGTCACACCAAGAGTGGATTACGGAATTGAAGGGCTTAACCCGCCAATGTAAATTTACTTGCTCTTGTGGACTTTCTTATAGTGACGTTATGTTAAGAGATGCGATTACGCAGAACATTCAGGACCCCAGAATTAGAGCAGCAATTCTGAAACAGTCTGACCCCTCATTAGACAGTGTACTGCAGCTTATAGAAGCGCATGATACTTTTGACTTAGCTGATGTAGAAATGCAAAGCCACAGTGTAAATTCAGTGCGCCGCAACGGACGCTTTCCTAGCCGTAGTTCTCAGTGTAGCACTAGTGATTCTTACAATAGTACGGGCCGTGCTGAACAGACAGTGAACAGTAGCCAGTGTAAAAGTGCGACACAAAGGTCGCCCCGTCGTGTTAGAAACAGTAATTTGAATAACGGGCGCCAACGCTCATTTCAGAAAAATCTTGCCCCCAGTGTGTGTCTCGCCACAAGCGTGCTCATTGCCCTAGTCGCAACGCAACCTGTTATCATTGTGGCAAATTGGGACATGTGCAGTCTGTGTGTATGCAAATTAAAAACTCAAAGAACAGTAACGTTAGAAACAGTGCTTCGCAGGGTGCGAGAACAGTTCATTCTGTAAATGTTATACGGGCTGTGGAATTGAACACTGCCTTCCTTGGATCTCAATTGCAAGAAAGTAGTTCTGCGCCTATGGCCAAACTATATAGTGCACCACGTAGCAAGCGCCAACGAGCGCGTAAGACAGTGCAACGGAAAAGGGTTTGGGACAAGCAAAATGACTATGAACAGTGCATTCCTGTAATGAAAATAGTGCCTTCTGCAACTGCTCCTTGTAATAGTGCCCAGTACTGTGTAGCTAGTGACAGTAGAATTGGTGTAGCTACTCATAGTAATTTTAGTGCAGTAGCCTCGCATTGCGCGGACGCCGATCCGGCGGTAGTGTCATCTAGTGACAGTGTGGTTAATCCGCTGTGTGCCGAGTATGCGCCGCTTCCTACCGCACGCAACCCGCGCAAGCGCAGAAAACAATATGTATTAGACGTTGCCCACATTCGCGCACCGGTCGTGCGCCAGAAGCACAAGCTGTTTGTTACTCTCTCTATAGAAAATAAGACTGTGCAATTTCAGCTTGATACTGGTTCCGCTGTCACATTAATTAATAAAGATACTTATGAACTTCTGGGTTCGCCAAAATTGTCGCCGTCACAGCAAGTGTTAACAGCTTATACAGGTGAAAATATTCCCGTGCTAGGAACGTGTAGCCTGCCTGCCTCCTTTCAAGGTGTCACGAAAACAGTTGCTTTTGTTGTTCTTCAGGCCAAATCTACACAGAACATTTTTGGACTAGATGCTTTTGACTTGTTCGGTTTATCAATTCAAAGAGATGTGCTTCAAATTTCGTCAATAGTGCCTCAGGATAAAATCAATGCATTGTGTGACAAGTATAGTGACTTGTTTTCGCCGGAACTAGGTTGTGCAAAAGACTTCGTGGCACATGTAACTTTAAAAGAATCTGCAGTTCCAAAATTTCGTAAAGCTAGACCAGTGCCTATCGCCTTGCGTGATACAGTTGCCGAAGAACTTAAACGTTGGCAAGATAGTGGGGTGATTTCTCCTGTTTCTGCGAGTCAGTGGGCCTCGCCTATAGTAATTATACCCAAGCCGTCAGGAAAACTTCGTCTCTGTGCGGACTTCAAATCAACAGTGAACAGTCAAACAATTGTAGACACTTATCCCCTGCCCAGACCTGAGGAACTGATGGACAAATTAGGACAGTCTCGCTTCTTTTCCAAGATTGATTTAGCAGAGGCATACTTACAGATTCCACTTGATGACGAGTCAAAAAAATTTTTCGTCATTAATACTCACATGGGCCTTTTTCAATTTCAACGCCTACCCTTTGGCAGTTCTTCCGCTCCCGCTATTTTTCAGCGCTTTTTGGAACAGCTGACAGTTTCTGTACCATGTTGTTCGAACTATTTAGATGATATTGTGGTATCCGGACGTACAGTTGAAGAACATTTGGCAAACCTGGAGTGCCTTTTCAAAGTTTTGACTGCAGCAGGTCTACGTTGCAATAAAGCAAAGTGTTCGTTTTTTCAAACTGAAATAGAGTACCTAGGCCATGTGATTAATGCCCAAGGAATTCATCCCTTACAGTCACATCTTCGAGCAATCAAAGACTTGCCTCCTCCTAAGAATGTGCATGAATTGCAAGCAGTGATGGGAAAGCTTAACTATTATTTCAGGTTTATTCCCAATGCCTCTCAGATTGCAGCTCCACTGCATCACTTACGTAGGAAGAATGTTCCTTTTGTATGGTCTAAAGATTGTCAGGTTGCCTTTGACAAACTAAAGTCTGCACTACTCAGTGATGCATGTTTGATTCCCTTTGACCCACAGAAGCCTGTAGTGTTAGCAGTTGACGCCTCGTCGTATGGTCTGGGCGCTGTAATCTCACATCGTATTGGATGTCACGATCGTCCTATTGCCTTTGCATCCAAGCTACTGACGCCGACGCAACAGAATTACAGTCAGATAGAAAAGGAGGCCTTAGCAATCATTTACGGCGTCACAAAGTTTCATCATTATCTGTATGGCAGAAAATTCTATTTGTTGACAGACCACAAGCCTCTCACGTCGTTGTTCTCACCCACAAAGCCAATTCCGCCACGAACGGCACAAAAGCTTCAGAGATGGTCCTTGATATTGTCAAATTATCAGTATGAGATTTTATACCGACCTACCACTAAACATGCTAACGCGGACACACTTTCCCGACTTCCGGTTGGTCAGGATGTATCATTTGATTCTTCAGAAATGGCATGTTGTCAGATAGACTCCAGAGATGCTTCCGCTGTCGCAGATTTCCCTTTAAACTCTCGTCGGGTTGCACAGGAAACAGCTGCGGATGCAGACCTAAGTGTGGTAGCACGTTTTGTTCGCTCAGGGTGGCCTGCCAGAGCCAAAGACATTGATCGGCCTCTGGTTCGACGTTATTTTGCACAACGTCATGCATTATCTTTAAGTCAGGGTGTACTGTTGTTGCATACCGACAACGACCAAGCAAGAGTGATTGTTCCTCGTTCCCTGCAACGAGAAGTGTTACGCCTCCTGCATCAAGGACATTGGGGTATTGTTAGGACAAAGCAACTGGCCAGACGTCATTGTACCTGGGTTGGTATGGGCGCTCAGATAGAGAACATGACATCACAGTGTACCGTTTGTGCGGAGCATCAGGCGGCTCCTCCGCAACGTTTCTCAGACTGGCCTCGCCCCAAGGGACCATGGCAACGTTTACATATTGACTTTGCCGGACCTTTCTGGAATACGCGCTGGTTAATTGTTGTAGACGCTTTCAGCAAGTTTCCTTTTGTGATTGCCATGAACTCAACGACGGCGTCTAGTACAATCAGTGCCTTAACATCAGTGTTTTGCATCGAAGGCTTGCCTGAAACTATCGTCAGTGACAATGGACCTCAGTTTGTTAGTGCGGAATTTCAACAGTTTTGTCGTGTAAATGGCATTCAGCATATTACCACTGCACCTTTTCACCCTCAGTCCAATGGTGAAGCAGAACGTTTCGTTCGAACATTCAAGTCACACATGGAGAAGATGAAAGGTCAGCACTCCAGGCAGCAAGCTCTTCAAATTTTCCTGTCTACGTATCGGTGCATGCCACGTGACGGCCCGTCTCCTGCCGAGCTGCTACACGGCCGCCGTCACCGCACTCTCCTTCACCTGCTGCAGCCTCCCACGCACCGAGTCGGTTCGTATGGCGCTACGCGTTTTCAGGTTTCTACGCCGGTGCTGTACAGGGTGTTTGCTGGAAACAAGAAGACATGGTTGCCGGGCACCATTCAGCGCGTGCTCGGGCGCAATATGTTTATTGTACGTTCTTCCACAGGGTCGGAGCTGCGGCGCCACGCAAACCAATTGCGCCTGCACAGACCGCGCGATCCTGTCTCCGGTTTCTTGATTCCAGACCCAGTTCGGCGCCAGGGAGCACAACCACATCGTTCGTCCCCGGACTACGAGATCCCTATGGACGTCGACGTACATCCGACGCAGTCGTCGCCGCCGCTGTCGCCGCCGCAGATGACAGCGTCACCGAGAGGGACTCCGGGACCGTGCGGGCCCCCCCAGCTTGGGCCACGCACCTCAGAAGAAGATGACCTGCTCCCTCTGGGCGGGGGCGGGCGCCCTTCCCCAGGTTTCGGCGGGTTCCCTGGAGGATCGCAAGGCGGATGCCGGGGCGCGGACGGCGTCTCGATCCCGGCCTCAGCTACGACGCCCGTCCCACCAGTAACGCCCCCGCTCAGGCCCTCCTCCCAGTGCCGTCGCCGTGGCCCTCAGCCCTACGCCACGACGGCGCGGCGGTTTGGGGGGGAGGGGTGTGGTGTCGCACAAGTACAAAGTGCGCGCCACCTACTTTCGCCGCGCGCCGCCATGCACGCACGGCGCGGCGATCTCACGACGACAGCCACGAGCGCCCTCTGCTGGAACGCCGCTCGTGGCCACCACTGAAGAACACCGGCCACTTCGGACTGAGATAGCAACGAGTTAGGACCTTCGTAATCCGATAGGCACGAGTGAAGACTTTACTATTGTACAGGCACTAGGCAGGCCTCTAACATTCTGCAGTACTATGTAAAAGTTAAGTATTGTTACATTCTGTGCAACATATACCTCTTTCTAATTTACTCGAGTGTTTATAGTTTCTGGCTGCTCCCCTCCGTACCTGCACCAGCGTGTCGGTCTCATTCCACTCGGCCACCGACACCTACGACGAGGCTGGGACACAAAAGCGGCGACGAAGTCGGGACACAAAATTATCCAGATCTCTCACCAAATGAAAACGTCTGGTTAATGGTGGCCGAGCAAGTGGCTCATCACAATTACGCCAGTAACTACTCTTGCTTAACTATAGCATCGTGTTGCATGGGAATCTGTACCTGTACACGCCATCCAACCTGTGTTTGACTCAATGTCCAGGCGTATGAAGGCCATTATTACGGCCTGACGTGATTGTTCTGGGTACTTTCTCAGGATCTATGCCCCCAAATTGCATGAAAATGTAATTACGTGACAGTTCTAGTATATTATTTTGTCCCGTTTATAATCTATATTTCTTCTTCGTGTAGAAATTTTAATGGTCATTAGTGTGTTATACATGCCTGCTCGACTAATTCACGTAATTCTGGGAGAGTTGAAGACTCTCACGCGCCAATTGTCGCCCTATCATCCCCGATATCTGCTCCTTTGGTGACAAGTCCAGAGTTCGTGCTGGCCAAGAAAGCTGTCGCGCGTCTTGCAGAGCACGTTAAGAGTTTGCTCATTGCAATACCATATCACCCTGCTGCACAAAGAATGGCAAAAGAACGGGCCTTAAATCGTTCTGCTCGTACCGAGACAGGTCAGCGTTCCCTCTACAACAAGAGTTGTAGCTTAACCCATGCCTTGAGGCCTTATGGTGTGGTCAGTGTGTCTTGGACGAATACTCCCTACAGCGCTTGCTCCTACGGGCAAACGACCACCGCTTGCGTGAAATCAGGACCTGCCTTTATTGCAGTAGACCACGGCCCACCATTCCTTCCTCCAAGTGAACCTCTGATGCCACCAGTGCAGCCCAGCACATCGGTACTCTGCCGTGAGTGTAAGGTAGGGTAAGGGTGTGCGTGCGCGTGTGCCTAGTCCCACTGCTGGTAACCGCGTTCTGGGCTCACAATCAGCTACTGCTGTCCTTATAAGTTCTATGAACTAACCATTTCGCTGCTCATATAGCCAAAATTTGACATTTTGCGCACTCACTCAGTTTGCGCCTCTTTGCTTAGCACACATAGCCTTATGGTTGTAAACATTCCAAGTTGAAGAGTACCCCCAGACCAGTTGACCCGTGCGAATAATTCGCACTTCATCCTGATCAGTCAGTGATAGGTAAGATAGTAATGGAGAAAAGACAGATGCAAATACATATGTATCACCTAACACTCGTACTGCGCCGCTGTGGAGTAGCCGAGCGGTCTAAGGCGGCCGGCCGCGGTGGCCGAGGGACTGAGGCGCTCCAGTCACGGTCTGCACGGCCACTACGGTTGGGGTTCGAATCCCCCCTCGGGCATGGATATTTTTGCCGTCCTTAGTGTTAGCTAGTTCGTAGGTAGTTTGTAAATTTAGGGACTGATGACCCCGTAGTTAAGTCCAATAAGCTATACAAACATTTGATTTGAATATTAGGAACAAACATTTGTCTCATTTAAGAAAATTTATATAATTAAATACAATATGATTAATTGTGGAACATATACATTATATATATAAACTTTTCAATGTTATTTTATTTTTAAAGACTTTTTTTTTACATCATTTTGTTCATTCGCGCAGTACAGAACAAAGTGAACAATTCCAACAGCTGTTATGAAACAGAAATCTCGTGATACACTGCGCTTCCGTAAAGAATCTAGACAACAGCAGGAACTGTCGTGCCTGTTAGTTAAATTATTTGTATAGTGTTGTTCGTTACATGTTAAACAGGCTTTCAATAGACGACAGCTTCCACATTGCTTTTATATTAAACCAAGTTGATAATCGGCGCGGTGGCTGATGGGATCAACAGTAAATACTTGTCCCGTTTCAGATCGTTAGATTGTACATACAGTACTTTTTTTAAATAATGTTATTTTTTGTGAAAACAATAAATTTAAACACTCTTTGTATTTTTCGTTATTTGTGAAGAACGAAATCTTGAAATTAATACCTCAATCATTAATTTTGGACAAGTAATCCGTACCCACAAAGAAACGCTGATGGGAAACAACATATATGATGGCTCTGTGGTAACTATGTCGCTTTGATATCTGTTAGCGGACGAAGCTGAAACCATTAAGAGTATATCTACTATCCCACAGGTAACATCTGCTGTCATCGAATGAAAAACGACGTCGTCTTTCTAGATGTACCAAGTTTTCCGGTTGTTATCTCTGAAATATAACATCCCGGCATCAGCATCACAGGATGCAAGGAAACAGTATCATGAGAAAATAATTCGGACCCTTCAAACCACCTGAGAAAATAATAACCTAGAATGGCAATGGGGAAAGATAAAATGATAGTGCACATAGCAGCGAGTGAGATATTTGGGAAAAGCATAAAGCATACAAGAACCTCGGCATTCGAAACCGAATGTGAAACGCAAATGGAAAAGGCAAATGGGAAAGGCATACATAAAGACATCACAATCACACTGTACAAAGGAGGATAATGGAAAAATATAAAGAAAAATGAGTTGAAAAAAGGTCCCATCAAAGGAAAGAGTGGACGAAACCAAACATCGAACAAATGGAGTTTCTGAAGAAGTTCATACGAGGTAAGGAAATTTTATAGAGAGATAAATAAGGCACGGAAACCTCTCAGGGGCAAAGAAAGTTTAATAAATGATGAGAAGGGCACAATCATATGCCAAGAGAATGAAATGTGCAAGACGTAGCGTCGCTACTTTTATAAACTCCAGCAGGAGACTGTCAGTTGGATAGGAACCTCTGGAAGCTACTTAATTTGAAATGGGAAGATCAGGCGATTCTACAAGCATGGAATTATATGCCCCAGATATAAGAAACGAGACTAACCCGAATGTGGTAATTATAAAGGTATCACACTGCATTTTTCTCGGATATAACATTCCCGTTTAGTATACTGTACGACCAACTCCTCCCATTACTACAGAGGGAAACGTGGCAGTACTAATGTGTATTTGTCCCATGTAAGACAGCTATCGATCATATATTTACCCTAGAACAAAAGAATATGGAGTCGGAATGGACCATCTTTTCGCCGATTTCAAAGCAGCGTACAATAGTATAGACAGACAGCAATTATATGAAGCTCGCGCGGCAGTATCCGAGCGGTCTGGAGCGCCACGTTGCGATTCGCGTGGCCTCCCTCGTCGGAGGTTAGAATCCTCCGTCGGGCATGGATGTTTTTGTTGGATTTAGTATAAGCTATTTCATAAGTAGTTTGTAAGTTTAGGGACTGATGACCCCGCAGGTAAGTCCCATAAGCTTTACAAATATTAGCACATTTGAAGCTCTAAATCAGTTATTCCCGCCGCGATGGAGTAGCCGAGCGGTCTAAGGCGCCTCGCTACAGAGCGCGCGGTTGTTCGCCATCGGAGGTTCGAGTCCTCCCTGGAGCATGGATGTGACTGTTGTCCTTAGGTTAGTTTAACTTAGTTTAATTAGTTTGTAAGCTATGGACTGGTGACCACGCAGTTCTGTCCGATAGATTTACAAACATTTGAATTTCATTGATTCCCAAAGTGGTCTATATAGACTACCAGGGGTCTATTCCAACCTACAAGGGGTCCACGTCACCGAAAAAATAACTCTGGGTCTATCAGTTGTAAATGGGGGTGCACGATAGTGGTTCACATTTGGAAGGCCGCAACCAAAATTCAGAATTATTCTCATAATGCTGAAGACTGATCCTTTGTATGTTACTGTGCGTTTCATTGACGAAGCGAGAGAGTGGAGGAATTCTGTATTTTAGGTCTCCTGCTGCATGCCCGTAGTCAGATTATTATTTTTTTTTGGGGGGGGGGGAGATCAATTATGATGTAATGCTTTACAAGTCAAAATAAATACTACATAAGTAAATCTAAAGGTTCACATGTATTTCAGTAGAGATAATATAACATTTTATTAAATGCAAATCTTCAAAGAGGAAATTGAGCATACTTTTCAATTACGAGACCATCAGCTACATTATTATTCTCAAAGATCGACTACATAAACTACTACCCCTTTCTCTTCTCAGAGGATTGGGAGTAGTAAGGGACATATTAACATATTTTGGACTGGTGAATGTGAGCTTCTTCAGTTTTTCTGCATTTTGTGTATCAGTTGCTGCTGCACAGAATTTAAGCCGTTTATTATATTTGAAAGAGCGGTCAAAGAAACATATGTTGATGACCTTTCCTATACAGGGTGTTACAAAAATGTATGGCCAAACTTTCAGGAAACATTCCTCACACACAAAGAAAGAAAATATGTTATGTGAACATGTGTCCGGAAACAATGTCCATGTTAGAGCTCATTTTACACTGAAATGAGGAGTGGCACATTGTTGGATGGACCATTCGCTGAAGCGTACCCGTGGAGGCCAATCAGCTGCTGATAGTGCCTGGACACGCTGTACATGGTACGGAAACAACTGGTTCTCCCGTAGCACTCTCCATACAGTGACGTGGTCAACGTTATCTTGTACAGCAGCAACTTCTCTGACGCTCACATCAGGGTTATCGTCAAGTGCACGAACAATTGGCTCGTCCAAAATACCTTGCAGGTGGGAAAGCGCACAGGGAAAAAATGCCAGCCGAAATAACAGTCGGCAGTTTTACATTTGAAAGAGTCGATCAAGTACTAGTCAAAATGATATTGCCTATGAGGCTAATTACAACCAAACTTCTATCTTCATCGCTGCTGACTAGAGCTTACGTATTCCTCTGAAACCCGGGCTCTGACAACAATAGGTGCTGAATCGCTGTATGCATTCGAAAGAGGACTACCCAGGAGAATCATTGGCCCAACTTTGGAGAGAGGAAGATGGAGAAATTGTGAAGTCATCCAGCATGAAGTGGGCCGGACATGTAGTACGGTTGAATGATATGGAAATAAAAATAAATAAATAAATAAAAATTGGAGAATAGCTAGATGGACAGAGGACGTGTCCGATCGAAAAAGTAGATGGGAGGAGTCGTTGAAAAGCTTCGGAAGATGGGTTACAGGAACAGGAAAATGTTAGTAATGGACCGGGAAGAGTGGAAGAGGAAATTTGAAGACTAACCTCAGTTGTAGAGCCGTAGAAGTAGAAGTATTATCTCAGTAATTTCGGCGCTCGTCGTTGTGTTTCGGAACGCAGTTACCTTGCTGAAGGTAGCGTCAAGTAACTGTTGGTCAAGAACCCCCGATGAAGGCGTGGGCAGAGACGCTACGCGCAGGCTGGCGGCGCGTGTGCCGGCGACTCCAAATAAAACGTTTGACAAAGGGAAGTGGGCGCGGAATTTTTATCCCGGGCTGTTGGTATTGCTGTCAGGCGCGGGCAGCGCTGGTTGAATATCACGCACGGCGGCTCGTGCGAGGCGAGGAGGCGTGAGCACCAGGACTCGCGTACCAAGCCCTACACAAGGTCCTCCACACCTGAGAGTCTCAGTTCCATTTAATTACGCTTTACGTTAAAGTAAATAAGGCAAACCTCTATCAATTCTTGGACTCCAAGCTTTCACAGCTTATATTTACGTTATGATTTAAAAGTTCAAATAGAAGCAATTGTCTTCATCAGTCGCTCTCATTATTCCCGCGTCGCGTTTTTACATCTACATCTACTACATACTCCGCAATTCACCGTAAGGTGCGTGGCGCAGGGTACATAGTACCACTACTTGGCATTTCCTTTCCTATTCCACTCCCAAATTGAACGAGGAAAAAAAGAATGCCTATATGCCTCCGTACGAGCCCTAATTTCTCTTATCTTGTCTTTGTGATCTTTACGCGAAATGTAAGTAGGCGGCAGCAAGATCGTACTACACTCAGCTTCAAATTCCGGCCCTCTAAATTTACTCAACAGAAATTCACGAAAAGAACGTCGTCTTTCTTCCAGCGATCCCCAATTGAGTTGCCGGAGCATTTCCGTGACACTCGCGCATTGGTCGAACCTACCGGTAACAAATCTAGCTGCTCGTCTCTGAACCGCCTCTATGTCTTCCTTTAAACTGATCTGCTGCGGGTCCCAAATACTTGAACAATACTCCAGACGTGGTCGTACAAGCGTTTTATACGCGGTCTCCTTTACAGGTGAAGTACATCTTCCCAAAATTCTCCCAATAAACCAAAGTCTGCTGTCCGGCTTACTCACAACTGTTCTTACATGTTCGTTCCATTTCATATCGCTCTGCAATGTTACGCCTAAATATTTGAACGACGCGACAGCATCAAGAAGCTCACTATTAATGCTGTATTCGAACATTATGGGATTGTTTTTTCTACTCATGCGCATCACCTTACAATTTTTCCACATTGAGAGCTAGCTGCTCGCACCAACTAGAAATTTTGTCTAAGTCATCCTGTGTGCTATTACAGTCAGTTACAGACGACACCCTCCCATACACCACAGCATCATCAGCAAACAGCGGCATATTACAACTTACTCTGTCCATCAGATCATTTATATAGATAGAAAATAATAGCGGTCCTATCACACTCCCCTGGGGCACGCCTGACGATACACTAGTCTCTTATGAACACTCGCCGTCGAGAACAACGTACTGCGTTCTGTTACTTAGGAAGTCTTCCAGCCAGTCAGAAATCTGTGAACCTATTTCATAAGCTCGTATCTTCGTTAGCAGATAGAGTCGTTTCGAGAGTCTACCCTCTCATCTTCAGATGAAACAATGGTTTTTATTTACATTGATTTTTCCAGGATCCAAATAGTTATTTCAGGTTTCATTTTGCTACAAAACACGTACAAACTCTTGTTAATGTACCGGCTGATCAAAAAATCAGTATAAATTTGAAAATTTAATAAATCAAGGTATAATGTAGACAGAGAGGTAAAAATTGACACACATGCTAGAATCACATCTACCGTTATCTGGCCTTTTTTCTTCGAGGAACTGCGTGATTCTGGTTTTGTAACTGCTACCGTGACTGCTAATGGAGTGTAGTCTAAGAAAATCAGGTGATGCTGAAGGAATTAGAGTAGGTAACGAAGCAATAAAGGAGGTAGATGAGTTTTGTTACTTGGGCAGTAAAGTAACAAAAGATGGTCGCAGTACAGAGGATATAAAATGCAGAATGGCAATGGGTAGAAAAGCGTTCTTGAAAAAGAGAAATTTGTTAACATCGAATATTGATTTAAGCCTAAGGAAGTCCTTTCTGAAGGCATTTGTATGGAGTGTTGCCTTGTATGGGAGTGAAACATGGATGATAAACAGTGCGGACAGGAAAAGGATTGAGGCTTTTGAAATATGGTGCTACAGAAAAATGCTGAAGATTAGGTGGGTGGATCGCGTAACTAATGAGGAGGTAGTGAACAGAATTGGGGAGGAAAGGAATTTCTGGCAGACCCTCACTAAAAGAAGGGATAGATTGGTAGAGCACATTCTTAGACATCAAGGGATTGTGAATTTAGCGTTGGAGGGAAGTGTGTGCGGTAATAACCGCAGAGGACGACCAAGAGATGGATACAGTAAGCAGATTCAGACCTAGGTTGCCGTTCTTATGTGGAGATGAAGAGGCTTGCTTAGGATAGGGTATTGTGGAGAGCTGCATCAAACCAGTCTCCGGACTGAAGACCACAACAACAACAACCGTGACGGGTGAGAGGTACGCCGATGTGTTACAGAATGGCATCATCCCCAGCCTGGCTGATTAACACCTGCTGGAATGGACGATTATTTTGCAGGATGGCGCTCCAGCCCATATTGGTAGACGCGTGAAAGATCTCCTGCGCGCGTCGTTTGGTGGTGATCGTGTGCTCAGCCGCCACTTTCCTCATGCCTGGCCTCCCAGGTCCCGAGACTTCAGTCCGTGCGGTTATTGGATTTGGGGTTTCCTGAAGTCGCAAGTGTATCGTGATCGACCGACATCTCTAGGGATGCTGAAAGACAACATCCGACGCCAATGCCTCGCCATAACTCCGGCCATGCTTTACAGTGCTAACCGGCCGCAGTGGCAGAGCGGTCTGCAGTCACAGTCTGCACGGCCGCTAAGGTCGGGGATTCGAATCCCCCCCCGGGCATGGATGTTTGTGCTGTCTTTAATATAAGGTAGTTCATAAGTAGTTTTTAAGTGTAGGGACTGATGACCCCGCATTTAAGTCCCTTAAGCTTAACAAACATTTACAGTACTGTTCACATCATTCCTCGAATACAGCTTTTGTTGAAAAATGATGGGGAACATATTGAGCATTTTCTGTAACGAACATCGTATTTGCTTAGTCTTAATGTGTTATGCTAATTATTGCTTTTCTGATCAGATGAAGCGCTATCTGTAGTACATTTTTTGAACTTTTTTTGTTCTAATAAAACCCCATGTCATTCCAAGAATGTTTGTCAATTTTTACCTCTCTATCCACGTCATCCCGTGATTTATTAAAGTTTCAAATTTATATTGACTTTTTAATCATCTGGTAGATAGGTACAAAGATTATAAAGTTAAGTATTGATTTGGTTACTTACAATTTGCTCCATTGTATAGAACTCTGTAATTTTCACAAACTGACATTTCAGTAGAACTTCACACATTGGGCATGAGCCAAAACATAAACAAACCAAAGATTACGAGTCCACAGATATAGTGCCTTGTCTGAAAGATTATATATAACTACCTAAACACTGTGGGCTATGTGAATTTGTTTAAAACAGAATATTATTAAGACTATAAATATTGCAAAATCAATGGTGTTTGAGACACAGATAAAAAAAAGCTTGTAGCTTGATTTTTTCTAAGTTTCTTTTCATCAAATTCTATGGAAGCTAGAATTATGAAATTTTGTACATACCTTTCTGTAAACCTAATAAACATTGTCCCAACAGAAAATTTTGAAATTCAGATTGCAAGATGAGTTACGAGGCAAAGTGCTTGGAATTTTTCATAATTTCGAAATTGTACTTGTGGAATATAATTAAAAAATTAATAAAATTCTCCTATTTGACCTATTCAAAAACTTCATGCGAGAGTCTTACAACATATAAAGAGATGAAACAGATAAATGTTTGAGGAAATCTCTTGAATACTTTCTGAGAAAAAATAACTTACATTATTTTTTTAAAATAAAACTTCAAATTTCATTCAAAAAATCAAAATGTTCAAATGTTTGTTAAGCTTATGGGACTTAACTACGGGGTCATCAGTCCCTAAACTTACAAACTACTTATGAACTACTTACAAACTAGGACGGCACAAATATCCATGCCCGAGGGGGATTTGAACCCCCGACCGTAGTGGCCGTGCTGACTGTGACTGGAGCGCCTCAGTCACCTCGGCCACCGCGGCCGGCTCAAATTTCATTCAGAATATATATATATATATATATATATATATATATATATATATATATATATATATATATATAATGTATTTCTTTAATGTAAAGCTTGATGCAAAATTTCATTACCGTATCTCCAAAACTATCGATTTGGAGCATTTTTGAAATAGTGTGTGTTTTTCAACAACGTCCCGTTAAGTAAGAGGTATAACCTCTACTTTTATCGGGTAGTTTTCTTATCGCTATATTCTTTGGGGTATCATCAATCTCACCTAACACCCGGGCACTGCTCTGTGCTCTGGGGGGCACTTAAACGAAGACCGAAAATAATTTGCAAAATAACGGTCTTTTTAGTGAGTTGCGCCGTAATACTGTGAAGTTTTGCAGAAACCTAACAAGTCTCTCGGCCGCTGGCTGTCATACCTTTGACCCATACTGTCGCATTATGCCTAGTATTTCGCAAGTAAATACTGTCAGGATGAATTCAAAAATGTTCAAATGTTTGTACAGCTTATGGGACTTAACTACGGGGTCATCAGTCCCTAAACTTACAAACTACTTATGAACTAGCTAATACTAAGGACGGCGCAAATATCCATGCCCAAGGGGGGATTCGAACCCCCGACCGTAGTGGCCGTGCAGACCGTGACTGGAGCGCCTCAGTCCCCTCGGCCACCGCGGCCGGTAGGATGAATTCAACATGCTGTACAGAGCGGGGCGTCCGTCGCAACAAGAACGCCAACACGCGTCGAGTAAGGAGCCAGCAATCGACTGTCGCAGCACAAACGGGTATCGACAGGGACTTAGTTCAGAGCCGTTCTTCTACCTGATGTACCTGTGTAACGTTCTCAGTTAGGAAATTTCTCTACATCTACACACACACACACACACACACACACACACACACACACACACACCAATCCACCGGAAGGTGCATGGCGAAGAGTACACTTACAACTACTAGGCATTTCCTTTCCTATTCCATTTCCAAATAGAATGAGGAAAAAAAGAAAGCCTATATGCCTCCGTACGAGCCCTAATTTCCATTATCTTGCCTTTTTGATCACTACGCGAAATATAAGTAGGCGGCAGGAACATTGTTCTACACTCAGCTTCAAATTCCGGCCCTCTAAATTTCCTTAACAGAAGTTCTCGAAATGAACGTAGTCCTTCCTCCAGCAATCCCCAATTAAGTTCCTGGAGCATTTCCGTGACACTCGCGCATTGGTCAAACCTACCAGTAACAAACGTAGCTGCTCGCCTCTGAACTGCTTCAATGTCTTACTTGAAACTGATCTGCTGCGAGTCCCAAACACTTGAGCAATACTCATGACGTGGTCGTACGAGCGTTTTATACGCGGTCTCCTTTACAGGTGAAGTACAACTTCCCAAAATTCTCCCAATAAACCGAAGTCGGCTTTCTGCCTTCCTCACAACTGTCCTTACAATTTAGTTCCATTTCATATCGCTCTGCAATGTTACGGCTAGATATTTGCACGACGCGACAGCATCAAGAAGCGCACTACTAATGCTTTATTCGTACATTATGGAATTGGTTTGCCTACTCATGCGCATCACCTTACATTTTTCTACATCGAGAGCTAGCTGCTATTCTTCGCACCAACTAGAAATTTTGTGTAAGTCATCCTGCATGCTATTGCAGTCAATTAAAGTCTACACCCTCCCATACACCCATAACCACAGCATCATCAGCAAACAGCCGCAAATTACAAGTTACTTTGTCCATCACATTTATATAGACAGAACATAATAGCTGTCCTATCACGTTCCCCTGGGGCACGTCCGACGATACACACGTCTATAATGAACACTCGCCGTCGAGAACAACGTACCGCGTTCTATTACTTAGGAAGTCTTCCAGCCAAACATAAATCTGTGAACCTATTTGATAAGCTCGTATCTTCGTTAGCAGTCTGCAGTGTGGCACCGCGTCAAACGCCTTTTTGAAGTCGGAAACACAATCCGCCTGTTGCCCTTCATCCATGGCTCGCAAGATGTCATGTGAGAAAAGGGCAAGCTGAGTTTCACATGAACGATGTTTCCTAAACCCGTGCTGATTCACAGAAATAAGCTTTTCCGTTTCAAGGAAAGTTACTATATTCGAACTGAGAATATGCTCCATATTTCTACACGAAACTGATGTCAACGATATTTGCCTGTAATTATATGGGTCAGTTCTCTTTCCTTTGTTACAAACGGTAGTCACCTGCGCTTTTTTCCAATCACTACCAAATTTGCGATGATTTAAAAATTCGCGATAAATGCAAGCTAAGTAAGGGGGCAATTCTGCAGAACTCTTCGTAAAACCGAACTGGTATTCCATCCGGACCAGGAGACTTTTTTGTATTTAGCTCTCTCAGCTGCTTCTCTACACCGGAAATACCTATTATTATATCTTCCATTTCGAAGTTAGTACGTTGATCAAATGATGGTACCTTTGTGCGGTCCTTCTGCGTGAAAGATTTCTTAAGGGTTAAATTTAGAACTTCGGCCTTCCTTTTGCTTTCTTCTCTTACTTTCCCGAAGTGGTCAATGAGTGACTGGATAATGGGGTTTGGCCCGCTTATCGCATTTACATAGGCCCAGAATATTTTCGGGTTCTTGGAAAGATCTTTTGTTAACGTATGACTGTGGTAATTACTGTATGCTTCGCGCATCGATCTTTCTATAGGCTCTATTATGTACAACAGCAACGTCACAGTGGTGGGAAGATGTTTAAATGTTCGTAAAACTATGGAACCATAGACACCTAAAGTACTTAAACCAACTTACACGAAGGACAACACACACCGATGAACGAGGAAAACTCGAACCTCCGGCGGGAGCGTCCGCGCAAATAAGGATGTGGTTCTTATCCCGACAACATTGTTACCTCACGGGAAGGAATTTGTGCACCAAATTTGGTTGAAATCGTTCCAGTGGTTTAGGAGGAAATGTGCAACACAGTCGTTTGATGCAACAGATTGTTGGGCCTCTCATTGTTCATGACGTTATATCTCGTGAAAAATGTGTAGTAACTGATCGTAACATTTACGGTGACCGTCCTCATGGATTGAAGCTTATTTGTGGATAATTTCATAAACGTTGGAAGAAAACTGTAGATTTGTGTACAATACGTACGCACAGATCAAAAATGTTCAAATGTTTGTAAAGCTTATGGGACTTAACTACGGGGTCATCAGTCCCGAAACTTACAAACTACGTATGAACTACTTACGAACTAGGACGGCACAAATATCCATGCCCGAGGGGGGATTCGAACCCCCGACCGTAGAGGCTGTGCTGACCGTGACTGAAGCGCCTCAGTCACCTCGGCCACCGCGGTCGGCTACGCACAGATACTCTGCTTTATATATAAAGGGGAGATCTCATCTAATTGTACCCATTAACGTTGACCGTTTGAACAGACCACTTTCACTATTTGGTGAAAAATAGCTACCCGCTCCACTTCATTCCTGAATGCGTTTGTACCTTTCCACTCAGATCTCATATAGACTTGGACTGCGCTATTCTTCGTTCAGAAATATTAAACACGAGACAGTAGTGTCCTGCTTTGATGAGCTTAACGTCGACTGGATTTCAAACTCGAAGGGCGGGCGCACATCTCCAGTTCAGTTATGAACTCTGATTCTTTCCTTTTTTTGCCATTAGCCACTTTAGAGCCCTAAATTCAGTACTTTTAGGTTTTATTCGTTGCCGACGTCTGGTCAGATTTTCGCAGGCTGCTTAACGTACAAAAAAATTGCGTTTCCCCACCACGTGGACGGATAGCGTGGCGCTTTCAGCACGCATTCAGCAATTACCCGCCGTTAACGACAGCAGTCGTAAAGTCTTAATGACGGCCTCCACCAGCTCTGAATCATCCAGGGCGGCGTGCTCTGAATTGCGAGTTATGTGTCTGGGGCAGTGCCTCGTGATATGTGTACTGCATGGAAACCCCGACACACGTGTACATATCGTGTGGCCTTGTCTTTCTAATATATAAAGCAGAGTGTCCGTATGTTTGTACGTGTTGCAAACAAATCTACAGTTTTGTTCCAATCTTTATGAAATTTTGTACACGTAAGGTTCAATCCATGAGGACGGTAGCCGTAAGTGTAAGAATCACATAGGATATATAGTTCCCGAGATATGACGTCATAAACAATGAGATGTGCGAAAAACTGCTGCACTTTGCGCCAATGCTGCTTATTTTCTCCTAAACCACAGGACCGATTTCAACCAAATTTGGTACACACATTCCTTACCGTGAGGTAATAATTGCTGCATGGTTAAGAATCACATACGGCACATGGTTCAAAAGATGTTACGTCATAACCAATAGAAATCGCAAAAATATGCCATATAATGCGGCGAGACTTTCGAAATACACTGTATGAGAATGACAGTACTTAGCGACTTGCAACAAACTTTAAACATAATTTCAAACCTTTATTAAACTTTTACTCACTGACAGCCATAGCAAAATGATGAAAGGAAAAAAGTTTCTCGCTTACTACTTTTCCGCTGTTTATGAAGTAAAACTACGGTATTCGGTACGACGTTACAATTTATAATTTGTACACTACAAATTGTAGCCGCACGAAATTTTACAAACAGTATACACACATATAGTTGAATGTACCTTCGAAATTGTATCACAGTAAGACACGTAGTTCATGAGATATGAGCACATAAATAGTAACGGTCATGGGAAACCGCCCCATCACGCACCAAGTTTTAATCTATTACTTCTTCACTACAAATTGTATTCCCAAGAGATTTTACACACATACGCCCCTTATACAAATGAATATATGCCCGACAAATGGCAGAAATAAATAAATAAATAAATACCCGTGCGACGCCGGGTTTTCAGCTAGTTACTAGCTAAATCATTTACTTGAGAATTCAGACCACACGAATGTAAGTCATCTCGTCTTTTTTATTGCCATTTTGGCTGCGAAAGTCAAACTGCACAACAGAACACAAAATTCGTCACTGCTCGGGCCCCGTGTCTGTACTCGACAGCACGCGAGGTGGCGAAGACGTCAGCACACTGGCGTCGCACTTGGGTGGACGGTGGTTCAAATCCACCCTCGGCCATCATGATTTTGATTTTTGTGTAACATCTTCCACTCCATCAGGCCGTCTGGTACGGCAACCAATACAATCTAATTTCTAATCAAAATTGAAGACATCCTCCTACTTTCGTCTTAGGATCAAAATAGATGATAAAATCTTAAAACTAATATTGGCCTTGCTGTGAACCCCAGTCGAAAAGAAAGACTAGTAGCACATAGAATATCCAGGCTGAAGACAATTACTGAACAAATGAAATAACAAATGGGATGACAAAAATTGCAAATTTTCTTATATTTTGGCGAAAAGAGCGTGAGGAGTGTTCTCTTTTAGCGCATGCACAGTTCTTGCGATTTCGGAAGTTAAGCTGTAACTGTTATCCTTTAGAGGAGAAGGTCCAAATATAGGTTACCTAAGGTTTTTACACAGTAGCACATTTCTGTTAGAGATTAAAGTATTGAAGAAACCCTGAGATGCTACACTAACTTGTGCCCTTCAAAGTTATGGGGTGGTAAGAAACATTTTTTATATTTTAAATTATTCATTTCAAAAATCAATACATAAATGCCGATTTTTTTGTCCAAATACGGGTCATCTATAACATAAAGGAAAACATTTTTGGTGGTGCAGAATGAAACTTTCACTGTGCAGCGGAGTGTGCGCTGATATCATACTTCCTGGTAGATTATAATTGTGTGCCGGAACCGGGACTCGAACCTGGGACCTTTGCCTTTCGCGGGCAAGCGCTCTACCGACTGAGCTATCCCAACACGACTCACGATGCCGCCTCACAACTTTACTTCCGCCTGTACCTCGCCTCCTACTTTCCAAACTTCACAGAAGCTCTCCTGCGAAACATCCAAGACTAGCACTCCTGGAAGAAAGGATATGGTGGAGACATGGCTTAGCCACAGCCTCAAAGTTTCATTCTGGAAACATCCCTTAGGCTGTGGCTAAGCCATGTCTCCACCATATCCTTTCTTCCAGGAGTGCTAGTCTTGCAAGTTTCGCAAGAGAGCTTCTGTGAAGTTTGGAAAGTAGGAGGCGAGGTACTGGTGGAAGTTGTGAGGCAGTATCGTGAGTCGTGTCGGGATAGCTCAGTCATTCGAGTGACAGCGGTGATGCCGGACGGACGTGTGGCGGGGCCGGGCGTTCCTCCAGTGTAAACAACGGCCGTGTCGCTGCGTATCAGGTTAGCCTGAGCCGCTAGCTGCTTGCGCTTTCTTCAATTCACGTATTGTTTCTCAGTAGATAAAATGAGTCTTCCGAACTACATGAGAAAGGATACTGTTAGATTTATTTTTGATCGAAGTTTCATTAGACCTAGAGCAATAGAAGTTAAATTGTGGGTCCAAGAAAAAATAGGAATTAGAGAGGACGATATTGTCGGTATTTACCTGTCTTTTGTGACGAACTCTGTGTTTGTTAAGATGAAAACTGCTGAATTATGTCTTTTTGTTGTTGAAAAATGTGGAGATAAAGTGAAATTTAATCACTCTGATGGGTCAGTTAGTGAAGTCATTGTCTCTTATGCTGGTTTTGGAATACGCACTGCTAGAATTTTCGAGCTGCCATTTGAGATACCTGCGGAAGAAATCAATTCTGTTTTAAAACCTTACGGTCGAGTTATTTCGAATATAGCTGAAAAATGGTCTGAACCGTATATGTTCCCCGTCCTAAATGGGATTCGGCAGGTGAAAATAGAACTGCAAAGGCATATTCCATGTTTTATAAATATATGTGGATATCGTACCCTTGTAATATATGACGGCCAACCTCGAACATGTGCCCTCTGCAATTCGCCAGATCATGTCCGTGCCGAGTGCAGCAAACGGCGCGTTCCACAGACTTCTGTCGGTGAGGTGCCGCGTAAGAGTCCCGTAACTGTTATGAAATTAACATATGCAGACGTGGCGACAACCCGCGAGCTCCCTAGAGAAGAACTTGTGAGCCAGACGGAAAATTTAGTGACAGAGTGCGACTTAAACATAAATGTAGAGGAGACCCCGAATACTGTCAAAGTAAATGAAGGTGCAGTTCCTCCTCCAACCGAAATGGACTGCAGTGAATCACCGTCTGTCGAACGCGAGACTGTGCAACAGCCCTTTGAACAAGGCGCTGTAAGCAGCAAGTCTGATGTGGAAGTCGCTTGTCCAAAAGTTGTCAGATCCGAAATTCCGGACGGTCGCGTTGAACACCCAGTAGAGCTAGATTCACGTGACATTCTTACGACATCCGAAGAACCGGAGAAAAAGGAACAGGGACAAAGTGGAGGGGCAACAGTAAAAAGTATTGACAATACTGTTCCCGAGACCAGCAGTGCCGCGACGAGTGTCACGAACGAAGGGAAGATGTCGACAACGACATCTCCCTTGTCATCGCCGACAGCGTCACCGACACGGTCCCCAAAGAAGTCGCGTAACAATAAAAAAAGGAGACTCGCGCACGCAGCGGCCGAGAGCCTGGCTCCGGCAATCAGAGAGAGGTTACGAGAAATTGTCAGGGGCGAAAAAGAGTCTGACCATCATGAAATGGAACACGCTAAGAAAATGACAATGATAAACGTAAGTCAGGTAGGCACTGACGAAGCGAGAGGAACCACTAGTACGTCTCGACATAAAATGCTTCCGGAAAGAAGGGGCGCAACTTATCGTGGTTGTGCTCCGTCCGGACAGAACTGGGCGGACGACATTACGGACCAGACGGACGAGGAAATGGAAGAGCTACAAGACCCGGGAAACAGGCGTGATGACGGCGCCGATACAAACAAATGAGTGGAGTAGTAGGCAAACAGGAGAGCCGGCCTACCGTCTGCCGACTCGCTCCACTTACTAAACTGACCAATAGTGGAACACTCTTATAACATCACTACCCTAAATATTAACAGAATAGAAAATGCAACCAAGGTGTCTGCTTTGAAAGATTTTTTGTATAAGTCGGAATCGGACATTGCTCTCCTTCAGGAAGTCAAACTTCATAATTTTCAAGTTTCCGGTTTTCAAGTTTTTTTAAATGTAGCTCGAGAAAACGAATGTGGTACTGCAATTCTTGTGAAAGATGGGATTGAAGTTAAAGACGTTAATTACTTAGAATCTGGAAGAGGTATTAGTTTAAGAGTTTTTAACACTATTGTAATTAATGTGTATGCTCCATCTGGTAATAATCTTAGGGAAGAAAGAGCCAAATTTTTTAAAACTGAGTTAGTATATTTGCTAAAGGACAACCCCGCACAAGTTTTAATAGGTGGCGATTGGAACTGCGTTCTCAACACAAAGGATCAAACGCCAAATTTTAATTTTTCTAAAGAACTCGATAGTTTGGTTAAAAATATGGGCTGGAAGGATGCATGGGAACAAGTATATTCCACTACAGTGAAATTTACGTACGTCACCGCAACTTCGAAGAGCCGTATTGATAGATTATATGTCACTGAAAACCTAAGTAACAAAATTAACGGTATCGAAACGGTGCCTGCAATTTTTTCAGACCACCAAGCAGTCAAATGTAGCGTCCGACTTCCTAAGCAGAAAACTTATTGGGGACGTCCAATGTGGAAACTAAACATTAATACTTTGAAGGAACATGAATTAGATGAGAGGATGTCCTGCGCTTGGCAGATTTCCCTGAGATTTCGCACCAAATTTAGGAGCTGTATAGAATGGTGGACGTTGTGCGCAAAAAAGAAACTTCGATCCACATTGATCGCTTATGGAAAAGAAAGAGCGATGTGGAGAAATGAGACCATAGAATTTTACTATACATGTCTGCGAGAGCTGTATGAACAGCAAATGACACAGGATGTCATAGTAAAGATTAAACAGGTAAAAGCTCGATTGTTAAGCCTGAAAAGACAGCAGTTGGACGGGTTAAAAATTAAGTCGCACGTTAAGACAATGGTGGAGGACGAAAATGCGTCACTCTTCCATTTAATACAGCACGAAAGGAATAGGAAGAAAACCTTCATCAACCGTTTGAGATCAGACCAAAACGAAATTTTGACGGAACAAAAAGACATTATGAGGGAGGCACATACGTTCTACGATCATTTATATAGTGAAAGTCCGATTGAAATGAACTTAGTTAGGGACCTGTTGCAAAACAGTGGTCTGCAAAACATAATAACGGAAGAGCAAAACAGGACTCTCAGTGAAGATATAACGTCTGATGACTTACTCGATATCATTACAAGTTCCCCTACCAGGAAGTCACCAGGACCGGATGGACTGCCTATAGAATTTTATAAAACTTTCTGGCATCTTATAGGAGATAAGCTAACCGAGGCAATAAACGATGTTTTGAAAGGTGAGGCCGTACCTGCAGACTTCAAGGAAAGTGTAACTGTCCTTCTTCCTAAAGGTAAAAATACCCCAATTAAAGACCTCTCGAAGATGAGACCTATATGCCTCATGAATTCTGATTATAAAATCGTTGCAAGGGCGTTGAAAGAGAGATTTCGGCCCGTACTTAAAAAGATAATCGGTAGTCATCAGACATGTCTCCCTGGTAGAAATATCTTCCAAACTCTAAGCGAATATCGAGATATTGTCGCAATATTTTCAACGATCACGGCAAAAGCGGGTGTCCTTTTTATAGACTTTTCTAAGGCCTTTGACAGGGTAAATCACAAGTATTTATTTACACTCATGAGAGGTATGGGTTTAACTGAAAACAACATGAACGTTTTTACAAATGTTGTGAAAGGCATTCAAACGACAATTGAAATAAATGGGCACCGTACTCGATCAATTAATATTAATAACGGTGTCCCACAAGGAAGCCCTTTATCGATGTTACTGTTTATAATAGCATTGGAACCGCTTTTGAGAATTTTAAATAACGAATTGGAAGGAATCCATATATCAGGGAATAGTAGGGTGACCAATGCGTATGCAGATGATGTCGGAGTTGTCGTCAGAAGTGAGGCAGATATTCAACAGCTAACTGCGACGGTAAAACTCTATTGTAGAGCAACTGGTGCGAAGATAAACGAAATGAAAAGTTCCTTTTTACGTCTAAATGGTTTCAAAAATGTGCAGTTAGATTGGGCGAAAACGGTGGATCAACATACGGCCTTAGGCGTGACCTTTCACAGGAACCCGCTTAAAACCATAACTTTTAACTGGCGAAAACTGTCAAACCAAATTAGGAGCACGTTACTACTTAATCAAATCAGAGACCTAAACATTTTACAGAAGGTTAAACTAATCAACAGCATAATTTTATCCAAAGCAGTGTATGTAGGTCAAGTTCTTCCGATCCCAAAGCCAATAGCAAAAACTATCATGAGTTATATATGTAGGTATATCTGGCAGGGACAAATTTTTAGAGTGGCAGTGACTACTGCTACTCTGAAACCTGAAGAAGGAGGCCTTGGTCTGACTGATATCCGTCGGAAAAATATGGCTTTATTTATTAAAAGGACAAGTCAACTCATAAATGGTTCCCCGTACAGCATCACATCGAAACTGTTTAAAATACTTAAACCAGAAAGCATGACGCCTCCAATAAATATTGGCAGGTTACATTATAAAATGAAACATATTAAACAATTTTATCTTGAGTTGAGTTACCTGGAATGCAGTGTGCTAGAGAAAAACAGGAGCAATAGTAAATTCCTATTGGAAGCACTCTCCCCAAAGGACGTCCGTAATAAAATGGAATTACAGTATCCTTCTAAAAACTGGAAAATGATATGGCGTAATATCGCTAACAAAGTTCTCTCAACACATATTAAAGTGGCATGGTACCGCGTTATAAACAATATAATTAGTACAAATGAGAAATTATACGCCATTGGTATATGTGACATAAACACCTGTCAAAAATGCAAGGAAACTGATACTTTACCGCATCGTTTTGTCTGTCAAGGATACCGGGAAATATGGAATGCCGTGAAGAAACAAATAGCCTTTCTTACACGCAGTGACGGTAGAGAAATTACATTAGCGAACATATTTTACCCGGAAGATGTCTACTTTCCAAAACAAAAACACAATGCGGTATATTGGTTATTAGGAAATTACGTATATTACGTCATCCAGAAGAACGGAAATGGCGATCTACTGGATTACAAGGATTACATACTAGGAGAATTTTACAAATTATGCAAGTGGAAGGATCACAAGAAAAAATTTGGAAATATGATACAAATTTTATTTCAAGAAGGTAAAATAGCGTAACCGCTTAAACTAAGCTGGAAAGATTGGAATTAGTTTTGCAGTGCTAAAGTAGGGGATCGCTGCTGAGGGTGAAGTACGGTGGGGACTTCGTGGGCCCCGTGACCGCTACGGTAGCCGTGAAGGCCTCAGCAGAACCCTGAAACAGCAGTGCAGCCTAATTCATTGAGTGTGCATAACAAACACACTTGAAGTGAGGTCGTCAAATTTTGAATCAAGAAGAATGGAAATCTGTGTAGAAAAGGAAATTGCTTTCTATTTTTTGAAATTAATAATAAAAACTTCTATTACTGAAGTTATATTCCCAGAATAAGCCATTGGAGAGGCATTTTTGTTTTAAAGTTTATACTAATTATAATAATTTCACGGAAAAAATCATTAATTTACGTAAGAGAAAAGTGAAATAAAAGTGTAGCGTACCGGTGACAGAGGCTCACAAAGTTATGAGCAGAAAATTATGGTAAATTGCAAACTGGAAGAAAGGATGAATACATTCGAATAAGATTCTGGCAACACTGCGAAAGCAGTGAAAAAAAAATGAGAAGACGAACTTTGAAGCCGTTAGTCGCGTGGGCTTACACAAAAAAAAAAAAAAAAAAAAAAAAAAAAAAAAAAAAAAAAAAAAAAAAAAAAAAAAAAGGTTAGTGGTTCAAATCTCTCCACTATCTAAAATTATTTTCCCTAAATGGGTTTCGGACACTATTATTATTTTTTTATTGTTTACATTATTATAAAAAAAGTGGCAGAGCACTTGCCCAAAGAAATAATAATAATAAAAAATAAAAAATAAAAAAATAAAAAATAAAAAAAATTAAAAAAATTAAAAAAAAAAGTAAGCAGGAGATCCTGAGTTAGAATCTCGGCCGGACACAATTTTTCATTCGCCGAACTTTAAAAAAAAAAAAAAAAAAAAAAAAAATGGATAAGGCGTCGGACTTCGGATCCGAAGATTGCAGGTAAAAAAATAAAAAAAATAAAAAAAATAAAAAAAGGGGACTAAGGCAGTAAAAAAAAAAGGCAGAAACACGAGGGTGCGTCTGCGAGAGGCAACAATTTAAAAAAAAAAGAAAAAAAAAAAAAAGTCGGTAGAGCGCTTGCCCGCGAAGGCAAAGGTCCCAGGTTCGAGTCCCGGTTCCGGCACACAATATTAATCTGCCAGGAAGTTTCATTTTTGGTGGTGTTTATTGTAAGCCTCTTCCAATAAATCGTAAAAAGTTTTAACATTTTCTTTATTTAAACCCAATGCTCTTGAGAAATAAGTGACGCATGGCTTACGAATTGACAGGCTAGATGAATGGCAATTTATAAAAAGATCTGCCCATCTGCTACCAGCTGCGTTGTTCGTGCTCTGCTAAAACAAACGCCGTTCGTTTCAAGTCAGATAACGTATAACCAAAATAACCTTTGTTCAGTGGTCAACAGGTAAGAAACAAGCTCTTCTTCCAGACATAGTCCTAAAACAGAAAGCGTATCTAACTTAGCACCGGCAGTAACAGTTGTAATATGATCTGCTTTCTTACTTAAAGTCTGCACAGTAGAGTGAGGTACCTCATACAGTTTCGCAGCCTTTAGTTTTCCCATTTTTCTCCTTCACAACAGTGATCTCAAAACGGTGTTACGTCTTCCTTTTGCCGTTGGCTTGGTATTTACGCCTGTTACATGGCATCCTGAAAAACAAATCTTAAATAGATTTCAACTTAAGCTATAGGAATATAAATTACAGGAAATCTAAATTTTAGAAATATATATTGTTCCGGACAGTGTGCTGAAAGATGCATATAAGATGAACATTAACAAGAGCAAAACTAGGGTAATGGAGTGCAGTGTAAGAAAATCAGGTGATGCTGAAGGAATTAGATTGGAAAAAGAAGCAATAAAGGAGGTAGATGAGTTTTGTTACTTGGGCATTAAAATAACAAATGATGGTCGCAGTACAGAGGATATAAAATGCAGAATGGCAATGGGTAGAAAAGCGTTTTTGAAAAAGAGAAATTTGTTAACATCGAATATTGATTTAAGCCCAAGGAAGTCCTTTCTGAGGGCATTTGTATGGAGTGTTGTCTTGCATGGTAGTGAAACATGGATGATAAACAGTGCGGACAGGAAGAGGATTGAGGCTTTTGAAATATGGTGCTACAGAAGAATGCTGAAGATTAGGTGGGTGGATCGCGTAACTAATGAGGTGGTACTGAACAGAATTGGGGAGAAAAGGATTTTCTGGCATACCTTGACTAAAAGAAGCGATAGATTGGTGGGACACATTCTTAGACATCAAGGAATTGTGAATTTAGCATTAGAGGGAAGTGTGTGGAGTAAAAATCGCAGAGGAAGACCAAGAGATGGATACAGTAAGCAGATTCAGACAGATGTAGGTTGCCGTTCTTACGTGGAGATGAAGAGGCTTGCTCAGGAGAGCTGCATCAAACCAGTCTCCGGACTGAAGACCACAACAACACAACAACAACAACATATTGTTCCAAATATAGGCTGCCACGTAGAGAAAGTTGTGAGTAACGAAGTCTGTAAATAACTTTTTTTACTGTTGTCATTTTTCGTTTACTTTTAACAGTAACTTTGTGGTCTTTTCTGCCGTTTGCATAAAATTTCCAGTAATATCCTAATATTTTAATGTATTTTGAATAGGGAAGAGGATATTGACTGAGATAGGAGGTAGAGATTGCAGAGAGTCGAGTGGGGAGATGGAAAGAGCCGAAATAAGGATAGATGGGAGGGAGGAGGAAGAGGTAGGCAGAGGCCGAGCAGATCGACAGAGAGCGGATGGGGGGCATGTGGACACAATGCACACAACTAGTGCTTTTCGCAAGGGCAATTTATACGTCTCATCCTCCATAGTCGGTGAACCGTCTGACATGTATGTTTAGGCAGAAATCGGACACACAAACAAAATATTGCCAATCCACAGGCTTTACAATAGCTAATCACTTTCCGAGAAAAACTACCTTTTTCTAACTTTGCTGTGGCTAAGAAGAATAAAAGGAACGCAAAGTAGCTTATATATTTATTTGATTTATTGGATGACTCTATGTTCCTAACAGTTTTTCTTTTATTTACTTTCCCGCTACTTTCATATCCGAATCAGCCACAGCGAAGCATGGACTTCTGCTGGTTAATACAAAATACTGCCTAATGCAGTTTAACTGCAAACTGAACTAACAGGAACAGAACGCAGAACATTGTTTTAAGTGATCTCAGTCGTCTTTGTGATAGAGGTCTCGATGCATTAGCTTTATGATCAACGCCACAACTCGAAACCGTGGTGGCTAACGAAACATAAGTAAGGACAACCGAAAGGAACTATGCTGTTCACTGACGATTTTCAGTTTAGTGTAGAGTCCTAAATGTCCCGTCTACATCGATAATTCAACCTCGAATATATTAAAACCGTGTTGTATTACTGATAATATTCAGTGAACTGAAATTATTTTCCAGTCACAAATATCTTCAGATACTGAAATAGGAGTAATTCGCAATGGTAATCTATTAAGGTAATAATTATTTTGACACATAAATGAACTTTTCCATCATAATATTCCTAGGCAGGTGCCGACATGGTAGTACATCCTCGAACAAATAACTTTAAACCAGAGGTTGTTCAATGCGGCACTCATCGTGCACGAAGCTATCACAAAGTTATTCGACATGCACTGAAAACTGTATCCTCATTTGCTTATAATGACGAAAATTTCTTCATCGATCATGCAATGCCTTGCTACGTTCAAATGTTTGTATAGCTTATGGGACTTAACTATGGGGTCGTCAGTCCCTAAACTTACAAACTACTTATGAACTAGCTAACACCAAGGACGGCACAAATATCCATGCCCGAGGGCGATTCGAACCACCGACCGTAGTGGCCGTGCAGACCGTGACTGGAGCGCCTCAATCCCCTCGGCCACCGCGGCCGGCACTACGTTCTCAATCAGTTTTTTTATTCTGTCGACATGCTGAAGTTGGAAGCTGGTATAGCAGCTTTTCCAACCATGAGAATTCAATTTAATTTGTACAGGTTGAGCTACTTGTATGGGTTTAATGATCATCTGTACTATATTCAACACTTAAATGACAGCAGGGCAATCTGTAATACCTATCAGAATGATATCTTACAGTTTTTAGGTTTGAAATAATCAGCCAAAATACAGAAATAAATCTTTAATATTATCCGTATGTGTCTAAGCATAGGAAATAAGATAAACGAAAAGAGCTAGTTTTGCACAAGATGGAATTTTGTTTCTTAAATTAAATCTGCACTTGATCTTAGTAATCACAGTTTACTTAATCTTCGTTCAGGATACGATTTAATCCACTCTTATCTTAATTTTGTTTCTTGAAAGCCTTCAGATATAATTGATTGCATAAAATAATACAACATTGCGCCTTTCACCTTTTCTCACGTATAACAGGGACGCGTACCAGGAACTAATTCATGATTTCAGGAGTTTTGATACTTTATTCAGAACTTCACACAATAAATTAATACTATTATGGCAGATCAAGGAACTTTTGTTGAGTTCTCTATTAAATATCAAAGTCACATGACACTGTTTTTCAACACGGCCGCCAAGCCTTTGTAAACAGAAACAACAGTCCACTTTGACGTAGAGCCATTTGAGAGCACTTGAGTGAAGGTCTTCCGCGTCACAAAATCTTTCTAGATGTTCTGTCAGCCTTGCAAAAACAGATGAAAATCACATTGTAGGATGTCTAGACTACGAGACGTACGCTCTCAAACGTCCCATTAAAAACGGTGAAATAATGATTGTATTATGCGCAGCACGCGGCAAAGAACAAAGCCTTCGGTTAATTTTCCGCGTTTCTCCTTCGTTAAGGCCGGAAATTTCTCGTCTTTGTGATCAGCTGACAGTAAGAATAGGCTATGAACGTGTTCGAGAAACTCGCGACGCCATGGCCAGTTCTGGAGAAATTCTCGCGTCCTCTAGAGTTCGACAGCGTTGCGCTAGCTGAAGGTTCGGCGAAAACAATCTGCAAGGAAGCAACGAGGCAGGGCAGTCGTTATCGTTATCTTCCGTACGTGCAAGGAAGAATTTCAAACATTGCTCTCAAGCACATGACTTTATTTGTATTGAATTAGCAATAGTCGTAGAATTTTTCGCAGAGGAAACAGTCATGGGTCAAGTATTAATTAAAACACCTATTTCGCACGAAAGGAAAACATTCTTGTAGAAGAAAGTACTATCAGATTGTTTCTCAAAAGAAAAAAATCATAGGACTATTTTTAAAACACGTATCTCAATGTTGTTGTTGTGGTCTTCAGTCCGCAGACTGCAGCTCTCCACGCTCCCCTGTCCTGTGCAAGTCTCTTCATCTGGGAATACGTTCGGCAACCTACATCCTTTTGAATCTGCTTACTGTATTCGTCCCTCGGTCTCCCTCTACGATTTTTACCCCACACACTTCCTTCTAAGGCTAAGTTGACAATTCCTTGAAGTCTCAGAATGTGTCCAACCAATCTATCCCTTCTCTAGTCAGGATATGTCAGAAACTCCTTTTCTCCCCGATTCGGTTAAGCACCTCCTCATTCGTTACGTGATCTACCCATCTAATTTTCATTATTCGTCTGTAGCACCACATTTCAAAAGCTTCTATCATCTTTTTATCTCAACTCCTTATCGTCCACGTTTCGCTCCCACACATTGCTGCACTCCAGACAAATGCTTTCAAAAAGGACTTCATAACATTTAAATTAATATTGGATGTTAACGAGTTTCGCTTCTTTACAAACGCTTTTCTTCCCATAGACATTCTGCATTTTATATCTTCTTTCCTTTGGCCATCAGAATTTATTTTGCTACCCAAATATCAAAATTCATCTACTACTTTTATTGTCTCATTACCTAATCAAATTACTTCAGCATCGTCTGATTTTCTGACATTACATTCCATTACCTTCGTTTTACTCTTTATTTCAAGACACTGTCCATTCCATTCAATTGCTCTTCCAGATCCTTTGCGGTCCCTGACAGAATTACTAAGTCGTCAGCAAATCGAAATGTTATTATTTCTTCTCCCTGCACTTTAATGCCCTCTCCAAATTTCTCCTTCCATTTATTCACTGCCTGCTCAATGTACAGATTGAACAACATTGCGGGAAGGCTACTACCCTCTCTTTCTCAATTCCCAACCTCTGCGTCCCTTTCTTGTCCTTCGACTCTAATAACCGCTGTCTGGTTTTTGTATAGGTTGAATATAATAGTTCTCTAATTTTCACAGTTGTCTGCACTTGCTTTCTTTGGAATTGGAATTACGATATTCTTCTTGAAGTCGGAGGGTAGTTACCCTGTCCCATACATCTTCCATACCAGGTGATACAATTTTTTTCACGACTGGCTCTCCTAACGATATCAGCAGTTTAGACGGAATATTATCTGCTCCAGGGGCCTTGTTTTGATTCAAGTCCTTCAGCGCTCTGTGAAATTCTTCAAAAATGTTCAAATGTTTGTATAGCTTATGGGACTTAACTACGGGTCATCAGTCCCTAAGCTTACAAACTACTTATGAACTAGCTTACACTAAGGGCGGCACAAATATCCATGCCCGTGGGGGGATTCGAACCCCCGACCGTAGTGGCCGTGCAGACCGTGACTGACGCGTCGCAGTCCCCTCGGCCACCGCGGCCGGCGTCGAATTCTTCTCTGAGTATCATATCTCCTATCTCATCTTCCTCCACTTCGTCTTCCATTTCTAGAATACTGCCTTCAAATTTATTTCCTTTGTACTGGCTTTCCGTCTGATATTCATACAGCTGCTTTTCTTGTCTCCAAATATCTCTCTTTTTCCTATAGGCGGTATCTATCTTTCCCCTAGTTATGCATTCTTCTACGGTTCTGCATTTGTCTCTAGCCACTCCTGCTTAGCCAGTCTGCACGTCCTGTCAATCTCATTTTCCAGACGTTTATACTCCCTTTTTCCTGTTTCACTTGCTGTATTTTTCTAAGAGATTTTGAGAGTTTGTTTAATCAAAATGTTTGTGCCCGCTACTTTATTCGCAATCTACACTACATCGGTTATCCACACCGCAGCAGAACTGTCTCTGCAGGACAGGACACCAAAAACATGTACCCTCTTACAACAGTGCCATGGTCTTGGCTTGGGACGATATATGTAACTTCTGGTTTGAAGCCATTACGGAAATTTGTATTACTTGTTTTCTGTTTTCCCTAGCAATACAATCGCCTTTTCATTGTTTTAAGGTACTGTGTGTCCTTCAGTTCACAGATACTGATGTAAATAGTTGCACATGACAATTAGAATGAATACCTGAAATATTTCGTGCTTTGCATGGAAAAACGGAACTGTGGACTGTAGATTCTCAAAATGTGAAAACACACCTCTGACCAGGACCGTTGCGAGGGTGTAGAGGTCATCATGTACGTACCTCTTCATGCGGGTATTCTCCGATGAAATTCGTCTCAAGTGGTCCTGCACAATTTCACTGGTGTCCACCCCTACAACACTAGAGGGAGAAATGACCTTTATTGCCCTTTACTAAGACCGCCAGTGACACAGGAAGGAGTTAAAAAGGCAGCAACAAAAATCTTGAGCAAGACTGCAGTTCAGTAACAGTAGAGTATATATTTTTCTAGATTAAACAGCACGCAACCAGTTGCGTTAAGATGGGTTTAATTAAAACACACTGTATTAAATTGGGCTCACCTGTAGACGGGGATACCGTCCGTCAGCTTTAACCCGTGAGGTCATCGCAGCGCGGTAGTTAGCAGGTGCATGCGTGTTTGTAGAAGGCGTGAGTGATTATGTGGTGGTTGAGTTAAAGACGATAGTTTGTTTACAATCAAAACAGATTAATATTTTGTGTGTAAAAA
This sequence comes from Locusta migratoria, assembly GCA_026315105.1. NCBI lineage: Eukaryota > Metazoa > Arthropoda > Insecta > Orthoptera > Acrididae > Locusta > Locusta migratoria. The sequence continues at coordinate 238,514,312 of CM048744.1, forward strand.
GTGATCTGTAGCTTCTCTCTGATGGTTGAGTGTAGGTTAACCGAGAGATATTTTTTTCGTATGTGAGCGCCGAAGGCGCGAATTTTTGAGCTTAAGACCTGTGATCGATGATACATTCTGTTATCTATAATAACTACAGATTATTTGTATCTTCAATACAGAACTATTAAGATATGCCGTACACTGATTTTCCGACATCTTGATGACGTCATGGGTCAAAGCAGACGGGTGGTATCCCAGTTATGCCTTAAATTGATAGTATTTAGCGACTTGCAACAAACTTTAAACATAATTTGAAACCTTTATTATACGTTTTCTCGCTGACAGCCATATCAAAATGATAAAAGTTTGTCGCTTACTACATATTCGCTGTTCCTGGAGTAAAACTATGATGTTACAATTCATAATTCATACACTACAAATTGTACTCGCAGGATATTTTGCAGATAGTATACACACATACAGCTGAATGTACTTTAGAAATTATATCACAGCACGACACATAGCTCATGAGATAAGTGCACATAAACAGTAACGTACATGGAAAGCCACTCTAGCATCAGATTTTAATCTATTACTTGTGTAGTACTAACTGTATACGCAACTGATTTTTACCGATATACAGAACTTATACAAATGTATATATACCTTAAAATTATACAATTATACAACATGTAATCAAATAAATATGAGATTATATATACTGTGATGGGTAAAAAGCTTTCACATCTTGCACACTTCTGTATTACCGTCTGCTTAAGAAAATTTCTGAAAGATGAGAGTGCTGCTGACAAATTTGAACCAACTTGGATTGTGTAGCGCACACGGCTGCAGACAAAAGCAATAGACTGCTATAGAGCTACAAGGAAAGTAGAATGTGAAACAGTGTACATCCAAACAGTACCCAATATTTCCGATAGATCTACCTTTTAAATCAAATGTTCAAATGTTTGTAGAACTTATGGGACTTAACTACGGGGTCATCAGTCCCTAAGCTTACAAACTACTTATGAACTAGCTAAGACTAAGGACGGCACAACTATCCATGCCCGAGGGGGGATTCGAACCCCCGACCGTAGTGGCCGTGCAGTCCGTGACTGGAGCGCCTCAGTCCCCTCGGCCACTGCGGCCGGCAGATCTACCTTTTAACTCCAAGAGACCGCAGTTTCCAGTGAAACTTTCATTTTTATAAAGATTAATAAATGGCATGGCAATCTATTAAATACTGCGGAGTGGTTTTGACTTTTCAATGCCAGAACTGGTAAGCCTCTCCCAAGCCGCGGGCGAGTGGCCGAGCTGTCTAAAGCGTTTCGCTTCGGAGCGCGCGGTTACTCGCCGTGGAGGTTCGAGTCCTCCCTGGGGCATGGGTGTGTGTGTGTTTTCCTTAGGTTAGTTTATCTAGGTTTAAGTAGTTTGTAAGCGATGGACTGATTACCATGTAGTTTGGTCCGATAGATTTACAAACATTTATTTAAGCGTCTCCCAATTATTCCCAATTTGGGATCCCCTTTTGCCCCACCATCAACTTGTCTGGTAATTGGCTGAATAGATCCGTGACTCTTTATGGGCCGCATCGCAAACAACCCGCTCCACTCCTCGGAGTGAAGAATGAAAAGAATACGTTTTTTATCATTTATTTATTTATTTATTTTCACGTTTCAATGTTTCTCACACGGACAGTTTTATGTCGCTTGCCCAGGGGTGGGTTCACCAAAGAATTTAATTATAGTAGCCCCATGACAAGTAGCAACAAATATTGTTTGTAATCAAGTATTTAGTTAAAAGAATGAATGAATTTTACATCCATTTGTATTTTAATTGCCACATTTACTTGTTTTGATACTGCCCTTACAATTTTGTATTTTATGCAAGATGGCCTTATTTCATATATATTCTCCCATAAATATAACAAGTTTTTAGTAAACAGAAGACGGACAGTGAGAGAAGCGATGGGAGAAGTACTAACTCAAGGCTGGAATAAATAAAAATCCGAGCAACTCCAGAGGCATTCCGCCGTCAGTTCTTTGCTGTTGTTGCAGAGTACACGGGATACGACATAGTCTATACGGACGGATCGTTGGCTCCTGGTCGTGTTGGCTTTGCCTATGTCCATGGCGATCACGCCGAGCAGCGGTCTCTGCCAGATGGCGCAGTGTTTACACTGCAGAACGCTGGTCACATCGACATCCCGAACAACGAACGAGCTGATAAGCTCGCTAAACAGGCTGTCCATGCGTCTGTATTAGAGACTGGCATCCCGACTTCTGATCTCCAGTCTGTGCTGCACCATAGAGTACTTGAGCTATGGGCCGCTGAGTGGCGTAGACTGAGCCATCCCAACAGACTCAGGGCAATAAAGGAGACCACGGCTGCTGTGTGGCACTCCTCCATGCGGGCCTCTCGCTGGGACTCGTTGGGGCTCCGCATTGGCCACACTTGGCTGACCCACGGCCATCTCCTCCGCGGTGAGGACCCGCCGCGTTGTCGTTGTGACTCTTCCTTGACGGTGGCCCTGCGGCGGGGTTTTAACTTTACTGCAATTTTATCTGCAGTTTTACGTAACGATGCCATAATGGCTGACTCTGTTTTAGGTTTTATTCGCGACAGTGGTTTTTACAACTCTATATGAAGCTTTGCTTCAGCCCATTGTATTCATTTCTCTTGTCAGTATGTCCTCCGCTGGAAGGTTTCCTTGTGTTGCCCCGTGGCTGACACTATTTTAATTTCATGGTCGGTGAACCACGAACTCCGGCTTTGTCGTTCCATTTCCACACTTGTTTGCTATTTCCATGTCATCGTCTCCTTTCGTGTTGTCTCCTGCCATGTTGTCTATTGTCGAATTTGCTGATATTTTATTGATTGAGTGGGATTTTCTTCCCGTTGCAGTTTTCACTCTGGGTGACTTTTTCAGTATTTCCACACTTACTATCTCGCCATTTGAAGGAATGGAGGACTGATGACCTTCGCAGTTTTGTCCCCCTAAAACACCAAACCAACCAACCAACCAGGTTTTCAGCTAGTTTTATTTATAAAGAAATACGCCGTACAAATATGAAGACGGCATTTTATTGCACATCATCTATACTAAAAGCTTGTAAAGTATGTAGTATTCCTCCTGAAGAACTTGGTACAGATGTGGAATACACGCGCCACGACAGCTGTGCCTCCCTGCAGACAGAGTCGTGGTTCGCAGCTGACGGTGCGGCAGGAGGCGGCAGCGTAACAAAGGCTGCATAGGGGGCAACGACACTAGCTGAGCTCACACTACCACACTGCTCAAGACGCAGTCGCCGCCACACCACACAAAACTTCATAGCGACATCCCCTACAGGCGCAATACTTTCCACCCACAATCCACAATATACGTACGTACGTTTCAGAATTTTCTGTGCTCGCCATAGTTAACTTTTGTGGTGGTATCGCGATCTATCGGCGATTGGAATGTTGCCGTTATCAGTGGTAGACGTAGGGTTACCAATTTTTCAAAATAAAAAACCGGAGGGAGGGGGGTTTTACAGAGAATCTTTATTTCGACCACAATAGCTTCTTTTTTACAAAATTTTCAAAGTAAAAACCGGGGGGGAAGGGGTGTATTACAGATAAACTTTATTTCAACCACAACAGATTATTAATCAAATTCTTCCCGGGTTTCCAGCCGGATCATTCTGTTCAAATTCAAATGTTCAAATGTTTGTAGAACTTATGGGACTTAACTACGGGGTCGCCGGCCGCGGCCGCGGTGGCCGAGGGGATTGAGACGCTTCGAGTCACGGTCTGCACGGCCACTACTGTCGGGGGTTCGAATCCCCCCTCGGGCATGGATATTTGTGCCGTCCTTAGTTGTAGCTAGTTCGTAAGTAGTTTGTAAGTCTAGGGACTGATGACCCCGTAGTTAAGTTCCATAACCTTAACAAACATTTGAACTACGGGGTCATCAGTCCCTAAGCTTACTTACTACTTATGAACTAGCTAAGACTAAGGACAGCACAAATATCCATGCCCGAGGGGGAATTCGAACCCCCGACCTTAGTGGCCGTGCAGACCGTGACTGGAGCGCCTCAGTCCCCTCGGCCACCGCGGCCGGCTGGCCGCCATCATCAGGTGACGAAGCTAAGCCGCTCTCACGGCAAGATCGGCTTAGCTTCCTCACCTGATTATGGCGGCCAGCTGGACCGCGGAAATATTGTGTTCAGATGTCAGAACGATCCGACTGGAAACCCGTGAAGAATTTGATCAGTTAATACGCCGGGAAAGTCTACACAGCCACACAACAGATTATTTTCTTACAAAATCATATTTCTGACTTACTCGAATTTTCTTTAGTAATTCTTTGTTGGTTTTGATATTGTCATAGAACTGAGAGCAAGAGATATCTTTGTAGTTGTAACTGATGATCAACAAATCCCTTACAGATTGTACAAACATTCGATTTCTTTCATCAGTTAATTGTATATTTAATAATGAAAATACCCTTTCAACAGCGGCATTGTGGTTAGGGATTGCGAAAAATTACTGAACAGTTTTTAAAAGTTCTGAATATTCATCTCTTGAACGATGATTCATGAACTCAAGCCATCTATCAGATACAGTTTTTTCCAAAAATGTTGGCCCAGTTTTTACGCGAGTTACCTAATCAAACAATTTAATGTCATTCACAATAACTTTTCTGTTTCTCAAGTAGGCAACAATATTTTCCACACTTTCCCAATCCACTTACTTGTTTAGAGTTAACCGACTGAATACAAAATGTTCAAATGTTTGTATAGTCTATGGGACTTATCTACGGGGTCAGCAGTCCCTAAACTTACAAACTACTTACGAACTAGGACAGCACAAATATCCATGCCCAAGGGGGGATTCGAACCCCCGACCGTAGTGGCCGTGCAGACCGTGACTGGAGCGCCTTAGTCCCCTCGGCCACCGCGTCCGGCGACTGAATACAGTTAATTCCTCATAGTGCCACATCCACGTACTAATGTAATCACTACATACAGTATAAAAAGCGTTCATGTCTTTCCTGAACATGTGAGCAACCTGGTCATTCTCACATTTAGAGATGACAGCGCTTACTTTTAGTGGAACTAAGTTATTTTTACCTCTCTTGTAGACTTGACACAGTATCAGAGAGGACAGATACACTTCTAAGACAGTCTTTCTCTACCTTCAATGCGTAATATTTGTTTGTGTAGGTAACTGGAGACACTATGTAGAAACTTGTATCTATGCCGTGTACCGCGACAGACGATACTCATCTAGTTGTCAGCTTGTTTTTATCTCTCCAGTTTTACTCCGTCGAATCACGCTTGACACCACAGAACAACAGTTTGACGCGCAGGACCAAAAAGTCTGGGGATTTTTTACTGTTTTGGATGTTTGCAACCGGGGGGTTGAAACAGAGCTTAAAAACCAGGTGGACCCCGAAAAACCGGATGATTTGGTAACCCTAGGTAGACGACGCTCTTGATAGTCGCGCACTAACTTAGAGTAGGAATATCTGTCTTTCTAAATTCACCTTTATTAACAGTATGTCTAACGTTGATTTTTTAAGTTCGATTTAGTTTTATGTCCGGTTCGCTTTCCAAATTGCAATGCTGAAGACTTTATTCCCAACTCTAAGCGGAGAAAGCCGTACACGGGAAATTATTTGTTCAAGCTAGCGTTTGACTGATTTCACTGCCACGAAGTAGTACATTATCTCTGGTCGTGTAACGGTCAATTATCTGATACACACGCAATATTTGACGGTGTATTTCTTGCTAGAACACAACCTACCGTCTATGTTAGTACTTCACTTCTTATCACTTTAAGAATATCTCTTTGGTATTCAGCTTTAATATTAGCGTCACAGTTTTTGATAGTTTTAGATCCTATCATCAAACCAATGAGTTTATAAATCAAAGATAATAGCTTTCGACGAATTAGTTTAAGTACTGCCATCGAGATTTCACGAAGGCAGTGGTTAATAGCCGAAATACTAATAAAAACAAGTCACTTTAAATGAAATCACATATATTGACACCTTAAGTAATGATTATTATAAGTGAGTTCTATCATTGATGATATCTAGTCCCTTCTCTATATTCACACGCAGTTAAGTTCGTCACAGTCAGGTCCCTATGTTTTTCACACTACGAACGGTCACTGAATTATGGTTTGTAGTTATTTAGAATTCACTGATTAATAATCTCTGCCCCAATAGCTAGCTCAGTATTTTAGCACTAAAGTCCGTTTTGAGTTAAAGTCCAAATCATTTGAATTAGGTTTTAAAAAGTACGATATTAATTTATTTACCGTTGTAACTATCGAAGATATTCTTTCGTAGTAAACTGTACTTGTAACCACGATCTATCACAAATGTAGTTTGCCGGCGCAGTGCCGGCCGCGGTGGCCGAGGTGACTGAGGCGCTCTAGTCACGGTCAGCACGGCCACTACGGTCGGGGGTTCGAATCCCCCCTCGGGCATGGATATTTGTGCCGTCTTTAGTCTTAGCTAGTTCATAAGTAGTTTATAAGCTTAGGGACTGATGACCCCGTAGTTAAGTCCCATAAGTTGTACAAACATTTGAACATTTTTGAACCGGCGCAGTGGCCGAGCGGTCTGTGGCGCGCCAGTCACAGTCTGCACGGCCGCCACGGTCGGGGGATGGAATCCTCCCTCGGGCATGGATGTTTTGTCGTCTTTAGTATAAGGTAGTTCATAAGTAGTTTGTAAGTTTAGGGACTGATGACCCAGTAGTTAAGTCCCTTGAGCTTAACAAACATTTGAACAAATGTAGTTTCGCGAAAGTCTACTAGCAAATCGCGAACTATTGCAATACATATTATCTCAACGATTTCTATAACCAAGAGACCTTAACATAGTCCCTTATATAGCCTATTTTATTTAGCTGTAATCTCCATGACTAAAGCTCCGCCTTACTTTGCATCTAGCACTACTCTTATTTATATTACAAAAATTTTGATAAATTGATCTCCCTTTCTGAAATATCTCCTTTTCTTCTTTTAAAAAAATATAAATAAATTTCATTTTATAAATTTTAACTGATTAAAAGTCCAATTTCAACCGATGGGGTTATACCTTGTACTGCTTAATGCGGTACAGAAAAAGAGATAGCAATCAAAACAGCTTCAGGTCGTCTCAAATGGATATAAACAGGTCCTGCATGCTTTCGAGGGTATCTTATAAAAAATTCCTGCTAAATATGTTTGGAGTATGCAGTATTGCAGCCTACTGTAAACTGTTTGCAAAGGTAAAAATACATTGCGTAGACTTTGCGTCTACGCTCATGCATAAAGGTAAAAAAAAAAAAAAAAAAAAAAAAAAAAAAAAAAAAAAAAAAAAAAAAGCTAGCGTGTATTAAATTCAGAGTAGGTACTGTCTGCCACCGTAGTCTAGTGGAAAGCATGGTGGGCTACCACGCAGGGGGCCCAGGTTTAATTCCCGGTCAGGTCGTAGATTATTTCCGCTAGGGTACTAGGTGTTGTGTCGTCGTCGTCGTCGTCGTTATTATTATCATCATCATCATGATATCATCATCATTAACACGCAAGGTGCCGAAGTGGCGGCAGCCAAAAATACTTGCACCAGGCAGGCCGAAGACGATGCCAATTGGGGTCTAACGCCAACAAATACCACACGGAATCATCATAGAGATATCGAAACTAACTAAAAATTAAGGTTAAAACTATATCTAACAATTGCTATTGCTGTGGGTATGCTGAATAAGTCGCAAAACATTTTCATAGCAAACATTCTTTAATGGCACGTTTCGGAAAAGCCATCAGATTTGTGTCTGTTGGTGACTTCATCCACTCTCACGCAGGATACCTTTACGTCGATGTTACAAGCTGTTTGTGTCAGGGAATGTGCAGACTACCTGAACATGTCCATGACACAAACAGCTTGTAACATCGACGTGCCGGCCGCAGTGGCTGAGGAGACTGAGGCGCTCCAGTCACGGTCTGCACGGCCACTACGGTCGGGGGTTCGAATCCCCCCTCGGACATGGATATTTGTGCCGTCCTTAGTTCATAAGTAGTTTGTAAGTTTAGGGACTGATGACCCCGTAGTTAAGTCCCATAGACTTTACAAACATTTGAACATTTTTTAACATCGACGTAAAGGTATCCTCTGTGAGAGTGGATGAAGTCACCAACAGACACAAATCTGATGATCGAATCTCCGAAACGCGCGATTAAAGAATGTTTTGCGACATATTCAGCACACCCCCAGTACTACCAATTATTCTAAGTATGATCGCCTGCCTCTATCGCGATGTTGTGGCAATTACAGTACAACTATATCTGATTGCGTTCTCGCCGTATTGATTTCTCATCGTGCAGAGAACCCGCTCTGTGTAGAGAACTTGCAGGCAGTTAAACAAATTACTTTCACTCGGTTTTAAGACAACTATTCTGTGAAATTAATTGATATTGCACATCGTACAATGTCGTATCTTTCCTCTACAAATGATTGAATTTCCTTTATTCGCCATACCCTGTACACGAATGTGCTGAAGCAAAACTATCTCTTTTAAAAATCTTAGAAAAATGGGGAACTATTAGTCTTAGTCCTTATTCCGGCTTCATCACCGAAAACTTTTCATGCCAACATGTTCATACTTTTTGTGGTGAAACAGACTATCATACAGTATAGACGGAACAGACATTGTTTGAGATAGTTGCAGTAAAAAAAGATGGAGATAGTAGCAATGAAAGTAAATGAAGTGTGTCCATACATAAAATTAGGGGATGTTAAACTCCCAGAAATGTTAATTATCAAAATAAAAAAGCTGCCCACTCCTCCGAGTCTCTATTCTCAGGTCTCAAGTTCCCACAGTGACGGCGTTACAAGGGAGAGGAAACCATCCGCAAGAACACGTCTAGAAAGCAGGCAGTGCCGACAACAGACTGTGAGAAACTAAAAAAAGACAGAGACAGTGCGGCAGAAAGAGACAATGGCTGAGGGACCGTCAAAGCGGCGCAGAGGTGGAACGAAGATAAAGTGACGAAGACAATGACAGACAGGAGAAATTCAAGTGGGAGAAAAGCCGTTGTAATTTATCTCATATTTCAAAGGATTACTTATACATTTCCAAACCGATTAAAGTATTCCCTGCCACGGTGGAGTGGCCGAGCGTTCTAAGGCGCCATGCTGCGGAGCGCGCGGTTGCTCGCAGTCGGAGGTTCGAATCCTCCCCCAGGAATTGGGGGGGGGGGGGGTGTAGTTCAAATGTTTGTACAGCTTATGGGACTTAACTACGGGGTCATCAGTCCCTAAACTAAACTACTTATGAACTACTTACGAACTAGGACGGCACAAATATCCATGCCCGAGGGGGGATTCGAACCCCCGACCGTAGTGGCCGTGCAGACCGTGACTGAAGCGCCTCAGTCCCCTCGGCCACCGCGGCCGGCGTGTATGTAGTCTTTAGCTTAGTTGAAATAAGTTTATGTAGTTTGTAAGCTTAGGGACTAGCAACTATGGAAGTCCCATAAGATTTACAAACATTTGGACATTTTTGAAAATGACTTTCGATTTTCTAAACTAACAATCACAACTGACATTCCTTAAGCTGATACCCTTGCTATATGTATAGATCAAGCGTAATTAGTGATCTCTACAGAACATGGCTGTTGAACTACAGACTTCTGAGCGTGCCGGTCTAAGATTCATATTCTGTTTCTTAACTAATTACAACATGGCTGCTATGAAGTATTACAAGGAAACTAAAAGGAAATGTGTTTCGTTTCCGTACACAAGCGAGTCTATTACTTCGCATATTGACAAATATCAAATCAAGAGGTAATCTAGTTATTATTTGTCACGTAATAACTAATGGAGATTCGTTTGACTAATAACAACACGGCGGACAAAGGAAATTCGTGAGCAAAACATATGAATGTGCAGGTACGCTACAGTTTTATGCTCGGACACCAGAGTTATACATCCAGGTTATACAGAGATCACTAAGCGTAATACATAATTAGCGCGCACTGTATTTTCTTTGCCTTTTCTTCGCATTTCGTTAAGTGCTAGTACGTCGTGCTGACAAATAATGTTGTCAGGTCTAATAAATACAATGCCTAAACAGAAATCCAGGATTTTCGTAATCGTTGCAGATCAAGAATCCTTGCGTCTCTTTGGTGCTCTGCGTTTTCTACAAGGTACGGTTTTTGTACATAAATACCTTCCGCGTCATATGACGCAGTGTTTTGATCTGTGTCATTCATTTCTATTTGATGCAACGCTTTAGTCTCAAGCGATCTACGTCATCTATTTCTGCGTTCTTACTTAAAACTGTTAATATATGAATTAGTTGCTGTTGAATCTTCCGGGTTGATGGTCGTGGTCGAAGGAACATTTCTGCTCCTGACGTTTCGTCCAGAGCTGCGCAGGACATCTTCAGAGGTGCCTCTGGTAGCTGTAGGTCGGGCGTGGGAGAGCGGTATAAATGCTGTCTAAAAGGGGCGCAGCAGAGGTAATCCTTGTCAAAGATAAAACCATAACTTTCGGTAGTCGATAGTCAAGGATAAATGCGTAACTACCTGCTCTGAAGAGCCACTGTCCATATAAGATTCATAGCTTCTTCCTTTTTATTAAAATTATCCCCATATTTGTATATTTCGGTTGCTTCTCTGTTGCCGTGTTCGTCGTTGTAGATAACATTTCCGTTTCGGAAAACTTCATAATTTCCTGATTGAAAAACCTGTTCAACTACAACTGATTTCTCAGTTTTACCTAGTCGGCAAAGACTTTTGTGTTCTGTCCTTTTTGTAGTACCAATATACACTTTTCCACAAGAACACGGAATTTTGTACACCCCAATTGGTGATAAGAGGAGGGCGTTTGTCCTTTACAGATCGGAGTGCCTGACTTACGTTATTTTGTTGGTTTAAAAACCAGTCTGATACCGTGTCTTTGTAAACCTTTCTTATCTGATCCGTAACTGTTTTAATGAATGGGAGAGTGTGTTCTTCCGTCGCTGTGTTTTATAGCTTTTTGTCTACCGTCAGGAGCAGAAATGTTCCTTCAATGCAACCCGAAAGATTCAACAGCAACTATTTCAGTCGGTCGTGAAATACTTCACTGCACAATATATGAATTGATCTTTTTCTAAGCGCTTGCCTCCTGAGTTATGCTCAAAATGCAACTTCCGCAGTAAACAGTTTAATGTGTCAATGTATAGAATCAGATCATTTTTTTTTATTTCCCATTTCTACCTATAGAAACATACGTCTGTCTGTCTCTCTTTGGCCCTTTCCCTCACATGCTGGGTCGGCACTTAGTTAAACGCGGATTTGTCGTGTGTTAATATTTATAGAGTGACCGGATGCCCTTCCTGCCGCCAACATATGCCCTCCAGGAGGAAATGTGTACCCCAAATGTCTGCGCAGAGTGTTATATGTGTTTAAAAGTGTAAAGTGTACGAAATGTTTGTGACTAGCGTAACTGAGGAGGTATTTGGGGATCAGCCTGGTATTCACCTAGTGGATGTGGAAAACCACCTAAAAAAGCACATCCAGGCTGGCCGGCACTTCGACACCTTTCGTTAATCCGCCAGGCGGATTCGAACCGCCGGTCGCGGTGGCCGAGCTGTCTGTGGCGCTCCAGTCACGGTCTGCACGGCCACTACGGTCGGGAGTTCGAATGCCCCCTCGGACATGGATATTTGTGGCGTTCTTAGTACTAGCTAGTTTGTAAGTTTGGGGACTGATGACCCCGTAGTTGACCCCATGTTGTTGTTGTTGTGGTCTTCAGTCCGGAGACTGGTTTGATGCAGCTCTCCACAATACCCTATCCTGAGCAAGCCTCTTCATCTCCACATAAGAACGGCATCCTACATCTGTCTGAATCTGCTTACTGTATCCATCTCTTGGTCTTCCTCTGCGATTTTTACCCCACACACTTCCCTCCAATGCTAAATTCACAATTCCTTGATGTCTAAGAATGTGTCCTACCAATCTATCCCTTCTTTTAGTCAAGGTATGCCAGAAATTTCTTTTCTCTCCAATTCTGTTCAATACCTCCTCATTAGTTACGCGATCCACCCACCTAATCTTCAGCATTCTTCTGTAGCACCATATTTCAAAAGCCTCAATCCTCTTCATGTCCGCGCTGTTTATCGTCCATGTCTCACTTCCATACAAGGCAACACTCCATACAAATGCCTTCAGAAAAGACTTCCTTAGGCTAAAATCAATATTCGATGTTAACAAATTTCTCTTTTTCAAGAACGCTTTTCTACCCATTGCCATTCTGCATTTTATATCCTCTGTACTGCGACAATCATTTGTTATTTTACTGCCCAAATAACAAAACTCATCTACCTCCTTTATTGCTTCGTTTCCCAGTCTAATTCCTTCAGCATCACCTGATTTCCTTACACTGCACTCCATTACCCTAGTTTTGCTCTTGTTAATGTTCATCTTATATGCACCCTTCAGCACACTGTCCATTCCGTTCAAGTGCTCTTCCAGGTCCTCTGCTGTATCTGACAGAATTACTATGTCGTCGGCAAAACGCAATGTTTTTAATTCTTCACCCTGAACTTTAATTCCTTCTCCAAATTTCTCATTGCTTTCCTTTATAGCTTGCTCAATGTACAAATTGAATAACAATGGAGATAGACTACAACCCTGTCTTACTCCCTTTCCAACCACTGCATCCCTTTCATGCCCTTCAACTCTGATAACCGCTGTCTGGATTTGTACAAGTTATAAATAACCTTACGTTCCCTATATTTTACTCCTGCTTGCTTCAGAACTTGAAAGAGTTTATTCCAATCAACATTGTCAAAAGCCTTCTCCAAATCTACAAAAGCTAGAAATGTAGGTTTGCCTTTTCTTAATCTATCTTCTAGGATAAGCCGTAACGTGAGTATTGCCTCCCGTGTTCCTACATTTCTCGTGAACCCAAACTAATCTTCTCCGAGGTCGGCTTCTACCACCTTTTCCATCCTTCTGTATATAATTCGTGTTAATATTTTGCAACCATGACTTATTAGACTGATGGTTCTGTAGTTTTCACACCTGTCTGCACCTGCTTTCTTTGGAATGGGGATTATAACATTTTTCTTAAAGTCTGAGGGTACTTCTCCTGTCTCATACATCTTACGCACCAGGTGAAACAGGTTTGTCATGGCCTTGTTTCGACTTAGGTCTTTCAGGGCTCTGTCAAATTCTTCTCTCAATACAGTATCTCCTATTTCATCTTCATCTACATCCTCCTCCGTTCCTACAATATTGTCTCGGAGTTCATTTCCTTTGTAGAGCCCCTCTATATACTCTTTCCACCTTTCAGCTTTCCCTTCTTTGCCGAGAACTGGTTTTTCATCAGTGTCCTTGATATTCATAGATCTGTTTTTCTTATCTCCAAATGTTTCTTTTATTTTCCTGTAGGCTTTATCTATTTTTCCCCTATTTATACATTCTTCTACATCCTTGCATTTGCCTTCTAGCCACTCCTGCTTAGCCATTTTGCACTTCCTGTCAATCTCATTTCTTAGTCGTCTGTACTCCATTTTGCCTGTTTCATTTACTGCATTTTTATATTTTCTCCTTTCATCGATTAAATTTAGTATCTCCTGTGATATCCAAGGATTTTTAGTAGGTCTTGCCTTCCTACCTATTTTGTCCTCTGCTACCTTCACTATTTCATCTCTCAATTTTACCCATTCCTCTTCTACTGTTTTATTTCCCCCGGTTTTTGTCAATTGTTGCCTAAAGCTCCCTCTGAAATTCATAAGAACCTCACGTTCCTTCAATTTATCCAGGTCCCATCTCCTTATTTTCCTACCTTTTTGTAGTTTCTTTAATTTCAGCCTACAGTTCATAACCAACAAGTTATGGTCAGAGTCTATATCTTCCCCTGGGTATGTTTTACAGTTTAAAACCTGGTTCCGGAATCTATGTCTTACCATTATAAAATCTATCTGATACCTTCCGGTGTCTCCTGGTCTCTTCCACGTATACAACCTTCTTTTGTGATTCTTGAACCAGGTGTTTGTTATAACTAAATTATGTTCTGTGCAAAATTCTACCAGGCGGCTTCCTCTTTCATTCCTTTTGCCCAGACCATATTCACCTACTATCTTCCCTTCCCTTCCTTGTCCTACTACCGAATTCCAGTCTCCCATAATAATTAAGTTTTCCTCTCCCTTAATTGTCTGAATAATTTCCTTTAGCTCCTCATATATTTCTTCGATTTCCTCATCATCGGCAGAGCTAGTTGGCATATAAACCTGTACTACTGTTTTCGGTGTTGGCTTCGTATCTATCTTGACAATGATAATGCGATCACTGTGCTGGTCATAGTAGTTTACCCGCATTCCTATTTTCTTATTCATTATCAATCCTGCTCCTGTGATACTCCCAATTTATTTTGTATTTATAATCCTGTACTCACCTGACCAGAAATCCTGTTCGTCTTTCCACCGAACTTCACTAATCCCCACTATATCTAACTTCAACCTATGCATTTCCATTTTTACATTTTCTAATTTTCCTACTCGATTGAGGGATCTAACATTCCACGCTCCGACCCGTAGAATGCCAGTGTTGTCTTTCCTGATGACCACATCCTCCTGAGTAGTCCCCGCCCGGAGATCTGAATGGGGGACTATTTTACCTCCGGAATATTTTACCCGAGAGGATGCCATCATCATATGTTCATACAGTAGAGCTGCATGTCCTCGGGAAAGGTAACGGCTGTAGTTTCCCCTTGCTTTCAGCCGTTCGCAGTAGCTGTGTGGCAAAGCCACATTAGCTGATGTTTCAAGGCCACCTCAGTCAATCAACCAGACTGTTGCCCCTGTAACTACTTAAAAGGCTGCTGCCCCTTTTCAGGAACCACACGTTTGTCTGGCCTCTCCACAGGTACCCCTCCGCTGTGGTTGCACCTACGGTACGGCTATCTGTAACGTTGAGGCACCAAGCCACCCCACCTCGGCAATGTCTGTGGTTCATGGGAGTGGTAAGTCCCATAAGCTCTACAAATATTTGTTTTTGAATTCGAACCGGGGCTGGTAAGCCTCCCATTCTCGGAAAGCGGTGCGTTAGACCACACGGCTAACCGAGCGGGTCGATAGAAACATATGTAATTTGTAAATTTCAGTACTTTTTATTCTTTATTGCCCAATTTAATAGACGCTGCATTTTTGTTGATACTAAAACAATACACTAAGTGCAAATTCTCCTATTTGAGTAAAATCCTTTAAATTACCTTCAATCAAGATGAATTGTATTTCTCTTATGTAAAGATATTCAGTATGTTGCATTTTCCGTAAAGGACAATGTCTGAACACCCTGAAAATATGCTGCATGTGTCTGCGTCGACATGATAAAGAATTCAGCACAGGCGCACATAGAGGAAACAGATGGCCGTGTGGACGTAATGGAATTGTTACTTCATGCTTCAGTGTGTCTCTTAGAAGACAGCGAGCGTCTTTCCGCAATTCCACTAAGGAAAAATAGTTGCCTATGCGGATTGCTGATTGTGCTTCAAAGAAGTCATGTCGGACCAAGCAACTGTGATGCGAATGTACAATCGCTGCTTTGAGGAGGGAACAACAGACCGACGGGACCGACTGCACCCAACTCGTTGCTTCGTTGCACGTGAAGACAGGCACACTGTGCGCGTGGCAGTAATGGATCGCTCTGTCACATCACGAATCGTATCACAACAAATTAAGACTCTAGCGCAACAAGCAGAGTCCACGAATACCACTCCACGTCGTTGTCAGCAGAGTGGACTACGCGCAAGCCGTCCATTGCTGCGTTTACCACTACACTACTGGCCATTAAAATTGCTGCATCAAGAAGAAATGCAGATGATAAACGGGCATTCATTGGGCAAATACATTATACTCGAACTAACATGTCATTACATTTACACGCAATTTGGGTGCATAGATCTTGAGAAATCAGTACCCCTGTACAACCACCTCTGGCCGTAATAACGGCCTTCATACGCCTGAGCATTGAGTCAAACAGACCTTGTATGGCGTGTACAGGTACAGATGTCCATGCAGCTTCAACACGATACCAAAGTTCATCAAGAGTAGTGACTGGCGTATTGAGCCAGTTGTTCGGCCTCCATTGACCAGACGTTTTCAGTTGATGAGAGATCTGGAGAATGTGCTGGCCAGGGCAGCAGTCGATCATTTTCCGTATCCAGAAAGGCCCGTACAGGAAATGCAACATGCGGTCGTGAATTATGCTGCTGAAATGTAGAGTTTCGCAGGGATCGAATGAAGGGTAGAGCCACGGGTCACAAAACATCTGAAATGTAACGACCACTGTTCAAAGTGCCGTCGATGAGAACAGGAGGTAACCGAGACGTGTAACCAATAGCACCCCATACCATCATGCCAGTATCGCGATGACGAATACACGCTTCCGATGTCACCAAACAGAACCTGGATACATCAGAAAAAATGACGTTTTGCCATTCGTGCACCCAGGTTCGTCGTTTCGTACACCATCGCAGGAGCTCCTGTCTGTGATGCAGCGTCAAGGGTAACCGCAGCCATGTTCTTCGAGCTGATAGTCCATGCTGCTGCAAACGTCGTCGAACTTTTCTTGCAGATGGTTGTTGTAAACGTTCCCATCTGTTGGCTCGGGGATCGAGACGTGACTGCACGATGCGTTACAGCCATGCGGATAAGATACCTGTCATCTCGACTACTAGTGATACGATGCCGTTGGGATCTAGCACGGCGTTTCGTATTGCCATCCTGAACCCACTGAGTCCATATTCTGCTAACAGTCATTGGATCGCGACCAAGGCGAGTAGCAATATCGCGATACGATAAAGCGCAATCGCGATAGGCTACAAACGGATCTTTATCAATGGGAAACGTGATGGTACGCATTTATCTCTCCTCCTTACACGAGGCATCACAACGTTTCACCAGGCAACGCCGGTCAACTGCTGTTTGCTTGTGACTAATCAGTTAGAAACTCTCCTCATGTCAACACGTTGTAATGTCGTCACCGGCGCCAGCCTTCTGTGAATGCTCTGAAGAGCTAAACATTTGCACATCACAGCATCTTCTTCCTGTTGGTTAACTTTCGCGTCTGTAGCATGTCCTCTTCGTGGTGTGGCAATTTTAATGACCAGGAGTGTGTTTGTGTGTTAACGCCAAAGGCGTTTGCCCCGGTAATGGTGTAATAACGGCGCACGTGGTCATTCAAATGGAACGATATTGTTTCTACCGATGAATCCCGATTCTGCCTGCAGCATCACGATGGTGGGATCACACCTGGGGACACCGCGGTGAGAGACTACTGAAGTGTTGCATTATACGTCGCCATACTCGTCCTCCTCCAGGTATTGATGCTGGGGTGGTACTGGATTCATCATCAGTGGCGGCTTTCGCTTCAGTTGACTGGGAGTTCACTTTCTTCTTTGACTGTAGGATCTTTCGGCGCCGTCTCTATATGCCGTCGGCCTCCAAGGAGGACAATTTGGCACACCTCTGCGAGCGGCATCAGGGGAAAACGCACCGGTTTGCCTCCCCCATTCCCCTTAGATATATTTCGTATTTTCGTTACAAGATCTGCAGAATGTTTTACCTCGGCTTATTTGCGCTTGCTTAAACTCGAGCTGAGGTATCGGCCTACCAAGCTTCTTTATTTCAAACTTTTATTCTAAGCTTAAAACTAAGTAATTTGTTTTATAAAATGCATTTTTTTTAAAAAACCATCAGCTGTTTATTAAAACCTTAGACATCTACCAGTTTCGGTCATAGACCATCTTCATGGATTAAAAGGTGTTAAAACAGAATGGTAAAATGCATCAAAGAAAATACATCCAACTGAGATAAACAGGAGTCAGTATAACATAAAAGGTGAGAACAGTCTATATCTTGATATAGACTGTTCTCACCTTTTATGTCATGTTTGACTGATAGATTTTTATCTAAGATGACCACAGTAAATCTTTTACACTTTTAGTTATACTGACTCCTGTTTATCTCAGTCGGATGTATTTTATTTGATGCATTTAACCATTCTGTTTTAACACCTTTATATCCATGAAGATGGTCTATGACCGAAACTGGTAGATGTATAAGGTTTTTAATAAACAGCTGATGGTTTTAAAAAAATGCATTTTATGAAATATATTACGGCTGTTGACACTCGCCTCACCAAAGCATTCTAAGTAATTTGTTTCTAAAAGATACTAAACGTTGTTCATTTTTGTTTGATAATAAACATCAAGAACATAACACGAATTACATCGGAGTTTTGGTTGATTATCGATATAAAACGTTTGGTTCCGATCTAACTGTCTGACATCTGCATTTCACTTGCGAATTTCCGCACCTTGTAGATATCTAAATCATTTTGCAGTCGCTATTGCTTTTAATCTTCTGGTGACTTCACTAACCGATAAGCGAAAGCTTCATGCACGAGCAGTCTGAGGGAGCTACTCAAATTGCCTCCTAAATAGATTAACAAAGTTAGGCACAGCAGCGGCCCTATAACACTTCCCTGGGGAACGCCAGATATCATTTCTGTTTCACTCGATGTCTTCCCGCCAATAACAACGTACTGTATCCGTTTTGACAGGAAATCGGTAATCCAGTCGCGCAATATTCCACAAGCAGGCAATTTGATTAGAAACCGCTTTGTGAGTAAATACAGAAATACGGAATCTATTTCAGATCCCTTGTCGATAGCACTGATCACTTCCTGTAAGTAAAGGGCTGGTTGGGTTTAACAAGATCGATACTTTTTGAATCCGTTGCACTAATCACCCATAATTACGTCTCTGAAGTGTTGGCCCAACATATGATCGATGGTTGAGAAACGAGTAGCCCGGGCTTCACCCAGCAATGGCTTCAACGCCGGTATCTCATCTCACTCACTTCACATGGCTTATTTTCAATCATGTATATGAATTTTCTGTCGTATATCTGGTCCTCTATTGTGTGGACAGCAGTGTATTGGAGTATTGCACAACAATCAGTACTATCATTGATAAGCCACACCAATAAAGAAATCTGTTAATCAAACTCAGTGAATACTATGCAGTAATCATAGTCCCTAAACCATACTACCTTATACTAAAAACAACACACATATCCGAGGGAGCAGTTGAACTTTTCGACGGCGAACGGCCGCGTGCACCCCAGCAAGGCGCCTTAGCGCTCACGGCTATCTTGCCGTGCCACTCTTCCATCATCACTGGCATTAGTTTTATTTTAAAGGTTTTACCAAGAGTCGGGTCATGTCGCAGGGATGGGTACGGGTTGGAATGGAAGAATAATGTATTTGGCCAGTTGGTCAGACTCCCGCTACACGTCATTCTGAACTTTGATTTACGATTGTACAGGTGAAAAAGTTGGTTACCCCAAGAGCGGACAACCGCCTCGTAATTGAACTTGGCAACGATTTGTCTTCAGACAATAGGGAAGTCGCCGCGTGAGAAACGAACATCCTTTCCTTCCGCGTTCCTTTGTTCCCGACGAAGCAGCGAGGGCAACAACACGAATGGGACACTTCCACTAATGAATGAAGCCTGAGCTTCTTAGTGTCTGGTGTCCCAATTCTTATGTCTGTTACTAAACGGCTAAAACATTGGCACAGGTTGCCTACCTAACGGATTCTAGGGACCAAAAAATAACGGCGATTTTGGGATGTATGTCTGTCTGTCCGTAACGTGTTCCCTGTTTTTAAGACGGACCGTTCAACCGATCAGCACCAAATTGTACATGATTGTAGGCCGCCAGAGACCAGAAACTCCCTTTTTCAAACTTTTGGACAAACAATACGGCAGTAATACAAAAGAAAAACGTTTGTAACATAATTGTAATTGCAAACGAACCGTTCATCTGACACGAAAATTGAATAACCTGATTGGTAGAGGTGAAAATTCTCTACAACTTAGCTCCCTTATGGTTTTTCATATCTCGTATCGTTTGAGACATATTTGCAAAAATAACGGAGATTTGACACCCTCCATTGAATTAACGAAAACCATCCGTTCGCAGATGTCACGACGTCACGTGACATTCCTCGCCCAGAACTCTCTCAGGCATACGCCATCTTGCGTTGCGTATTTGATGATTTTCTTATTGTAACTTACACGTTGTCATTTCAAAGCAATGGCGCACTGAAGATTAACAAAAATACATCGTTCTTCGTACGATAAATGATAATCTAGTGTCTGGCATCAGTTAACAACGGCCATCAATAGTGTGAGATTAAAGGACTCCTGTGATTGATGGCCGTAGCGTAGTGGGCAAGGTGTTGGGCTATGACGCTAAAGGTCGGTGGGTCGGATCCCGCCACTTCCTAAAATTTTTTTTCCTATATGGGTTTGGGACACTCTTATTAATTTTTTATTGTTTAGATTATTATTTTAGTCCAAAATGTTTGCAAAAACTTATAAAATTACACATCTAAAGTGGGCCGTAAAACAAGCCAGTGCGATTTTTTCTCGGCGTACAGCATGTCATTTGCCACATTATGTGCGGCTGTTATCAGCAAGAGTGACTATTGTGAAACAACCTTATTTCAGCGTCTTTATAGCTCTGTTTCTTATCGCTTTTTTGCAGTTTGTGATGGTGACGGTACTAGGCTGTGGTAATATGAAATCGTACTCACGATCGTTGGACGGTCGTCTGGATGGACTTTATAGATGTTCTCGCGTCACAGAGATACATATTCCACCTATGGCAGTTGTTTGAAATTTACTCATTTAGTTATTTGTGTGGGTCCGACTACGCGAGATGTACATCGCGAGAGTATTTCTGTACCTATGGTGAGAGTTTTGATAGTTGGTTTTGATCCTGTGTGTGTGTGTGTTTTATTGAGATGCCCTGTATTCTGTGTTAGTTCATCTAACGCACTGAAGAGTGTGCTGTTGCAAAAATTTAAATTTCGCTGTTCATGCAGCAAAGCTTCAGCATGATATATGAAATTTCAGTTTGTTCCTTTTTTACTAAGAACTCTATATGTAATTCATATTGCGAACACGTAGCTCAGGTAATTTTTTTTTAATTTTTTTATTTTATTATTATTTTTCCCCTTTCTTTCTGCTTCCAGGCATCCTGCGCTTTTTAGGGTTCCCTATCTTAGACCGTAAAAAAGGTTAATTTGTTTTCCCTTCTAATATATCGGGTGATCAAAAGCCAGTATAAATTTGAAAACTTAATAAATCACGGAATAATGTAGATAGAGAGGTAAAAATTGACACACCTGTTTGGAATGACATGGGGATTTATTAGAAACAAAAAGCAAAAAAAGAAAGTATTGCTATAACGTGAAAGATTTCTTCCGCGCGTCGTTTGGTGGTGATCGTGTTCTCAGCTGCCACTTTCGTAATACGTGGCTACAGCTATTGTTGAGGAATGTTGGTGAACATATTGAGCATTTCCCATAAAGAACATCTTTGCTTTGTCTTGTTATGCTAATTATTGCATAAGTTCCAAACATGTCTAACAGATGGCGCTTCAACTGATCAGAAAAGCAATAATTAGCATAAGAAATTAAGACAAAGCAAAGACGATGTTATTTACAGGAAATGCTCAATATGTTCACTATCATTCGTCAACAATAGCTGTAGTCGAGAAATAATGTTGTGAACAGCACTGTAAAGCATGTCCTGAGTTATGGTGAGGCATTGGCGTAGGATGTTGTCTTTCAGCATTCTTAGAGATGTCGTTCGATCACGATACACTTGCGACTTCAGGTAACCCCAAAGCCAATAATCGCACGGACTGAGGTCTGGGGACCTGGGAGGCGAAGCATGACGAAAGTGGCGGCTGAGCAAACGATCATCACCAAACGATTCGCGCAAGAAATGTTTCACGCGTCTAGCAATAATTTTTTCTCTTATAAAACCCCCATGTCATTCCGAGAATGTGTGTCAATTCTTACCTCTGTATCTACATTATTCCGTCATTTATTAAGTTTTCAAATTTATACTGACTTTTTGATCACCCGGTAAATAAAACCTAAGGAAGAATTGTAAATAACTTGTACTAATAAGAAAATTGTAAAATCGCGTCACTGTCAAAGACTGGTAGACGAATTTGTGTGGGATTAAAAATGTAAGGGACAGTTTTGGTCGTATGAAATCTTTATTTCACTATTGCAAATCGATATCGTTCACTGACTGGCCACCTTCAGTGTTGTAATAGAATCCTCCTGCTCCTCCGTCCGACAGGCCTCGAGAGGCTCACTGGGTACCAACCGGCCGCCGTGTCATCCTCAACGGATGCGGTGTGGAGGGGGGCGTGGACAGCGCCCCGCAGTCCCGGCCGTTACGTCAGTCTTGGTGACCGGAGCCGCTACTTCTCAGTCAAGTAGCTCCTCAGTTTATCTCACACGGGCTGAGTGCACTCCACTTGACAAATGTGCACGGTTGATCTGTACGGTTACCCATCCATGTGTTAGCCAAGCCCGACAGTGCTTAATTTCGGTGATCTGACGGGAGCCTGTGCATCCACAGAGCCACGCCCGTTGTCTGTAATAGAATCAAAAAAGGAAATTAACTTAAGTAGACGCACATACCTTTACAGTATTAAGAAAACAATTAAGCAGCCCTACATGCCTTTACAGGATTAAGTTATACTCCGATGTTAAAAATGCAAACTGCTAGTCTAAGTGGTTCCACAGGGCTTAGTTTTTAAGTATGCCTGTTTTTCAATACTTGCGTTTTGTTCTTCATACTGTAAAGACATGTACGACTACTTAAGGTTATTTTCGTTTTTGATTCTATTACAACGGTGAAGATGGCCACTCAGTGACCGAAATCGATTTGCAATCTAATATATAAAGCAGAGTGTCCGTATGTTTGTACGTGCCGCAAACAAATCTACAGTTTTGTTCCAATCTCTATGAAATTTTGTACACGTAAGCTTCAATCCATAAGGACGGTCGCCGTAAGTGTAAGAATCACATACGATATATAGTTCACGAGATATGACGTCATACACAATGAGATACGCAAAAAACTGCTGCATTTTGCTACAATACTGCTCATTTTCTCCTAAACCATTCGACCGATTGCAGCCAAATTTGGTACACACATTCCTTACCGTGAGGTAACAATTTTTGCATGGTTAAGAATCACATACGGCATATGGTTCAATAGAAATCGCAAAAAAAGCCATATAATGCGGCTAGACTTTCGAAATACACTGTATGAGAATGATAGTACTTAGCGACTTGCAACAAACTTTAAACATAATTTCAAACCTTTATTAAACTTTTTCTCGCTGGTAACCATAGTAAAATAATGAAAGGAAAAAAGTTTCTCGCTTACTACTTTTCCGCTGTTTATGGAGTAAAACTACGGCTCTCGGTATGACGTTACAATTTATAATTTGAACACTACAAATTATAGCGACAGGATATTTTACAGACAGTATACACACATATAGTTGAATGTACCTTCCAAATTGTATCACAGTACGACACGTAGTTCATGAGATATGAGCACGTACACAGTAAAGTTTCGCTGTACATGGACTAAAACTACGGCATCACGCACAAAGTTTTAATCTGTTACTTCTTTACTACTAATTGTATTCCTAGGAGATTTTACAGACGTACTGCCCTGTTACAAATGAGTATATACCTGAAAAATGGCAAGAAGAAATAAATAAATACCCGGGTATCGCCGGGTTTTCAGCTAGTAGTCAAAGATTTCATGCGAGCAAAGCCGTTTCTCACAATTTTGACGATATTAATGCGGCCGCTCTGCACCTGACTCCAGATGGAGTCGCCTGTATCTGAATTCGCGCGGGGTTTTGTCCGGTGTTTTGAGAGTAACCGGGGGCAAATATAAGCTCTATTCATAAAACTTACGGGTATGAAGCCAGGTATAAAGCTCGACATTGGCCGATATTTCGACCCTGGCATTATGGACGTAATACTGCAGCGAGGGAGCAATGGCATAGGGGGCCGAATAGAGCCAAGAGACGCAGGGCAGAACATTTTAATTTCTACTGTCTATACTTTTAGAAGTAAATCCACAAAACTTTGCATGGCCGGGAAGGATTCAGGATTCACACTCATAAAAGTGGGAGTTCTGAAACGCAATGAAATAATTTTTATTTACATGTGAAACATCAACGTTTTTTCACTTACTGTTGGCTGCATTTTTTGCTAAAGGTACTAATTTCTTCATAAGTAAGAGAGATTCTTCGATGAGGTTTGCACAGCATACGAACCGTACTTACAGGTGTATGAAACTTTAGAACTTTCCAAATATATTATAAAATGTGATCACAATGAAGTTTGCTAACTATAAATTTTCAGTTTTTTTTAACATGAAATTTGAAGTGTAACAGTTCATTCAGTTTCTCATAAATTAAATAAATTCTAGAGCTTCATACACCTGTAAGTATAGTTTGTATGCTGTGTAAAATTCATCGAAGAATCTGTCTTACTTATGAAGAAAAGTGTAGCTATAGCAACAAATGCAGCCGATACAAATTTTCCAATTAACGCTTGTGCTTCATCTCGATTTGTTCATATAAAATCGAGATGAAGTACAAGCCTTACTTGGAAAATTTCATTAGTACTATTCTTCCAAAGAGATAGACGTAATTTACAAATAAGTCAGATTTTATAGTCACGAAATTAAAAGTTATCACTGGAAAAAATAATTATTATGATCCATAAAAAAAAAAAAACAAAATTACTCCAAAATTAATTCTATAAAATAATATATGGTTAATCATTTACATACAAGTAATGAAACATCCTATTGCCATACCAAATAAGACCAAATATGCTATATATAATAGCAAAGAAATAATTGATTTGTAAACTTCTAATATCGCTGGCATATCTGTGAAAATAGCTGTCAAACGTCGACAACATAAGAATTATTTTTTTAAAAAATTATGTATACAGCTATAAAAAAATATAACAACAGTTATTTTACATATGTAAATAAGAACGTATACATATTAGAGAAGCAGCTATCTTACAAGGGTAGAAGCGCTACCAATATATGTATAAAGTACAATTAACTTCTTAAATTAAGTAGTATACCCACCTTTGTATTTTACAGTACACCTGACGATAGCTTTCACGCCGAAACAGTCCTGTCGTATTAAATAATTTAATAAAAAGCAGCGTCTTTGGTATCAATAATTTGCAATGTCTCTAAATGACATATACAGGGTGTTTCATTAAGTATGTTTGCCTCTGTAACTTATAAAATAATAGGTGACGGGAAATTTTAATGCGGTAGGTCAACACAAGAAATGTTACACTTTCTGCGGAGCTATGAACATAGTTTATTGTATCATTTTCCAAAAACTTACAGCCAAAGATATAATTTTTAAATGGAACAATCGTTTTTTCTATCGTGCATTGGATTCGTTGAAACCAGCTGCGTCCAGATCAATTTAAACTACATTCCTATCACTGTTAGTTTGGGAGCTACAACCCTTCAAAGTTTAGGGGACGAAGGCTACGACAGCGTATCTGACTGGCTGGTGGTCATGAGACCGTGGGCCGTGGCCCAGGGGATAGCCACTCGGCCAATCAGTTACGCTATCGCAGCCTCCGCCCCCTAACCCCTGAAGGGTTGTAGCTCCCAAACTAACAGTGATAGGAATGTAGTTTGAATTGATTTGGACGCAGCTGGTTTAAACGAATCCAATACACGATAGAAAAAACTATTGTTCCATTTAAAAAATTATATCTTTGTGGTGTAACTCTTTGGAAAATGAGACAATTAACTATGTTCTAGCTCCGCAGAAAGTGTAACATTTCTTGTGTTGACCTAGCGCATTAAAATTTCCCGTCACCTATTACTTTATAAGTTCAAGAGGCAAACACACTTATGCCCGGTTTCTGGATAATTA
Organism: Locusta migratoria; assembly: GCA_026315105.1. Classification (NCBI taxonomy): domain Eukaryota; kingdom Metazoa; phylum Arthropoda; class Insecta; order Orthoptera; family Acrididae; genus Locusta; species Locusta migratoria. Next base: position 238,540,153 of record CM048744.1, read on the forward strand.
AAGTTACCGTGGCGTTAGCTACCGTCACGTTATAATTAACGTGCCAGATAACTTCCTTGGGTTTCCCGTAGCTGATTTCAACGACCGTTAATTAACTATGAGGTAACTACGCCTTCTGTCGAAGCAAATAGTACGTCTCAACAGATAACAGATGGCACTACTAACGAAAATCGCAATTACTCGAATTTTATCGATTATTAAGTGAAATCGATGACGCGTCTTAGTTCGTATAGCTGTTACGAGTTTTCTGTTTCTGATTTGAAAGGCAATGGACGACAAGTGAGGAAAAAATTTGAGATCTTTCGACCGATTTGGTTTTAGAAAGGAAAGTAATATAGTAAATGAAAAGGCAGATGGTTTGACTATTCTGGAAATACAATACGCCTTGGAAGATGTCACAGAACTTTACAATTCCTTAAGCAGACAGAGAAAACGGTAAGGCAACTCTGAGAGCTGTACTCTTTTTTTAAAAGACAAATAGAACAAACAACAATGAAGACAGGGCTAAGAATAAAATCATACGTATTATTTCTGTTGTCAACATATATTTTTATGAATTTAAGCCGTCTTCCCATTGTTCTGTAAATGTGACATTCCTTTCACAACACAGACTGGCCAATTTACGTCCACCCATCCACCTATCCGAGCCCCACGTTGTAATAACAATAACAAAGACACTAATCACTTCAAACATTGATTGATCGTAATGGCAATTACATGGCTGAACACTATTGCAAAGGGAAGTATCTTTGTGCTTAATTGAAAGTTTTATTATGGGAGCATGGCTTTGTGATTCAGATGTGGTAAAATTTTGCCACCAGATCGGCGATCACGAGAGAGAATGTTGGCAAATGTTGCTCATTGTCGAGATGTCACTTGACCAGTCGCGAGGAAGATGCATCTAATTTATATATCACCCGTTATCAACATTATCTCTCGCGACCGCCGAGCGCGATGTACGGTAAATTTAATCCGGAATGTTGTTTTTCGAGTTTTTTCCCCGTTTGAACTGGCAATGTCATGGACGAGTATTATTTTTTAATTCTGAAACGCATATGAAAGTCACTGTCATTACACAGATCATATGGTTGTGATCTAACACGAAAAACGCTTCGTGGTCTTTTAACAGCGCTGAGTGCAGCTAAGTTTTCCTCTTCTGGAAACGTGTCAGAAGCATCAGAAGAAGACGGCGGTGACGACGATAACGAAAGAATTTCCATTCTTCAGTTTCAAAATTTTTAAAATTGTATGAAAATTATACGGAACCCAGTCATACAAACAAAAACAAATAACAAGTGTTAAATAACCTCTGGACTTGCGTTTCGAAGCCCACTAGCGCTACGTAGCGGATATAGTTAAAACTAACGTTAACGTTTGGGTAACCCCAGGGGAACGCGCATTTATCTTTAACGGACAGGTAACTACGGCAGTGACGGTAACTGTTGTCTCGGAAACCCATTTTGTACTTAACGTTCAGGTAACCCACAGATAACTATAACGGGACAGGTAACTACTGTTTTGGAAACCGGCCATTAGTGAAACACCCTGTCTGACGCAGCGGGCCCAGAAGATTATAAATGAATCTATTAACCAACTTCTTCTGCTCCTTTTTAATAGAACTATTAGCATTAATATTTCAGCTAACTGTGTAAAGAAGCATCGAAATGTTGAGTGTAAAAAAAATGGCGGAAGAACCATTAAATTTCAAGCAAGGTGACCAGGTTATAAACGCAACCAGTGACTTTGCAGAAGAAGGCGCGAGTGGTTACTGGTCATTGCCTGTCTACGTCGACTGACACACTGGGAGGTAAATACCCTCCATAGGCAAGAAGGGCGGGTGTTTGTTTGAAGCTTTCGTTCATTCGCATTTATTTTGCAGCGAATATCTACGAAGCATAGTTCATTACCATATTCAGTTATTTTTTCGTTTCTTTGCGCTAGCGAAGCTCGGAGATTTCTTTGAAAGGCGAGTTATTGGTGGAGGCAAGTACCGTGACGAAGCCATCTATCTGCAGTCGCCTCGAGCAGAACGTGCTGCCACCTTCCAACCGGTCTTGGAACTACGAGGTGTCGGAGAGAGAACAGATGGCGGAAACGCACATTACTTCTTACAACGCAAGCCGGCTTTCACTTACTCGTTGCATTAGTTAATGTGACGAAGGATTGGTTATTAAATTTGTTATCTACGCAAACGTGTTTCTTCGAGCATTTATAAACGGGCTTCCAACGCAGAAAATTATTACATTACGTACACAGGATCTAGAAACCTTTTTCAGGATTCAACGATTTTGTACAGCAGTATATTCCAGCAAATGATTTCCAAACTTATTAAATGCATTTAATAACTAAATAGCACATTTATTACGTCGTTTGTTGGACAAAACATATTAATCATGCATCGTAAGAAAAAAATCGCACTGACGTGTTTTACGGCCCACTTTAGATTTGTAGTTTTATAAGTTTTTGCAAACATTTTGGTCCAAAATAATAATCTAAATAATAATTAATTATTAATTAATAATTAGAGTGCCAGAAACCCTTTTAGGAAAAAAAATGTATGTAGTGGGGGGGGGGGGGGGTTCGTTCCACCGACCTTTCGCGTCAAAGTCTAGCACCTTGCGCACTACTCTACGGCTATAAACCTAAACAGACTTTCTAAAATCTCATACTATTGATGGCCATTGTTAACTGATGTTAATATGGCATTTGTAGACATTAGATTATCATTTATCGTACGAAGAACGATGTGTTTTTGTTATTTCCTCAGTGTGCCGTTGCTTTGAAATGACAACGTGTAAGTAACAATAAGAAAATCATCAAATACGCGAGGAATGTCACGTGATATGTCCGAACGGCTGGTTTTCGTTCATTCAATGGAGGGTGTCATATCTCCGTTATTTTTACAAATATGTCTCAAACGATACGAGATATGAAAAAAAAAACATAAAGGAGATAATTTGTAGAGAATTTTTCCTTCTACCAATTAAGTTATTCAATTTTCGTGTCAGATGAACGGTTCGTTTGCAATTACAATTATATTACAAACGGCTTTTTTTTTAATTTTTTTTTTTTTTTTGTTTTTTTTTTTTTTTTTTGTTTCACTACCGTATTTTTTTTGTCCGAAAAATTTGAAAAAGGGAGGTTCTGGTCTCTGGCGGCCTACAATCATGTCTGTAAAATTTGGTGCTGATCGGTTGAACGGTTAAAACAGGGAACACGTTACGGGTTACGGGCAGACATACCAAAATCGCCGTTATTTTTGCAAATATCTTTGAAACGCTACGAGATATGAAGAAAACATAAAAGACCAAAGTTGTAGAGAATTTTCTCCTCTACAAATTCGGTTATTCAATTTTCGTGTCAGATGCATAGTTAGGCCGTTATTTTCATTTAAATTTCGAGCTGTCAAAAGACGCTCGCAAAGGCTACTTTTAGTGTTACTACCGTAACCTAAAGTGGGCCAAAAGCTGATATAAATAACCATTTCAAAAACTAGAAACTTAGATTCCTTTTCACTTCCTTCTACATCATCGTCATTACAGGGAATTTATGATATATTCTCTTATTGTTGTAGCTTGCAGTCTGTTTTTTCCCTAACAGCAACATTAGTCAGCTAAGAAGTCTTATAGTGTTCTCGCAGGATTACTTATTGATCAGATAAAAGGTTTAGCTTATCTTTCTGCTTTAACTCCACAATCCATAGAAACACATAATTTATTTTCCGTTGTTTATTGGATTCCAAGCGGGATGTAATTATCTTCACTGTTCCTTGTTTTTACAAACGATTTAGGAGACAATCTGACTAGTTCTCTGAGACTGTTCGCGGATGATGCTGTGACTTGCCAGTTAGTAAAGTCACGAAAAGATCAAAAACAACTGCAAAATGATTTAGATAAGACATCGGCATGGTTCAAAAAAAGGCAAAGGACCCTTAATAATAAGAAGTGTGACGTTAACCATATGACCACTAAAAGTAGCCCGTTAAACTTAATTTACACGATAAATCGGTCCAACCCACAGGCCGCAAATTCAGTTAAATACCTACGATTAACAATTACAAACAAGTTGAATTGGAAGAACACATAGAAAATGTTGTAGTGAAGGCGAACCAAAGACTACGTTTCGTTGGCAGAACACTTAGAAGATGCAAGAGTTCTACTAAAGAAAAAGCCTACACCACACCTGCGCGTTCTATTTCAGAGTATTTTTGCGCATTGTTTGATCTCCACTAAGTGGGACTGACAGACGATTTAGAGAAAAATTCAGACATCTACATGGGATACCCTGCAAATCGCATTTCAGTGCCTGGCAGAGGGTTCATCGAACCACCATTACACTATTTATCTCCCATTCCATTCTCGAATAGCGCGCGGAAAGAAAGAATACCTGAATCTCCCCGTTCGAGCTCTGATTTCTCGTATTTTATTCTGATGATCATTTCTACCTATGTAAGTAGGAGTCAACAATATATTTTCGCATGGGAGGAGGAGAATTTTTGCGATTGGAGATTCGTAAGTAACCCACGCCGCAGCGATAAGCGCCGTAGTTGTAATGATTCCCATCCCAGATCCTGTATCATTTCTGTAACGCTGTCTCCTCTGTATCGTGACAATACGAAACGAGCTGCCCTTCTTTGGACTCTTTCGATGACCTCCGTTAAACCCACGTGATAAGGATCCCACACTGGGCTGCAATACTCCGAAAATGGACGGCGGACAAGCGTAGTGTATGCAGTTTCTTTAGTAGTTCTGTTGCATCTTTTAAGGGTTCTGCCAATAAAAAGCAGTCTCTGGTTCGCTTTTTCATTCGCAAGTTTTCCGCCGAGCGGGACGGACGTGTGGCGGCCCCGGATGTACACATCGCTGTCAACAAGGCTGTTTACCTGCGCTCCAGGTTAGTCGCTGCAGCTAGCGCGCTGCCTTACGCATTGTGATACGAAGAACAAAAGAGTACAACTACTTACCAGAGAAAAGACACGATGAAGTTTACATTTGATCGAAATGTCACCCGTCCAAAAGCTACTGAGGTTAGATCATGGTTTTCGGAAAAAGTTAAGATACGTGAAGAGGACATTGTAGGTGTTCATTTGTCAATAGTGAGTCCTTGCGCCTATGTAAAACTCTCGAGTTGTGACTTATGTACTTCAATCGTAGAAAAGTGTGGCGGCACGATGAAGTTCAACCACTCGAATGGTGAAATTAGTGACGTTCTAGTTTCTTTCGCTGGGATGGGAATAAGGACGGTACGTGTGTTTGAACTTCCCTTCGAAATACCTGCTGAAGAAATAAACAGTGTTCTTAAGGCGTACGGCAGAATTCTATCAAATGTCGCGGAAAAATGGTCTGAACCGCATATGTTCCCCGTTCTGAAAGGTGTCCGTCAAGTTAAAATAGAGCTTCAGCGGCATATTCCGTCTTTTGTCAACATATGTGGGTATCGTGCTCTGATCATTTACGATGGTCAGCCTAGGACATGTGCTCTGTGCAATTCGACAGAGCATGTCCGTGCTGAATGTAGTAGAAGAAGGGTCCCACAGTTATCAACTGATGACGGTACAACGGCAGGACCGATGGTACAAATGAAACTGACATACGCTGCCGTCACCTCACCACGACGATCGATAGCGACGGAACGAGTGCAGCAGGTAGAACCATCCGTGAACCTGGAAGCTGTTCAAAATCACATGGATGTCCAAGATACTGTGGAAACCCAAACGGTTCCCGCACGGAACGAAACCGATCTTGTGAAAGGACAAATTAAAGAGAAGGACAACGATTTTGGTGCAGGTCCCTCTACACTTATGGAGGGTGAATCGCGTACATCCGCTGCGTTATTTGCACAGACGGCGCTCACTGAAACTCACGCTCGACCTACCGGACATGACAGTCAGGGACAAGAAGGATCAGCCACTAAGGACAACCTTGACGTTACGGAGGAACGCTTGAATTGTGAAGCAGACGTAAACGAAGAATTCCGTAAAGGAGCTGTTGAAACACTGAAAGAGACAGGGAGGGATAGCATCACATCCAGCGCCCAGGAGATCAGAACACCTTTGGAAGAAGATGAAACAAGCGCCAACGCCACTTTTCCCGGACGAGAGGAAAGTTCTAAGTTAGTAACGTCTTCGCCGGATTCGTCTGAGAAGTCCCCTGATACATCCCCTGAGCGGTCAAGATCGCCCAGAAAGTCCAAGAGAAGTAACAAAAAGAGAAGATTAGCGCATCAAAATGCGGAAACTTTGGCTCCTCCTTTACGAGAGAGGTTACGTACGATACGGGAAGAGGTAAAAGCGGGCGACCGCCAATCACAGGTCATAAGTAATGAAAGGCAGCACCGAATTGCAAGAAGAAACGAAGATACCGACGCGGCCGGAAAAGGAACACCAACAATAGACACTTCGCAAGGGTTTGCAGAAAACAAATTCTGCACGAGCACGCCTCCTTGGTCGGAAGATCAGCAGGAGGGAGATTTACATATGGAAGAGATAAATGCAATCCCAAACTAAGTCGTTACAGGATGAAAGAAAAATACAGTCTCCACAAAGTCGAAGGACTCCAGACTGGAACCACCAACCGAGTACCACTTTACCTGTAGAATAGCCCATTAGGCTGGACCAAACATACAACGTCACAACATTAAATGTTAACAGAATACAGAGCGACACTAAACTTGCTGCACTTAAAGATTTTGTCTATCAGTCCGATACGGACGTAGCGCTCTTACAAGAAGTCCTTTTTACCAACTTCCACATTGCAGGATACAAAGAAATTTTAAACGTGGCCTTAGAAAGGGCATGTGGCACTGCCATACTAGTAAAGGAAGGCATCGAGGTCACTGATGTCTGTTTTTTAGATTCAGGAAGGGGCATTAGGTGTACGATATTCAATGTCACGCTTGTAAATGTATACTTACCGTCTGGAAGTAATGCTCGACAGGACAGGGAAAATTTTTTAAAAAATGATTTAGTCATCTTGTTGCAGGACAATCCCGCGGAAGTCATCATTGGCGGCGATTGGAACTGCGTAATAAATAAGAAAGACCAAAAACCAAATTTCAATGTATCCAAGGAACTACTGAGCATAGTGAACAATCTACAATGGAAGGACGTATGGGAAATCAAACACCCGACATCTGTTAAATTCACGTATGTAAGCAAAACATCGCAAAGTAGGATCGACCGCATTTACGTCACTTCAAATTTAAATACTAAAATCAGTGGAGTTGAAGTAATACCTACCATTTTCTCTAACCACCTTGCAGTTAAGTGTAGTATCGGCCTTACAAAGCAAATGACGTACTGGGGCCGACCTTCATGGAAGCTTAATATAGATATGCTTCACGACACTGCTTTAGCTGAGCACATCGAACGTTCTTGGGATATTTCCCTAAGACAGCGTCACAAATATAGGTCCACTATTGATTGGTGGACACTTTGTGCGAAAAAGAAACTTAGGTCAGCACTAATGTCTTATGGAAGGGAAAGAGCGAGATGGTTTAGGGATACGGTGGAATTCCATTATTGTTGTTTGAGAGACCTCTATGAGCTGCCATTGTCCGAAGAAGTAAGAATAAACATAAATAAGGTAAAGGCTACCCTTTTAAGCCTCAAAAGAAGACAACTAGAGGGACTTAAAATTAAATCGTGTGTGCAAACCACACTTTAAGAAGAAACTACATCAATCTACCATTTAATTCAACATACAAAAAATAGACGACGAATGTTCATAGCGAAACTTCGCACAGAAGACAATCGAATTATAGCACAACAGAATGACATTTTACACGAGGCACATAGATTTTATAACTCTTTATACAGTGAGGTCCACTACACCTCGTCGACTGCAAGGGAATTACTTCACAACAGTGATATCGGGAATAGCGTAACTGAAGACCAGAACAGAAGTCTTAAACGTGAAATAAATTGTGAAGACGTTTTAGATATAATAAAAAACTTCCCCTCTCAAAAAATCGCCAGGACCCGATGGTTTACCTGTAGAATTCTATGTAACTTATTGGCACATAATAGGCGAGAAATTCACAGACGTAATAAATGAAACATTAAATGGTGCACATGTCCCTGAAGAAATGAAAGAATGTGTAACTGTGCTATTGCCTAAAGGGAGGAATAAAGAGGTGAAACAACTCGCACAAATGAGGCCAATTTCTTTAATGAACTCAGATTATAAAATCATTGCTAGAGTAATGAAAGAACGACTTAGACCTGTTCTGGATAAAGTAATTGGCTCTCATCAAACGTGTCTTCCTGGTAGGAGTATTTTCAAAACTGTGAGTGAATACAGGGACATAATAGCAATATTTTCCACAACCCTGGCCAAAGCTGGCATAGCTTTCATAGACTTCTCGAAAGCTTTTGACAGGGTAAATCATGAATATTTGTTCCAAACAATGACGTACATAGGTTTTAACGACAATTACCTGGTTGTTTTGCGTAATCTCTTGCAAGGAATTAAAACGAAAATTTTACTCAATGGCCACCATACTAAGCCAGTAGAGATTAAAAATGGTGTTCCTCAAGGCAGTCCACTGTCAATGCTGTTATACGTCATTGCTCTCGAACCTTTACTGAGACGGCTCAACAGTGAGCTCGAGGGCATAACAATACTAGGAGAAAGTCGAGCTACCAATGCTGATGCCGACGATGTCGGGGTACTCGTGAGGAGTTCCGACGACATAGACAAACTAACAGCATTAGTTCGGCTCTACTGTAATGCAACAGGGGCCAAAATCAACGAGACGAAAAGTTCGTTTTTAAATCTCAACGGGTTTAGAAATATTCGCCTAGGCTGGGCACAATCAGTGGAATATCACACAGCTTTAGGCGTGACGTTCTACAAGGATACTTTACAAACGATGACGTTCAACTGGAGGAAGGTTTTGGCAAATATAAGAGGTTCCCTAATACTAAATAAAATCAGACATTTAAACCTGATCCAAAAAACTCAAATAATTAACTGTGCAGTTCTCTCCAAAGCAATATATGTGGGGCAAATCTTCCCAATACCCATAGGAATATCAAAAACCATCATGGCCACCATCTGTAAATACATCTGGCAAGGCGAGACTTTCAGGGTAGCTGCTAGTAGTATTACACTGAAACCTGAAGAGGGAGGCCTAGGCCTCACCGACGTCCGCCGCAAGGCCACGGCACTCTTTATTAGGAGAACCCTTCATATTATAGAAAACTACCCCAACAGTGTGACATCCAGTCTATTCAGGATATTACAGCCTGCAAGCTTGCAACCACCTGTAAATATAAATGGAATAAATTATAAGCTAAAGTATGTTCGACACTTTTACCTAGAGATAAGTTATCTGGATAGTATTATGAGGGACAAACATAAAAGAACCTGCAGCTACATTGTGGACAGCATGAAAACCAGAGAAAATCGCAATAAAATGGAAGAAACAAACCCCAACCAAAACTGGAAATCTATTTGGAAAAATATACATAACAAAGTATTGCCAACGGATGTGAAGGCAGCGTGGTACCAAGTAGTAAATAATATCGTTTGTACAAATGACAGGCTATGTCATATTGGTGTAAGTAATACCAATGTCTGTCAGCGATGTCTTGCGGTAGACACCATCAGTCATAGGTTTGTCTGTAGAGGATACAAAAATATTTGGGAAACTGTCAGGAAACAGGTTGCCCTTATAAAGGGAAGTGATGGCAGAGAAATCACAATTAATAATATAATACTACCACAAACTGTTTCGTCTCCCGAACAGAAGAATAATGCGATAGTTTGGCTACTTGGACACTATGTCAATTATGTCGTTCACAACAAGGGCGCAGATAATATTATGGAATATGAACAATATATACACTGCGCATACTTCACGGAACATAGAAGGAAGAGTCACCATAAACACTTTGGAGAGAGATTAACGATGCTGTTCGAGAGACAGGGAATTGGATAACAGCGTCTGGGCGAAATACAGAAGCTTGCCAAAGTAGGGGACAGCTGCTGAGGGTGAAGTACGGTGGGGACTTCGTGGGCCCCGTGGCCGCTACGGTAGCCGTGAAGGCCTCAGCAGAACCCTGAAACAGCAATGCACTAACGAAGGAGAGTAGAAGGACGCATAACAGTTCGGAAAGTCAAAAAATTAAATTTCATCACGTATAAACGGAATAGTTATAGAAGGTTGTACCAAACGATAACAATGTTAAAAAATGAGTTAGAAGTCGAAATTTCCTTATTTATATTCCAAGCACATATCATTTACTTTATTATGATTTGGAGAGAAAATTTGTTTTGCACATAGTGCAGTACGACAAGTACAAAAAGCCACAGGAGAGGCATTTTTTTAAAATCTAGTTACTTTAACTTTCTTTCATACACGCATTACATAGTAAAAAAAAAAAAAAAAAAAAAAAAAAAAAAGATGCGGTGGTCTAGCGGTAAGACACCTGCATCGTACGCATGGAGGTGTGGGTTCGTTAAAAAAAAAAAAAAAAAACAAAAAAAAAAAAACGGCCATACCACGTTGGGTATACATTAAGGAAAAAAAAATAAAAAAAAAGGCGCTTCAGTCACGGTCTGCACGGCCACTACGGTCGGGTGTTCGAATCCCCCCTCGGGCATGGATATTTGTGCCGTCCTAGTTCGTAAGTAGTTCATAAGTAGTTTGTAAGTTTAGGGACTGATGACCCCGTAGTCAAGTCCCAAAGACTATACAAACATTTGATTTTAGAAACCTTTTTCAGGATTCAACGATTTTGTACAGCAGTATATTCCAGCAAATGATTTCCAAACTTATTAAATGCATTTAATAACTACATAGCACATTTATTACGTCGTTTGTTGGACAAAACATATTAATCATGCATCGTAAGAAAAAAATCGCACTGACGTGTTTTACGGCCCACTTTAGATTTGTAGTTTTATAAGTTTTTGCAAACATTTTGGACCAAAATAATAATCTAAATAATAATTAATTATTAATTAATAATGAGAGTGCCAGAAACCCTTTTAGAAAAAAAAATGTAGGTAGTGGGGGGGGGGGGGGTTCGTTCCACCGACCTTTCGCGTCAAAGTCTAGCACCTTGCGCACTACTCTACGGCTATAAACCTAAACAGACTTTCTAAAATCTCATACTATTGATGGCCATTGTTAACTGATGTTAATATGGCATTTGTAGACATTAGATTATCATTTATAGTACGAAGAACGATGTGTTTTTGTTATTTCCTCAGTGTGCCGTTGCTTTGAAATGACAACGTGTAAGTAACAATAAGAAAATCATCAAATACGCGAGGAATGTCACGTGATATGTCCGAACGGCTGGTTTTCGTTCATTCAATGGAGGGTGTCATATCTCCGTTATTTTTACAAATATGTCTCAAACGATACGAGATATGAAAAAAAAAACATAAAGGAGATAATTTGTAGAGAATTTTTCCTTCTACCAATTAAGTTATTCAATTTTCGTGTCAGATGAACGGTTCGTTTGCAATTACAATTATATTACAAACGCCTTTTTTTTTTTTTTTTTTTTTTTTTTTTTTTTTTTGAAAAAGGGAGGTTCTGGTCTCTGGCGGCCTACAATCATGTCTGTAAAATTTGGTGCTGATCGGTTGAACGGTTAAAACAGGGAACACGTTACGGGTTACGGGCAGACATACCAAAATCGCCGTTATTTTTGCAAATATCTTTGAAACGCTACGAGATATGAAGAAAACATAAAAGACCAAAGTTGTAGAGAATTTTCTCCTCTACAAATTCGGTTATTCAATTTTCGTGTCAGATGCATAGTTAGGCCGTTATTTTCATTTAAATTTTGAGCTGTCAAAAAACGCTCGCAAAGGCCACTTTTAGTGTTACTACCGTAACCTAAAGTGGGCCAAAAGCTGATATAAATAACCATTTCAAAAACTAGAAACTTAGATTCCTTTTCACTTCCTTCTACATCATCGTCATTACAGGGAATTTATGATATATTCTCTTATTGTTGTAGCTTGCAGTCTGTTTTTTCCCTAACAGCAACATTAGTCAGCTAAGAAGTCTTATAGTGTTCTCGCAGGATTACTTATTGATCAGATAAAAGGTTTAGCTTATCTTTCTGCTTTAACTCCACAATCCATAGAAACACATAATTTATTTTCCGTTGTTTATTGGATTCCAAGCGGGATGTAATTATCTTCACTGTTCCTTGTTTTTACAAACGATTTAGGAGACAATCTGACTAGTTCTCTGAGACTGTTCGCGGATGATGCTGTGACTTACCGGTTAGTAAAGTCACGAAAAGATCAAAAACAACTGCAAAATGATTTAGATAAGACATCGGCATGGTTCAAAAAAAGGCAATGAATGGACCCTTAATAATAAGAAGTGTGACGTTAACCATATGACCACTAAAAGTAGCCCGTTAAACTTAATTTACACGATAAATCGGTCCAACCCACAGGCCGCAAATTCAGTTAAATACCTACGATTAACAATTACAAACAAGTTGAATTGGAAGAACACATAGAAAATGTTGTAGTGAAGGCGAACCAAAGACTACGTTTCGTTGGCAGAACACTTAGAAGATGCAAGAGTTCTACTAAAGAAAAAGCCTACACCACACCTGCGCGTTCTATTTCAGAGTATTTTTGCGCATTGTTTGATCTCCACTAAGTGGGACTGACAGACGATTTAGAGAAAAATTCAGACATCTACATGGGATACCCTGCAAATCGCATTTCAGTGCCTGGCAGAGGGTTCATCAAACCACCATTACACTATTTATCTCCCATTCCATTCTCGAATAGCGCGCGGAAAGAAAGAATACCTGAATCTCTCCGTTCGAGCTCTGATTTCTCGTATTTTATTCTGATGATCATTTCTACCTATGTAAGTGGGAGTCAACAATATATTTTCGCATGGGAGGAGGAGAATTTTTGCGATTGGAGATTCGTAAGTAACCCACGCCGCAGCGATAAGCGCCGTAGTTGTAATGATTCCCATCCCAGATCCTGTATCATTTCTGTAACGCTGTCTCCTCTGTATCGTGACAATACGAAACGAGCTGCCCTTCTTTGGACTCTTTCGATGACCTCCGTCAAACCCACGTGATAAGGATCCCACACTGGGCTGCAATACTCCGAAAATGGACGGCGGACAAGCGTAGTGTATGCAGTTTCTTTAGTAGTTCTGTTGCATCTTTTAAGGGTTCTGCCAATAAAAAGCAGTCTCTGGTTCGCTTTTCACACGACATTATCTACCTGTTCTTTCCAATTCTGAAGTAATAGAAATTCCTAGGTATTTAGTGGAGTTTACGGCCTTCAGTTTTGATGATTTATCCTGTAAACAAAGTTTAACGTATTTATTTTCGTACTCATGCGGACGACTTTACACTTGTAATTATTTAGAGTCAATTGTCAATTTTTACACCTTACTGATATTCAGACCGTTCTGCATTTGGTTTTGAACTTCAGATAATTTTACTAGACGGTAAATGACGGCGTCATCTGCAAACAAACTAACAGAGCTACTTAGATTTTCTCTTAAATCGTTTATGTAAGTAAGGAACAGCAGAGGACCAACAACACTACCCTGTGGAACGCCCGATATCACCTCTGTCTTAGTCGATGCCTTGCCATAGATTACTACAAACTGTCCTTTCTAACAGGAAATTCCCTGTCCAATCTCAAATTTGGGGCTATATACCATAACCACGCAATTTGATTAAAAGCCGTTTGTGAGGTATGCTGTCAAAAGCCTTCTGGAAATCAAGAAATACGGAATCGATTTGCGAATAGGATAGGAAGGGCAGCTCGTTTTGTATTATCGAGATTTAGGGGAAGGAGTGTCACGGAAATGATGCACGACTGAGGCGTGGAAAGCATTAAAAGAAATGCGTTGTTCTTTGCGACATCTATTTGTGAAATTTTTTTTTTCACCAATTTTCTCTTCTGATTGCGAACGTATATTGTTAGCACCCAGTCACCCACCTACACAGGGAGACCTGATCATCACAATAAAATAAATCAAATCGAAATCGGGAAATTTAGGAGTTCCTTTTTTCCGTGAGCTATTAGAGAATGGAACTGTAGCGAAACATAAAAACGGTTCCATTAACCCTCTGCCATGCACTTCAATGTGACTTGCAGAATATTTATGTAGATGCAAATGAAATGCGCCTTAGCGCTGACCTCGGAAAGCTAAATGTTCATGTTCAAATGTTTGTAAAGCTTATGGGACTTAACTACGGGGTTATCAGTCCCTAAACTTACAAACTACTTATGAACTACTTACGAACTAGGACGGCACAAATATCCATGCCCGAGGGGGGATTCGAACCCCCGACCGTAGTGGCCGTGCTGACCGTGACTGGAGCGCCTCAGTCACCTCGGCCACCGCGGCCGGCTAAATGTTCATGAGTGCGGAACATATTACAGTGGCTTACTTTAAAGAGGGGCAAGCTATTTACAGATTAGTATTTAAATAGTCAGAAGCGGAACATTGTAACCTGAATATGTCAGCGGTAGACTGAAACCGCCAATTATGTAGCACCTGGCCAGCGAGCGGTAAGGTGAGACAAACTTTAAAGCAGGAATTGTGGAACATCTTTCACTGAAACGCACCGTTTATTTAACAGTACATTTAACATTTTTCAGGAAAAAAAAAAAAAAAAAAAAAAAAAAACCAAAAGATTATTTTAAAGATATTAGATTGTATCCCAAAATCATACAGCAAATAAAATACAAAACCCCTTCAACTTTCGAACGGCTTTTTTGTGTCCCAGCTCTTCGCCGCTTTTGTGTCTCGTCCTCCGGTTGTCGTAGGTGTCGGTGGTCGCGTAGAAAGAGACCGACACAGGATGCACGCGTGTGCAGGTACGAAGGTGACCAGCCAGTGGGACAGCAAAAACTAGAAACACTACAGTAAATTAGAACCAGATATATATTTTATAGAGACTTAGTAATACTTAACTTTTACATAGTTCTTGACTGCAGAATGCTGATACATAGATTAGATAGAGGCCTGCCTACTGATGATTCCTAGTGCCTATCCGATAGCCAAGTCTCAACTGGTGCCTATCTGATTCCCAAGTCTTAACTGGTTCCTCAGTCCCAAGTGAACGATGTCGTTCAGTGGTGGCCACGAGCGGAGTTGCAGCAGAGGGCGCTCGTGGCTGACGTCGTAAGAACGCCGCGCCGTGCGTGCATGGCGGCGCGCGGCGTAAGTACATGACGCGCACTTCAGACTTGTGCGACACCACAGGCTTTTACAAACACTGCAGCCAAAAGTAACAAAATCTACACTCATTTTACAAGTTTAAGAAAATTTCCATTGGCTCCTAAAGAAAGATAAATTTGAAACACAGTGAATTTACATCAATCTTTCGCAGAAAATTACGTGGCAAGCCACTTTGAAAATGCACAGAGGCTTCGTTATCACGAAATCTCGCCACAAGGATCACTTAAAAAACGGAAGCTTAAATCTGGCGCCCGTTTAGCACGAGAACCGCCGGAGTTATCACCCTAAAACCGCCATCGGGAAAAAAGTGTCCCATTTCAGATCGATACGTTACTCTTTGATACTAGTCTTTTAATTATAAGGGACGGGTACTTCTGTAAGAAATATTGACACTGATAGTCTCATATGTTGTTTATATTCTAAATATTAAGTACAAACGTGCTAGATAAAATTTAATTCGAAATTATTTCACGTAACAACAAATAAATAAAAACAATAAATATAAAATATTTTCTTTAATTTTAGACAAATGAACTTCAGTATGCAAACACTTTAAAATTATTCATATGTCATAAAGAAATCAGTTTTTTTTTTTTTTTTTTTTTTTTTTTTTTTAAAAATTGAAATCCAGCCATAGCATGAAGTTTTCAGTTCAAACTGATATTTTCTACCACTAAGAATGACATAATACACCATCAATACATTATCGTAGTCTAATGTCATTCTGCACTTCTAAATTTTCCAAAGATAAAATTACAGTCTATGTAATTCCTTTTAGACACATGCCGGTCTTCATTGTCAATAGACTATAGCCGGCCGCGGTGGCCGAGGGGACTGAGGCGCTCCAGTCACGGTCTGCACGGCCACTACGGTCGAGGGTTCGAATCCCCCCTGGGGCATGGATATTCGTGCCGTCCTTAGTGTTAGGTAGTTCGTAAGTTTAGGGACTGATGACCCCGTAGTTAAGTCCCATAAGCTATACAAACATTTGAACATTTGAATAGACTGTACTTCGAAATCTGCACAGAAATAGGGAACTACAGCAACACATTTCTTGCAAACTGGTTTGTCACACGATGCACATTTCTATAAACTTTTTCCTTCTGTGCAAGATTTTCGATCCTGTCAATGACAGCAGTTCCCACCTACATCTGATGCTTCAACGTGAACTGGTAGAGTTCCGACCATGGTTTCTATATAGTCTTTGGCAAGTTCATCTGCATACTTCAGAAGGAAATCTCGTCATTCTGAGAATATTATAAAAAGTATGAACAGGCCACCTTCTTCCACCAGCTTTCACCGAGTATTTGTGGGCCATTTGGTCAACAACATCGTACTCGGATTCATGTCAAAATGCTAGGCTTTGACTTCATTTTCAATTGTACATCTGGATGCATAAACTGAGAATTATTAATGAAATAAATCGCAATTTGCGATGTTATGGCTTCACTGTATTAGGTTTAGATGAAATACCAAACTGTGGCGAATTTTCATTCATCAGTTTGGTATTTCATCTAAACCTAATACAGTGAAGCCATAACATCTCAAATTGTGATTTATTTCATTCATTTGAACGCTGTAAATTGCCAATATATATATATATATATATATATATATATATATATATATATATATATATATATATATATATATATATATATATAATTGAGAATTATTACTTTCTTTCCTGGCTGTGCTTGATACACTGTGCGGGTCATATCGTCGTTTTTGAAAACTACAGTCTTTTGTAGGTTCTCGAGAGCTTACTTCACGCACTTGAACACTTCCCGTCTAATTTTGTTCATGGTACCAAGCAAGCTGGTTCGTTTTGTTTTCGAGTCTCTTGCTAGTGAAAGTGACGTGAAGAAATTGTAATTACCAGAATGTTCCTCACTGCCCTCGGATTCACTCGAGCTCATCATAATCAAAATCAGTTGAAATCCCACCTACATATTCCTCTTCGCATTTATCTTCAATACTATTCAGGAAAGCTAACAGCTGCTCACCTGAGAGACCAAGCCGACGGGCCATGTTGCACTACCTGACAGGCCCTATCACCTACATTTATAGAAATTTATACTGTCAAAGGCACTGAACTCATTCCTTCGCATAAGCATTGTAACAGCAGACAACAAAAAAAGTGTGAAACTTTCCTGGCAGATTAAAATTGTGTGCCGGAACCGGGACTCGAACCTGGGACATTTGCCTTTCGCGGGCAAGCGCACTACCGACTGTCCTATCCCGACACGACTCACGATGCCGCCTCACAACTTTACTTCCGCCAGTACCTACTAACCAAACTTCACAGAAGCTCTCCTGCAAACCATGCAAGAGTAGCACTCCTGGAAGAAAGGATATGGTGGAGACATGGCTTAGCCACAGCCTAAGGGATGTTCCCAGAATGAAACTTTCACTCTGCAGCGGAGTGTGCGCTGATATGAAACTTTCCTGGCATATTGGAAAGTAGGAGGCGAGGTACAGGCGGAAGTAAAGTTATGAGGCGGCGTTGTGAGTCGTGTCGGGATAGCACAGTCGGTAGTGCGCTTGCCCGCGAAAGGCAAATGTCCCAGGTTTGAGTCCCGGTTCCGGCACACAATTTTAATCTGCCAGGAAAGTTTCATATCAGCGCACACTCCGCTGCAGAGTGAAAGTTTCATTCTGGAAAAAAAAATAAAAAAAATATATATATAAAAAAATAAGGCGGTTCTCGGCATTTGTTGATTTTTCTTGATAACCATGTAACACATAGCGTTGACTTTCATTTAGAAATGGACTAGGGTAAGAAACATTAAGAGTCATGAAGCCTCACGCACCTCATGAAACAATCGGTTCTAGTGTTAAGACATCAAAGTTCACAATGTGAATTGACTTTAGTGAAAACTTTACGTAATTAAGACATACACAATCAGGTAACTTGTGGTGGGAGCCCAAGCAGAAGCCGAACTGCCTTACTCTCAACCACAGGAGCACACTATCCGGTAACTTAAACTGACCCCGCACACAGCACGGCCGCTCGTAGGGAACAGCCGACAGTCCCACTAAGCACGCCAGACACGGGCCCCACACAGAGACATATAGTACTAGAATAGCAATGCCATATACAGTATCACTGGTCTCAGTGAAGTCTCGTCGCCATATTTCTATACCACAAACGTGTAAGCAGTCGTTTGTGTTGCTGCAGAAAACTGTCGTAAAAAATGCCAATGAACTGACTTAGCTACGCTGTCTTTAGACTTTTTTTACATATCGGAATTCGTTTGTTGTACATAGCTGTATTTTTTTTTCAACTGGAGTAAGCTTTGACACATACTTATTGCATTGGTGTAATGTCTGTTCTTTCGGACGTCCGAAAGAACAGACACCACGCCAATACAATAATAATTAAACGCGACGACGGCGTCAGCTTCAGTTATTTCACCGCAGATGCGGTCATACGTCCGACCTCGCACGGGAATCCGTAATAGCGAGTGTAAGAGGGCATGGACGACAGGGACGCTACAAACATAGCGTGCGACATGTGGGAATGTCCGTGGAGACGGACGGGAGGCGAGCACGGGTGGCCAAGTGGTTAAGGCGAAGCGGGAGACCCGGGTTCGATTCCCGGTCCGGCTCATATTTTCACTTGTCGCCCTTGCTTAATATCAATGCTCAAATACGGCCACTGTCAATTCTTTCTTTCCCATCCTCCTTCCTTCCCTTTCTTTCACAATCATTTGCAAATTTGACACATACAGTAATGAATTGCATTTATTTGCTCTCATTATTAATCTGTATCAGTTCATTCAACTTCGGATTTTCTTTCAGTAGTATGGTCATCATAAAAGTGTTGTTTATCGTGGATAACACGTAGCCTTCTTCTTTTAAGAATTCTTACGAAATCTACAGTCTGCTTTGACACACACACTAATGAGTCGCATTTCCTGTTTCCATTAATCAGTTACCAGTTTCGATCTACTTCGGCTTTTCTTTTAATAGTATTACCCTTATAAATGTGCTATTTGTCGTGGCCAACACATATCTATATTCTTCGGAGTCTTTTCCGGATAACTACCGTCTGCTTTAACTGTACGTAACGGTAAAATTTTATTTACCATCCTGGTGGCCTCGTATGATTATGTCGGCAACATCAACAAAGCAGTAGAAAGCCCTCACCAGGATGTTGAATGTTCAAATTTCTGTAAATCTATCGGACCAAACTGCATGGTCATCAGTCCGTAGCCTACAAACTACTTAACTATAGGTAAACTAACGTAAGGACAAACACGTACACCCATGCCCCAGGGAGGACTCGAACCTCCACGGCGAGCAACCGCGCGCTCCGCAGCGAGAGGCTTTAGAACTGTTTCGTACAGACACTTGAAAGGATTGGTATTGAGGGAAGGCCCAAGCCCCGAGTAACAAAATTTGCCAGTTTAAATAACAATTTATTTAAAGGACACCTGAATAGCTCCTTATTCTATAAACAAATCTCGACAATAGAGAATCAAGCAAAATAGATAGATTTTGCTAACAGACAGATCAATCTTTACAAGCCTTTTTTGTACATAGAAAGAACATTAGCAAAACTTAATTAAGGAAACTGCACTATATAGGAACAATTGAAAACAAAGTCATGATTGACACTTAAAAACAAGGAAAATGCTCGCGAGCACCCTTTTAAAAACAAAACAAGGATATGAACTTACAAATGCAACTTACGAAAACCAGTATTTACAGGACAAGAATTTAACTTAACTTGACGACGAACTGCATGGCCAAGAGCCCGTAAGGAGAAAGCTATCGTGAAATTAATTACAGGTACTCAGATACTAGGTTTCAACACTAAGTGCAGGAACCCGCACACCACTGGAGTGGAAACCTAACCGGGCCCTGTCCGCTGGGTCCGGCCGCCGGACTACAAATCTTTAACCTCAATGCACAACTGGAACATATAAATATAAAGGAAACAATTACTAAAATGTTCATAAGTCAGCAACAGCTTAAAAGTAATCAAATTCAATACACAAAATTTTTGAAATAATACGGGACAACAGATTACCGTTAATCCAAATGTGGAAGAAAATGCGCCAACATAGGCATTGGCACTCTGCGTTAAATAGTCGTCTACACTTAAGGACCACGGAAAGATAGCGCAGAGTGACAGCAATGAATAAATATCAAATATAAGCGCTCACAAAATCGGTGCACATAAAATATAAAATAGTATCACAGACACAAATTAAATGTTCGAGCGCGCTATTATCACCAAATAACCATACAGATTACTTATTGGAAATGATATTACCTCAAGTCCACCGAGCATAAGCTTACCAACTCGTAATCAGTTTGTTACCAAGTGCATCACGAACTAACTAGTGCCGTATTCAGGTGAGGCGTCACGGTTCTATGCCAGCCACACGGCAATAACAACAGGCATCTCCATCCACGACGTACAAATTATTTGCGAGACACTTGGCGACTTAAACAATACACAACGCTTCTGAGACGGACAGATGTATTACAGTACAGCACTCAAACATCCGCTGGTAACTGTCACACTCCGATACCAAACTTGACTTCCACATTCCCTTGCTAGAGAACCATGGGGCACAAAAACGCCAACAGGTGTAACCGTCGCCGCAATCCCCCGTCTGCTGACACCCTGCGCGAGCATGCCGACTCGCCCGGCCCACGGAAGGTACTGCCCCCTGGTGCGTGCTACGTCTCCAACCGCCACACGCCTCCGCCCCGAAATCGCTCCACTGTCCACGCGGGGAAACAGAGATATATATCGGCGGTAATGGCAACGATAATCGCAAAACTCTAAAATCGAACCGCACGGATCAACAATGAAGTAAATAAATAATGCTGTTCCTGCTCTACTGCTGACAAGTTCGTGTATATATCCTCGTTCTCTCAGTAAAAGTAATTGCCCTCGTAAACGAAGAGTCGGCCAACTATACGTAAAGGGTTGTCGCTGCTTCCTATACGCGGGGCTCCCCGCCTGTGTCATGTACGTTCCCTCAGACAGGAACCACTTGCGGTAATGCAGTGCGGCCACCCGTCGCACTCGGATGTTCGCCGGGTAGTCAGAGCGACAGGCGAACACCCGCGACAGCGAGAATTATTCAAAATTCAAATTTATGTAAACCTAGTACACCAAACTGAACATCTACACAAAACACATACAAACACACACACACACACCAGACCCTATCACGCACACACTCGCGCCCGACGGACGACTCGCACGTCCGTCGGGTAGGGCCACCTGGTCGGTAGCGTGGAGCCTTAGACCACGGGGCCATTCTGCGCGGCGCAAGCATTATTAGCTGCCTGCTCATTAGCGGAACATGTGCAACTCCAGTTACGGACATTCTAAGAAGAAATTTCTACACGAAGAAAAAATGCAGATGGTAAACGGGTATTCATTGGGCAGATATACTTGAACTGACATGTGATTACATTTTCACGCAATTTCGATGCATAGATCCTGAGAAATCAGTACCCAGAACAACCACCTCTGACCGTATTAACGGCCTTCATACGCCTGGGAATTCAGACAGAGCTTGGATGGTGTGTACAGGTACAGATGCCCATGCAGCTTCAACACGATACCACAGTTCATCAAGAGTAGTGACTGGCGTATTGTGACTACCCAGTTGCTCGATCTCCATTAACCAGACGATTTCAATTGGTGAGAGATCTGGAGAATGTGCTGGCCAAAGCAGCAGTCTAACATTTTCCGTATCCAGAAAGACCCGTACAGGATCTGCAACATGCGGTCGTGTAATATCCTGCTGAAATGTAGGGTTTCGCAGGAATCGAATGAAGGGTAGAGCCACGGGTCGTAACATCTCTGAAATGTAACGGTCACTGTTCAAAGTGCCGTCGATGCGAACAAGAGGTGACCGAAACGTGTAACCAATGGCACCCCATACCATCACGCCGGGTGATACGCCAGTATGGCGATGACGAATACACGCTTCCAATGTGCGTTCACCGCGATGTCGCCAAACACGAATGCGACTACCATAATGCTGTAAACAGAACCTGGACTCATACGAAAAAATGACGTTTCGCCATTCGTCCACCCAGGTTCGTCGTTGCGTAGACCATCGCAGGCGCTCCTGTCTATGATGCAGCGTCAAGGGTAACCGCAGCCACGGTCTCCGAGTAGTCCAAGCTGCTACAAACGTCGTCGGACTGTTTGTGCAGATGGTTGTTGTCTTGCAAACATCCCCATCTGTTGACTCAGGTATCGAGACGTGGCTGCAAGATTCGTTACAGCCATGCTGATAAGATGCCTGTCATCTCGACTGCTAGTGATACGAGGCCGTTGGGATCCAGCACGGCGTTCCATCGATTCCATATTCTGCTAACAGTCATTGGATCGCGACCAACGCGAGCAGCAATGTCGCGATACGATAAACTGCAATCGCGATAGGCTACAATCCGACCTTTATCAAAGTCGGAAACGTGATGGTACGCATTTCTCCTCCTTGCTCGAGGCATTATAACAACGTTTCACCAGGCAATGTCGGTCTACGGCTCTTTGTGTATGAGACATCGTTTGGAAACTTTCTTCATGGCAGCACGTTTTACGTGTCGCCAGCGGCGCCAATCTCGTGTGAATGCTCTGAAAAGCTAATCAATTGCATATCACAGCATCTTCTTCCTGTCGGTAGCAATTTTAATAGCCAGGAGTGTATATGGAGGAGGTAACTACGTTTTTAGAATTCATAGTCGTGATTCATTTCCTGTGTGATCATTTGACTTCATAGTAAACGCGAGTCTGGTCTGACTATTGATTCCTGTGCTCTTTGTAGATTCGCAAGAATCAAGTGAAATTTGTTAGTGTCCGCGTTGTTAATTCAGTGCTGAACGGAGAAATGTGACCACACTGTTCCTGAAGTTATGGCTTAGGAGAGAAAGCAGAGAGGTGGCACAGCTGGGAAAGAGGTGGCCAGGAGCCTCTGTCTCTGCCTCTTTCATCCCAACTGGATTTAGATAAACCTCTTGCATTGTTCCGTCAGCATCGGTAGTTGGCAGAACTGTAACACGGGTTACAGGTACCTTTTTAAATTTCACACTAAAACCGGTCGCTAAACTTCCACAGGAACTGATCAAGCACAAGTTTATACGTACTAGACAGAAATAAAAACTTCTCTCTCCCTTTCAAATTCAATGCATGCACTTAATTTGCACTGGCGGCTGTAGGGAATAGAGTGATAAGCCTCCTGCATGAAACAGCTCTAATGGACACTTCCTTATTTTGTGTTTATGGTTATGATGAAGTTTTTTGTATACCAAAAAGCACTTTCCTCTGTCCTTAGCTACTGCTATTACTTTTGACGAGAGAGAGAGAGAGAGAGAGAGAGAGAGAGATGTGATTGATATATCCTCATTTCTGAGTGTTTTTTTGGGGGGGGGGGAGGATGTTTTTTTGTTTATGTGATAGTATTAAATGGCGGTTTTTTGTCTAATATGTTTTATTAGTTCAAACAGCGTTTATTTCTGATGTTTACTTCGTCATTTAATGTGTGGTCGTTTTCCATTATAGCTTTTTGAATTTGGAAGCACTTTTCTTAAGTTATTGCCGATTCTATTTGTATATTTGTATATTTGTATGTGTGTCTCTAAGGTGGTAGGCTTGTGTTTTTCATGTCTGAGATGGTCTTCTAATGTTGAATGGCGGGTTTCATTTTTCCATGATCGTTTATGTTGTTACACACGACTCCATCTGGAGCTACGTGCAGAGCGAACACATTAATGACATTGATAATGCAGGAAACAGCTTTCGTCGCATGGCAGATTTATTACTTGAACTACTGCATATTGATTTCGGTATACTAAATCATATTTTGTGTTACTTGTATTCTTTAATGTATCTATATTTGATGTATGTAACTTCATTTGCTAATGTTGCTTGTATTTTGATGCGTTTGCAATCTCTGTAGAGAGCGCTATGTGCTGTCTGCACACGCCAACTTGTACAGAAAGGACAACGAACCAGTTTAATATTGTGCGTGACGTTTAGTGTATACTATTATATTCCTACGTTAAGATGCAATTTGCTAGTTTATGTGGCTCCACAGTGCTTCTTTTGTAGGTAAGACATTACGATTTTTAGTTTGTATTTCTCGTCCTTTATAGTGTCTACATACGTTAATTTGGTATTATTTTTCCCCTCCACGATCGTCACATGTCACATTCCCAGCCTCAAGTACCTCGGCGTGACCCTCGACAATCCATCTCCCCCCCCCCACCTCCTCAAAGGTCAAGCAGAAAGCCTTGCCCTCCTCAACGTGTTCCAACTCCTCTCCGGTCGGACTTTGGGCAACTATTCTCTACACCTACAGATTCATCATGCTTCCCGTCCTTTGCAGCTTCCACCCAGCCCGCGTTTCCTCTCCCACCATGTATTACAAAACCCTTCAGATCGTCAATTAATGACGACACCCTCCCATACACCACAGCATCATCAGCAAACAGCCGCAAATTACTCTGTCCATCAGATCATTTATATAGACAGAAAATAATAGCTATCCTATCACACTCCCCTGGGGCACGCCTGACGATACACTCGTCTCTGATGAACACTCGCCGTCGAGAACAACGTACTGCGTTCTATTACGTAGGAAGTCTTCCAGACAGTCACAAATCTGTGAAACTATTCCATATGCTCGTCTCTTCAACATGGGTTTCAAAATTATAATAAAGAAAAAAAATTATTTCATTACAGCACTCAAGATCCCCACTCAGGACCAAAATTGATATGCAATATGTAAATATAAATACACAATCCCTGAGAGGGTTTTTCGTCTAGAATATGTCAAAGACATTTAAAGATAAATCTGAAGCATTGAATTAAATGTCTTTGACATATTCGAGACGAAAAACCGTCTCTGGCATTGTGTATTTACGTTTACATTGATAGTTATATCACCTTAGACAGGAATGTTCCAATATGTCCATTGCCGGGGCGCTATTCCGTTGCATGGAGAGCCTTGGTAGTAATGACCATATTCTATGGAACACAGAAGCTGAATTAAAGTTTGTAATGTGAAGTAAATCGTGCATAGACTATTCCGAGGCGCCTTAATCGCTAGCGATGTGGTGGTCTACATAGACAGTCCTTCAATAAGAATAGGACATAAACAATCGCACTTACATTGTGGAATGCACTGCCTAAAGCAGCACAGAAACGAGAAGACGAACTTTGAAACTGTCAGTCTGCAGGAAACCACACAAAAAGAGGAAACATATACATATTTTGAAAAAAAAGAAAAGAAAAAAAGTGGTAAGGCGTCTGCCTAGTAAGCATGGAGGTCCGGGCTCTATTCCCGGTCGCATCACAAATTTTAATTTAATTCTCCAGATCTTTAAATGTCTTTGATATGCAATAGTTCAAGTAATATAGATTTCGTGGGACCAAAGCTGTTTCCTGCATTACGAGGCGTCTTTTTAAGTAAGTTTCGTTTGAGTATAAGTACACAACGAAAGGTTATTTCGAAAATGTTAATTTATTTTCAGAAAATACATACGTTATTTTTCGACCTAGTTGTCGTGTTTAAACACTTATCATACCTTCCAACTAATTTTAAAATACCCTCTTTATAAAATCTAGCCGCCTGCTCCGATAACAAAAACTTCACTGCCTTTTGTCACGTCATCGTCGTCATTGTAACGGTTGCTACTGAGGTGTTGTTTGAGGTGGAGGTGGAACGCCTGTTCTCACGTATCCTCGCTTCAAGTGAAGCCACCAAGTCGTCTGTATTCGAATAAGGGCGACCCAAGCCATTTGTGAATTCTCGTACCCAATTACGCAATTTGCTTTCACTCATAACAGTATCACTGTCCACTTCGCAAATCTGTCAATGAATTTCTGCAGCAGACATGTTACTTGGTGAGAAAAACCATATCACTGAGTGCAGTGGCGTAACTATGTGGGGGGGGGGGGGGGGGGGTTTGAGGGGGACAGAAACCCCGCCAAACCCCCCCCCCCCAAAAAAAAGGCAAAAAAAAAAAAAAAAAAGAAATCGTATAACAGCAATCAGGTAAAGGTAAAGATTGGAAACTTGGATGGAAGTGAACTAGTTTTTTTCTGCGGAAGTGGTAGATTGTAGTCTGTCTGACAAAAATTTTGCTCGTCAAGCAGATCTATCCCCCCCCTCCCCAAAGCCAAGTCCTAGTTACGCCACTGACTGAGTGAACCTCACGCACGGCGGGCGAGCTGATAGTCTGAAACATTTTTAAAGCACACAACAGAACCGTACAGGTTAGCTACAGAGTTGACACTGAGCACAGTTGTTCCCGAGGCATGCCGGACACGACGAACGCGCTCGTTGCGGTATGTGTGCAAACAACTAGTGTCTACAATAAAACGAACTTACTCAAAAAACACGCCTCGTATTTATGTTCTTTAATCTTACTTCAAATGACTAGCTACAGAATCTACGTTTCATGAGTAGCCGTTGTTATACTAGCACGTACCCTAGTGGCTGTTTGTGTGTGTGAGGTGACGGTGTGTGTGTTTTGTGTTGCAGGAGGGCAGCCATGTTCGCGCGCCTGTGCCAGCACAATGTCGCCGGTGAGTACTCACTTGCTGCTGCTGCTGCTGCTGCTACGGACGACATAGCACGGCTGCACTGGCCGTATCAGGCGCTCTGCTGCCCACTCCTACTTCCACTACTACTACCACACTTCACTGGCCTTACAGTGTGCCTGCCTGTATGAATCCCAGTTTTGTGTCACAGCAATATCAATTGTCAATTAACAGCATTTGACTCGAATTTAGCCGGCCGCGGTGGCCGAGGGGACTGAGGCGCACCAGTCACGGTCTGCACGGCCACGGGTTCGAATCCCCCCTCGGGCATGGATATTTGTGCCGTCCGTAGCCGTAGTCTTAGCTAGTTCATAAGTAGTTTGTAAGCTTAGGGACTGATGACCCCGTAGTTAAGTCCCATAAGTTCTACAAACATTTGAACATTTGAATTTTGAACTCGAATTTACTATTTCAGTAAGAGAATTCAGATACAGGTCCAATCAAAGTAAAGCATTAGAAAGCGAAGAACTATCAGAAACACATACATCGCTGCATTACATTTTATAGTTACACCAGTAGCTTAGAATTTTCTGTTTGTGTTATAATCCTTCCAAATGTTTGTATAGTCTATGGGACTTAACTACGGGGTCATCAGTCCCTAAACTTACAAACTACTTATGAACTAACTAAGACTAAGGACGGCACAAATATCCATGCCCGAGGGGGGATTCGAACCCCCGACCGTAGTGGCCGTGCAGACCGTGACTGGAGCGCCTCAGTCCCCTCGGCCACCGCGGCCGGCGTATAATCCTTCCACACCCAACGTTGTAGGTGATGTGACATTAATATAGAGTGGGACGCGTAAGATATAAAATATATACAGTAATACATTATATTAAAAAAAATATTTTCAAAAATTTCGTATCCACACAATTGTATGTTTTGGGCCTTCACTACAAATTTTTGTGAATTGCACCATCTTACAGTAACATGAGTGTGAAAGAAATGACATTATAAAACAACAGAATCAACTGGCCGTAGGATATGATAGCTACACATGTCAAAACAAGGATATCAACACCTTTTCAACAAGTCTCTCTTGCCGCCATTTTAACATCTCGATTTATGCAAGAGTTGCTATAAAATACCGGAGTAATTGACCTCACGGCACAATCATTTGCCGAAATGGCAAATCTTACATGTACCGTCCAAATTTTCGTTAAGATAGTTGAGTAATTTTATGAGTTTATCGCGGAAAACCGATTTGACACGGATGTATCCCGTGTAACGTTCCTTGTCCGAGATAAACTCAGAAAGTACTCAACTGATCTTCATAAAAATTTGTTCGCCGTGTGAGATTTGGTTCACCTTTAAAGAAATGAATTTTTATTTACATTCATGTCCTCAAAGGTTTTGTTACTTTGGGTAAGGATTGCTCCATATTACGATTCAAACGTTTCTTTTATGCTACAAATTGTTTTATGTTACTCGTCCTTTCCAAGCTTACATACGACGTTATTGTTGTTTTATACTTTCTTAGTTATTACTTTTAGTAAAATGCCACGGGAAATATCTAACGTCAACAACGCTTCTAGCAAAGGGGCACGATGCAAAGAGTTAAAACAAGCCCTTAGAGGCAGGACCAGTCACGGTAAGGGACGCAGCTGAAACGCAGACTGTCGTGTGCACAATCTCCCAACATATGCAGTCGCGATACTCACTGCTGTGAAAGTTGTTACCAACTGACAGTGGCAGTGACACTAGCGCTCCTAGCGGTGGGCAAGCCGCCGCTGTAACGACGTTTGCTTATTTTTGTACGTAATTAACTAAATAGTACAATTTTGGCGTTACAAGCATTAGTAGAATATCAAGAGACATACGGAAGCGGGAAATTGATGTAAAAAGAGCCGAATTTCACTCATTAAGTGGTATAAAGAAAAACTTCGTCATGAACAAATACTTACGAAAACGTGTGTATGTCAAGGTTATTCCTTTAAAGTAAGTAGACTATAAACATAAGAGAATAGAATAATTTCTATTATGGTCTTTCCTTGCTATGAGAGGCAGTTTTTTGACGTGTAAGAATTCGGTGTGAAGTCTAATGATTCCCACATTTTTGCACCTCACACGTCTTTCTTAAACGTGCATATTCTGTTGAGTGTAATTACTTTAGCTTAAAAAGACAATGTTATCATGATTCTTGCTATTTGTGCGTAAGCTGTAGAAACAATTGTGGAATTAGCTTCTTCTCTGTTAACATTGTTTTTGTCGTTTTATTGCTATGTTTGTGACGTTTATGCTTCAGCTACCACCGTTATAGCTGATTTGGAACGTTAAATACTGTAGTTATCGTTTGCTACGTTCAACACTCACTGATTCGATTGGAATTGTAGCGAAGAAAAAAAAATGTTCAAATGTTTGTAGAGTCTATGGGACTTTACTACGGGGTCATCAGTCCCTAAACTTATATGCGACATATGCAAGCTAACTAACTTTGTATAACCGAATTGGCACCTATTGGAGCTATTGCGATCATCAACTGAAGGTATATTTGCATCGTTCTCCTGCTTTTCTTAAATGTTATATTTCGGTTTTCATTATGCTGCCATCTATTACCACCCCAGAGTGATCGAGTCACTGGAATGTTCGAATGTTTGTATAGTCTTTGGACTTAACTACGGGGTCATCAGTCCCGAAACTTACAAACTACTTATGAACTACTTACAACTAAGGACGACACAAATATCCATGCCCGAGGGGGGATTCGAACCCCCGACCGTAGTGGCCGTGAAGACCGTGACTGGAGCGCCTCAGTCCCCTCGGCCACCGCGGCCGGCAATTGTAGTGAAAAAACCTTAACGTTGCTGAGTAGAAAAGCGACGTATTTCTGTCCAAGGAAAAGTCCTCTGGTGTTTCCTAACCATTTTTTTAATTTGTAATAGAAACTGAAAGTAACCGTGACAAGAAAACAGTAAAAAACTGTCCTGTAATGTGCCGTTTCGTACCTTATCAGGGACCTTATGAAACTTAGATAAGAAAAATGTGGAGCTATTTAAATTATTACCTCTTTTTATGGCACTACTTACGTTCTCTAATGTAAAAAGCATGTTAAAAATTAATATAAACGATACTATTCGCACTCGTCCAATATAGTCGTTAGAAATGTACCTTGCCGCCCGCCTGGAGCGCTACTGTCGGAGTGTATAACAAAAATTTGCGGGAGTGTCGTGACTGTATATGTTAGACTGTGACGATACTCTAATGAAAATTGAGACAGAGGAAGACGACATACTCTTAAACAATAGTGCTCAGGTTATCTGTAAAAATCAAATGAGAGAGCGACGTGTTCTGAACCACAGGTAAGGCATCAACCTGGATGCGATCAGCTGGCCTCACCTGCAGACCTATCACAGGGTCGTACAGGACGAGCGTTGGGTGGCCCCGTCGTTTCCCGATCAGTGGTGCCAATTGACTGCATCCTCAAGCTGTAAAACCGAAGCAGGCACTGCCTGGCGTGGGGAGTCAAGGTCACCGACTGACCCTGCATTAGCAGGCAGCAGTCAGAGTCCATACCCATCCTAAGACGATGGTAAGCTACAACTAACAGGAGAGCAAACGCCAACCGACACGCGCTGCTGTACTTGCAATATACAGTGGCAAAACGCGAGTAACCTGCAGCTCAACTGCAAATAATAATAAACGTCTGTGCGATTTACACCGTGGAACAATGAACTAAGATGTTACTGACAAGGGGACGCCATCGCAAGTGCAAATAATGGATTTTTATGGGTCTCGGATGTGTTGTAGAGGGATATACCATGAGTATGAGGCTATCCACCTTTTTAGCGACGGGGTTAGGTTTTGATGAAATTGATGTTGAAGTTCTCTCCGCGATGTAAGACGGGTAACGTTAGCCGCGATCAAACCAAGTGAGCGTGACACAGCGGTTTAAGTCTGCATCTATCACGCCGGAGGTGCCGTGTTCGGGTTCTGTCCGTGTTTTTGCTTTTTTAATCAGAATACAAGAGAATTAAGTAATAAATATTCAGTTTTGCCGTAGTAATTTAATTTTCACGTCATTATTACAAAATCTCACTCTCTATCGCCTGCTGCAGTGCTTGCTGTGCCACAACAGAAACGAATGATATTCGTGGCAAAACTACACTCATTAATATTGCATCAATTCGGGGCACCACTTTTTCGAAGATCTACATGCGCATCTACATGGGATACTCTGCGAATCACATTTAAGTGCCTGGCAGATCAAATAAGCATGGTTCGCATCAAAGTCAACGGATGAAAAGAACTGTATTTTAATGCAAATGAACTTTTTTCTGGTATCGCTCTTAAAAACTCCGTTCGCCTGCAAGACAGTATGCTTGGTGCTGTGAGCCATTGTCTTTTCGTTGCCCTTACGGCAAATATCCGGATTTCCGATGAGGCATAGCAAACGACGCAGGCGATACTGAATAAGATTTTGTAATAATGACGTGAAGATTGAATTACTACGGCAAAATTGAATATTTCTTAATTAATTTCATACATTGTTTGTTGATATTCTATAAAATAAAGTGAAAAATGAAGGACAATTATCATTAAAAAAAAAGCAAAAACACGAAGAGAACCTGAACCGCCAACTCCAGCTTCGTAGCCGGAGATTTTAACTACTCCGCCACGCTCCCTTGGTTAGATCGTGGCTAGCGTTATGCGTCATACATCGCACAGTGAACTTCAACAACATCAATTACCCCGAAAACCAAGACCCGTCGCTAAAAAGTGGATATCATCATACTCACGGTACGTCCCTGTACAACGTATCAGATACCCATCAACATCCGTTATTTACATTTCTGATGGTCCCCTTGTTAGATTTGAATCTGAATTTAAGAAATTTAACGAAAACGCGCGCAGAAATTCAAATTGTGTCGTTTCTAGTCACATACCGGTTGTACTTGAAACTGGAGACTAAATATCTTGGTGATCCGTGCATGGGACTGTATAAATTGGTACGATGGTGTATGATTATTACGTTCTGCAAAGAGTCTATACCAGCAGTCACCACCCCCTGAGTAGAAATGAGTTCTCGACGCCACGGGGCACTTAGAGCAGCAAGAAGCAGCAACGACCACTTCTAAGGTCCCTATGATCTGACATAGTCGGTTTTCTGTAATATTTTGTACATATGTGAACTGGCCACAGATATATTGTAACTGGCACAGTAATCTTTGGAAGTTCGATTGTAGAGTAAGCACTCTGGTTCCGAGAGAGAGTAGGCAGTCATTTGCGAGCTGTGTTGGGAGAAAGTTGTCAGGAGTCGCCAGTTGCGTGAGGTAGCGCGAGGAAGCTGTTGGAGAACGCAGTTGTTAAGTAAATGTTGCAGCACGCCAGTATTGTTATGCATGATGTTAATTTAATTTCACAGATGTACAAAATATTACAGAAAACCAACTACGGCGGGACCATAGGGACCTTATACACTTTATCTCCCCATCACGCACTTACATTTCGATAGTATTTCCTTCCATTTACATAACTAAAATCTTTTCAAAAGTAGCTCTAAACACCACGATGTCGTACGCCGTAGTACTATACAAAGCGATTTAGACAAAATTTCTACTTGGTGCGAAAATTGGCAATTGACACTAAATAAAGAAAAGTGTGAAGTAATACACATGACCACTAAAAGAAATCCGCTGAACTTCAATTACGCGATAAATCAGTCAAACCTTAAGGTCGTAAATTCTACCAAATACCTAGGAGTTACAATTACGAACAACTTTGACTGGAGAGAACACATAGAAAATATTGTGGGGAAGGCGAACCAAAGGTTACGTTTCATTGGCAGAACGCTTAGACGATGCACCAGCTCCACCAAAGAGACTGCCTACATCACACTTGTGCGTCCTCCCTTGGAGTACTGTTGCCCCTTGTGGGACCCTCACCAGGTGGGACTGACGGAAGATATTGAGAAGGTTCAGAGAAGGGCAGCTCGTTTTGTTTTATCACGTTACGGGGGGAAAGCGTCACGGAAATGTTGCACGAATTGGGGTGGAAATCATTAAAAGAAAGACGTTATTCATTGCGGCGTGATCTGTTTGCGAAGTTTCAATCACCGACTTTTAGTTCTGAATGTGAAAATATTTTGCTAGCACCCACCTACTTAGGGAGACATGACCATCCCAATAAAATAAGAGAAATCAGATCGAAAACGGAACGATTTAGGTGTTCTTTCTTCCCGCGCGCTATTAGAGAATGGAACGGTAGAGAAAAGTTATGAAGGTGGTTAATGAACCCTCTGCCAGGCACTTAAATGTGATTTGCAGAGTATCGATGTAGATGTAGACATATACATTAGAGTTGGAACTTAAATAGAGGCAACACCGCTGTGGAGACAGTATGCAATGGAATCGACTATTGTCGGTGATAGCACACGTTGTTGACATACGTACCTTACCTCCGACCAATGGACTCGCCCGTCCCACATCACCGGCGTGTGCACAATCGAGGGAAGCACAGTCACTTGTGAGCGAGCGGTCTAATATAACGGTGTCGCTGTTTTCGAAACAGGAACAACGGAGTTGGATCAACATTGAAGATGTAATGTAGCAGAGGTCGTACAGCATCACAGTGTCATCTAGCTCTTCAAGAGGCGTGCGGGAAAGTTATGGTGATTCACGTGTACGACATGCATGGTTTTATCATAGCACATTACCTATCTCCAAGGCAGACAGTCAGTGCACAGTATTACTGTTCCTTTTACTGAGTATCACCTGCTTACCAGTTTTGCGAAAGAAGCGGCAACACTTTCTGCGCAACCCACTCATCATTTCGCACGACAATGCGCGGGCGCATACAGCGCAAGCTGAGGCTGCTTTTTTCGGTCGACGGGACTGGGAAGTACTGCACCATCCGCCATACTCCCCGGACTTGAGTCCTTGTGACTTTAATTTCATTCCGAAAATGAAGGAACAAATTCATGGCATTCGCTTCAGAACGGTTCCAGAGATTCGTCAGGCAGTAGATTGCTCCATTCGCACCATCAACAGGCTCTGCTAACGGTATACTACGCTTCCCACATCGCTGGCAACGGGTTCTACACAACACTGGCACTGTAACTATTTTGAAGGACAGTAACAGGTTCAAAAAAGTAACGCTATTGTATCGGTTGCGAATAAAAAGATGCCATTATTTAAGTTCCAACCATCGTATATCTCAAAAAGGAATAATTTAAATATGAATACATATCAGCGTTTGCATCCAACACCAAAAAGAAGCCCATTTGCTGTGAAGTTCCTTTACTTAGATGCGAGCCGTACTGCGGTTTGCCTACATATCAGGCGCTCGCCTGCGATGGAGAAGTGAGAAATGCGGATACGTCAAAGTGTTGTAGTGGAATCAAAACATCTTTCTTTTATTACTGCAGAATACGAATACGAACGATTACCGATCAGCGATAGGTAGCAGAATTATTTTCCTGAAATACGAACTCTGACAATAAGTGAAATAAATCGCAATTTGCGGTCAGTTATGGCTTCACTGTACTAGGTTTAAATGGAATACACAAGTGCGGCGAATGAAAATTTGTGCCCGGCCGGTACTCGAACCTGCGATCTCCTGCTTACTAGGCAGACGCGTTGACCACTCCGCCACCGAGGACACCGTGACGCCGCGGTGGAGTAGCCGAGCGGTCTAAAGCATCTCGCTGCGGAGCGCGCGGTTGCTCGCCGTGGAGGTTCGAGTCCTCCCTGGGGCATAGGTGTGTGTGTTAGTCCGTAGGTTAGTTTACCTAGGTTTAAGTAGTTTGTAAGCTACGGACTGATGACCACGCAGTTTGGTCCTATAGATTTACAAACATTTGAAACTTTTTTTTTGACACTGTGATCACCCCGACTGCAGAGGACTGTTCCCTGCACGGCTCCCGCCACACCCAAATCCTCATTCGCCACGCTGTGTTTTCCCTATTACCACAGCCTATTTGTTCTGTACACGTGCAGGGAAGAGTCCTCTGCAGTCGGGTTGGTCACTGTGTCCTCGGTGGCGGAGTGGTCATCGCGTCTGCCTAGTGAGCAGGAGATCCCGGGTTCGAATCCCGGCAGAGCCCAAATTTTCATTCGCCGCACTTTGGTTGTTGTTGTTGTTGTTGTGGTCTTCAGTCCGCAGACTGGTTTGATGCAGCTCTCCACGCTACCCTGTCCTGTGCAAGTGTCTTCATCTCACAATACGTTCGGGAACCTACATCCTTTTGAATCTGCTTACTGTATTCGTCTCTTGGTCTCCCTCTACGATTTTTACCCCACATGCTTCCTTCCAATGCTAAGCTGACAATTCCTTGATCTCTCAGAATGTGGCCAACCAATCTATCCCTTCTCTTAGTCAGGATATGCCAGAAACTCCTTTTCTCCCCGATTCGGTTAACCACATCCTCATTCCTTACGTGATCTACCCATTTAATTTTCATCATTGGTCTGTAGCACCACATTTCAAAAGCTTTTATCATCTTTTTATCTGAACTCCATATCGTCCACGTTTTACTCCCATACAATGCTACACTCCAGACAAATGCTTTCAGAAAGGACTTCCTAACATTTAAAGTAATATTGGATGTTATCAATTTTCGCTTCTTTAGAAATGCTTTTCTTCCCAAAGCCATTCTGCATTTTATGTCTTCTTTACTTCGGCCATCAGAAGTTACCTTGCTACCCAAATAACAAAATTCATCTACTACTTTTATTGTCTCATTACCTAATCTAATTCCTTCAGCATCGCCTGATTTTCTGACATTGCATTCCATTACCTTCGTTTTAATCTTGTTAATGTTCAGCTTCCTTTCAAGACACTGTCACAAATTGCGATTTATTTCATTCACTGAGCCGGCCGCGGTGGCCGAAGGGACTGCGGTGCGCCAGTCACGGTCTGCACGGCCACTACGATCGGGAGTTCGAATCCCCCCTCGGGCATGGATATTTGTGCCGTTCTTAGTGTAAGGTAGTTCATATTTAGTTTGTTTAGGGACTGATGACCCCGTAGTTAAGTCCCATAAGCTCTACAAATATTTGAACATTTTTTCATTCACTGAACGCTGTAACGTCGTCAAAAATATATAATTCCGACAATAAA
Organism: Locusta migratoria; assembly: GCA_026315105.1. Taxonomy (NCBI): domain Eukaryota; kingdom Metazoa; phylum Arthropoda; class Insecta; order Orthoptera; family Acrididae; genus Locusta; species Locusta migratoria. Next base: position 238,576,004 of record CM048744.1, read on the forward strand.
GTTGAGTGAATAATCCTGTTACATTAACGTAACTACAGTTACCTTAATGTCCTTAGAAATAATCACCTCTCATAACTATGCACCGTTGTTATCTATGATGTCCTGTAAACTTTGCACGAAGTCTTCCTTTAGCATGGTGTACAAAAGCCTCGTCACGTTTCGTCGTCGTCAGTAATATCGTCACATCTCTTTCCTTTCAACGCGAGTTTGAGTCGAGTGAATAGGGAGAAGTCTGGAAGGTTGAGATCCCGCGAGTATGGTGGATGTTCACGTTGCACGACAACGCTCGCCCACACACAGCCAATACCGTCAAACAGTCCCTGGCAAAAAAGTGGTTCTGCTGCTGTACCTATTTATTTTGGCGTGGTTCATGGTGTGGGTTCCTGTATTCATATCCTTGTTCATGAACCATGGGCAACGTAGGAGTGGCTAAGTAAGTGGTCCTGATAGTAGGAATACCAGTTACTTTGGAATAAGGTTGGGCATCTCGGACATATTCTGAGTCGTAGCCACCTTTGTTCTCAGACGGCAAAGACAACTAAATCCACCGGTTAGTCCCTCAACCGTTAGGGGTAAAACCCAGTGGGGCCCTGGGTAAGTAAGGCTAGCAACCTGCTTCCCAGGTACTTCAATATCATGAAACTGCAATCGAGGTACAGCAAAGCTAATCCAGTGAGTGCTCAACTAAGATCTACTCTCTTCTGCAAGAAAGAAGTCAGTACGAAGACTACGTTAGCAGTGCACCGCTCTATCTTTCGACCAACTTTGTTGCAACAATGGCAGGAGGGTTTCCTTAATGAGAAAATCAAAGAATAATTGGGAATGAAGACCATAGATGAAGCAGTTAGAGCGAACAAACTGAGATGGTGGGGTCATGGTACACGCATGCGAGAAGCAAGGTTACCTAAGAGACTCATGAGCTCGGCAGCGGAGGGTAAGAGGAGCCGAGGTAGACCAAGAAGAAAGTGCTTAGATTTGGTCCAGAATGATTTTGAAGTAAAAGACATAACATTAGACGAGGTATCAATGTTAGCATTGAATAGGGTATCATGGAGAAATTTTATCACAGGTACTATGTTCCAGACTGAACGCTTAAAGGCATAAACAGTCTCTAATGATGATGATGATGATGATGATGATGACGTCGTTAAAACGGTTTTGTCGTTAGGCACTTGATGACGGACTCACTAGTTGAATAAGAGTGCAAGTGTTACTGAAGTCACAGTGTGAGAGTTCATACAACAATGGTTATAGCTTTAGGAAGTACAAGTATGTTTCAATTTATTCCACAGTCAGTGGTTTGAGGGATTTAATACTAACGATTCGTGCTGCCCATTATCGCTTTCTAATCTAACGTCTAACTTAGGACTCCGTCTGTAACCACTTCTCTGTCGATAGGTTTTTAAAATTTGTTTTCCAAACGACGTTTCACGTGTGTGTTCTTTCATCAACAAACCTGCATGAAAAGATTGTTGTCAGATTAAATAAGAAATGTGGTATCTAAATACATTCAACTGCAGTGGATGAAAATTTTTGCCACATCGGGAAAGGCGATGCCACGCTTTTAAGCATGAGGTATCCGGACACACGTTTCGTCGTGCCCACCCTCTCAACTGATAAATATTGACTGGGTGATTGTATAATGCTAGCCGTTACTGTGATAATTGTTGCAAGAGGGGAAACAGAATTTGTGATCAATGGTAAGGTGATTTGATGTTATTTGCCTATTCTGAAAACGTCCAGCAGTAAAATGAAGCATTTAGGATTACTGTTTTGACATTACAGTAGCAGTGGAAGCTCATCATCTGGTGTTTCCTAAGCAATCCTGAAATTAATTTCTCAAAGTATGTCATTATTTTTGTCCAGCTCACATCCTGATCTGTTCTAATTTACTTTTTCCATTTCATTGCGAAAATTCGTACGCAGAATACTGAAGATGACGCTGAGGCAAGTAAGTTAGAATAAAACACATTTAGCTTCAAATGTCGCGAAATACCAAAAAAGTGGATGACAAATGTAAAGAATCGGGTATGTTCTATTAAGAAAATTTGCGACCATTGCAACTAAAATTTGTTCTTGTGGACCAGACATATTTCGCCTATTAATACATAAAAAATATTCAAAAATTATTTCTTTCATTTATATCTTCAATTATTCCTTTGACGGTTTATTTAATCTGATAGAAAATGTTATCAAAATTACTGATAAACAGCGATCTCCATACAACGTGGATGTATAACTCTGATGTCTGGGCATAGAACTGCAGCGTGCTGCACATTCATATGTTTGACACACGACTTCACATCGGCAGCCATGTTTTAATTTGGAAAACGAATTTTAATCAGTTATACCGTAACAAAGAATTGCTTGCTTGCCTCTTGATTTGAAACTTATGTCAATATTTGATGTATTAGACTGGCTTGGGAGGTGAATCGAAACGTATTTTCTTTCCGTTTTCTTGTAGTACATCATAGCAGCCATGTTAGAATTTGGAAAGAAACAAAATACTAACGTTTATGGCCGGCACGCTCAGACAGATGAAGTTCAACATCCAAGCAGTATGGAGATCTATGCTGTTATATAAATGAATTTCTATATGTCCTCTGTGTTCATAAACCATTCATTCGATTGCAATGAAACTTCGGTGAACTGTTCATCGTACGCCTACGAAGGGTCCTGACCCAAAAACTAAACAGCATGACATATAGCTCAGGAGATATGACGTCATAAATAATGAGAGGGGCAGCAGCCTTTTCAGTAGTTACAGGGGCAACAGTCTGGATGATTGGCTGAGCTGGCCTTGTAACATCAGCTAATGTGGCTTTGCCGCACAGCTACTGCGGACGGCTGAAAGCAAAGGGAAACTACAGCCGTTACTTTTCCCGAGGACATGCAGCTCTACTGTATGGAAATATGATGATGGCATCCTCTCGGGTAAAATATTCCTGAGGTAAAATAGTCCCCCAATCGGATCTCCGGGCGGGGACTACTCAGGAGGATGTTGTCATCAGGAAAGACAATACTGGCATTCTACGGATCAGAGCATGGAATGTTAGATCCCTTAATCGGGTAGGAAAATTAGAAAATTTAAAAAGGGAAATGGTTAGGTTGAAGTTAGATATAGTGGGGATTAGTGAAGTTCGGTGGCAGGATGAACAGGATTTCTGGTCAGATGAGTACAGGATTATAAATACAAAATCAGTTGGGGGTATCACAGGAGTAGGACTGATAATGAATAAGAAGATAGGAATGCGGGTAAACTACTATGAGCAGCACAATGATCGCATTATCATTGTCAAGATAGATACGAACCCAACACCGACAACAGTAGTACAGGTTCATATGCCAACTTGCTCTGCCGTTGATGAGGAGATCGAAGAAATATATGAGGAGCTGAAGGAAATTATTCAGACAATTAAGGGAGATGAAAACTTAATTGTGATGCGAGACTGGAATTCGGTAGTAGGAAAAGGAAGAGAAGGAAAAATAGTAGGTGAATATGGACTGGGCAGGAGGAATGAAAGAGGAAGTCGCCTGGTAGAATTTTGCACGGAACATGATTTAATCGTAACAAACGCGTGATTTAAAAATCACAAAAGAAGGTTGTATACGTGGAAGAGACCAGGAGACACCGGAAGGTATCAGATAGATTTTATAATGGTAAGACATAGATTCCGGAACCAGGTTATAAACTGCAAGACATACCCTGGGGCAGATATAGACTCCGACCATAACTTGTTAGTCATGAACTGTAGGCTGAAACTAAAAAAAAAAACTGCAGAAAGGTAGGAAAATAAGGAGATGGGACTTAGATAAATTGAAGGAAAGTGAAGTTCTGGAGAATTTCAGAGGGCGATTTAGGCAACAATTGACAGAAACAGGGGGAAATAAAACAGTAGAAGAGGAATGGGTAGCATTGAGAGATGAAATAGTGAAGGCAGCAGAGGACAAAATAGGTAGAAAGGCAAGACCTACAAAAAATCCTTGGATATCACAGGAAATACTAAATTTAATTGATGAAAGGAGAAGATATAAAAATGCAGTAAACGAAACAGGCAAAATGGAGTACAGACGACTAAAAAATGAGATTGACAGGAAGTGCAAAATTGCTAAGCAGGAGTGGCTGGAAGCCAAATGCAAATCTTTAGAAGAATGTATAAAAAGGGGAAAGGTAGATACCGCCTACAGGAAAATGAAAGAGACATTTGGGGACAAGAAAAGCAGCTCCACGAATATCAAGAACTCAGATGGGAAACCAGTTTTCAGCAAAGAAGGAAAAGCTGAAAGGTGGAAAGAGTACATAGAACAGCTCTACAAAGGAAATGAACTTAGAGACGATGTTGTAGCAAAGGAAGAGGAAGTAGATCAAGATGAAATAGGAGATGCTATACTGAGAGATGAATCTGACAGAGCCCTGAAAGACCTTGGGCGGAACAAGGTCACAGGGGTAGATGACATTCCATCAGAGCTACTGAAGTCTCTGGGAGAGCCAGCCATGACAAGACTGTTTCACCTGGTGTGTAAGATGTATGAGACAGGTGAAGTACCCCCAGACTTTAAGAAAAATGTTATAATCCCCATTCCAAAGAAATCAGGTGCAGACAGGTGTGAAAATTACAGAACCATCAGTTTAACAAGTCATGGTTATAAAATTTTAACACGAATTATCTACAGGAGAATGAAAAAGCTGGTAGAAGCTGACCTCGGGGAAGATCAGTTTGGATTCAGGAGGAACATAGGAACCCGGGAGGCAATACTCACTTTACGTCTTATCTTAGAAGATAGATTAAGGAAAGACAAACCTACATTTTTAGCTTTTGTAGATTTGGAGAAAGCATTTGACAATGTTGACTGGAATACACTCTTTCAAATTCTGAAGTCAGCAGGGGTAAAATATAGGGAAAGGAGAGTTATTTATAACTTGTACAAAAGCCAGACCGCAGTTATTAGACTCGAAGGGCATGAAAGGGAAACATCAGTTGGGAAAGGAGTAAGACAGGGTTGTAGCCTTTCTCCGATGTTATTCAATTTGTACATCGAGCAGGCGGTGAAGGAAAGCAAGGAAAAATTTGGAGTAGGGATTAAACTTCATGGGGAAGAAATAAAAACATTGCGTTTTGCTGATGACATTGTAATTCTTTTAGAGACAGCAAAGGACCTGGAAGAGCATTTGAATGGAATGGACAGTGTGTTGAAGACAGCGTATAAAATGAACATTAACAAGAGCAAAACAAAAATAATGGAATGCGGTCTTAGAAAATCAGGCGATGCTGAAGGAATTAGATTAGGTAACGAAACAATGAAGGTGGTAGATGAGTTTTGTTACTTGGGTAGTAAAATAACATGCGATGGTCGCAGTAGAGAGGATATAAAATGCAGAATGGCAATGGGAAGAAAAGCATTTTTGAAAAAGTGAAATTTGCTAACATCGATTATTAATTCAAGTGTAAGGAAGTCTTTTCTGAAGGCATTTGTGTGGAGTGTCGCCTTGTACGGGAGTGAAACATGGACGATAAGCAGTGTGGACAGGAAGAGAATAGAGGCTTTTGAAATGTGGTGTTACTGAAGAATGCTAAAGATTAGGTGGGTAGATCGCATAACTAATGAAGAAGTACTGAACAGAATTGGTGAGAAAAGGAATTTTTGGCATACCCTGACTAAAAGAAGGGATCGCTTGGTAGGACACATTCTTAGACATCGGGGAATCGTAAATTTAGCATTGGAGGGAAGTGTGTGGGGTAAAAATCGCAGAGGGAGACCGAGAAATGCGTATAGTAAGCAGATTCAAGTGGATGTGGGTTGCCGCTCTTATGAGGAGATGAAAAGGCTTGCTCAGGATAGAGTAGGGTGGAGAGCTGCATCAAACCAGTCTCCGGACTGAAGACCATAACAACAAATAATGAGAGGCCACCGCGTGAGAATACCCAGATTTATGCGTCAATTATTGGAAAATGGGAGTCGTTAGGGACCTTCAACAAAGTTTGCATGTAATTTGAGACGTTTATGAAGCGTTTTGTAACTGACCCTGCCCTTACCCACACACAAAAAATGATGAAACGAAAATAAGTCTACCGCTCACAACATTATCGCTGTAGATGCCGTAAAACTGTCGCATCAGGCATGACCTTATATTAAATAAATTTAGCATTACAGATTTGCATGTTACTATTTATTTTTGTCCGCAAGTCTACCTTAATTCTCTTGAATCCGAAATTAAGCAATCTCTATCTATATAATAGCGAAAGGACACTCACTCACACACTGACTAATCACGAAATCTCGAAAACTACTTCACCTATGAAGCTGAAATTTGGGAGGAATGTAGTTTATAGGTAGGAAACGTCAGTTAAGAACGTATTTTGTGATAGGTCCTTGGCGGAGCGTACTGCTACAGACTCACGAAATTATAGTTTCATTCCGATCTTCACGAAATTTTGCACGCTTGTCCTTCAAAACAAGAGGAAGGTCACCGTCTATCTTAAGTTTCACACGGTGCATCGGGGAACGTACCTTGCAGCATAAAAATAGATCCCTAGATACCTTCGTCATGCCATAACTTTAGAATGTCTCGACCGATTTCACAGATCCTTTTTGTTGTTGTTTTCGTTATTCTCGGATCAAGGGTTGTATGAAATAAAACCGGAGCCTGTGTTTCTACTGCATATAAATCCATAGTTTTATTCCGATATTGATGAAATTTAGCACATTTCACCTTAAAAACTACAGGAATGACTCTGTCTGCGTGGTGGAGGGTACTTACAGAATTTTACAAAATACATAGTTTTGCTCCGATCTTGATGAATTTTTGCAGACATGTGCTTTAGACGATGAGGAAGGTCACTGGGTACATAAATGTTGGTATGCTACGTGACAGAGGGTACCTGGCAGAAAACTTTGCCGAGAGAGGTAAAGGTAGAAACAGAGACATGGGGGAGAAACAGATGGGACGGCGGAAGTGAAGGTGGACTACGAGAGTGTAGAATAAATAAATACCCGAGCAACGCCGAGTTTGCGGCAAGTTGTATCATATAATTGCGTAGGCTTCCGCGGGCAGAATCAGATGACATAAAACGTTTTCTGGGTGTTGTACTGCGTCATGATGGAAGAAGGCTATTTACTTTCGGCCAACGTTACAGTAGCCTTCATATGGGTATACTGCTATACTCATATGAAGGCCACTGTAAAGTTGACTGACTAGTCGGCTGTTAAAGTAATAGCTTTCGTACATCATGACGCGGTACAAATCCCAGATAACTTTTATGTCATGTCACTGAATCATGTTCTTTTACTTATCGATTGGTTACTGAGTTTTCAGACTTTGTGCTTATTCGTCTATAATACACTATATTATTAAACATTCTGTAATCTCAAAGACAATAAAGATAAAACTGAAGCATAGAATTAAAATTTGTGATGCGGCCTGGAATCGAAACCGGACCTCCATGCTTATTAGGCAGACATCTTACCGTTATTAAATCTGTGATCCGTTCATCTCACAATGAATGTCACACAAGAAACTTCATAATTTTTACATTAAATATATTTCACTTTTTTTGTATTTGTCAACCCCTGGTTATTTTTTGGTGCAAATACCTTCCTCCTGTCAAAGCGAACCCCCCCCCCTCGCAGGGCAAGACTATGCGTCCCAAAGGTTGAAAAAAACTGCTGTAGACAACTGTCGTAAGTAGCAACACATATTTATAATGAAATTAATCGCAATTTGCGATCACTTATGGCTTCACTGTACCAAGTTTACATGGAATACCCGAATGCGGCGAATGAAAATTTGTGGCCGGCGGGGATTCGAACCCGGGATCTCCTGCTTACTAGGCAGACGCGTCGATCACTCCGCCACCGAAGACACAGTGACCACCCCGACTGCAGAGGACTCTTCCCTGCACGTCTCCCGCCACACCCAAATCTCCATTCGCCACGCTGTCTCTTTGCTATTACTACAGCCTATTTGTTCTGTAATGCTCGCAGCCACAATACTGTATTCCCGCATCAGGGAGAACAGACCATGAGACACAATTAATACAGAACAAATAGGCTGTGGTAATAGGAAAGAGAGAGCGTGGCGAATGGAGATTTGGGTGTGGTGGGAGACGTGCAGGGAAGAGTCCTCTGCAGTCGGATTGGTCACTGTGTCCTCGGTGGCGGAGTGGTCAACCCGTCTGCCTACTAAGCAAGAGATCCCGGGTTCGAATCCCAGCCGATCACAAATTTTCAGTCGTCGCACTCTGGTAGTCCATCTAAATCTAGTACAGTGGAGCCATTAGTGCTCGCAAATTGCGATTAATTTCATTAAATGAACACTGTAACGTCGTCAAAAATATATAACATATTTATAAAACCAAAGTAATACTTACTTAGCAAATACGATGTAGTGTACCGAAACTATCTGCATTTTCAGAGTTATCGTGAAGTTGGCAGTTAACGCTGAAATAGGCTCTAATTATAATAAATAACATTTGACTTGGGATGAAGGATGAACGAAATTCGGAAACAAAGAAAATCGAATAGAAAGACTGTGGTGTCGCACAAGTACAAAGTGCGCGCCACCTGCTTTCGCCGCGCGCCGCCATGCACGCACGGCGCGGCGTTCTTGCGACGACAGCCACGAGCGCCCTCTGCTACAACTCCGCTCGTGGCCAGCACTGAACGTCATCGTTCACTTGGGACTGAGTTAGGAACCAGTAAAGACTTCGGAATCCGATAGTCACCAGTGAAGACTTGGCTATCAGTTAGGCACTAGGCAGGACTCTAGCTCAACTATGTATCAACATGTAAAAGTACATGCAGTACTATGTAAAAGTTAAGTATTGTATAAATTCTGTTCAATATATATCTCGTTCTAATTTACTCTAGTGTTTCTAGTTTCTGGCTGCTCCCCTCCGTACCTGCACCAGCGTGCTATCTTTATTCCTGTGTCGGTCTCATTCCACTCGGCTACCGACACCTACGACGGAAACGAGACACAAAAGCGGCGACGAGGCTGGGACACAAAAGTGGCGACGAGGATGGGATACAAAAAAGACGAGTGTGCAAACGGGTGATTGGAAAGACGTGTCTGAGCCACCGGCCCTGCGTGTCGTGTGGGTGGACCCCTGGCCCTGTGCCCTGGGCGCTCGCGTGCCTCCCACCCTGTTCCCCTGTCGGCTTTTTGCTGCCGGCTCTCCTCCTCCCCCGGTGTTCTCGTGGGAAGCGCCGCTGCCCGCTACGGGAACCACATGGCGTGTCCGCCTGACCCGCCCACGCAACCCGCCCGTCCGACCGCCTCCAACACTTGTTAACTGTTTGGTCCCTCACACGCTACCTGCGCTCCACGCACCATACTACGGCGGTCACCGTCTCAACACACCACTCTAGACCAGTGCTTCCCAATCCTGTAAAGGGGAGGTGCTGATGAAATTGACCAAAGATGTCAATTTCGAATTAATTTTTTATTTGTTAGTAGAACTCGTGGAGAATAAGTTCCCAAAGTGTTAATGTTGAAGTCGCATCCGATCTGCCTGAAAATTAATTGAAAGTGTTACGCGGCCTACCTGCCACGCCACGGTTTGAAGCTGCACTTTAATACCATCTTAAGGACAGTACATGGGCTCGAACAAACATATATGTATGAAAGTTTGGTTACAGGATCTCTACGTACACCTCAATGTGCTGGTAGGTGTCGTTTTTCTGCAAAGCTCTGCAACCATGCTCTAGATAGCACTGTAGATGTAATTGTACACGCCATACGTAATGCAGATATCTTAACTATAATTTATGTAATACTCATCATACATGTTCTCTAGCGAATTGTCATCAAAAGTCGTGATGTTGGTATTCACTGCCACTGCTTCCATCGCCTCTTCCCGCACTTACCGTAGCACTACCGCTTGCAATGAGTTGTTCATCATTATCATCCCTATTATCATTATTATGAGTTTGTAACAACAGTATCTAACTTATGCTCATATTTCTGTACCATAACAAATACGAGAAAGCATGCGAAAGATTCATCTTCTACACTAATACCATCTTCACGAAGAAGGGTTCTTCGTAACTTCATCTCAACTAATCGCAATACATTAGCAGGATTGATTATCAATCGTCGCTCCATCTAACGCTTCACCACACATATAACGTTACAAAACGCAACTTCGCAGGCACACTGCACCGTCCCTACTAGCAAACCGATAGGTCAAAGCGCAATGCGGCATGGCACACGCAGAGGCCTCTAACGGACAACTGCAGAGTTTTGCAGATGTGGGAGTATCACTAGTGCAATAACGCACCTTTATATTTTCTCTCATACGACTTTGGTGTATATATGTTTGTTCGAGCCGAAGTACTTTCCTTGTCAGTCAACAATGATTCTGAAACTTCCTGGCAGATTAAAATTGTGTGCCGGAATCGGGACTTTTGCCTTTCGCGGGCAATCGCTTTACCGACTGAGCTATCCCGACACAACTCTACTTCCGCCAGTACCTCGCCTCCTACTTTCCAAACTTCACAGAAGCTCTCCTGCGAACCATGCAAGACTAGCACTCCTGGAAGAAAGGATATGGTGGAGACATGGCTTAGCCACAGCCTAAGGGATGTTTCCAGAATGGAACTTCACTCTGCAGCGGAGTTTACACTTCCATATATACGCATATTGTATGTAATTAGTTACATTCGAGAATTCACTAGATCCATATTTAAATATTTTTGTGTTGTAACATTTATAGATTGAAAATAGTGTGATGTCTATAGCAGCAGACGAAAAGGTGCCTGGACATTCTTATATCGTATAGGGATTCTTGGAGAAGACGAGGATTATGGGTGAATTTTAAAGACACTTTTGTTGGTATGTGAGACTGCAGGCACTTTAGTTTGTGTGATGAACCACGGGCGATTCCGAGTAACGTAAAGTGTTTGTTTCTGAGTGGCAAGGCACCGAATGACTAATTAACGCTCGGTAGTACTTACAGCTGTTTCCCAGTTCTGTGGAAATTACACTCCAGGAACTGGTTGGAACATTATTCGATTGTAATTATGGCTTTCATAGTGAATACAATATGGGATCCTACTCAGGAATTCAAATGTTTGTAATTCTATGGGACCAAACTATTTTGGTCATAAGACGCTAGACTTCCAAACTACTTAAACAATGTAGAACTAACCTAAGGACAACACACACTTCCATGCCGGAGGGAGGATTCGAACCTCCGACGCTGGAGGCCGCGCGATCTGTAACATGAGGCTCAGACCGCTCGGCTACTCCCGCGCGGCACTCACTAATTAACATGCGTTATAATGGGCTGTAATCATGTATATATTACCGAATAAGTGGTACTAATGTAATGCCACGGAGCTGTTTTCGAATACCAGTATTTACACATACACGCAAGCTCTATTGCATTTGAAAAGTATTATTTTATACATGTTTGTTATAGTGTCGGATAATCATTCTTAAAAATGCCCTGTTTACTAACAGAATTATTTCAGTTCCAAAATTTGGCGGTATCTACGTCAGTTGTGAAGTAGAATAAAACCGTTTTTAATTTATTACTACAACTAGTTTGTTTTTGTTACTTCGCAATTCGCATTAGATGCTTTTGCTTCGATAATTTGACTACAGGATCACATACATAATCATTTAGCAGTGAATTTATCTGCTGGGCGTGAAAGAAGACGTGTACAGATCGTACCAATGACCAAATTGAGTTATACCTCTAATTACAGCCGTACATTACCGAAATACTGTAATATTGCGCTTTCTTTCTTCCGATCAGGTGTTGGAGTAGTAGTTACTGATCGTAGCCGCTATTAAAGTTCACTAATGTTACAATATTACAGGAAAATAATTTGGTGGAGCTGATACATTTAGGTAATTTTATAAATAGAAGACTCAAAAAAGGAGGCGGAACCTGACTTTAAAATTTAGCGGCAGTAGTAATTTGGAATGAAAGCAACACCTGAGCACAATATTACACAAAGAAACTAGCAGATTCCGCGATGACCTTTCTTACCATGATGATTATGTTGACTGGATGTATCAGATGAAGCTGTAAAAACTCTTGCTGCATTGTGTAAAATGATGCTTGGTTGGCTTGGAGCAGATTATACTGACTGAATAACCGTTTAAAAAGAATGTTAAGTTAACTTTCGTGACAGAAGGCTCTTTAAATCGATCGGATTTCGTTTAATTCCGAAGATTTCTTTGCAGGTATTACTTGAAAGTCACATTCATGAAAATTACAAATAATGAGATCTCGAAATAAATCTAGTAAATTATAGATACAAGTCCAACATTGGCTCCAAGCATCATATTACATAATTAAGGTTACCGCAGGAAAAATAGAATCACTTCATGAATTATTAAAGGTGGGTCATTTGAAATAATTAAAAAATTTATACGTAACTAAATCTATTTTCACCATACTTCATAAGAAAACCGCTCTCACACACACTTATATTAATAATGAAGTCCCTGACGTGCGACTGTTCTCAGTGAGGTATGAAACATGAAAGACAAAGTTCACAACCGCGTTCTGGGCAGCTCGTAAAAATAGATGAGCATCAAAAATACATGAAGAGTGTAATTAGCTGCCAGAGAAAGCTGTGGTCAGCGATAAGCATCGTAAATAAATTACTTATCGAATGAACATTTTTAATGTACTACTACAATACTAATTCGTACGGACGCCAGAAATGGTTTGATTCTACCCAGTTGCGTCTCGTGCGTTTCGTTGGTGGGGCCCACACAAATAGTACCCAGTATAATGGAATCAGTCAAGTGTTCATTATATAACCTCCATTTATATACCATCGTTTAAAAACATTAGAAACATTAAGTATACCAATTATGCAGTAATTAATATAATCCACGAAACACTGTAGCTAACAAATATTTATGCAAATCTGCAATGTATCTATTTTTTTTTTTTGGGGGGGGGGTGTTATATGAGTGTGTAATATTGTAGTTTGTCTGGTCCACCAGTTCTGCTGGTTTTCCGTGTACTTTTCTGGGTGTCTGAGTGTATGCTGTGGTGACACAATTTATTGAAGAACTTGGGGGGGGGGAGTGATTGGAGAAGTCCGTAGAATTGCATCTGAGGCTGGTTTGAAGCGTACCAGCACGCAGAAAATACTGAGAAAGAGCCTACACATGTTTCCATTCAAAATTCAAACGCACCAGGCCATACCCGTATGAGCTATGCAACAGCTTTGCTAATCAGATGCTCACAATGATTGATAGTGAAGGATTTGATGTTGGCTGCATCTGGTTTATAGATGAAGCACACTTCCACCTGAATGGATACGTGAATAAGCAGAACTGGCGATTTTGGGGTTCCGAAAAGCCATATTGGTGTGAAGCGAAACCCCTGTATTCTCCTAAAGTTACTGTGTGGGCTGCAGTACGCAGCACAGGCATTATTGGCCCTTTTTTCATTCGAGAAACGGTCACTGGTGCACGTTACGTCGCAATTTTGGAACAATTTGTCGGCATACAGCAATTATTAGAGGATAGACCAGGTACTGAATGGTTTATGCAAGATGGAGCCCGACCACATCGGACCGAACAAGTGTTTCGCTTTCTTCAGGAATACTTCGGGAAACGAGTCATTGCTTTGGAATATCCCATATTTACTGGTGCAGGTATGGATTGGCCTCCATACTCGCCGGATTTGACTCCCTATGACCTTTTTTTTGTGGATCACAGTGAAATACATGGTCTAACCGAAGCATCCCGCCACGCTGGACGAAGTTGAATCGGCGAACTCTGTGGCATGTGAATCCACTTCGATTGAGACACTACGAAATGTGATGGCGAATTTCATTCTTCGTTTGCGCCACCTCTGTAGTGCCAGTGGTGAACATTTTGAAAACATTGTGACTGTTTGCAAAGAGTGTTTTCATACGATTATTTCACTTGCTGATATGAGCTGTACAGCGTGCAGCGCCATCTGTTAGCAGGTTTTGTAACTATTATTTCAAACTGCTGTATAAACTTCTTACAGTTTTCATAATAAACATACCGTTTACTGCGTTCCTCTATCGATCTTTGGCGGGGGTGGGGGGGGGGGGGGGGGCTTTACAAACACTCACTCGTTCACACACACGCAATGCAACAGCGAAACTCACCAAAATCAGTGTGCTGAAACGAGGCAGCAGCATGCGTAGGCGAAATTCAGCAAACCCAGAGGTACCACACAACACAATATACAATAAAACTGCGAAGATAGCTCTGATCTGTAGTGCCTGATTTGAGATGGTGCGTGAGTACAGCCAAGTTAAGTTGCATTTAGATTAGACCGCGAGCAAACACGCTAACGGCGACACACGAATACGTTAAATGATCGCACTCCACTGAAGGTGAAGTGGTTAAAAATCGGATTCATTACACAAAATCATGGCGGACTCTTAAGTTGCAATCTGAGAGTAAACTATCTAGGCACTGTTTTTATGAAAAGTGGCGTGAATTCTGGTGACTAGCTACAAACCCTTGAGGTCGGAATTCGGACCCACGTTGTTTCGAAAACCGATAAAAATGTATAAATTCAATTTCCGAAAAATAAAGAAAATTAACTACGGCATGCAACCCCTAGAACTGCGTAGAATTTCATAAGAAAGCTACTGAAATGCAGCAACTTGCGATTGGGAGCGTTCACAGAGACTGAAGAAGTCCAGTCTCAAAACCCGGAAAAGTGAAATAATTACAAAGTCGGAAAAATAAAAGTAAAAACTATGGCATGCAACCTATAGAAATGGGAATGAAATGCAGCTACACGCGATAGGGAGCGATTACAGATAAGTGAAATAATTACAAAGATGGAAAAGGAAAAATAAAAACTACTGCATGCAGCTCTTAGAAATACATAGAATTTCATAAGCAAGCAATTGAAGAAGGTTGTACAAGGCTCGGAGAGAATTACTGACAAAGAGTAAGTGCATACTACAAGTTCAGAGAAGAAAAAGCCAAATTAAAATAGGCGAGGAGAGAAGATCGCGAAATGTTATTGGAAATCAGAAGGATACACGCAAAGTTACTTGCCTGATGGGCATGGCACAAGCAATAGTGTAAGCTGAAGCCTTTTTTCTAAGAACCAACCATGTGGAACATATATCACTCAAAGAAGGAAACGATAAGAAAGATTTCACAATCACTGTACAAAAATGAACATATGGTCTGTTAGAAAACGGGCCCCACAAAGCTAGAAAGAATTTACACAGAGTTTGTACACCGTCACCTAACCACAAAAGGTTTGAATATACCAGGCCACTATCAAACTGCAACCAGTAACACATACACCGCGTTTATCTGTAGGAAATCACTGGATTGAAAAACTAGAACACATTTCCGCGCACGATCGGAAAAATATTCCCAAAAATGAATCTAAGTTCAAGAGTCTAAGTCAAACATGCTAGACAACGAATCGCTACCATCACCGCGAACACAAGAGCAGATCCAACCTAACCTCACTACGATCCGAGCACAAAGTGAAGACCGAGCGGCCAGGAGGCGCGAAACCTACCGGAAACTGGAAAAACCCAAGACAACAGCGATGGTGGGGAGAAAAGATAGCGAGACTCGCACTGGTGAAGGCTTGTTGACTGGCTTGTAACCAAAGGGTGTAGAAATCTCTTTGTTCACATCAGCATCAGGGGTTGGTTAAGACTAACTATCGACTCTGAGCCAGAGAGAAAAATGCAAATCGAGCTATTACTACCCTCATTCAGACAGCCATTAGATTCTCGCACATCCACTTAACAGTAAAACAAGTACACATTCTCACTGGGACAATAATAAATTATTGAAATAAGGATATTCTAGCAATATTAACTAACATTTCAGAAACTAATATTTTAAACATGAAATAAAAATGCTATTCCTGATTCCTCGAAAAGAGTGGAGTTATAGTTTTAACAAAATGCTAATCTAGCAACATCAAATAATTTACAATTTTATAAAAAAAATAAATGGAAGACGACAGACGGTCGTCTTTCAAACTACACAATAAGAGTTGCAGCCAAGCTACCGAAGCAAAAATATATAGGGCTTCTCCAATTGTGTAATGTCATCAAATTCTCAGTAGTTTTTTTACAATTAATGAGAATTTCTTTTCGCTTGTGCGAGTACGACGTGACTCGTGTTACATCACCAAACAAGATAAATTCTATTCAAGTAATTTTATGTAATAACACACCATTATCGAAATGAAAAAGAAAAATTGGTTTTGGGGAATGCTGGCGACAGGGTACAAAAAGTATCCAGAAGAAGAATTAAAGTGTCTGTATTAAACAAAACAAAAATGCATAGTTTAGATAACGGTGCGAGACGAGCCAAAACCTATAGTGCAGATCGAGGAATAGACCAATGAACAGTTTTTCCTGAATTGGCATGAAATTCCGTAGCGAAAATCTAACGTTTTGTTAACGGTTTCAGATGTAAGAAACAAAGAATTTTTTTAATGTTTGTAAACCTACAGGACCAAACTACTGGTGTCAGCAATCCCCAAAACTACTTAAACTAACGTATGCTAAATGACAACTGTCTCTCTCTCGTATATTGCGGGAACGACACTTGGTCGCCATTACCACTGTGCTTCATGGTTCATGCTCTGTGGGATTTCCGTCGCGGCTGGTAGAGCTGCTTGCATGGTTGCAGCGAAGACAGGGGCATCAGGCTAAAACAATTTGTACGTCTATGGA
Source organism: Locusta migratoria (assembly GCA_026315105.1). Classification (NCBI taxonomy): domain Eukaryota; kingdom Metazoa; phylum Arthropoda; class Insecta; order Orthoptera; family Acrididae; genus Locusta; species Locusta migratoria. The sequence continues at coordinate 238,592,687 of CM048744.1, forward strand.
AAGTCCCAGGCCGTCTAGTCGGGTGAGTTGAAACAAACATAAGCACACTTGGGACGCTCATGATGAATTGTACAGTTTTGATGTAACATAATATGAAAAATATTATGAATGGCGATTTCAGAGAAATTTCTTGGCAACTGCTATTTTTATCGAATAATGTGAAAATTAAAATTTTCCCCCATAAAGATCTTACAAATACAACGGAAATTTGTCGATATGCCGAGCAGTTGAGGCTCTTTGTAAGGGACTGTCAGGTTGCTCCCGTGGGTATGTTTATGTGTGCGTTGTCCTTAGGTTACTTTAAGGAATTTTACAATATATACACCAAATTTGAACGAAATACACAATTTGATACTAAATGCACCGGGCATGGGTGTGTCTGTGTTGTCCTTAGGTTAGTTTACCTAGGTTCAAGTAGTTTGTAAGCTACGGACTGATGACCACGCAGTTTGGTCCGGTAGATTTACAAACATTTGAACTAAATGCACCACAAAATCAAATGTTCAAATGTGTGCATAGCTTATGAGACGTAACTACAGGGTCATCAGTCCCTAAACTTACAAACTACACTAAGGACGGCACAAATATCCATGCCCGAGTGGGGATTCAAACCCCCGGCCGTAGTGGCCGTGCAGACCGTGATTGATGCGCCTCAGTCCCCGCGGCCACCGCAGCCGGCTAAATGCACCACAATTAGCAACAAACAAATCTAAGTTGACAATTAACACATCGCAATTGGCAATAAAAACTCGTGAATTGGCAATAAACATGCAACATGCCTAAATAGGCAATAAACACACTTATATAGAAACTAAAAGCTACGAAATTAAAAATAAACATAACGAAATCGACGATAAAAACACAAAAATTTGCATTAAACAGTGATTGGAAAAAATTAATTTAGAAAAATAATAACATAACTTACCAAAATGAACACACAAATTTGCAAACAAGGGAAAAAAAACACCTAGGACACACCAAACCCGGTAAAAAGAAAGGCCGAATAAGGTGAAAGAAAGATAACATATTTAAAAAGTAACACACTGTGACAGAAGAAAATACTGAAATTGGCGAAAATAATACCTAAATCGGTAAAGAGAGCACCGACTTTGGTTAAAAATAATACCGAAATCGGTCAAAAGATGGAACGGTGACAAAAAACAATGAGATTAGTAAAAAAAATCGCTCTGACGTGTTTTACGGCCCAATTTAGATTTGTAGTTTTATAAGTTTTTGCAAACATTTCGGATTAAAATAACAATTTAAATGATAAAAAATTGTGGCAATATGATTACGACTCTAGGTTTGTGGTAATATCTATGCACCCAACACGTAATATTCTTTCTGAGCGTATTTTAACAAACAGCCAAAAGTATACGATATTTGAGTTTAGCTTTGACAAACAGAGTCTTTTTTGAACTTTTACCTCTTCGGACTATCATTTTAATATCTCTCCCGCCGGCCGCAGTGGCCGAGCGGTCTGCGGCGTGCCAGTCACGGTAAGCACACCCGCTACAGTCCAGGTTTCGAATCCCCCGTCGGGCATGGATGTTTGTGTCGTCTTTAGTATAAGCTAGTTTGTAAGTTTAGGAACTGATGACCCTGAAGTTAAGTTCCATAAGCTCTACAAACATTTGAACATTCGAATATCTCTCCCACATTTTCGTTATATTTTTCCGTTAAAATGTTATCACCTTTCTTGAAATGGTAGTTCAAAGTTTATTTTCTTTGCCTGTACTGGTTACGAATGACTATATCCTGTAACGAAGTAGCTCACTGGCTGGCCGCTGTGAGACGGTGGGCTGTTCAACATCAGCCAGCCAGTGAGCTACGCGATCGCGACCTACTCTGCGTGACGTGACGTGGCACGGCAGTGTACAGGCCTTCTCTTCAGGCGGTGTTTGTTCAACGCCATCTGTAATAAAAAAACTGTGTAAATTTCTCAACGAACTACCCAGAACGAATAGAACGAATATGAACAAACGACCTATATATATATATATATATATATATATATATATATATATATATATATATATATATATATATATCTTGCTTCCTAAAGGATTTTCGCACACTCTTCTTAACTGAACACAACTATATTCTGCAAGATTAGAGTTGTTCAAAGGTAACATCGCTCTCTCTCTCTCTGAAAAGTGCATTTGTTCCGTTTCGATAACATGCCATGAAATCCATAGCAACGAATTGTAAACATAGAGTTCTTTATCACATGTACATGAACTGGGGAGATACTGTTAAAATGACTGTCTTAATTATAACAAATAACTTTGTATGTATGTTAAGTACTAGAATTATGTGGAATTCTGTATTACCACACTTATTCCGTTTGTGATTTTAGCTGTAAAAGAAAACGTAATCACGGTTTGAAACAGAATATTTGCTATTTATTTTACAGAGTAACATGAACAAAATCATATCTGAACTACAGGAAAGGTAATAACATCTACGTTAAAACCGTCCATAGCAACAATCTGAAACATTTTAGTAGATGCGATGATTCTAATTAATGACTTTCAATATATTCCATAAATAGTGAATAAACGCTTAGAAAAAAATAAAGAAGGTTATTTGTTGCAAAGTATACACTTCCCTTTCGTTTCATAAAGGAGCCACAGAAATGAAGAACTTCCTTTATATATACGAAACTGCCTGTATCAGCACTTTGTGCGGAATGTTCATTATTACAGTATACTCCCAGTTAACGTGCATATGCTTCAGAAGACCATTGTTCAATTCGTTGTTACGCATTTCAAGGCATGTTCACGAAACAGAACAAATACGCATTTTAGAGGGAGCATTCTTACATATGCACAACTCTAACATTGAAGAACATAGCTCTATTTAATTAATAAGAATGCCGACACCCTTTTCGGAAAAAACGAGAAAAACTTTTTTGGGTAGTGGCGGGTTCCGAACCACTAACCATGAGCATTACAGTCAAACGCGCTATCCACTACACCACGGAAATCAACTGGAGTATGCGACCTTCATTCTTGTACTATTAATGGTAGTTAACTGATACTTATACGGCATTTTTAGACACTAGATTGTCTGTATCGTACGAAGATCGACACGTTTTTGTTAATTCTTCAGTGCACCATTCTTTGGAAATGACAACGTAAAAGTTACAATAGGAAAGTCATCAAATACGCAACGCAAAATGGCGTATGCCAGAGAGAGTTCTGGGCAAGGAATGTCAGGAGACATCTCCAGACGGCTGGTTTCCGTGAAGTCAATGGAGGGTGTCAAATCTCCGTTATTTTTGCAGATATCACTCAAACGATACGAGATATGAAAAACATAAGAGAGGACAGTTGTAGAGAATTTTCGCCTCTACCAATTCGATTATTCAATAGTCGATTTAGATGAACTGTTTATTTGCAATTAAAATTACATTACAAACGGCTTTTTTGGGTGTTACTAACATATTTTTTGTCCGAAATATTTGAAAAACTGAGGTTCTGGTGACCAACAATTATTTCTGCAAAATGTGGTGTCGATTGGTTGAACTGTTCGGCTTAAAAAGTGGGAACACGTTACAGACAGATAGACATCGTCAAATCGCCGTTATTTTTGCAAATATCTCTACAACGATGCAAGATATGAAAAAAACATATCAGAGCGAAGTTGTAGAGAATTTTCCCCTCTACAAATAAGGTTATTCAATTTTCGCGTCAGATGAACGGTTAAGCCGTTATTTTCATTTAAATTTCGAGCTGTCAAAAGACGATCACAAAGGCCTACTTTTAGTGTTATTACCGTAACCTAAAGTGGACCAAAGGCAGCAACACTGAAATTAGGAAAAGATCTCAAATTAATAAAAAAACCACTGAAATTAGTAAAAACCACTGAAATTGGTAAAAAATCCATAAAATTGGTGTAAATAAAATTAGTAAAGAAACAATAATAAAATTGGTAAAAAGACAATGCTGAAGTTAGTAAATAGCCAAGACTGAAGTTAATATTATACCAAGACTGAAGTTTGTATAAAAAAAACTGGAGTGAAGTTTATAGAAAAAAACTGGAGTGAAGTTTATTAGAAAAAAACTGAAGTGAAGTTTATAGAAAAAAACTGAAGTGAAGTTTGTAGAAGTTTGTAAAAAAAAAAAAAAAAAAAAAAAAAAAAAAAAAAAAAAAAAAAAAAAAAAAAAAAAAAGCTTGAATGAAAGTAAAAATCGAGAATGAAGATGGTAAGAATCGAGAATTTGAATCGAGGATGAAGATTGTAAGAATCGAGGATGAAGATTGTAAGAATCGAGGATGAAGATAGTATAAAACTAACAATGAAATTAGTAAAAAATATCTAAATCGGCAAAAGAACGAAATCAATAAAAGGTAACATGTTTATGACGCTAAAATAATACTATCTTTTCCTGTCCACTTAAGGCAGAGATCAGAGCGGACGGTTGTGGCGTCGCCAGCAGCCAGCAGCCTTGGCTAACTCCATTAGGGCCGCCCACGCAGCCGGCAGCACCGCTGATCCGTTCCCACGCTGGGTCGCCGCGCCTCGCCTCGCCTCCCACAAAACAGCGCCTGCGCCGTGGATTTCCGGGACCGCAGGCCACGCCGGTGGCTCGTTAGGCGCTCACACACACGGCGATTAGCAGACGGGGCTAGCGGCTGCCCTCGCGCGCTGTCCGTGACGGCTCAGCCCGTCATTACACAGGTGTGCATCAATCCTGCCCCAACACGCTGTTCTGTTCAAGCACGCGCTGTTACATCTCGGAAAACGAATGGCACTGATGAATAGTGTGGCACAAAAAAAAAAAATAAAAAAAAAATAAAAAAAAAAAAAAAAAAAATAGACACATCTTGTTCAATGTTTGTAAATCTATGGGAATTAACTACTCTGGCCCTCAGTCTCTAGACTTACAAATTACTTTTTAAAATATATATATATATCCATGCCCGAGGAGGACTCGAACCTCCGACGGCGAGCTGCGGTGTGCACCGCAGCTAGGCACCTTAGAGCGCTCGGCCACTCCACCGCGGTTGTCTTACCAGAACCAAGAATGCTTTCTGATAACAGTGATGCCAGTGGGTATCTATATCTCCCCTTTTGGCCCACTTACGTTACGGTAGTAGCACTAAAAGTGGGCCTTTGCGATCGTCTTTTGACAGCTCGAAATTTAAATGAAAATAACGGCGTAACTATTCATCTGATACGAAAATTGAATAACCGAATTTGTAGAGGAGAAAATTCTCTACAACTTTGCTCTGTTATGTTTTTTTCATATCTCTTATCGTTTCAGAGACATTTGCCAAAATAACGGCGATTTTGGGATGTCTGCCCGTCTGTCCGTCCGTAACCTGTTTCCTGTTTTTTAGGACGAACCGTTCAACCGATCAGCACCAAATTTTACAGACATGATTGTAGGCCGCCAGAGACCAGAATCTCCCTTTTTCAAATTTTTCGGACAAAAAAATACGGTAGTAAAACAAAAAAAAGGTCGTTTGTAATATAATTGTAATTGCAAACGAACCGTTCATCTGACATGAAAATTGAATAACCTAATTGGTAGAGGAGAAAATTCTCTACAACTTTTTTTCATATCTCGTATCGTTTGAGAGATATTTCCAAAATAACGGAGATTTGACACCCTCCATTGAATTAACGAAAACCAGCCGTTCGGAGGTGTCACGTGACATTCCTCGCGTATTTGATTTTCTGATTGTAACTTACACGTTGTCATTTCAAAGCAACGGCACACTGAGGAATTAAAGAAACACATCTTTCTTCGTGCGATAAATGATAATCCAATGTTTACAAATGCCATATTAACATCAGTTAACGGCCATCAATAGTATAAGATTAAAGAACTGTGTTTTGATTTATAGCCGTAGCATAGTGGGCAAAATGCTGGACTGTGAAGGGAAAGTTTGGTGGTTCGAAACCCGCCACTACCTATTTTTTTTTCCTAAAAGGGTTTCAGACACTCTTATTAATTAATTAGTATTTAGACTAATATTTTGGTCCAAAATGTTTGCAAAAACTTATAAAACTACAAATCTAAAGTAAAACACGTCAGTGCGATTTTTTAAAAGAAATATATCCATGCCCGAGGAAGGACTCGAACCTCCGACGGTGAGCTGCGGTGTGCACCGCAGCTAGGCACATTATAGCGCTTGGCTACTCCACCGCTGCTGTCTTTCCAGAACCAAGAATGCTTTCTGATAACAGTGATGCCATTGGATATCGATATCTCCCCATTTTTTTTAATAATTGTTCTACATTTACATGTAGATTCCACAAGGTGAACTACTTTGTGGAACACTGTTAATCACTCCGTTTGCTGTTTCAGTCGCGTGTGGTTCGCGAATACACGATTGCAGGTAAGCTCCGTGTGAGGTCTAATCAAATTTAATCCTCAATGGTCCTTCCTTGAGATACGCATAGGTGGAGTTAACAAACTGCTCAAAACAATTAGAGGCTGGGGTGAGATTACATACATACCGTAACGTATTTTATTCAGATATTCAGTTATTATATGTGATCTCAAACGGCCAGTGCAGTTGCACACGTGCATGCGATGGACATATGACGTTGTCAATCACTTCTCGACGGATATTTGGTCATTCTTCCATGAGTGCAATATCCAGCTCTGTAACAATCGTGGGATGTGCTGGTCTCGTTTTTTTGGTCTACCAAGAGCATCAGACATGCTCAATCGGGTTTCAGTCCGGTGAACATTCTGGCCTCTCCATTCGCTCAATTCCTTCAGTAGAATTAAATGCGCCAACAGCTGTAATATCAATTTTCATTTATTTTTGGCAACTAGTTTCGGTGGCAATGCCATGATTAGGCCTTACTTTTAAAAAGAACAAAATGCTGGAAGTCATATCGCTACACAGAAACATAGATAATGATCTAGTGTAATGTAAGTATATGACATAAAAACATTTACCTTAAAGGCAGGTATGAGTTATATATAAATAATTATTAAAAAAGTAATTAGCAAAAGTAAATAATAAGTAAAAAATAAAGAAGTCTTTTTCTTAAGACTTCTTTATTTTTTACTAATGGTTTATACCAAAGCCATACCGACTTTTGACATAAATGTTGTAATATTACGTTATATACTTACATTGTACCATATCAGGGTTCCCAAACTATGGCCAGCGACGTACTATTAGGTTGCAGGGAGTATAGGTCACCGGACGATTACAAAAATATTTGTCGAAAATATCTTACCGACTGATAACAATAAGAAAGTCTATTTCAAGAGCAAAGTTTAATAATCTGTATGTATAAAATTCATTCTAAACAAGAAACCAATGTGGCATCCGTTCGTAATTCTGACATGGAAACGCCGCGTTTTCTTCCACTAGCCATATTTTATAATATATTTATGTTTTCTATTTATTTCACAATTGGCACATGGGTTATGGGCTGGAGAGTCCGTATCAGGTGGCGGGGGAAAGTATCGGATGTTTACAAATATGACAATGAAGAAATTAATGGGCTCCACAACTACCTAGTAATGCGAGCGTGCATTAGTTTTTTTTTAAAGGAAAAAGGAAATTTTATGGTAACGATATGTGCCAAAACTAACAAGTTGTAATCCAGATGATACAAATTGTGAAATTAACACGAAGACTAAATACTACCACAAAATTCATTGAGTTTCAAATGTTTGTAGAGATTATGGGACTTAACTACAGGGTAATTAGTCCCTAAACTTACAAACTTCTTATGAACTAGCTTATACTAAAGACGGCACAAACATCCATCCACGAGGGGAGGATTCGAACCCCCGACCGCAGCGGCCGTGCAAATTGTGACTGGCACGCCGCAAACCGCTCAGCCACCTTGGCCATTTCAATAAGTTTACCATTTAATTTCTATAAAAACACCTTTTATTGGAGAGAAAAATGTTCCCTTACCGGTTTAGAAAGCCTTACTGACAAGGAAATTACTTGAGCTCGAACAAACGCATATACATCAAAATCGTACGATAGGTAATGTAAAGATCCCTTATTGCACTAGTGATACTCCCGCATCTGCAAAACTCTACAGTCGTCCGTTAGAGGCCTCTGCGTGTGCCATGCCGCATTGCACTTTGACCTGTCGGTTCGCGAGTAGGGACGGTGCAGTGTGCCTCCGAAGTTGCGTTTTGTGACATTTGTGTGGTGAAGCATCAGATGGAGCGACGATTGCTAATCAATCCTGCTAAATTATTGCGATTGGTTGAGATGAACACCAGGGGAAGAAATTTCTACTGTTCGACCACGGCCTCTCAGCCCGGAAGTTTTAATTACTGGTTGAGATGAAATTACGAAGAACCATTCTTCGTGAAGATGGTATTAGTGTAGAAGATGAATCATTTGCATGCTTTCTCGTATCTTTTATGGTACAGAAATATGAGCATAAGTTAGATACTGTTGTAACACTAACGCACAACGATAATAGGGATGATAATGACGAAGAACTCATTGCTAGCGGTAGTGTTACGGTAAGTGCGGGAAGCGACGGAAGCAGTGGCAGTGAATACCAACATTCTTCCGAGAAGTTGCAATTATCATCACGGCTTTTGATGACAATACGCTAGAGAACATGTACGACGATTATTACATAAGTTATAGTCCAGATATCTGCATTACGTATGGCGTCTACAATTACATCTACAGTGCTATCTAGAGCAAGATTGCAAAGTTTTGCATAAAAACGACACCCACCAGCACATTGAGGTGTACGTAGAGATACTGTAACCAAACGTTCATAAAGATATGTTTGTTCGAGCCCAAGTACTTTGCTTGTGAGATAAATATTTGCAGTAATAACAACTATGCTTTCTTATTAAATATATTTTTATATTCCAAATTTCCGTTCAGTAAGTGTTATACAGCTGTTGGTGCATTTAAAACTACTTATACATGGTGAAAAGTATTTAAACCGACAAACTCTGGAATGTTTCAGGGGACATAAAATCAAATATTTTTCCCTAATGTCATTTTTTCCTATGAGGAGTATTTAATCCGCTAGAGGAAGATTTCTCTGGCGGCAAATTAATTAAACCAACAAACACTTTTACATTTTTTTATTACCAGGAGACAATACATGAACACAACCTAATTTCAATTACAGTAGATTTTCAAAAATACCTCCATTGATACGTAGACAAAGGTTACACCGTCGGATCATGTTCTGTTGACACGGACAAAACCCCCAGGGGTATCCTGAATTGTCCCTGCTGTTGCTAATATCCGGGAAAGCAGATCCTCTTCTGATGCAACAGGAGTTAAGGTTGTGCATCTGTCCCCACACAAAAAAGTACAGAGGGGACATATCTGGAGATCGAGCAGAGCATGGTTCGGGATCATCTCTGCCAATCCACGTTTCTGGGAACCGCCGGTGCAGGAGTCGACGCACACGACGAATGAAATGCGCCGGCGCCCCGTCATGTTGGAACCACGTGCGTTGTCTTGTAGGGAGCGGAACGTCTACCAGCAACTCTGACAATGCTCTGGAGAGAAAACTGTAATAGAGCCTGCCATTTAATACCATCTCCACCGGTTTAAATACTCCTAATAGAAAAAAATGGCATTAGGGAAAAATATTTGTTTTGGTGTTTTCTACAACGTCCCTGAGTTTGTCGGTTTAAATACTTTTCATCCTGTATATGCAGCTGAAGCCCCATCCTTTGATAACGTGGACGAAAATAAACTTAATCTTATATAGTGATCGAAATCACATTTAACAGCATACTTCCGTAAGATACGGACAAACCTGTTGGAGATGCTTCCAGTGTAAGGCGTAAAGTCCATTAACGTGTGTATCACCTCGGTGCTTCCGTCAGTTGGTCGATGACGCAACGATCGTATAACACAGGGTGGTCGTTTTGTATCTGTGATATACAGGGTCAACTTTACACCGTTCGCTTTAATTAACCTCAGATGTTACAGTGAATAACGACAATAGTAGCAACTTTACATTTATTTTACGAAAAATAGCAATGGAATGTTTAGGTGCGCTGATGCGCAGGTTGCGTATTTCGGGAATACGTATCTTTGAATTCCTATGCGACCATTCTAGTGTTAATCAGTCGTTCACTATAACCATTCTAACGAAAAGTGACTCGTATCGGCTCTGAGCACTAAGGTGAGAAGGGACCCTTAAACAATGAGCCCGATGGTGACAGCTATCAGCCTACATAGATATGTCAGTGGTCAGTGTGGGTGTGCTTCCTATAAACATTTCCAACGAAACAGCTACCTTCCTCCTGCCAAATACATCACCTCCATGGTGAAACGATTATTCGAGTGAATTAAATGTAAATGTTCCAGAAAGATATTTAAATTCTACCATGAGGCCAAACAACAAAAGTATAGTCCACATATAAAAAATACGCGGGTTTCAATGCCACTGACTCTAATGAACGTTGCTCAAAGTCCTTCACAAATTTTGCTTACCCACTTTCCCACTTTAAACGTCCGTGCACAGAGCTCCCTATCAAATGTTTGTAGATCTGTGGAACCTAACTACTGTGGTTATCAGTCTGTAGGGTTACAAACTACGTGAACTAACTTAAACTAATCTAAGAACATCACCCACACCCATTCCCGAGAGAGGACTCGATCCTCCGACGGGAAGCAACCGACCGCTCAGCAGCAAGGCGCCTTAGAGCGCTCGGCCATTCCACCGTGGCAAGTTCGCTATCTGCAGTTGCCTTGAAAATGGCTGAATGCGCTCCAGTCGAAATATGGCAAGTTTCCCGAACATTATGCACTGCTATAACGAAAGTTCGGATCTGTGAAGATTTTATATAGAACAGCAAATCTCAATAGGAAAAAGAAAGAAACGTAATTTAAAACATTACGTGACATTCTAGCAATTTTTATTTTTCTCATGTCGCCGTACGTTTCTTAACCAAAAAAGTTTCTTCACACCCCAGTTTGATACTAAAGAACAACCAAATGATGAATAATACCCTTAATGAAAAATATTTTTACCGGTAGGCCTATCTGAAGCCGAAGTTCAGTTTATGCGATGTAAGACGCAGATGCGTCCCCCGTGCGCGGTGGCGCCACTTTTCTGCATATGGTAAGCGGGCATTGTCCCGGCAGACACGCCGTATATCAGAGGAAACAAAGAAGCCCCTAATGGCAGTCGTTACAACACAGCGACAGCCGCGGACGGGGCGTAATATTCATGAAGCCGGACCAGAAATTCAAATTACTGGCCGCACATAAATCACAACTAAGCAACGGCCCGCCACTCGCCGTATTATTTCTGAAACAACATATGTATCTACTTAATGGGCAAGCTAGCATTCGATTTGGTCGGTTGCTTTGACTCCAGGAGGCGCGTCAAATAATAATTATCATTTGTGCGTGGCATCATACTGATCTGAATATTTTTTTGGGTCTTCTCGTAGAAACGACACCTGCAAATGATGCATTAATCCCGTCAAAAGTATTGTAATTGGAAAAATTTCTGTTTCCACTTCTCGTGAATAACGGTTTAGTGACGACTAGTTCAGGTGTGAAGTACCTCAAAATGTTCAAATGTTTGTAAAGCTTCAAAATGTTCAAATGTTTGTAAATCTATCGGACCAAACTGCGTGGTCATCAGTCCGTAGCTTACAAACTACTTAAACCTAGGTAAACTAACCTAAGGACAAACACACATACACCCATGCCCCAGGGAGGACTCGAACCTCCACGGCGAGCAACCGCGCGCTCCGCAGCGAGACGCTTTAGACTGCTCGGCTACGCCACCGCGGCATCTGTATAGCTTATGGGACTTAACTACGGGGTCATCAGTCCCTAAACTTACAAACTACTTATGAACTAGCTAATCCTAAGGAGCCGGCCGCGGTGGCCGCGGGGACTGAGGCGCTCCAGTCACGGTCTGCACGGTCACTACGGTCGGGAGTTCGAATCCCCCCTCGGGCATGGATATTTGTACCGTCCTAGTTCGTAATTAGTTCATAAGTAGTTTGTAAGTTTAGGGACTGATAACCCCCTAGTTAAATCCCATAAGCTATACAAACATTTGAACATTTGATTTTGTCGTTGTTGTGGTCTTCAGTGCGCAGACTGGTTTGATGCAGCTCTCCACGCTACCCTGTCCTGTGCAAGCCTCTTCATCTGAGAATACGAACGGCAACCTTCATCCTTTTGAATCTGCTTACTGTATTCGTGCCTCGATCTCCCTCTACGATTTTTACCCCTCACGCTTCCTTCTAATGCTGACAATTCCTTGATGTCTCAGAACGTGTCCAACCAATCTATACCTTCTCTTAGTCAGCATATGCCAGAAACTCCTTCGGTTAAGCACCTCCTAATTCGTTACGTGATCTACCCATCTAATTTTCATCATTCGTCTGTAGCACCACATTTCAAAAGCCTCTATCATCTTTTTATCTGAACTCCTTATCGTCCATGTTTCATTCCCATACAATGCTACACTCCAGACAAATGCTTTCATAAAGGACTTCCTAACATTTAAATTAATATTGGATGTTAACAAGTTTCGCTTCTTTAGAAATGCTTTTCTTCCCAAAGCCATTGTGCATTTTATATCTTCTTTACTTCGGCCACCCCACCTCGGCAATGTCTGTGGTTCATGGGGGTGGAGGTTATGTGTACGTTACGACAAAACCTTGATGGTAGGGCAGATCAACACATCATAGCAAGTCGGAATATGTTGTCCTACAGCGAAATATTTTCAGAGGTTAGCCACACTTGTAGGACGGACAAACACAAAATATTTTATACTGACAGTACCCGACCACACATTGCTGTGACGTTTCAAATAATGGAAAGTAAAGAGAAACCACACATTTCTAATAAGCGTAATATGACAATGCTCTCTGAATGAGAATCCTGCGCTTCCTACTCTCATCATCTCTGTCCCTCTACCTCTGTCCATCTCCTCCACATCCTTCTCTCTCTCTCTCTCTCTCTCTCTCTCTCTCTCTCTCTCTCTCTCTCTCTCTCTCTCTCTCTTCCCTGGACCAATCCTCGACCGCAGATTCGGTTGGTTCTCTCCCGTGAGCCGAAGACCTCCGCCTCTCCTCTGGTCCTGAAGCAATAGTTTTATGCCCTGTTTCGTGAGTTCCGCAATTTCAAGGTCATTTGTGCAGACGGTTCTTTGGATACCGGCCACACTGGATATGCCTACAGCATGGCGCTTATGTTGAGCAACGCTCTTTACCAGCCGGCAGCAGCGGCTTCACCGCAGAACTGGTGGCTATATTCCGCGACCGGGACCTCCTTTCTGATATGCAGCGACTCGCTGAGCGGTTTGCAGGCCCTTGATCAGTGTTACCCCCGTCATACATTGGTCAGGGCCATCCAGGAGTCGATACTGGCTCTTGATGACTCTGGTCGCTCTGTGAGGTTCATTTGAACCCCGGGCCATGTTGGCATTCTGGGCAACGAGAGCGTCGACCAGCTAGACAAACAGGCTACCACTCGCCGCCCTCTGGCGATTGGCCTCCCGAAAGCAGACTTCCGCACATTGCTTCGCAATAAAACACAAATTGTAGAACTTATGGGACATAACTACGGGGTCATCAATCCCTAAGCTTACAAACTACTTATGAACTAGCTAATACTACAGACGGCACAAATATCCATGCCCTAGGGGAGATTCGAACCCCCGACCGTAGTGGCCGTGCAGACCGTGACTGGAGCGCCTCAGTCCCCTCGGCCACCGCGGCCGGCGTCAAATTCTTCTCTCAGTATCATATCTCCTATCTCATCTTTCTCCAATAAAACACGAGAACTCTGGAACGCCGAATGGTCCGCTCTGGACGTGCCCAATAAGCTGCGAACGATCAAGGACACAACATCTGTCTGGAAGTCCTCGCAGCTTTTATACTCATGGTCGGTCAACCACATTCATTGGCTCTGTCGCTTTATCCTATTTTTATCTCCTATCTGTTATCGTGCGTCTGACGTCTTTTGTATCGTCTCTTGTTGACTCTGACACTATTTGATTGACAGTGAGTACTCTCATTCTGCGCTATTTTAAATCCGGCTCAGGCGCATTTATAGACGATTTAGTTTTTCTGCATGTCGTCTAGTTATGAAATGGGGGACTGTTGGCCATTGTAGTCTAGTCCCCCTAAAACCCCCCAAACAAACCAATCTCTCTCTCTCTCTCTCTCTCTCTCTCTCTCTCTCTCTCTCTCTCTCTCTCTCTCTCTCTCTCTCTCTCTCTCTCTCTGTGTGTGTGTGTGTGTGTGTGTGTGTGTGTGTGTGTGTGTGTGTGTGTATGTGTGTCTCCTCCCCCCCTCCCCCTATAGTTTAACTAGAGTCTTGTTTATTTTTATGTTCAGTACCTTGTATCTACAAAAGTTCACGAGAGGAAGCTTTGAAATTTTGAGACGACCACTTGCTTCACTTTACAACTACCGTTTTAGCTGAGGACGCTGCGAAGTATTGGCATGTTCTGCTATTAGTTGTTTCGAATGAATCTCAAATGTTAAAATGTTTTTAAACATATTGCACATAGAAAATTGAATCGGTGGGGATTAACATCATCCAAATATTTGTAGAATGTCATGTTGATCGCAGCTGCTCAGTTTATTAGCCCAAAGCTACAGGTTTCGGTTTGTACAGCAGTATTAAGCGCCAGCAGAGCATAGCCAGTTGATTATCGTGACATCTTACAATTTTTATTTCTCATTATATTTGACTTGTTAGGGGTGTTTTTCCAGTGACTGCTCATTACAAATTGAAGCTTCAGTCAAATATAATCAGAAATTTTTTCAGTTTTTTCAAGATTGTAACATTTGACGTTAATCAACTGGCGCTTAATAATTATGTAAAACCTGAAACCGGTAGCTTTGGGCTAAGAAATAAGCAGCTGTGGTCAAAGTGACATTCTTCAAATATTTAAATGCTATTACTGCCCACCTTTTCAATTTTCTATGCAATAAAGTGGCCTAATATTTAATAGTACTTGCAAAACAACATGTAGTTACTGTAGCAACTGTTGGTATCACAGCAACAGTATAACTCCCATTCCTGACACAGCATGCTCCGGTGTCATGTGTCCCTTTTCCACTGGGCCCCTCAATTGTAAAGCGAATTTTAATACATCACTTAGACGCCATTTTGAAATAGTCCTGCTGCTATGGTATGTGTCGGAAAAGTCACAAATAATGCATACATTCTCGACATTGTTTTCTGCTCGGCAACCCTCATGTACTGAGAAGAATAAAAATTTCCGGGGCCTTGGCTTTCAGCGCGCCCTCGTATATGTTGGTTTGCTTCTGCTTCATCGGTAAAAAATTAGTATGGTATACCCAAATACTGGAGATGCGTCTGTTGCAGACGTTCAGGAGAGCGGCAGCGGAGACATGCTCCGTAGGCGGAGTCCGTCTCGCCAGGTGCATGCGTCGCCTGTTCCGGCGTCTGTGGCTCTCTTAGATTACTGACGAGGAATTAACCAGTACATTAAGCGGCCGTGTGCAATTTCACAATGTAGGTAACCAAAGAAACCAAATTACTTTTTGTTTCTCAACAGTATTACACAGATTTGACAGTGGGTTAGCGATATGCACAAAGACCTCAACCATATTAATTGATTTTTCCGTCAGTACTTGACAGAACAAGATAATAATATCAAAAAGGAACAACTTCTTGATGATCTGCAGAACTTATTTATTCGTCACAAGGCGGCTTGGTCAGTCTGACAGGACTGTAGCTATTAGATTATCAGAACATGAGAGAAGCTGGAGGTTAAAAAAGACAGATTCAACCTTTGCTGAACATTTGCTCAGAGAAGGCCATGATTATGATGTAAACTGTGAGATCCTACATCCCCTGAAGAAAAGTAGAAAGATGACACTTCTGGAAATATTGGAAATCAATAAACATTTGGCTCAGGATGCCAGTTTAGTATTAAACGATCAGATCAAGTTCCCTTCTACACCTCTACAGAAATAAGTTTTATTTTCAACCTTCCTTTTCAACAAAACTAATCATATTAGTTTTGATTGTTTACACATACTTATTATATAAATGTTAATAACTTTCATAAATAAGTACTTGCGATGAACTTTCCTGTGAAGCATCGATTGTCTGTGATAACATCTTTGTAAATCTTAACATCTTTGAAAACATGTGTACTAGAGTCAGTTGTCACCTGATGATGGCCTAAGAAGCCGAAAGCCGGTTTGTGACCAATAAGAAAGTTTTGCAGAACATCAGGAAGTTGTTCCTTTTTGATAATATTAATACATCTTCAAAACTACAAACGATAATGTTTAGAGTAACTGAATATAGCAAGTTAAACTTAAAATTGCCAACTATGGAATGCGTAGAGCGATTCAAACAAACTATCTCTCAGATGATACTTATTACATCAGGGTATCATCTTGAAAGCAAAATACTTTCATCTATTCATTTAAGGATTTACTATAGTTCTTCAAATAACTTATTAAATAAGTCACACGATTGTATCCTCCACAGTGAGGCAGCAGTTGCAGGAAGTATGAAATGCCCCTCTTGTCTCCATTTTCGTGTAACTATTTAAATTCAATAGTTTGTAAATCTATCGGACCAAACTGCGTTGTCATCAGTCCGTAGCTTACAAAATACTTAAACTAAGGTAAACTAACATAAGGACAACACACACACCGCCGGCCGCGGTGGCCGAGGGAACTGAGGCGCTCCAGTCACGGTCTGCACGGCCACTACGGTCGGGGGTTCGAATCCCCCCCTCGGGCATGGATATTTGTGCCGTCCTTAGTGTTAGGTAGTTCATAAGTTTAGGGACTGATGACCCCATAATTAAGTCCCATAAGCTATACAAACATTTGAACAACACAGACACCCATGCCCCAGGGAGGATTCCAACCTCCGACGGCGAGCAACCGTGCGTTCCGCAGCGAGGCGCTTCAGACCGCTCGGCTACTCCACAGCGACGTGTAACTATTTAATCACATAGTTTTGGAAACATTTTTGTTTAACTTTGGGATAACAGTGCTCTTTTCTTTAAATTTATATATAAAAACAGTCTATAGTCCGTTCACCGAGAGCTGCGACAAACGTAAACAGTGTCACATGAGCGACTACGCTCGTTTCCAGCAAAAGCATTCGGTGTTCACGTGATACGCAGGGGTGTGGAAAATGCTTGGCGCACGCTTTGCAGCTGGCGGCGTTAGCTGGCTGCTGAGCTGACGTCACAGCGGACCGTGACAAACCTGGCCAACAATGTAACGAAATAAACAGTAAGGAAAAAAACACGCAGACGGCTTTGAGGATTCAAGGAGAGTTACAATGATGTTAATAGTACGATTAAACTGAGTTCACTCTGTCCAAGCAGTTTTATTTTCATTCGGGTTACTAACAAAACGCTCCATTAACACAATTTTTAATAACAATACTAGTAATAATGTTAAAGGACGGCGAAACAAGGTTCACTATGTCGAACGTGAACTGTTCTGATTGAGGTTCATAACGAACCGCTCCTCTCTCCATTATAATTTCCTCATTTGACTTTCAGATTTTTTCTACGACACGGAGGACGCACTTGTTCCAATCTTCTGCAGTTACTATTCTTACTGCTTCTTCTAGCAGTTTAACTTCCGGAATTTTGTATGTTATGTTTTCCACTGCAACGTAGCCTTTGATTATTGCCCACACTAACTCGATGGCGTTTAATTCACAGTGGTACGAAGGAATGCTAAGGACAGTTTTCCCTGCATTCTTCGTCAAATTATCTATCACGTATTCGTTGTGCGCTATTCTGTGATTTTTAACTATATCTAAAAGTTCTTTCTTCAATATACCGTCGATGTTTTTAGATTGTAGCCACTCTGATATGTCGTGTTTAGTGTAATTCGCATTGGGAATTGTTTCTATGAGAATGCTACGGCGCATTATCAATTGAGGTTTCCTGGAGCCGAGGAAGAACACATTGAAACCACTTCTCGAAGTTTTCGACGCAAATCTCCTCATGATAATCTCCACTTTTCTTGGATTCTTAAGTCCACAAATATCCTTCAACGAACCCTGCTTTGCTGCCGATGTGTGAGATAATCAGACGTTTCCCTTTATCTGATGGGCCCTTGCTTCCGATGGATAATCGGTATAGAAACGCTTGTTTTGAGGACTTTATAGTGTCATCTACTCAGACCTGACTTCGGGCATGTCCAGCGTTCATCCTTGTCTCGTCCAAATAGTAAATGGATCTTCCTTAATCTCTCAACCATTCAATGGTCCGAGGATAACGCCGCCTCCTGCCTTAGGCATTGCATTTTTTAAGTGGACAGAGAACTAACATTCTCATTGTTTTGAAATGATTATAAATTACTATAATAACACAGGTCGACATGGATTCTGGGGTTTGGAAAGTAAGTGGTGTTCTTTACTAAATTTGCACCCCTGAATATGAAAATCATATCAGTTTTTTTCCATTACCCTCAGTTTTTTCTGCACAGCTAACTCCCCCTCCAAATCTACCATAGGCTGCGAAATCTATGTTATGCAGTGTCCACAACTACAGAAATGTGGCAACGCTGCATTTTTTGTGTGAAGGTGACGCAGAGGGGGCTAATGAGCTTGGAGCTGACGTTCCATTAGCGCCACAGAAATCAGTGACTGAGTGCTACAGCTACAAGAAGGTGCTTTCGCGCTTTGTTGTGACTGGTGGTATTTCAGTGAAGGTGTGTTAAAAATGTTAGGAAGGCAGTGTGTGAATAGCCCAGATACATTTTGTTATATCTGTGGAAATTATGTGATACGTGCAAGACGTCGACAAATATCAAAATTTGTGCAGAAGTCATATTTTGCATATTTCGGCATGAAGCTCGGCGATCAGGATAAGTCATTTGCTCCACACATTGTGTGCCATACATGTGTGGAGCAGTTAAGGAAATGAAGGTATAATGAAATGCTTGAACTTCGCAATTCCTATGGTATGGCGTGAACAGAAGAATCATGTTGATGACACTTCTGTATGACGAATGTAACAGGATGCAACAGAAGAAACATGAAAAACATATCGTATCCAAACTTCGATTCGGCAATTAGACCTGTTCCTCGTGGCCCAGGAACTTAAAACTATGGAACATCGTTATCAAGGTCGTTTGGGAATGAACATGATGGCTGACTACTGTTGGTGCATCACATGTGAAGGAGAAGTGACACACAAGAGGAAGGATATCAAGCGTTCATTCACGGGCAAACGAAAACGGAAGTAATACCTCTACCTGGTAAGTGCCCAATATAATATTTGCTTCTTATAATTCATATACCTTTCTTCCAATTCTGTTTGAACCACTTTACTGTTCCATTTTGTTTCCATTGTCCCGTAATTGCTTTCCAATTTCCAATTTAATTAGACGCAGAGTTAGACAATGGTGAATATGATGATGGTAGTGGTGGTACAAAAACCTGACGTGCTACAGAGAAACAGGCTGCAGATTTTTGATCAGCAGGGTCAATTTAGTCAGAAATTCATATTTTCATGCAAACCCCAGACAAAAAGTCAAAATTTGTCGACCTGTGTAATCAACCAATAGTCTTTCAAGCGTCTTTTAAGATGAGAGATCCTCAAGTCGCCGCTGTACAGCACGCCATAACGAGCTCACGCCTGCAACGGAGACGGCCACGCTGACTGCGCGCCCCCTGCCCTGTACCAACACCACCTAGAAGACAAGGCCTTACAACAGGCCGTGCCTACGTCACACTTAGAGGCCCCGGCCGCCACCTCACTGGCTGTTGGCTGGAGCACGCCCACCGCCGCGCAGCGGCCGGCCAGTCAGATGGCGGCCGCGGCCTCTAAGTGTGACGTGGGCACGGCCTGTTGTAAGGCCTTGTCTTCTAGGTGGTGTTGCCTGTACACCCCTCGACGGCAGCGCTATGGTCACGCGCCTTGCCGTGTTTACAGTACGTCTCTCGTTTCGGTGAAGGGAGTATAGAATGCAATGATTTTTATTTATATAAACGAGTTTCGGTCCTTTCTTGGGTTATCTTCAGTATTGCAACTCCACTGATGTCATGGAGTTGGACAGAGTGCTTGAGAGCCTTCCAGTATGTCACTGTACCGTGACGCACTGCGCAGTGACGCAATGGAAGGCTCTCAAGCACTCTGTCCAACTCCATGACATCAGTGGAGTTGCAATACTGAAGATAACCCAAGAAAGGACCGACACTATACCTGGCGTCATATAAGAAGGAGCTTCCCCGCATAGAGGCGGAGCGATAGGGGAAGCGTGGAGGGGAGGAGCTACGGCCGAGCGCCAGCAGTGGAGCTGTGGGAGAAACACTGCTTAACTCTCGGCCAGCCACGTGCCTGCAGAATGAACACTATTGGCTGTCAGTGCGGTAATGGAGGGGGATGCGCAGAACCGCTGAAAACTGGGCTTCCTTCGTAGCTGACGCCGACTGTACTTGTATAAATAAAAATCATTGCACTCTAGACTGTTTTTTTATGTATAAAATAACTTTTTAATAAATATTTGTCTATTTTGGCAGTAACTTTACGTATATATTGTGTAGTATGAACGGTCAAACTTGTGAAGACTGGCTTATTTATTTATTAATTTCATACATTATTTGTACTGACGATATTTTGAAGTAGTAGTAGTAGTAGTTGTTGTTGTTGTTTACAGGGGACTGAATTGCTAGATCATCAGTCCCCTGCTGATATAGTCACAGGGTGACTAAAGTTTATAACTTTTCAATTTAATATTGTTAAAATGTTAATTTAGTGGCGAAGTGATGAAAGTTAAATCAAAAAAAGTCTTACGTTAAGAACTCAGATACTTTTGGAGGGGATGGCGATCTGCCAAAAATATTTGGGCTATTCGTAAGGACAGCTAGTCGGCACTTTAAGAACAGTTTTCTTCTTGAAAGGAGGAGGACCAGCCTGGTTAGCTGAAATGCTTCGTTTGCGACACGCTAGAAGCTGTGTGACAAACGATCGCTTCGTCGTAACTTCACCGTTGACAAGGGTTAATGGGAGCCAAGCTAAGAACTTTTTCCGATTCCATTTCGGAACTTTAACTGGCCTGCGAGGACAATCCTCAATAAAGCCGTGCCCGCTTTCATCACTTAACCTGCTTGGCCACCGACTAACTGTACTTCGATCGACAGCAGCATCTCCATACACCTTTTTCAACCTCTTGTGGATGTTTCCCACTGTCTCGTTTTCACAGCACAGGAATTTAATGACAACACGTTGCGTCTGACGAACGTCAAGTGTAGCAGCCACCTTGAAGACATGCTGTGACATCGCCACTCACGGGAACAGGTTGAACTAAGTTTGAAAACAACCGGTAAGGATGTATCTACACACTGTAAAACTGTCAAACATGCAGGATGAAAATGTATTAAAAAACAAAAAAAATCGCACTGACCTTTAGCGTCACAGTCCAACGCATTGCTCACTACGCTATAGCTATCAGTTAGGAGCTGTATTCTTTATTCTCGTACTATTAATGGCCGTTGTTAACTGATCCTAACATTGCATTTGTAGACACTAGATTATCATTTATCGTACGAAGAACGACGTGTTTTCGTTAATTCTTCAGTGTGCCATTGCTTTGAAATGACAACGTGTAAGTTACAATAAGAAAATCATCAAATACGCAACGCAAGATGGCGTACGCCGCAGAGAGTACTGGGCGAGGAATGTCACGTGACATCTGCGACAGGATAGTTTTCGTTAATTCCGTTATTTTTGCAAATATCTCTCAAACGATACGATATATAAAAAAAACCATAAGGGAACAAGGTTGGAGATTTTCTCCTCTACAAATTCGTTTATTCAATTTTCGCGTCAGATGAACGGTATACTTGCAATTAAAATTACATTACAAACAGCTTTTTTTGGTATTACTAACGAATTTCTTGTCCGAAAAATTAAAAAAAAAAAGCGAGGTTCTGGTCTCTAGTAGCCAACAGTTATGTCTGTAAACTTTGGTGCCGATCTGTTGAACGGTTCGACCTAAAAAGTGGGAACACGTTACAGCCGGACAGACATCGTCCAATCGCCGTTATTTTGGCAAATATCTCTGCAACGATGCAAGATATGAAAAAAACATAATAGAGCGAAGTTGTAGAGAATTTTTCCCCTCTACCAATTAGGCTATTCAATTTTCGTGCCAGATGAATGGTTCGTTTTCAATTACAATTATATTACAAACGACTTTTTTTTATTACTACCGTATTTTTTGACCGAAAAATTTGAAAAAGGGAAGGTCTGGTCTCTGGTGGCCTGCAATTATGTCTGTAAAATTTGGTACTGATTGGTTGAGCGGTTCGTCTTAACAACAGGGATCACGTTACGGACATTTGCAGAACGATATATTGACCATAGCTGTTTATTTTTTCTCAGTGCTACCGGTTTCGGTCATTTACCATTATCAAGCTTAGCAGAGATTAGCTAATAGCTTCACATGTCGTTATACAAGAATTCAAAATTATGACATAAGTATTTACTGTCATTGCTCTAGTCATTGATAGTATCACAGTGGCTGACTGTTACATATGTAGTTCTGCAATTATCTCAAAGCTGTTATGCCCCATCTGTTCAACATTCTCACGTTACGGACAGACAGACAGACAGACAGACATCCCAAAATCTCAGTTATGCTTGCAAATATCTCTGAAACGATACGAGATATGAAAAAAACCATAAGAGAGCAAAGTTGTAGAGAGGTTTCTCCTCTACAAATTCGGTTATTCAATTTTCGTGTCAGATGAATGGTTAAGCCGTTATTTTCATTTAAATTTCGAGCTGTCAAAAGACGATCGCAAAGGCCCACTTTTAGTGTTACTACCGAAACCTAAAGTGGGCCAAAAAAAAAAAAAGTGTGCCTTTCCTTTGTGGTGACCTCGTGCAGTTAATTAGGCGGACAGCCCCTGCAGCTGGTGGCCCCTGGGAGCGACCGCCCTCCGCCCTCCGCCTCCCTGTCGCCCCCGGGTAACGAGCCACGACCGCCAGCCCGACTCGTTAGGCGTGCATTACCGGCTGCCGCTGAATGCCATTCCGCCTACCCGGCCGACGCCCGACGCTAGACGCCAGCTGAGTTCATTAGGCGGACCACCGCCGAGCCGTCGCCGGCCGCCGGTACTGCACGAGTGTCACCCGGCAGACGATCCTTCACATGTACACTCCGGAAAATGAAAAAAACAACACCAGCAGGACGAAATAGTATTGACACATTCTTGAGGATGTATCCAACACACGATCACGCAGTCAGATCCAAACGCACGTCAGTACAGTTACCAGAGCGTACACAACGTATACATCTAGATCCACATTGGGATACTCTGAAAATCACATATAAGTGCCTGGCAGAGGGTTCATCGAACTACTGCAAGATCCGGGCTTTCACAGAGGGTGGGTTTACTTGTAGTTGGGGAGGCGGGTGATGGAGCCCCTTAGAGAGATGGCTGCCAAGGAGGGGAAGAAGGCCAACGTGCACTCCCATGTGCATACCGGGTGTAGTCATTCCAGATGTGGAACGGGTCCTCCCGGATGCCATGAAGGGTACGGGGTGCAGCTAACTGCAGGTGGTGGATCACGTCGGTACCAAAGATGTGTGTCGTTTCGGATCCGAAGAGATCCTCTCAGGTTTCGAGCGGCTAAGTGAAGTCGTAAAGAGTGCCAGTCTTGCTTGCAAGATGAAAGCAGAGCTCACCATCTGCAGCATAGTTGACACGACCGACTGTGGACCTCTGGTACAGAGCCGAGTGGAGGGTCTGAATCAGAGGGTCAGACGGTTCTGCGACCGTGTAGGCTGCTGCAGATTCCTTGACTTGCGCCATCGGGTGGTGGGTTTCCGGGTTCCGCTGAATAGGTCAGGAGTCTACTATACGCAGGAAGCGGCTACACGGGTAGCGGGGGCTGTGTGGCGTGGAATGGGCGGTTTTTTAGGATAAAGAGCTTCGGGGAAAAACAAAATGAACAATTTCAAAGGGTGCAGGTGGATCACAGGAGAAATGTAGATCCGGAAACTATCGGTATAACAGTTGTAAATTGTCGTACCTGTGTCGGGAAATTACCAGAACTAACAGCGTTAATAGAAAGCACCGAAACACACATTATTGTAGGCAATGAAAGTTGGCTCAAGCCGTAAATAATTTGAGCAGAAATATTTTCAAAACATCTGTGTTCAGAAAGGATAGATTAAACATAATAGGTGGAGGCGTGTTTGTCGCCGTCAAAAGTAGTATTTCATGTAGCGAAGTTAAATTTGATAGTTCCTGCGAGCTGTTATGGGTAGAGGTTGTACCCGAAAATCGTTAGAAGTTAATAATCGATTCCTTTTACCGGCCTCCCAACTCTGACGATACAATAGCAGAAAGGTTCAAAGAAAACCTGAGTCTAATTACAAAAACGTACCCGATTCACACGATAATAGTAGGTGGTGATTTTAATTTAACCTCGATCTGTTGGCGAAATTATATTTCCAAATCAGCAGGTAGGCATAAAATATCGTCCGAAATTGTACTCAACGCATTCTCTGAGAATTACTTCGAACAATTAGTTCATGAGCCAACTAGAATTGTAAATGAATGTGAAAACACACTTGATCTCTTAGCAACAAATAATCCTTAGCTCATAACGAGCACCAAAACGGATACAGGTATTAGTGAACACAGAGCTGTCGTAGCGATATTGAATAACGAAAGTCCCAAAGTTACCAAAAATAAACGCAAAGTATATTTGTTCAGGAAAACAGATGGAAACAAAATAAATTGCTTCTTGAAAGACAGCTTCCACTCGTTTCTAACACTAAACGTAGGTGTAGACCAGATGTGGCTCATATTCAAAGAAGTAGTATCGACAGCAATTGACAGTTTTATACCAAATAAATTAATAAAAGAAGGAGGCGATCCCCCTTGGTACACAAAACAGGTCAGGACACTGTTGCAAAAGCAAAGGAAAGGCATACTAAATTTAACCGAACACGAAATCCCCAGGATTTGCGATCGTACTCAGAAGCTCGAAATTTAGCGAGGATTTCAATGCGAGATGCCTACAATATTTATCACAACGAAACTCTTTCTCGTAATTTGCCTGAAAACCCAAAGAGATTTTGGTCATATGTTAAATATACTCGGGGCAAATCACAAACAATATATTCAGCGCTACTAAAGCAGAGTTACTAAACTTAGCTTTTAGAAACTCATTCACCAAAGAAGACGAAACCAATATTCCAGATTTCGAATTACGAACAGATGCCGTAATGAGTAACGTAGAAGTAGATATCATCGGAGTAGTGCAGCAACTAAAATCACTTAACAAGAACAAGTCTTCTCAAAAATGTTCAAATGTTTGTACAGCTTATGGGACTTAACTACGGGGTCATCAGTCCCTAAACTTACAAACTACTTATGAACTACTTACGAACTAGGACGGCACAAATATCCATGCCCGAGGGGGGATTCGAACCCCCGACCGTAGTGGCCGTGCAGACCGTGACTGAAGCGCCTCAGTCTCCTTGACCACCGCGGCTGGCAACAAGTCTTCTGGTCCGGATTGTATACCCATTAGATTTCTATCTGATTATGCTGAAGCGATAGCTCCTTACTTAACAGTCATATACAACCGCTCTCTCATAGAAGGATCTGTACCAAAAGATTGGAAAGTTGCACAGGTCACACCTATATTCAAGAAAGGCATTGGGAGTAACCCACTAAACTACAGGCCTATTTCATTGACGTCAATTTGCAGCATGGTTTTGGAACATATCCTGTATTCAAATATTTTGAATTATCTCGAACAGAACGATCTATTGACCCAAGGTCGACCGGATTTAGAAAATATCGTTCATGCGAAACACAACTAGCTCTTTATTCACACGAAGTGATAGGTGCTATCGACAAGGATTCGCAAATCGATTCCGTATTTGTTGAATTCCAGAAGGCTTTTCAAACCTTACCTCACAAACGGCTTTTAATCAAATTGGTTGGTTATGGCATATCGCCCCAAATTTGCGATTGGGTAGGGTATTTTCTGTCAGGGAGGACACTGTTCGTAGTAATCGATGATAAGGCATCGACTAAAACAGAGGTGATATCCGGCGTTCCACAGGGTAGTGGTATTGTTCGTCTGCTGTTCCTTAGTTACATAAACGATTTTGGGGATAATCTAAGTAGCTCTCTTAGGTTGTTTGCAGATGACGCCGTCATTTACCGTCTAGTAAAATCATCTGAAGATCAAAACTAACTGCAGAACGATCTGAATAAGAGTATCCCATGTAGATGTAGATGCCAAATAGTTCGATTCTGGGCAGTACTGCTAACGCTCCCTGTTGTCTGACACCTGGCAAAAGTGCCCAGCGCAGCTGGACGCGCGCATGCGCAGAGCAACGTTCGCATTTGACTTTAATGGTATGCTGCCGCAGACGGCGCCCCAATCCGATTGGCGCAAGCACCAGGGATCATCGTATTTCGGCTCGACTATAGTATCGTGTATACCCTCCTTTTGCAGCAATGCAGGGTGCAACTTAATATGAAATTTCCTAGCAAATTAAAAATCCAGGACCTTTGCCAGTCAAGCGCTCTACTGACTGAACTGCCTGTGCACGCCTCGCAGCCTGTACTCACAGCTTTACTTCCGCCAGTAGCTCGTCTGCTACCTTGCAAACTCCCCGGCGTTCTAGTCATAGAAGGTACGTGCAGAACTTCTGTGAATGTAAACGAAGGCTTCCGCCTCGTCAATATATCTAAATCCAACGATGTATCCCCCTCCATTGCAAGCTGCCTACTACTGGATGTCTTTCTTACTATTGAATCATCTGATTGGATGGGAGGACAGAGTGAGGTTTTCTTTATTGTTGTTTGGTCTTGCTACTATTCATGCACCAACAATTTGATATGCTTTTCCAACAGGACAGTGCAGATCCGCATGTATCCCGTACCACGTAACGTGCTCTTCAAGGTGTACGCCAACTACTCTGGCCAGCATGATCCCCAGAGCTCTTCCCCATTGAGCATGTTTCGGACCGCATGAAACGTCATGTTGGGCGGTCTGCATGACCGGCAAGAAATCTGTCCCATCTGATGCACCAGGTGGAAATTGCATGGCAAGCCATTCCACACATCCACATTCGGAACCTCTACGATCGTTTCCATGAAAGAATTACATCTTTCATTCCTGGAAGGGGACATTGCCGACTCTCTGGTGACTGTACGCACGAACGTACGTTCTGCATGTGTGATCGTGTGGTGTAGACAACTTCAAGAATGTATCAATAAAATTTCCTTCTGCTGGGTCGACGAATTCATGGTGGTGTTTTTTTTTTTTTCTTTTTTCTTTTTTTTTCTTTTCTTTTTCTTTCTTTTTTTTTTCATTTTACAAGAGTGTATTTTAACAAGAGGAGTCTGACCCGCCGTGGTGCACAAAACTCGTTTGATTACTCTTGCAAGAGCAAAGGAAAAAGGATTCCAAATTTAAACACACACACACACACACACACACACACACACACACACACACACACACACACACACACACTTCCCAACACCGGCAATCTTTCACTGAAACTCAAAATCTCAATCGAACATCAATGCAAGAACCTTATTTTCCCCGACGAAACCCTATTACGTAACTTGGTACAAAATGCGAGGTAATTCTGAAATAAACCAGCAAACAATCAATAACTTCACTACGCGATAAGAATAGTAATGCTTTGGATGACACTTTCGCTAAAGCAGAATTGCTAAACACAGCTTTCAGAAATTCCTTTAGCAAAGAAGGCGAAGTGTATACTCTACAATTTGAATGAAAAAAACCTCCAGAATACGTAATTTGGAAGTATATATACCTAGAGTATTAAAGCAATTTAATTCACGTAACAAACGTAAGCCTTCCGGCTCAGATTGTACACCAATTATGTTCCTTTCCGGTTAAGCTGATGCGATTGCTCCACACCTAGATATCAAATACAACAGATCGCTCAGCGAAAGTTCCGTATCCAAAGACTGCAAAGTTGCACAGGTCAGTCCAATATTGAGGAAAGGCAACAGGAGTTATCCGCAAAACTACAAGTCTATATCAATGACATCAATTTGATATTCTGTGAATATCAATGACATCAATTTGATACAGGACTTTGGAACGTATACTTCCCTCAAACATTGTGAACTATCCTGATGAGAACGACCTATTTGATAAATAGTCAACACGGATTCAAACTCAGTTAGCTCTTTACTCACATGAAGTGATGAGTGCCGTCGACAGGGAACCACATATCGACTCCATATTTCTAGATATCCGGAAGGTTTTCGACAATGTACCACACAAGCGTCTTCTAATCAAATTGCGTAGTTATGGAATGTCGCCACATGTGTCCCATTGAATTCGCGATTTCCTGTCAGAAACGACACAGTACGCAGTAATTGACGGAAATTCAACAAGTTTATAGAGCTACTGCTGTTCTTTATAAACGCTTGAGGAGTCAATCTGAGCAGCTCTCTTAGAGTGTTCGCGGATGAAGCAGACGTTTATCAGATAGTAAAATCACGAGTAGATGCTGCCGGTTGTGGGATACCCACCAAATGAGACTGATGGACGATATTGAGAAGGACAACTCGTTTTGCATTACGACGATGTAGGGGAAAGCGTGACACAAAGATGATGAACGCTTAAGGATGGAAATCGTTAAAATAAAGGCTTCATTCATGGCGGTGATATTTATTTGCGAAAATTCTGTGAGCAACTTTCTCTTCCGAATTGGAACATATTTTGTTAGCACTTACCTACATAGGGAGACATAATCATCATAATAAAACAAGAGAAATCAGATCGAAAAGATTCCGGTGTTACTTTTCCCGGAGCGCTACTGCAGAATGGACATCTGAATTGGACCGCGAGCAAACACGCTAACGGCGATACACTGCTACGTTACATGAACGCACTCCACTGAATGTGAAGCGGTTGAAAGTCGGCTTCATTATACAAAATCACGGTGGATTCTTAAGTTGCAGCCTTTAGAAATCTAGGTACTGGTTTTATAAGAGACGTGGCGTGAACTCAGGCGACTAGCTACAAACCCCGAAAGTCGGAACTCTGAACCACGTGGTTTCGAAAACCAATAAAATTGAATAAATTCAGATTCCGAAAAATAAAGAAAATTAACTACACCATGTAACCCACAGAAATGCTTAGAATTTCACGAAGAAGCGAAAAAAAGCAGCTACACGCAATAGTGAGCGATTACAGAGACGGATGAAGTCCAGTCTCCAAAACTCGTAAAAGTGAAATAATTACAAAGTCGGAAAATAAGAATAAGAACTACGGCATGCAACCCATATAAATGTTTAGAATTACATAAGGAAGCTATTGGAGGAGGTTGTACAAGGCTCAGAGAGAATTACTGACAAAGAGTGCGTACTACAAGTGGGAGAACAGCTAAATTAAAATAGGCGGGGAGAGAAGATCGCGAAATATTAGTGGAACTCAGAAGGATACCCGCATAGTTACTTGCCTGATGAGCATGGAACAAACAAGAGTGGAAGCTGAAGGCTTTGTTCTATTAACCAACCACGTGGAAACATATCACTCACAGAAGGAAACGATGAGAAGATTTTTACATGCGCTGTACACAAATGAACATATCACAAAGCTAGAAAGTATTTACATAAAGTTCATAAACCGCCACATGGTCACAAGAAATTTTAACATACCAAGCCGTTATCAAACTGCAACTAGAATCACACACACTGCCTTTATCTATTGGAAATCACTGAATTGAAAAACGAGAACATATTTTCGCACACGATCGGAGAAAAGAAAAAAAGATTCTAAGTTCACGAATCTAAGTTAAACGTGGTATTCAATGAAACGCTACCATCTCCAGAAACAAGAACAGAACCAACCTTACCTCACCAGACGACCAGCACAGAGTGATCAGCCGAGTGGCCACTGGGGCGCGGAAAAACGAGAGAAGCCACCGGAAGCCGGAAAATCAATGAAAACAGCGGTTGTGGGGACGGACAGCGATACTCGCGCTGGAGGGAAAGGTTCGCTAACTAGCCCGCAACCAAAAGCTGTGGAAACCTCTGTGGTAGCATGAGCAGCTATCGATACTGAGCCAGAGAGAACGATGCAAAGCGAGCTGTCACTCCCCCATTCAAACAGCCATAGATTCTCGCACACACTTAAAAGTACAACTACTTTATATTCTCACAGGGACAGCGGCGTAGCGGAGAAGCCATACTTATGCCACATTAATTAATATAATAATAAATTATTAACATAAAATAAGAAAAACCTAGCAATATTAACTAACATTTTAACACATGAAATAAAGATACTATTCCTCAAGCCTAAAAAAAAAGTGTGGTTCAAGTTTTAAAAAAAATTATAATCTAACGACAATAAATAAATTATAACTTTACAGAAATATACAAATAATATATGGAAGACGACAGACGGTCGTCTTTCAACAGGCAGCTAAATTCCAAGTAATAGGCTGGACTGGGCAGCCAAACAGCGCAGACGCAAACATGATTGGTAGTTTCCCACTAGCGCGCACAAATTTTGCGCAATTTTCTTACTGACAGCAGGTATGCGATTGGACGTGCCTTTCAAATTGTTTCCTGATTGTAAGCATCGAGGCGCCAGCACAAGTGTATCACAGACGGATGACTATCAGTGAAGAAGAGGTGGACTCTGGTTTGGGAGTCCTTTCGGTGACTCAGGGATAGGGCACCGTACCACGTAGTTTGGAAAATTGGGCGCGGACAGGCAACAACACCTGAATTTACACACTGACAAACCAATACGACCCCACCTCCGAATATTATGGAGGGTTACCGAACTTTTACGAAGCCGTCGATTCGAGATCGGATGGAAACTTTCCCTTGCACACGCCACCTTGCTTTGTGTATAACTCAGGCGTTGTTATTTCATAGCAATAGCGCACTGAAGAATTATTAAAAATACGTCGCTGTTAGTACGATAAATTACAGGAGCTTTTGTGGCGTAATAAATTCTAGCTACTACCAATAATATAATACAAAAATACCAAATTTCTATAAGAGTACTGAGAAGTAAACCATCATGTAACTAACAACAAGAGTTCATTTACGGTGGTTTGTTATACTTTTAGACATGGAAGAAAATATTTTTCATTCACTTCGAAACTACGTCTCTTGATGATTATCGCAAAAGCTTAACCACTACTTCATAATATTACTGCTGTATGGTAGTATTGTTTGATCGTTCCGATTACAATATTTAAGTAGAAGCTGCTTATTTCCGTATCAGTTCCGCAAAAATTATATGACTATGTAGCGACATATTTTACTGCTTACCTACTAGTTTGCTCCCCGTCGAAGGTTCGTGTGCTCCCTCGGGCACAGACTGCTCCCCGTCGACAGACTGGTCGTTAGAAATGGAGCTCAGACTCGGAGTTTTGGGTAAGGATGAGGAACGAATTCGGCCATGCCCACTGAAATGAGCCATCAAATGTTCAAATGTTTGTAAAGCTTATGGGACTTAACTGCCGGGTCATCAGTCCCTAAACTTACAAACTACCTTACACTAAAGACAGCACAAACATCCACGCCCGAGGGGGGATTCGAACCTCCGATGCGAGAGGCCGCGCGATCCGCCTCGTGGCGCTCCAGACCGCTCGGATAGTCCCGCGCGGCGAAAGGAGCCATCCTGGATTTGATTGCAGTGAAATAAAAGAAAAGACGGAAAACATAAATCACGCCCGGAGGTGGATTTTAACCACCGTCCTCCCGAATGCGAGTTCAATTATCACTGTACACATCGATCGGTATATACACAGTACATTGTTGAAAATTACCTCACAACTAGCTAAAATATCGTGATAGGCGCACGCAAGGGCTAAAGACAAGGTCAAAGCAAAAAGGGCATTTACACGGATATGTAGAACCTATTGACATTACCTGACATGGCAGGGAGGAGGCGATCTGTAATGACTGATTATCTCCAAAAGGGAAAAAAAAGCCAATAACACTTATTTATTGATTGACTAGCGGTTTTTTTTACGAAGTGGTCATGTTTTTTTTAAATAAATGGAAGATAAACAATGTTTATCCCCTTTTTTTTAACATGAGAACAAAATATATGCGACCAGAAGATGATGGCATAGCACATCGAAACCAGTTGTGAATCGATAAATTAATCTCCTTTTTTTATGAGTCGTGTTTATTACAGTGTACTGCCATTTTATTATTGTGTTAGAAAATTTACCTCATTTCGTAACTAATAAATATAAAAGTAAGCCGCGGCAGAATAGCTGTGCGCACTAAGGCGCCCAGCTGCGGTTTGCGCGGCCGTTCGCCGTCGGGGGTTCGAGTCCCACCTCGGGCTTGGGTGTTTGTGTTGTCCTTAGTTTACCTTAGTTTAAGTAGTTTGTAAGCTACGGACTAATGATTAAGTGGTTGAGCCCGATAGATTTACAAACGTTTGAACATTTTTTGTGAAAGTAACAGCATTAAATATTTTACACCCTCAGTGTCCATGATGCTATTCATCTGTTAGAATGTACTGGCCGCCTTGAGCGCTAGCATCGCTTCAGCTGCACTTTTTCCCCTATAAACTTAAGCGACACTCTGTGTTGAGGCCAATTCACACTGCCCGTCACGTCAATTCGCCCATCTCAATACACGATGTTGAAAGTGAGGTTATGTAGAAAGTCATAGTTTAATACTAGAATTGAGGGAACTGAAAGAAAATTTTAAAACGTCGAACATCTGTTTTCAAGTGGAAAAATAAACATATGAAAACATCAAACAATACTTATAAGAGCATAAATAGCGCCTGTTTACTTTATCCGTTACGATTTGCACGCTGACATTGTTAATGCCGTGGTAAACAACTTGTAAGGTAGCTGCTGAATGGGAATTTTCCTACCTTAAGTTTTGTTAAGTTTTGTTGCTAGCATATATAACCCCTTCTTTGTTGGGGCCGCAAGGATTATCTTTGGCGGACGGTAGGCGGGGTTTGCTCGGTGTTGCCACGCGGTGAGTCGGAGAGTAGTAGCGGAGCGTGACGGTTGCACTGGAGCTCGCGGTGGACAGTTCTTCATGATGCTGCTAATTTTTTGGTAATTTACTTTAAATGATTTTCGCATTGCGCAAGGTCCCTCATTTTATTTTATTTTATATCACTTTCCATTCAGTAGGAACCTATACACAACCTTGATTAATTCGTGGCTCGTCACTGTAATTGTTGTAATATGTATAGGGCATTAACCAAACGTAATAATAAAAAAAGCAGTTTTGATTTTTTATAATTAATCCTTTCCTGAGGGTAGGGCTGCATCCCTTTTTTAGAAACTGCCTCATTGCACGACTTCGCAATAATATGCACATTCTTCATTTTTATAGTTTATGTTACTCGTGTCGAATTTGCTGATTGCTAATTTTCTAATTTTCTTTAATATAGATTTATTCAGTTTGATTGGTTTAATTTTGTTTGTGATTATTCTTGACGCTGTAAGTGATTGTAAGTTAATGGTAATTAAGTACATTGTAGCAAGTGGGTGACATGAACGATATGAAGTAAAGAATGTGAGTTGGTGTGAAGCGAGGTATCACTTCCCTTTTTACAACAAAATAATATTTCTTGCAAGCATTCATTATTTGTGTATGCAGACTGATTTTATAGTAATACTAAGACAGGGCCAACAACACAGTACATTCTTTTATTGTTCTCGTAAAAGTGACTAATCAACTAACCAAGATTTTGCATCGTTTTAATCCTTCTAATATTGCAGCCAGATAGCGTAAGTTTCGACGTGCCCAAACTTGCCTTACGTAGGTCAGCATTACGTTGCGCACTAATTGTCAAGTTACTCTCCTAGTAGTATTGCAGTCAGATCCATAATTTTAGTAACCCGATACGATCTTTCATTTTTTTAGACCCCTGTTAGTACTGAAGGCAACACACGCACACACACATAAAAACTAGCCGTTACACACACATCAACTAGTCCTGTTGCAAAGTGAATTTTTGTCTTTCATTAGAACTGACTTTTTCATTTAAAATGTTATTTAACGAAAAATGCGTAATCAAATTACAATATTATTCAAATAAACAGTTTGCTTCAGTCTTTTCTGTTACAATGTTACTGGTTTCAGATATCCGACCTCGATTTTAGGGGGACACTCAATTGACAAAAGTATTTAAGTCGTCATGAAACGCCGGCCGCGGTGGCCGAGGTGACTGAGGCGCTCCAGTCACGGTCAGCACGGCCACTACGGTCGGGGGTTCGAATCCCCCCTCGGGCATGGATATCTGTGCCGTCCTAGTTCGTAAGTAGTTCATAAGTAGTTTGTAAGTTTAGGGACTGATGATCCCGTAGTTGAGTCCCATAGGCCTTACAAACATTTGAACAATTTTTAACAACAAAATAAAGACGAATAAGACACATTTGCATATAAACAGTACTATCGTAGACTACAAAATATAATTCGCGTGACGAAAATAGGTTAACTTCCGAATTCCGATGTTACAGACGGCCGTACCGTCAAACCATTCTTCTCGAGAAAGCTTGACGTGACGTGACGGTCCGGTGATCACAGTTTTCGCTTTTATCTGATTCTGGCTAGTGCAGTGTACAGCTTATTTGTGGACACCTTGAGGTAAACAAGTAACTCTGGGACTTTGCTGGACCTTACGGTCCCCTCGCCAGGTGCGCGATTCACTGCTCGGGCACAACAATGTCCGGCGCGTCGCGGGTGTTGTGTGAGGCGCTGTGTGGATGACAGGCGGCAGGCGGCAGGGGGTGCCCCCTGACCCCTGACCCAAGCATTCCCTGGCTGTCCCCCCCCCCCCCCCCGCTAGGCCTGAGAATGCGGCGCGCGGCTGACCGTTAGCCGTGGGCCGCTATCTGCGTTTTGGCTCATTACTCACCACTTGTTGGGGGCGGCATTCCTTCCCAGAGGCGGTGAATGCACTGCCGCGGCCCGTTCCTTTCCACTTGTAGGCTGCGAGGGACGCACCGAACCCGTGATCACTGGCTGCATGCCAACGAAACTCAACTACGCTAAAATTACACTGCTGCATAAACAAAATCAAATGTTTGTAAATCTATCGGACCAAACTAAGTGGCCATCAGTCCGTAGCTTACAAACTACTTAAACTAAACTAACCTACTGACAAACACACACAACCATGTCCCAGGGGGACTGATGACCACGCAGACTAGTCCCCTCTAAACAACAACAACATGTCCCAGGGAGGACTCGAACCTCCGACGACGAGCAACCGCGCGCTCCGCAGCGAGGCGCCTTAGACCGCTCGGGTACTCCATCGCGGCGCTGCCTAAACAGACACCACCTTTGTCACTATTTCTTTAATATGGACGGTTCTTTCCAACATGTCCGAAAAACGGACGTCACTGATCGACACAAACAGCCATATACGAAGTGACAAAAATTACTAAAAACTTTCGGGCTATTATGCCGTAGTCTTGTGGATTTATTATGGAAACCCAACGTTTCGTCCCAGACTGTATGAAGTTTGCAATACCTGGTATTCGTCAACTGATAACCTGCGATGGTCATTTACTGTAATGCCGGAATTTCCATAGGTTGCGAGGTCTCTTAATATTCAGGATAATTGAAACAATCTGCCCGCTCGCCGTATGCGGCATCATGAAATGCCGAAATGCGCGGTTTTCGTGTCCGAGGCTCGAGTCCGCCCTAGATTGTGTGTTTTTTCTTTTGTCCTTAGCATTAGTTTAAGTAAAAATATGTTATCTTAAAATGAGGGAATCCGCAGCCAAATGATCAATTGTGATAAATAAGTCCGCTCTGATTGCAGAAAGCTTTAATGAATAAAACACTACCTCTTTCGCGTTCTGTAGCCGCATCAGCAGGTGCTTATAAGATTTAAAAAGAATCTTGTCTGTGCCTTTCACCCCCCCCCCCCCAGTTCAAAAATGTTCAAATGTTTGTATAGCTTATGGGACTTAACTATGGGGTCATCTGTCCCTAAGCTTACAAACTACTTATGAACTAGCTAACACTAAGGACGGCACAAATATCCATGCCCGAGGGGGGATTCGAACCCCCGACCGTAGTGGCCGTGCAGACCGTGACTGGAGCGCCTCAGTGCCTTCGGTCACCGCGGCCGGCCCACTCCCCAGTCCTGAGCTGAATATAAATATATATCATGTTATTTATTGGAATTTACCTTCTCACTTTGCTGCAGGACTATGTCATATAGCATCACATTCGGTAACTATGAACACATTCACGTCGGATTGAGTGAGTTTATGGCTCAATATATTGCAAGACCGAATTACAGATGCCGTACATGTTCTTCACTTGCATGACGTCATGTAGGAATTGTCCTTTAGCGGTCAATTGTGAATTTATTCCTTGGTGGGCGGAAGGCGATTATCTCTGGTGTTACTTCGCGGTGCTCTGACAGCTAGCAGCAAACAACAACAAGGTTCGTACACTTTGTAGTAACTTCCATTCACCATATGTTGTGGTGCTGAAAATGAGTTTGTGTCACATGAATTTGTGTTTCATTTTTGAAAAAAAAAAAAAAAAAAATTGTTGCGAGCAATGGACGCATTGTCAAAAAAGGACTGAACACACTTATCGATTGTAGCGTTAAACGTAGGGAGTCTTGTCACACCCGCTTTTTTTGAAAATGCTCATTGAAGTAATAGAGCGTGAAACACGCTACAAGAAGTACGTTAAAGAGAGAATTGTAGCAGCTAATCTCCGACGAACTCAGGAGCCAATGGGCGTGTTACATCGGTCGCAGGAAAAAGGCCATTTCAGTTTCAAAGAGAAACGCTTCTTACGTGCAGTGGAGGTGTCAGCAGTTCCTACACACTAGAACATTTGCGGTACCAGCTGTTCGCCAAGTCTGCCACAAAAAGATAACTGAATCTCGAAAGGCTGCCACCTACAAAAGGAGCTGGACAATATCATTCGTTACGGTCTTACCAGCGAGTCGAAGTTGGATGGGAAACTGGAAACCTCCTGAGAAACGGGACTGGGGCACAGTGACCACGGTCCAGCACCTGGAGCACTCCTTCACGTTGTTTGATGCCCATGCCCATCTGTGGCGGAACGTGCTCCTGCAGAGAACCGGGTATCAAACTTTCGTTTGCAGGAAATGAATCGGGGTAAAATGTGAAAACGTGCCACAATTTTTTTTTATAAAGACAGTGAAGGTTTTATTTAATTTATTAGTCTCAGAAGCATCTTGTACAAAACATAACATGAAACACAAAAACAAAAATGAAGATCATTGAATATAAATACAGATTAGCAATTAATAGTACACATATTTACAAGTAACAGTGGTAACTGTTCAAAGGCCTTTTCCCCAGGATTAAACATTAAACTATGCTAAGCCAAAATCTGGCTATATCACACCCATAACGGGTAGTACCAGTCAGGTCCTGCATGGTACAGCAGGCTGGACAAAGCTCACACTGTAGCAGATGCTCCGTGGTTTGTTCTTTTCCACACTCGCACATGACAGATGCATCAGAGAGGCCCCACCTTCTCATGTCGACTTTGGATCTTGTTACGTTTGTCCGCAGTCTATTGAGGGACTTCCACGTCATCCAGTCCTCCTCATAGCCAGGTGGGAGTGCTTCCTGTGGAGTCAGTGAAGGTGATGTTACGGAGGATGTTTATGAAACTTATGACGAAACCAACGAACTTGATGCGGCCGGCTCGCTGTTTTCAATGAGAGACCAGCACTGTCTACATACGCTTAAATTACAACTCAAGGTGTTTCTGGTAACAGCGAGGAGCCTGATACATCAAAACATCTGAAGTAATGCTTATATCCCCCTCAAGTGCGCTAAGGTTGACGTAATTTATTACAAGTACTATATACCCAAAAGTGACAATATTTGTTAGTAACTCATAATGCATTTTAATATAAAACTACTTTTTGTCATGTTAACTGCATGGTTTTTTAATACACAAAAATAATTATCTTCCCAATTAGGTTGTCTGTCGAACCAAATAATAGTTCAGTTTTCTTGTCACAGTTTATTTTCGTATATGATGTATTTTAATAGTTTCACAAATACCAGGGCTGAGGTGGCTTATAGTAAACTTCGGGGCCGACCGCGGTGGCCGAGGGGACTGAGGCGCTCCAATCACGGTCTGCACGGCCACTGCGATTGGGGGTTCGAATCCCCCCCTCGGGCATGGATATTTGTGCCGTCGTAGTTCGTAAGTAGTTCATAAGTAGTTTGTAAGTTTAGGGACTGATGAACCCGTAGTTAAGTCCCATAAGCTTAACAAACATTTGAACATTTAAACTTCGGGTAGTGACGTACAAATCACAATAGATGGGTGCCTAGAAATCACTATGTTGTATACGCAGAAATTGAATACCTGCAATTCAGATCGTAAATTGCAACATATGTCAAGAGATACATTTAAATGAAACAAACAGAAACTCAAAAAACAGTGTTCAAAAATTAGGTATTTTGTCACCTGGCACAAAATTTGAAAAACCTAAATGTTTACTGCGGTGTAGTGCCTCAGTATTGGGAGTAGAATAAATGGCTATAACCACATTTGTAGAGACTTTTGTGCTCTTTAAAAAAGAAGCGATAAGAGGACAAGAAACTGAGTTATTTTGAAAAATCTGAACAAATTACGACCTTTTTTTTAATGCGGTTAGTTTTCCGGAGAGAAATTTCGTTGGAAAATTTAGTTTTCTAGTACTTCCAACCATACGAACAGGGTTTTTTTTCCTTGTTTAAAAAAGAAAGAAAGAAAAAAAAAATCTACCTCTCCTTTTGCAAGATATATTTACAGTTTGACTAATTTGACTAGACTGTTTGAGGTTTTACAGAATGTAATATAGTCTTGAATATGTATTTTACAGGGACTGTTACGTATGCTTTTCTCAACAATGCTATTGGTGTGACGTGTAATACAATTAGACGGCTTCACTGACTGTGTTAAGTTTGCAATGCCTGTGTTTCGTCAATTGAGAACTGCCGAAATTTTATATTCAGGATAATTGAAACCTACAATCTGCAAGCCGCGCGGTATGCGGCGTCATGTTACGGATCGCATGGCTTTCGTTAGAGTCCGCCCTAGGGCATGTGCTTTAGTTTAAGTATGTTATCTTGAAATGCGAAAATCCAAATTTTGCAATTGTGAAAAATAATCTTTAAATAATAATGCGCTACTGGTTTGACGTCCTGCAGACGCATTAACAGGTGCTTATAAAACTTAAAAAGAATCTTGTCTGCGCTTTTTAAAATAATGAACGCTGCTACCTAACGTTTTTATAAGTATCTGATGATGCGTCTATAGGACGTAAAGCCTCTAGTGTTTTATTAATAAAAGTTTATAGCAATCACAGCAGACTTGTTTTTCGAAATAAGTTAAAGTAGTTCGTTAGTCTAGGGCAGTGTTTTTCAACCTGTGGGTCGTGACACTTAGGGGTTGCAAAGACTTGGTCGGGGATCGTCTTCATAGGAGGAAGTGGTCGCACAATAAAATAACCAACCCTGAGCATGTCTGAATACTACGGGTTCCGAAACGCAAAAACATATGTCTAAGAGAAATTTATTTTATGATAAATGTATGTAGGCTAATGTAGGGGTTCGGGCATGGATATTTGTGCCGTCCTTAGTATAGGGTAGTTGATAAGTAGTTTGTAAGTTTAGGGACTGATGACCCCGTAGTTAAGTCCCATAAGCTCTACAAACATTTTGATTAATTGTGAATTGAATATAATGTAGATTGTTTTATGGTAAATACAGCTTGTTCTTCTACACAAAAACAACATCTAACAATACACAAGAAAGTTGTATCAACAGAAATAAAATTAAATTCGTTGCCTTTGAGACTCCAAAATAGTTTTGTTAGGATACGTAATAATTACGTAATTCGCCGGAGTATATTTACTTGCGAGGGGATCGCACATTCTAAAAGGTTGAAAACCACTGGTATAGGGACATGATCTAAGTTATTTTGTCCCTTAGATTCACAGACATTTGAACATAACAATGTGCCACACCATGCAGAACTATCGCTACAGCTTTTTCCTATTTTCAGAAGTATGTTCCTCGGTGTTAGAGCAAGTTTATTTTATGCTTTATCGGTAATATGATAAATTTTTTTAGCCCCGATAATTTCGATACACATGACTTATGAAAAATTGCTTACGATGTAGATTAAGGAAAGCAGACCTACATTTCTAGCTTTTGTAGATTCAGATAAAACGTTGACAATGTTGATTGGAATGCAGTCATCCAAATTCTGAAGTCAGCATAGTAATAATAATGCTGTAATTGCTACTGATCAAACAAATAATGGTTGTTGTTGTATACGTATGTTACTTGATCGTATATTAACTGCTGTTGTGATGAAATTGATTTCTCCTAGGATTGATGGAATGCCTGCTAGATGTAATGAAGAAATTGCTAAGTCTACAGAGACTCATCTATGTGCAATAACTCTTACAAGAGAGGATAAGCTGTCCATCCTGTACCAGTTCCATTGTCCACTATAGAGGATAGAAGGAGGGAGTATAGAATGTGGGGAATGGAAGGTTATTTACAACATGTACAAAAACACAGCAGTTATAAGACTCGAAGCGCATGAAAGGGAAGCGTTTTATGGAAGGGAGTAATGGTTTATACGACGATGTAGAGTCTAGTCTCCTAAAATGTAAAAATCGTTTTTAAAAATATTACAATATCCGTGCAGATGCGCGGCTGAGGTTCAAATTCTCTTCTGAACCCCTGTGGAGGCAGCATATTGGCGCTCCCGCGGCAGGGAGGGGCGAGGGGAAACGCCGCTTTTAACATTGGCGTTGGTGCTGGTAGAGACGTCGGCTCCTGGCTACTCGAGCTCTGGCGGTTATGCACGAATGGTCCCGAAGAAAGACAATGGAGCTACTGCGTACCTCGCTTTGCGCATCGGCAAATCCTCCACTAATGCAACATCCGCTCTTCATATTTATTTTGGCGCATAGAAAATTTATCAAAAATTCGTCATATTTGGTAAAGTATAACTGTAAATTAAAGACGCGTCAACTAAAAGCCCTCAAAAGATGCGGTTATGAATAATAATTAAGTCACTGCTCTCCACCTAAAAGGCGTATGGCTAGCGGCATCGCGCAGTGCTGTCGAAGGTAGTGTGTTCGAGACGGACTGCAAGCAATTTTTTAAAACTCAATCTCCTTCTTAACAGATACGGAAACAACATTGACTTTTGTATTGTTACTTGCCACATATCTCTGGACGTTTTAGCAAATGTATCGCGATTTTGAGAGTAAATGACGTTTATACTCTTCGTTGTAACAAATATTTAACTGTTTGAAAAGATGTGGGGTAGAGCAGCCTTTGCGCATGCGTAATTTTGGAATAGGGTAGTGGTTACAGTGTCACGTGACCCGAAGGGAGGTTGTGTCTAACTACGGTCGGGGGTTCGAATCCCCCCTCGGGCATGGATATTTGTGCCGTTCTTAGTATAAGGTAGTTCATAATTAGTTTGTAAGCTTAGGGACTGATGACCCCATAGTTAAGTCCTATTACTTCTACAAACATTTGAATATTTTTTGAGCTTGTCTCTTCATCGTAACAGATTCATTTTGTTACAGTGACTTAACAGTGCAATCAGTTACTTCCTGTATTTTAGTGTTCATTTGCTTATTCATACGTTCTTGGTGTTTAACATCAAAGAGAAATTTACATCGTTCAGTATGTTTTAGAAACAAGCTTTAAGCTTGGAAGAAAAGTGTGAAATAAATGAGCTTCAGGTGCTGACGTCTCAGTTCGAGCTGAAGCAGGCGCAAACAACCTACAACGCTACCAAACGAGCTACGACGACAGCGGAAATAATTGGTAACGTAATATGTATTTATATCGCTTGCAAAACTTCAAATACTATTTTCTCGAGAATTTTTTAAGTTAAATCAAATGACTTTGACTATTTTAAGTCTGAACCTGAAGCACCATAAATATTAAAAAATCTGATACCCATGTTGTCTCCTGGAATTCCGTAAGAATCGTGTCACCGCAGACCAGGAAGAATCGTGAACGATTGGTAGGAAAAGAGTCACAAAGTTATAAGGCTATAGACTCCAACATCCACGACACAGACATGTATTGCCATCTATGAGCGGGGTAGAATGTTTAGCATACTGTAAAGCCATTTCTATAAGAGACGTGCGATAGACCGTCGGACTACAAAGAAGCGTTCGAAGGGTATGCATTTATCTAGTCGCCTGCTTCACGTATCTACTTGGTTTATTGTCACCTTACAGCAAATGAATCGCCGAGTTAAGATCACTTTTAAAAACTGTAATATTTATTGTGATTATTAAATCATTTATTTTGTGTTTTAGACTGCTACTGTGAAACTGTATTTGTTTTCGTGCAGTTCATATCTACGTCGCTCATTATTACTATTACATACTTTCAGCCCCTGCGGTTTGAGGCGCCTATGTATATGATGAACAAGCTCAGGTCTATACATAGACCTTTCACTGTGATAAAGCTTCAAATAATGCTCACCAAAAACAAATATTTCATCCGTTGACTACAGCATGTTTCAGGAAAAATAGCACATATTTTAGAAGATGGTAATTAAGACGATTTGCAGTTACTATGTCATATAACGTGTGTCGAATTTTTATTGGGTACAAAGATTCAGCTCTTTGTATGTACAGCAAACTTAAAGCACATGACATTCTTTCGTCGCTTCTTTGTAGATCACAATATTGACTTATTTAAATAACCAGTCTTCGACATACTTTAAAGTCTGAATATTCCCTAGTAAACCGGAAACCGGGTAACTAACAAGGACAGTACTCGAGCTCGAACAAACACAAATATACCAAAATCGTCTGAGAGATAATGTAGAGGTCCCTTATTCCACTAGCGATATTCTCGCAAGTGCAAAACTTTGCAGTCGCCCATTAGAGGCCTCTGCGTGAGCCACGCCGCATTGCAGTTTGACCTGCCGGTACACCAGTCGGGGGAGCACTAGGGACATTGCGGTGTGCCTCTGAAGTTGCGTTTTGTGACGTTATTTGTGTAGTGAAGCGTCAGATGGGTCGGCGATTGGTA
Organism: Locusta migratoria; assembly: GCA_026315105.1. Taxonomy (NCBI): domain Eukaryota; kingdom Metazoa; phylum Arthropoda; class Insecta; order Orthoptera; family Acrididae; genus Locusta; species Locusta migratoria. The sequence continues at coordinate 238,635,697 of CM048744.1, forward strand.
ATCAATCCTGATAATGTATTGCGATTGCTTGAGATGAAATTCCAAAGAGCCCTTCTTCAAAAATGTTCAAATGTTTGTAGAGTCTATGGGACTTAACTACGGGGTCATCAGTCCCTAAACTTACAAACTACTTACGAACTAGGAAGGCACAAATATCCATGCCCGAGGGGGGATTCGAACCCCCGACCGTAGTGGCCGTGCAGACCGTGACTGGAGCGCCTCAGTCTCCTCGGCCACCGCGGCCGGCGGCCCTTCTTGGTGAATACAGTCTTGGTGTAGAAGATGAATCATTGACATGTTTTCTGGTATCTATTATAGTGCAGAAATATGAGCATAGATTAGAAACACTATAGTATATACCAGGTAACAAGCGAATGATTCATCTTCTACAGCAATACCATCTTCACGAAGAAGGTTTCTTCGTAACTTGATCTCAACCAGTCATACTATATTAGCAGGATTTTTTAACAAACGCCGACCCATCCGACACTTCACCACACAAATAACGTCACACAACACAACTTCAGAGGCACACTGCACCGTCACTACTGGCGTACCGGCAGGTCAAAGTGCAATGCGGCATGGCACACGCAGAGGCCTCTAATGGACTACTGCAGGGCTTTGCAGATGAGGGAATATCACTAGTGCAATAAGGAACCTTCACATTATCTCTCACACGATTTTCGTGTGTTTACATTTGTTCGAGCCCAAGAACTTTCCCTGAAAGTCGGAATGAACGTGTAGAACACACACAAAATTCTACTTTGAGGTCAGTGTGATGTACTACCAAGAAACGACGGATAAATCAGTGAAAATGTCTTGATTTACATTTGCCCTAAGTTTTTTTTAACTTTCATATTAACAGCTAAATCTCTGTATTCGATAAAAATTGTACACATGTTATAAGAAATTTTTAATGCAATTCCTCTATAGTATCACTTCCTAAAATACAAGTCGAAAAACCTTGTTCCTCTGAGCAGGAGACAAGTATACATTCTCAAATTCGCGACTTGGCTTCGTTTGTCAGCTGGGTTTCCCATTCGGTCGTCTGCGGATGCGCGAAGCACTTCCATACGCGTGAGAATAGGATCCATCCTATTCCGTCAACTAGCGATCGTAAGCTTGCTTCTTGTGCAAGTGGACGCGTCTACACCAGTGCGTGCGTGACCAGTGCGTCATGGGTAATCTCGTAAGCTCTCACTTACCGTGTAGGAAGGACTTAAGAATCGTGCAAATGAAGACTATAAAGAATAGTTAAGTGTAATGTGCTGCGAATACACAGACAGAAAGATCCTTTATCATTTAGCTACACTATAGCAGGTCAGCAACTGGAAGCAGTTAATTCCATAAATTATCTGGGAGTAGTCATTAGGAGGGATTTATAATGGAACGACCATATAAAATCAATCGTCGGTAAAGCAGAAGCCAGACTTAGATTCATTGGGAGAATTCTAAGGAAATGCAGTCTGAAAACAAAGGAAGTAGGTTACAGTACACTTGTTCGCCCACAGCTTGAATACTGCTCACCGGTGTGGGATCCATACCAGGTGGGATTGATGGACAAAGTGGAGAAGATCCAACGGAGAACAGCGCGCCGGCCGCGGTGGCCGAGGTGACTGAGGCGCTCCAGTCACGGTCAGCACGGCCACTACGGTCGGGGGTTCGTATCCCCCCTCGGGCATGGATATTTGTGCCGTCCTAGTTCGTAAGTAGTTCATAAGTAGTTTGTAAGTTTAGGGACTGATGACCCCGTAGTTAAGTCCCATAAGCTTTACAAACATTTGAACATTTTTTAGAACAGCGCGCTTCGTTACAGGATCATTTAGTAATCGTGAAAGCGTTACGGAGATGATCGCTAAACTCCAGTGGAAGAATCTGCAGGAGAGACGCTCTGTCGCTCAATACGGGCTTTTGTCGAAGTTTCGAGAACTTACCTTTACTGAGGAGTCTAGTAGTATATTGCTCCCTCCTACGTATATCTCGCGAAGAGATCGTGAGGATGAAATCAGAGAGATTAGAGCCCACACAGAGGCATACCGACAATCCTTCTTTCCGCGAACAATACGTGACAGGAATAGGAGGGAAAATCGATAGTGGTACTCAAGGTACCCTCCGCCACACACCGTCGGGTGGCTTGCGGAGTATGGTTGTAGATGTAGATGTTAACGAATCGTGGGAATCGATTCATAATGTGGGATTGAATCGCAAGAACCCATTCCTGAAAAGAATCGTGTCGCCAACTCTACTGTGCAGGAGTGGTGTGTGTGCGCGCGTTCGCCCACAGCTGTCCGACATGCAGCGAGGCCCTCTACGCACGAAACCGGGCGTCCGCGGCAGCGAGATAGCATCTGGCTGCCCCCAGCCGGCAGCGGTGAATGGGGCAGTCGACTGCGGCCGCCAACAGGTGGCACGGCCGCGCATGCGCGCTGTGCGTGGCCGCACGTGCACGATAGCATCACGCGTGGCGCGGCGCCCGCGGCCGTCCTCCCCTATTGTCCGCGGCCGCCAATTTGCATGCGTTTGCTCGGCCGAGTGCGAAACCGCGGGCTAGCGTGCGTCGGCCGATGCGAGGCGGTGCGCTGCTGCGCCGTGTGTGAACCCCGCGATAAGCGCGCAGCCCCTGCTGGAGGAGGGGGCGGCCGATCGCATCGCCTGGTGCCTGTTGCTGGTGCCTGGTGCCTGGTGGCTGTCGAAATTCCGGGCCGCTCCTCCTTTTATTTGTCGGCTGTCGGCAGTGTAATTGCAGGTTGGCCGGCTGCCTGGGAACGAAGGGTTCGGCCGACCAGCTCAACCGGCGCAGAACGCCGCGCCGCCGCGGAGGAATCTCTAGGAACCAGATAAACAGCTGCCGGAGTCGTGCTGCCTGCCGTCTGAAAGAGCACAGAATGCGACGCACTAATAAAATTCGCAACGAACGCGACAGGTTGCGATGCCACCCCTTCAAGAAGTGAGGACACGAGTGGCGGCTTGTGATTGGTCGGCTTCTGATTGGTCGGCCCTCTACGTAACGCTGTCATAGATGCTGTCTACGTCTGCGCTGGTGGTGCCACCCCTCCCGTAGTATCGAAGACGTTGCGCGAAATATCTCTGCTGCATTTCTGTATCGATCGCTCGTTTCCATGCACCGCTAAGATTATACCCGCTAACAAGGTTGTTCTTACACATTCGTATTTCTACAGCCTCTTTGATTACAGAGTCCCAGTATGTGGAGGCCTGGGACAATTTGTTTCGTCGAACAAAATTTTATGATTCTTCGTGAGGCTGTGCTCAGCGACTGCCGATCTCCCCAGTCCTCGGTTTTTAATATGCCGCTGGTGTTCTGTACAGCGTTCAGAAACGGCACGAATTGACGGATCAATATAGTTACTTCCGCACTCACACGGTTTGTTATATATTCCAGATTTCCTAAGGCAGAGGATATCCTTAACAGGGCTCAGCATTTCCTTAATTTTGCTAGGTAGTCGGAAAATCGATCTTATTCTTTGTCTCCCCAGAACTCTGCTTATTTTGCTCGATGTGGCTCCACAAAGGCAGCAACGCCGTCGGTTGCCCATCACTTGGATCTTCAGCATCATCCCGTTTCCATTTCTTGGCAAACGCTGTCTTTATATCACGTGCACCATAGCCGTTCTTCCGGAACACATTCTTGAGATGATGAATTTCGGATTCCAAATGGTCCTCGTCAGAAACAGTTTTTACTCTCTACATTAATGTGTTTAGAACGGCTCTCTTCTGACTGGGTGATGGACACTCTGTGCGCTGAGATACAAATCCGGGTGCGTTGGTTTGCGGTATACAGAGTGGCCGAGACGCTCATCGGTTTCCAGCTGTAGTAAAACATCTAGGAAAGGCAGCCTTCCTTCTTTCTCCAAATCGACAGTAAACTGGATGCTATAGTGGATACCATTCATGTGCTCCACCAAGAACTTGAGTTCTTCCACGCCTTGTGGCCACGCCATGAAACTGTCACCGACATAACGAAAAAATGAAGATGGACGAAGGGGAGCTGAATTTAATGCACGTTCTTCAAAGTTCTCCGTAAAAAAGTTTGCCACTGCTAGAGACAACGGGGAACCATAGCCATCCCAGCTGTCATTTCATAAAACTTACCGCCATACCAGAAATGATGCGGGAAGAAGTCCGAGAAAGATTTATACAGAAGTATCGCCGTGAAAGACTTCCTACTCATATAATACCACCTGGTTGTAAGAGACTCTTAATGAGGGGCTAGGACGTTTAACGGGCCGACATGGAGTAGAAGAGGCACCTTAGGGCCGTGGAAGCTCAAAAACATAACAATTTCTTTTTATACGTAAAATTTCATCACTTTCTTAAGTTACTATTGGCTGTTTCTTCATAAGTAAGAGAGATTTTTAAAAAAATGTTCAAATGTTTGTCAGTCTAAGAGACTTATCTACGTTCGTCATCAGTCCCTAGGCTTACGATCTACTTAAACTAACCTAACATAAACATCGATGCCCGAGGGAGGACTCGAACTCCCGACGGCGAACGCCTGCGCGCACCGCAGCAAGGCGCCTTAGTGCGCACGGCTATTCTGCCGCGGACAAGTGAGAGTCTTCTATGAGTTTTGCACAGCATACAAACCATACTTACAGGTGTATTAGACATTAGAATTTATTTAACTTATGAAAAAATGAATGCTGTTACATCTTTAGAAAAAACTGAAATTTTATAGTTAATTATCTCAAATTTTACCACAGTTTTTGATAGATACGGAAAATTCTAGTTTCATACACCTGTAAGTATGGTTTGTATGCTGTGCAAAATCCATCAAAGAATCTCTTTACATATGCAGCCGATAATAGGTGAAAAAGTGGTGAAACTTGAAATGTAAAAAAAGAATAGTTGGCACTTGGGCAATAATCAAAGAGGGGTCTCACTTTCTTACGCCGTTTCCTTTAAGGATGAGCCACATCTCACGAAGTCACAGGCCGCCTTTCCCACTCCATTTCATGATAAAATATGAGAAACTAGATCTAAAACGGAAAGATGAAGGTGAAGCAATGAATTAAAATTTGTGATGCTGCCGGGAATCGAACCCGGACCTCCATGCTGAAAGATTTAGGTGTTACTTTTCCCCGCGCGCTATTCGAGAAAGAAACTGTAAAGAACAACCCTCTGCCAGGCACTTAAATGTGAACTGCAGAGTGGCTATGTAGATGCGGAAGTAGAATTTTGGCCAGCAGATCCAGATCTACTACTGTACACCTCGTCGACATCTCCGATGCTCATATTAAAAATAAATTGTAACCGGATGTTAACAACAAATCCGGAAGTATGCCTTTCTCACTTGTTTGACCTCATTTGATCAGTTCTCCATCGATTACATATGCAAAATTTCTAAACGTCTTTCTTGCATGCATCCACAGTGCCAGATTTGCCCTCATTACCAAAAGTAGAACGACTATTTTTTTTTTTTTTTCGGTGGAAATGAGTTCTGCATTACCGCATTAGGATGTCTACCAGGTTTCACTGCCATAACGTAATTACTGCCCGCACTGGACGTCTGTGAGTAATTACACTTCTACCTACCAAGGCCGAAGGAAATGGCTGTGCCGTTTGGAGTGAAACGTTTCGAATCGCGCGGCCGCTTACGTCGGAGATTCGTGCTCTCCCTCGGTATGGGTGTGTGAGTTCTCCTACGTTGGTTTAGCTAAGTTTAAGTAGTTCGTATGTCTAGGGACAGTCGACCACAGTAGTTTTGCCCCAATAGAATTACAAACATTTCTATATAACATTTACTATATTACCAATTAGTCATGTCCTCAGGAAGCCTTACAAGTATCATCCTGCCATATATGCTTTCACTTCATTTGCTCGTAATAGGAAACGGGTGATCTAATAATTTACCAAAATCTTAATCGCTTTCGGCGTGCAAAGGTACCATTGTCATGAGTAGTACACATGATTCGACGGTACACATTGATATGTACAATGGCGAGTTTCACTGCATCTATTTTAAATTATTTTGTGGGAGACTTGTAGTTTGTACATGCGTTTCAGTAATACTCGCGCATAGATCAAACCTATCAGTAACAGACCTGTCCCATCGACTCTGAATTGTTTCTCTATCTTCCCGTAAAATGATCTGATGATCTGATGGGGACCCCCAAATACTCGAGCTATAAAAATGTTCGAATGTTTGTAAATCTATGGGACTTCTTTGGTTATTAATCGTTAGGATTACAAGCTACTTGAATATGTTACACAAACCTAAGGCCGGCCGCGGTGGCCGAGGGGACTGCGGCGCACCAGTTACGGTCTGCACGGCCATTACGTTCGGGGGTTCGAATCCCCCCTCGGGCATGGATATTTGTGACGTCCTTAGTGTTAGCTAGTTCATAAGTAGTTTGTAAGTTGAGGGACTAATGACCCCGTAGTTAAGTTCCATAAGCTATACAAACATTTGAACACTAACCTAAGGACAACACACACACACACACACACACACACACACACACACACACAGACACGCGCGCCCCAGAGACGACTCGATCCTCCGACGGCGAACAACCGCACGATCCGCAGCAAGGCGCCTTAGACCGTTCGGCCACTCGACCGCGGCAACTGGAACAGTACTCAAGACGGGGTCGCAGGAGCGTTTTATATGCGGTCTCCTTTACAGACGAATCACATCATCCCAAAATCCTCCCAAGAAAACGAAGTCGACCATCCGCTTTCCCCACGACTGTCCTTGTATGTCCTTTCCATTTCATATCACTGTGCAGCGTTATACCTAGATATTTAATGGAGACTTCTCTGTCAAGTAACACATTACTAATGCTGCATTCCAACATTCATTCTCCTCAACTGGATCACCTTATATTTTCCAACATTTAGAGCTGGGTGCCGTTCGTTTGGTCCAAGTCATTCTGCATCCTACTACAGTCGTTCAATGATGGCACCTTCCTGTACACCACAGTATCATGAGCAAAGAGCCGCAGATGCATCTCACTCTATCACTTATATAGACAGAAATTAATAATGGTCTTATCGTACTCCACTGTGGCATTCCTGACCATACCGTAGTCTCTGATGAACACTCGCTATCGAGGACAACGTACTGGGTTTTATTACTTAAGTAGTCTTAGTCATATTTGGGTACCTATTCCATACTCTCGTAGTGCGATACCGTGTCAAACGTCTTTCGAAAATCGAGAAATATGCAGTCTGCCTGTTGCTCTTCATCCATAGCAGGCATGATGTCATGAGAGAAAAGGACAAGCTGACATTCGCACGATCTATGCTTCCTAAAGCCGTGCTGATGCATGGATAGAAGCTTTTTCGTTTGAAAGAAATTTGTTATATTAGAACTGAGAAAATGTTCAAGAATCTTACAACGAACTTTTTTTTTCTTTTTTTTATCTTATGGGACTTAACTACGGGGTCATCAGTCCCCAAGCTTACAACGAACTAATGTTAATGATATTGGTCTGCAATTATGAGCGTCCGTAATTTTGCCTTCCGGTGATGGAGTGTCGGAGCGTTCCAAGGTGGCTAGCTGCGGAGCGCGCCGGCGCTCGCCGTCAGAGGTTCGTGTCCTCCCTCGGGCATCGTTTCATTTGTTGTTCTTATCGTAAGTTGGTTTAAGTAGTTTGCAATCCTAGGGGCCCATGGCCAGAGTAGTTAAGACCCGTAGTTTTACGATCTTTTTTATTTTATTTCATTTTTATTTATTTTTTAGCTGAAAACCCGCCGTTGCTCGGGTATATATTTATTTATTCCTGCCATTTTTCAGTTATATATTCATTTGTAAAGGGCTGTATGTCTTTAAACGCTCTTAGGAATACAATCAGTACTAAAAAATTAATAGATTAAAACTTGGTGCGTGATGTGGCGGTTTTCCATGAACGTTTCGGTTTATGTGCTCATATCTCATGAACTACGTGTCGTACTGTGATACAATTTAGAAGGTACACTCAACTATATGCGTGTATACTGTTTGTAAAATTACCTGCGGCTACAATTTGTAGTGTAGAAATTATAAATAGTAAAGTATTACCGAAAGCCTTAGTTTTAGTCCATGAACAGAGGAACGTTACTGTTTATGTGCTCATATCTCATTAACCACGTGTCATACTGTGACATAATCTAGAAGGTATTTTAACTATATATGTGTATACTGTCTGTAAAATTTCCTGTCGCTACAATTTGTAGTGTTCAAATTATAAATTGTAACGTCATACCGAGAGCCGTAGTTTTACTCCATAAACAGCAGAAAAGTAGTAAGCGAAAAACGTTTTTCCTTTCATCATTTTACTATGGTTGCTAGCGAGAAAAAGTTTAATAAAGGTTTGAAATTACGTTTAAAGTTCGTTGCAAGTCGCTAAGTACTTTCATTCTCATACAGTGTATTTCGAAAGTCTCGCCGCATTATACGGCATTTTTTTTGCGATTTCTATTGATTGTGATGTAATATCTTTTGAACCATGTGCCGTATGTGATTCTTGACCATGCAGCAATTATTACCTCACGGCAAGGAATGTGTGTACCAAATTTTGTTGAAATAGGTCCAGTGGTTTAGGAGAAAATGAGCAGCATTGTCGCAAAATGTAGCAGTTTTTCGCGCATCTCATTGTTGTATCTCGTCAACTATGGATCGTACGTGATTCTTACACTTACGGCGACCGTTCTCATGGATTAAAGCTCACTTGTACAAAATTTCATAAAGATTGGATAAAACTGTAGATTTGTATTGAACACGTGCACACATACGGACACACTGCTTTATATACTAGATTTATTTATCTTGCCTTTTTATACACGGGAGTCACCTGCGCCTTTTTCATGTCGCTTGGTATTTTGCGCTGGATCAAAGTTTCACACTTCTGCACGCCCGCCTGGCTTTCGATAGGTAGGCAGGCAAGGGGGAGTCCAGTGGCGGCTCGTTCAAAATTTGACCAGTGTACTACAATATTACAAAAATAAACAGGAAACAAAATATACTAAAATAAAAAGCGTGACTGACAATGGAAATAACGGAGCTTAGCAATATCCCCACCACGTCATCTGCGTTCTACACAAGTGACAAATGAAACTGCTTGGCTGAAAAGCGCAGATTCACTCGCATGTTGGCTGTACATTACTAATGTTGTTTGTGATTGAAGTTTTATTTACAGAAATTAAAAATTTGGAATTTGAATACGAGCCTCACACAAGTAGGTTTGAGAGACAACGCGCAAGACGCCTAAGCCAGCGCGCTATTTGACTCTGTATGCCGCAATATTCGTCATATACTGTTCTTCCTCAGCCGTTACACGCAGCGCGAAGAGGAATAGATCTGGTGCTGCAGTCGGTCTCAGCACACATGAGTCGCCAGGCCTGACGTAACGTCTGCGCATGCGCACTAGCGAACAGACGACTGTGCCGCCTCTCTGCGCACGTACCAGCGCGGCTGAATCCCACTTCAGCACACGGAGCTGGTTTCCAGCTATCGCGGCGAGAGCGTTCCAAAATGCATTTTCATCCTTATTACTAGCATTGTAATACGTATTGGATGGGAATTGGCATAATTTTATTGTGATATCTGGATCGCGTTCCAAGAGAAACGATGTAATTTTACAGCGATTTATAGCATGCTTTCGAAGAGAAATGGCATAATTTTAGTAATATATTTACAGTGTGCTGCAGCACATTAGCATATTATCACCAGCCGCCACTGGGGGAGTCACTGGCGTTCCCTTCCCCAAAAGTAACTTACAGCTGTACTCTCGATGGCGAGTGTTCATCAGAGACTAGGGCATTAGTGATGGCCAGTTCGGATCATTTCACTGTTTCTTAACATACGGATCATCTGAGTCTAGTGAGTCGCCTCACTGTTTGGGCACAGGAAACATGTGGCGTGCCGCAGAGTCGTGTGTGGCGCTACCTTCCCTGATTCACGTGAACCGCGGCAGCTGCAGGGCGCTGTAGCACAGTCTAACATATACAGTCGCGACACTCACTGCTGTGAAAAGTTGTTACCAACTGACAGTTGCAACGACACTAGCGTTCCTAGTGGTGGGCAAGCCGACGTAAGAGTGATGTTTGTTTATAATTATTTGCTTGCGTAATTAACGAAATAGTTGGTATAGTTTTTGTGTTACAAGCATTAGTAAAATATTAAGAGATCTACATAACACGGATATTGATGTAAAAACAGCCGAATTTAACTGATTCAGAGGTGTAATGAACAACTTCGTCATGAACAAATACTTACGAATATGTGTTGTTTTGCAGTTTATTCCGCTGAAAGTAAGTAGAATATAAACATAAAAGAAACATAAATTTCTATTATGGTGTGTTCTTACTATGATAAGAGTTTTTTTGATGCGTATCAATTCGATTTGTAATCTAATGATTCGAACATTATTAGGCTTCACTCGTCTTTCTGATATGCGCGTATTCGTTTGACTGTTATTATTTTAGCGTAAGAAGACAATGTCTTGAAGATTCTTGCCGTTTGTGGTTCAGTTGTAACAACAAGTGTGGAATTCTGTTCTTCTTTGTTGAAAATAGTCTGATTGCTTTTTCCGTTTTCTTGCCAGGTCTGTCACGTTTTTCCTTCAGCTAAAGCTGTGTTGGGTGCATTGGTACGTTAAATATATAAGTTATTGCATTCTTTTGCGTTTCCTACGTTCCACTCACATCGATTTTACTGGAATTGTAGTGAAGAAACCGAAAGGTTTCTGAGTAGAAAAGCGACGACTTTTTGCGGAAGGCAGGTCTTCCGGAGTTTCTTAGCCATTTCCTATTTTTAATATAAAATGAAATTATTCAGCAAAATCCTGTAGGTTTGTAAATAATAATTGTAAATAAACTGTCATGCAATGTACCTTTTCGTACATCGGTAAACCTAATAAAAAGGTGGAGCTAATTTCAATTACTACCTATTTTTATGGCATTGCATGCGTTCCCTAGATTGAAAAGTCTGTAGAAATCAATATAAACGATACTATTCCCACTCAACCAATACCGTATTCAGAAATGTAGCTTGCCAGCCGCTTGGAGCGCTGCAGTCGCAGTGTATAACAAAAATCGCCGGCCGCGGTGACCGAGGAGACTGAGGTGCTTCAGTCACGGTCTGTACGGCCACTACGGTTGGGGGTTCGAATCCCCCCTCGGTCATGGATATTTGTGCCGTCCTTAGTGTTAGCTAGTTCATAAGTAGTTTGTAAGTTTAGGGACTGATGACCCCGTAGTTAAGTCCCATAAGCTTAACAAACATTTGAACATTTTAACAAAAATCTGCGGAAGTGTCGTGACTGTGCATGTCAGACTGTGGCTGTAGTGAGTCGACTCGCTGCTTCGGCACTCGAAACAGTTGACGTGCCGCAGCCCTGCGTCCTGCTACCTCCGCTGATTCACGTAAGCCGAGAAAGCTGCAGTAGGGCGATACAGCAAACACGAAACATCTATGGAATATCACTATGGTTTTAATACGTTATTCACTAGACTCAATTGAACGGCACAGGATTTGTTTGTTACTACGAATGTTCTTCGTTTGTGTGGCCATAATGTCCGGAGTTGCTTTCATAATTATGAATAGCAGTGTTTGTCCGTCTTTACAACTACAATAAAAATGCGATTTTTTCTCACCAGACGCGTTTCCTTTTAATGATTGTAAAACATCTTCAGTGGTCTGTAATAATAGAAATCTACAGTTTGTTTTGTTTTTAGATCGAAAACAGTTCTTAAACGGACCATGAAAAGTAGGCCTAATGTTTGTTACTAACGGAAATTTTGTCTTCTTTTCGCTTCACATCATGGAATGCCGGTCTGTTTAATGCAATACCGCCAGTTCTTCATGCTGTGTAGTTTTTTCACTACTTTCACTGTCATTACGAAAGTACTATCGTGTTAAAGCGTAAACGTTTCCTAACTTACTCGTATTTTCATACAAACAAATATTGTAACAAAGGAAGCACAAAATAGTAATATTCAAATTCCAAAGTCATGAAACTTTTTCCAACCTTCAAAATTCCATAATTAAATAAAACAAGAAAGATGATGGTTCAAATGTCTACGTACATCCAGAAATGAATAACTTTTCTAACCAATCAATATAAACAAAATATTTAAGATTTGTTTCTAAGACATATTTAATACAATCAAGATATCACTACAAGTATTAACACAAATAAACACATTTCACAATTTACGTGACGAAACCACAAAAGCTGGCCGCGCTGGGCGAGGGGGCTGAGGCGCTCCAGTTACGGTCTGCACGGCCACTACGGTCGCGAGTTCGAATCCCCCCTCGGGCATGGATATTTGTGCCGTCCTTAGTTTGTAACTTTAGGAACTGATGACCCGGTAGTTAAGTCCCATAAGCTATACAAACATTTGAACATTTTGAAACCACAAAACTGAACGAAAATTTTTCAATGTCCAGATAGGTATTCTAATAATCAGATTCATCTTCAGTTAACCACATAAGAGATTCAGTTACAGTGTCTTTAAATTCAAATTAAAAAAACGTTATTTTTGACACCTTACTGAGAATGCGTTTTCGTCTCACTGAAATTATTTGCCCTTGGTTCGAAAAGATGCGTTCACCTGGCACAGATGTAGCAACAATGCATAATAACGCTTATTTCACGCGAAACTACCTCAAAACACCGAAGGACGTGACAACATTTCTCGGCGGTATCCCAGTTTTCGAACCTCAGTTGAAGTGTACCGGTAGCATAATTCAAGATCTCGCGTGGCACGTTAGGGGAACAACTTCAAACCCGTTGCACGCCTGGGCGTTGTGTCGAACTCACCAAGGCAGACGAACAGCAAAACGCTTGTTAGCGGTATCTAGCGTCCGATACACGAATCACAAGATCCGTTGTTTCGAAACACTGCCGATTCAAGTTTCGACACTCGAACAGTTCGCTGACTCGATTCACTGAGTCGAAACATCAACTCAGTAGCCAACTCTATAGGGCATCGTCAGGAGTGCCCCAGGGAAGTGTGATATAGGTACAGGTCTGCGCGGATAAGAAAAGTGTTATCCGCAACCACATCCGCGGCGCCAATATCCACATCCGCAAGTTCCTTATCCGCATCCGCAGATATTGAAGTTTTGAATGGGTAATGGTAATAGATAGCAGTAGTTAAAACCATGGTATTTATTGATATAATAATTATTGTTAGAGTTTCATTTCTACGACAACTCTACTACATTTGACTTCTCGAATCACAGTAACTGTTCCATACCTACTCGAAAACAGGCTATTCCAAAAAGGAAAACATTGGTGCCCCGGACATACACAGCGCTTCGGGGCCCGTGTGGTTGGAGCATTACTTCAGCTACTTAATACAGGCATCTTCTTAAATTTCAGTGGTTAAAACTGGTCGGAAAAGAGGAGATTTTACTGTGTTCATGTAAAAAAAAAAAAAAAAAAAAAAAAAAAAAAAAAAAAAAAAAAAAAAAAAAAAAACCTTTATTTCGGAATTTTACAAAAGGGGTACTTTATTTTGTCCCATTTTAACATACAAGAGGTTATGTGACACGAAGCAAAGAAAAGCATGTCATTTTAAGTGTTAATACTGCCGTCTACTTCTAATTGGTAACTGTCAGAAAAAAGCAAAATGTTCAAATGTTTGTTAAGCTGATGGGACTTCTACATGGGATACTCTCTGCAAATCACATTTAAGTGCCTGGCAGAGCCGCGGTGGTGTAGCCGAGCGGTCTAAAGCGTCTCGCTGCGGAGCGCGCTGTTGCTCGCCAGGAGGTTCGAGTCCTCCCTGGGGCATGGGTGTGTGTGTTTGTCCTTTGGTTAGTTTACCTTAGTTTGAGTAGTTTGTAAGCTACGGACTGATTACCACGCAGTTTAGTCCGATAGATTTACAAACATTTGTTCAAATGTTTGTAGAGCTTATGGGACTTAACTACGGGGTCACCAGTCCCTAAACTCACAAACTATTTATGAACGACCTTATACTAAATACGGCACAAACATCCATGCCCGAGGGGGGTTTGAACCCCCGACCGTAGCGGCCATGCAGACTGCAACTGGCGCGCCGCAGACCGCTCGGCCACTGCGTCCAGCGTATACAATCTAACATTGTGTATCTTTCCTTTACTTTCACTGCACACCGTATCTGATTATGAAAGTTGCTACAAAATGCTATTATCTGTCTTCATTACTTCCTTATTTTAGACTGAAAGTCTTGGTAGAGCTATGCAATCTCCATTGTAAAAATTTTAATAGTGATTTTAAAAATGCTAGAGATTGCCTGAATAATCAAAAGATGTTAACAGTAGAATGTTTTTCATTTCACAACATGCTTCGGGCGTAGCCCATCGTCTGGTGATCGATATTATATAAATTTAGATTTGATGTTTTCAAACTTGTCATATAACAACAGTATTTCGCGACGGTTACTGACATAATTAAATGACTGTAAGACACATAGTACAGGAGATATGACATAATAAACAATGGAATGCCGTTTCGAGAAACCCAGATCCACACGCAACTTCCATCGGTAAAATGTCTTTGCTGACAAGATTGATAAGAAACTTCCTGGCAGATTAAAATTGTGTGCCGAAACCGGGACTCGAACCTGGGACCTTTGCCTTTCGTGGGCAAGCGCACTACTGACTGTGCTATCCCGACAAGACTCACGATGCCGCCTCACAACTTTACTTCCGCCAGTACCTCGCCTCCTACTTTCCAAACTTCACAGAAGCTCTCCTGCGAACCATGCAAGACTAGCACTCCTGGAAGAAAGGATATGGTGGAGACATGGCTTAGCCACAGCCTAAGGGATGTTTCCAGAACGAAACTTTCACTCTGCTGTGGCTAAGCCATGTCTCCACCATATCCTTTCTTCCAGGAGTGCTAGTCTTGCATGGTTCGCAGGAGAGCTTCTGTGAAGTTTGGAAAGTAGGAGGCGAGGTACTGGCGGAAGTAAAGTTGTGAGGCGGCATCGTGAGTCGTGTCGGGATAGAACAATCGGAAGTGCGCTTGTCTGCGAAAGGCAAAGGTCACAGGTTCGAGTCCCAGTTCCGGTACACAATTTCAATCTGCCAGGAAGTTTCATATCAGCGCACACTCCAGTGCAGAGTGAAAGTTTCATTCAAGATTGATAAGTTTTTCGGTCGCGGTCTTCAAATTTGATAGAACTTAACTTTTGCATCCGTCTTGGTATCCAAATAAGTAATTTTGCTACTTTGTCCTAACACGACAAGGATTCCAAGAACGTCCACAGGCTTGAAGTTTTCATTTAACTTTTTGACAAACGTACTGGGTAGATACATTGCTATTTATCCGCATACAACATGCGGATATTCGCGTCGCTCACAATTTTATCCGCAAAGTAAGAAATCCACATAGACCTGTAGATATAGGTTTATACAGAGCATTTGTAACCACACGTAACGTCACAGTGATTCACTGGACATGGTCCTAAGAGAGATGCTACAGTGTGCTTAGAAAATTCTCTGTATAAACCCATAGGGCACAATTTATATCCCTGAAGAGGGGCAATATTTGCTCAAAATCGGTTGTAAATAAATGTATAACCTTGCAGCTAGTGGCTGTTTTCTTTTCCAACGTAACTTAACACAGTTGCTGCAATGGATAAAACATAAAAAAAGTAAAGGTCCGTTATTATCACTCGCAGAAGGAGAAAACGGAAAAGAATATTTCACATGCTACACTACAAATAGTCCCGCATTTTAGTTCAAATGTTTTGTAAATCTATCGGACCAAACTGCGTGGTCATCAGTCCGTAGCTTACAAACTACTTAAATCTAGGTAAACTAACCTAAGGACAAACACACACACCCATGCCCCAGGGAGGACTCGAACCTCCACGGCGAGCAACTGCGCGCTCCGCAGCGAGACGCTTTAGATCGCTCGGCTACTCCACCGCGGCCCGCATTTAATCGCGTTCCACAAAGCTAGAAAGAAATTAAACTGAGTTCATACACTGCCAGCTAGTCTCACACAGGTTACCGATTCCCAGCCGTTATGAAACCGAATTAGTTGCATATTCACCACCTTTAACTATGCAAAATCACCGAAATGAAATTGAATACATTTCCGAACATGATCAGAGAAACTTATCCCGAAAAATGAACCTAAGATCTGAAGTCTAACAAACAGACAACGAATCGCTACCATCTCAAGGGAGGAAAGAAAATCCAGAAGGTCTTACCAGGTCGAATCGCAGCCACAGAATGATTAGCTTGGCCACACAATCCCCTCCACCACCGGAAATCGGTATAATCCCCCGTAAAAACCGAGGTGGTGAGGAGAGCTGAAACTCTCTCATCTTGCCGCCGCTCGCTAACTGGGCATTGCCAACCAAACTTGTAACCAAAGGGTGGTGGAAGCTCTTTGGTAGCATCAAAAGCAGACGTTTCTAACGACTACCTATCGATATGAAGCCAGAGAAAAACTAGTACCGAGCAGCCAGCAGCCGACGACGAAAATTCTCATACATACACTCAGACTCCCATGCTAGAAGATTCTGATACATGCATACAGAATAAAGCAAGTAGACATTCTCACAGGGACAGTGGCGTGACGGAGAAACCGTTCATATTGCCACATTCCCAAGATAAATTATTAGCATAATAAAATCCCAGCAATATTATCGAAGCTAACATTTAAAAACATGAAATGAAATGCTATTCCTCATGCCTCCGAACGAGAGGGGTTCTCGTTTATCAAAAAAGGACCTCTAGTGAGCTTAGGCAATTTACAAAGTTAAAAACCTAGGGAAGACGGCAGACAGCAGTCTTTCAAGTTTTATATCAGTGCACACACCGCTGCAGAGTGAAAATATCATTCTAGGTTCTAGATGTCAACGCAGCACTGACCTCCGCCGAGATCGTCCTTAAGGGCAGCAGTGGCAGATTTTACAGTTGCCACAGCACAGATAGTGTTTTTGAGCGCAGAAGTGCAAGCACACCTCCTGCCCCCACAGCTCGACGTAACGGCTTCACTGGTGCCTCCAGAAGAACACTTGAAGTAGCAGGCCCTGGTCTTAAGCGATGAAAGCAGATTCTGTATTCAAGCAAGTGATGGTCGCTTTCACGTACGACGTAGACCTGGTGATTGCTGTCTCGTAGAGTGCATTCGTCCACCTCAGGCCGTACTCTGTTCGATGGAATACACTACAACTCTACTGTAAGATCTGTTCTCTTGATGATGATTCCATGTGGAATTTTTAGACATTAAACCCCAGTTGGGGTTTGGACTGCCTGGTGCAAGTCTCTAGGTGACACCACAGGGGTGATTTGCGTTTCGATGTTTAAGAAATGATGATGAGGACAACTCCTAGCCCCCGAGTGCAGAAAATCCCCTACCCAACCGAGAATCGAACCTGGCCCCACTGCGTGGGAAACCACCGTGCTGTCCCCTGAAGAGGCGGACAATCTGTTCTGTTCTCATTATTTCAATAGGAAGGTGATGTGCTATTTCAACCAGATAATGGTCTCCCACACAGTACGCTCTGCAACTTCCATGGCCAGGACGATCTCCGCACTTTCCTTCAATCGAACACGTGTGAGATAATGCGATTACAACTGACTCTTGCGGTTCGACAACCCATAAGACCGTGTTCACACGGCGATAAGCAAATCGCGTTACCCGTTACCTGACAACTAGGAGACTGGGAGACTGTACGACTCGAGTGTAATATCACATTCCCACAGCCACGACTCTGGTCTCCCATACTGCCTACTCGCTTGCGATGTGAAAAGCAATTCAATTCCGTTGGTTGAGAGTGACAGAAGCGCCCTTTTTTGTGTACCCTGCTTCCTTTAGTTCACACCGAGCGAGGTGGCGCAGTGGTAACACATGCATTACATAACTGAGATACGAATACTTCACCAAGTCACTTGTGACTAATTTGCTCTACAAACGATAAGAACTGTTGTGAGATTATATATACATGTGGCGTCTGTTCCGAAAGGACAAACGTCACTTCTGATCCTGCAGTTGTTATTATTTCATATTTACAGAATATATGACATCAACCGCGAATGGGCACAGGTGGAAATGTGTACCCAGCCGGGATTCGAACCCGGGTCTCCCGCTTTCTAGGGGTCAGCGCAACTGCCTAGAAAGCGGGAGACCCGGGTTCGAATCCCGGCTGGGTACACATTTTCAGCTTTTCCCATTCGCAGTTGATGTCATATATTCTGTAAATATGTTGTGTGATTATTCTAATCAACATCTACCTCCTACTGTTACCTATTCCATGCACCCACCGTTTTTCGTTTTAAATTGCACAAGTATTGTCATAGCTATTTAAAATTCACACGCATAAGTTTGTCTATCAGTATGGGGTTAGTAATTTGATTATGGATTAGGAGAAACTATACTTTTTAGTCTATTTAAAAAAACATATTTAAATGTTTTTAAAATAAAACAACTACGTTCTAGTTTTTGGTCTAGTGCGTGTGAAATTTTTTAATAGATTTCAAACATTAAGATGCGTTTCTGCAGACATGTGGTAACTTTGAGGTTGATTTCAGTTTTCTTCTGTGAATCAAACAATTTCTTACTATCTCAGGACTGTGTCAGGTTTACCTCGTGAAAAGACTCTCATGAAGTTTACCATTAAACACTTTTATCGGGAAACATTCGTGACAAGAACAAGGAAAGAGATGACTAAAAATGATACAAAAAGTGCCCTCGGCCAAACAGCAAACTGTTTCAAAATGTTCTGATCTATTGAATGTTTCATAAAAATGTTCAAATGTTTGTTATCATATAGGACCAAACTACGTTGGTCATCAGTCCCTAGTCTTACAATCTACTTAAACCAAGTTTAACTAACCTAAGGACAACACACACATCAATGCCTGAGGAAGGATTCGAACCTCCGACGCGGGGGTACGTGGCGCTCCAGACCGCTCGGATACTCCCGCACGGCGAATGTTTCACCTCTATAGGTTATCGGGAGGCTATCAAACATTTTCTACCTAGAATTTCAAATTAAACACTTTTTCGTACTTTGCGCAACGAATTGGTACGAACGGAACAAAGATACCTGAAGACTCCGCGACTAGCGTGTCGAGTCTCGTAGTATGGGAGTCGCGGCGACTCTGCGACGCCGCTACTCAAGTATTCCCGTGTGAATTGCCCCATTTAACTACATTTGCTGTGTCTCTCGGTCGCACAGTATCTCAGTCGCTTGGCGACTAGAGTGTCCTCGTGTGAACAGGGCCTAACTTTTGCACAACGCGAACAGGTCGAGCAGGCGTGGAATAATGAATCTTAAGGCTGCGTTTATAGACAGCGGTGCCTCCGCGGCGGGGCAACCGCTGTGATTTGGCGGAGGCACCGCTCCAACTTGAACAGCATGTGGGGCAGCCGCAGCTGCCCGCCGGGCCCTGTTCCTGCCTGGTGGGGGTAAACAGTGGCGCCACCTGTTTTGTCAGTCACTGAAAGCGGACCCTGCAGTGCTGTACTACGTTTACCTTTCTGGAAAGCGAAGAAACGTAAAACGAGGAGATGGAATGTTCGCCCTATCAACAGCTCTAGACACATTGGTGTGTTCCGAAATTTATACGGAAAACTTTAATTTTCATCGAATGAGAAAGGGTTTGATAACTATGCCTTGAACACTCGGATCATATTGTAAAATATTCTGGAAAACAACGATCACTAATGTTTTATAAAATGTTTTTAAAACAGTCAAGATTCGTAAATCCGTGTGTAACTACACTGTCAACTGCTGTGTCCTTACACAAACTGCACCCACCGCCCATGGAGAAAGTCTGAAGCTGATCTACATGATCGAAACTGAACAAAATAAATACAGGATAATTTTTTGGTACCAAAAACATAATGAGTCACTCAGATATTTCATCTTTCTGTTTTGGAGTTGAGTCGTCGAATTCAGGATGGGACATATTGCATAGTTCAATCCAATTCCTCTTCTTCATATCTCTGTCTTTAAACGTTTCAGATTCCGAATCCCAAATACATGGTACTAATTTGAATTCGTCGATGAATAGTTCTCTATTTTGCCCACAGATCACTTTTTCAAGTACTCAGCCCTCGCAGTAGCAGTGTGCACTCTCACTACCGGAGCAGCTGTGCTACATCAGTTGTCGGCACTGCCGTATGGCGCGCGGTTCCGCCACGCGCACCGAACAGCCCCATTAGCCGCCGTGTAAAGTAGAGTTGGGCAACACGATTCCTTTTTAGGAATCGATTCTTGCGATTCAATCGCACATTGTGAATCGATTCCTACGATTCGTTCACGATTCTTTCGCGATTCTTTAGTCTGCATTGGCGCGATTCTTACTTCTACATCTTGCTCATAGATGGCAATACATGTCTGTCATGGATGTTGGAATCTTAACCTTTTGCATCTGCTCCTACGATTCATTCACGATTCTTTCTGGTCTGAGACGGCACGATTCTTACAAAATGCCGAAAAGGTGACAATATCGGTATCGGATTTTTTAATATTTATGGTGCATAAAGTTCAGACTTAAAATAATAATGAGGCAAAGCCATCCGATTCAGCTCTCAAGAATTCTCGAGAAAATAGTCTGAAGTTTTGCGAGCGGTTATACATACATATTACACTGCCAACTATTTCTGCTGTCATCATAGCTCATGTAGTAGTGTTGTAGCTTTAGTGAACGTAGGTCACTTATTTCGAATCCTGCTGTAACCTTATTTTTTTCGTTCTCTTTGAATACTTCGGCCATTTAATTATAAATTTAATTAAAGCTCTGATAATTAACACACAAATAATCATTATAAAATAATTATTATGTAAAATCAGTTAGTTTAATGAAACACGTCTATATAAATAAACATTAAAAATAAAACTCCGTCTCTAAATATTAAATTTCTTTTGAGATACAAGAAATTCGCGTTTATTAAAATGTTTCTTTTATGGAAAATCGGTTTATTTCAAGAAAGCTGATAACGTAAAAACCAAAATGGTAAAAAAGATTTTTGAGATGGCTTTAAAAACATTTAATATCGCGTTTTTATATAAAAAGAATATTTTTGTAAAACTGAGTTTTTACAAAAACTACAACTACGTAGATGAACTCGAAAAGCTTGACCTCTCTAAACACAAAATGTAATCCAAATCGTTACAGCCATTTCCGGTATACGCAAAATATAAATGTGTAAAGATTGCTCGTTTAAATACATAATATGTAAACTGTATGAAAGACGTATATTCGTATGTATTGGCAGCTGTGTATTTCGCTGCGTTTTGTTTCTGTCATTTGTAATTCGTGAATAATCAACAGCTCACGATCTACTTTCTGTCCTTCCTTTCTTCACACGCTATCTGGCCTTCGTAATTATTCGGCACGATTCGCCACTTGCTTTAGAATCATGAATCGTTGTATCTTGGAATCGTCACGAGACAGGCGATTCTTTTGAACGACGATTCGTCCCCCACTTCTCTCCTGCATTCGGCACGATTCGGCAAGATTCGGCAGTCGCCTTCGAATCGTGAATCGTTGGATCTTGGAATCGTCACGAGACAGACGATTCTTTTGAACGACGATTCGTCCGGATCACGATTCGATTCTTACGATTCTTTATTTGTATTCGTTCAAATGAACGACTCATTGACGAATCGCCACAACTCTAGTGTAAAGAGACGCCGTGGTTTGGAAGTGCAGCCGCTGCTATTTTGACTCCGCTACCGCAGCCGCGCCTGTGTACGACCCCAACCTGCCTTATGAGAAACCGCGCACTGCCAAACCGCCGAGATTCCACCGCCGCGGTGCAACCGCGGGCTATAAACACGGTCTAAGACCGTATTCGCTGTCTCGTATCATCGAATGGATTCCACAATCAGCACCTGCATTACCGCCTGTGTAGGACAGTCCACTCACTGACATGGATGTTCTAGTATGGATCGACACCTTGTGTTCATTCCCGCTTGAGCTATTCCTCTGTAAAGAAATCGGTGGAATTACCGTATTTGCCGGCATATAAGACGCACCCCCCTTTTAAAACATAGCTTTTTTTAAGGAGGAGAAATAAATCACACCTAAAACGTACGTCTATTACGATATAATTGTAATACATTTTTTCATGTACATCAAATATCTAAGGCAGTGCCTTCAAGTAGTGTTCATAAACTTTACGCAGTCGAGTTTCTTGACAATTTGCGTTTATTGAAACGGATGTTTCGCCTATCGCTGTTTACAGTGCCCGCCGACAATGTCGCGATGGTCGACGAGAGCGTCGTAAAGGCTCACGGCATTGACACCTAGGTGGCTCTGACACGTCTTGAGAATTTATTATGAAGCACAAATATTTCAGTATTTTTGTGATGCTCCATAAACTGTGAGAGTGATGCATGGTTTGCGTTGTGTATTGGTCGGCGCACAGTATGGGGCACACCATGTTATAATCTCAAAAATACAATTGTCAGACGCAGAAGCTGTGCAAACATCACAAAAAATACTAGTGTACATATTTGCACTTGAGAATGCGAATAAATTCTCAAATATCGTCAGGCGAGATATGGACAAATACGTCAGCAGCTTTTCATTGTTCAAATAACGAATGACACTGATACAGGATTACCGAAAAAATCGATTATGATTAATATGATTACGTCGAAACTTTCTAATTCATATGAAGTTACCAGTTTCATTTACGCTTGGCACTAAAAATAGTACAAAATTCAGAAAAACTTTACTACATAATAAAGCTCCTGCTATTTTGGTGTGTGTTGTGTACACATATCAAGTAAAAACTACGAAAATGCAAGAGAGAAACTAAAAGCAAATTTTCCCACTTAAAACATCATTTCCCGCTTTTTACACCATTTTCTGAAATCCCTTGAAAAGAAATCGAAATTGTGGGTGTTGTGGCGTGAAGTCAGTGTCACACGCCAGACGTAAGAGAACGATCGTGGAGAAGGCAGCGATCGATCGGAAGACGATCGCAAGCAGGCGCTGCGCACTCTGGAGGGAATAACCCAAGAAGCGCGCCCTCTACAAGAGACTATATCTAGGCCAACATATGTCTGGACAGCCCGTCAGTTACTAGTGAGAACCCCGTCAGTTACTATTCAGAACCCCAGCATTTGCTAGTGAGAACTCGGACAGTTAATAGGCAGCTATGAAGTCAGAAATAGGACAGTACTTAGAACGCGGCTACGAACTTGGCAGTAACTAGGTCACAGCGCAGCTAGCATTATACGGACGACGCGGCAAGAAGCGAGAAGAGAGAAGAATCAGACATATGTTCTAAAGTTGAGTATTGTAAATGTCAGTCAATAAATATCTTGTAATACCAACTATATCAATATTTTAGATGTCAAAGGATCCTGGACCAGTACCTTTACTGACAACTAGACAGGGACGATTACTCAAAAGGCGACGAGGTCACAACAGTAAGTACCGGCGTATAAGACGCATCCAGTTTTTGGACCAATTTTTGTAGGAAAAAAAAGTGCATCTTATACACCGGAAACTACGGTACTTCTAGCACGCCCTGGTGTCTGGATAAGTCGGTTCAAAAGTCAGAGGACTCCACCACTGTAGCACCCCTCCTAGGATCATGTTCAGTAAATCACTGTGACGTTTTAAGCGCCCGAAAAATAAGAACCGCAAAGTTTTCTAATTGAAATTTATAGGTTCAATTTTAATCAATTTCAGTGAATTAGGCATGGAAATTACGAGGATAGTGACGTTTGTGCGACGTAATGAGAGAAGGTTTTTATAATTGATGGTGGCGAGGAGACGTTGCGGCAGATGGCGTCGCGCTTGACGGCGCTGAATAATGGCGGCGCTGGTGCTCGGTGTCAGGTGCGCATGCGCAAGACAGACGCACAAAGGCGCCGTCACAACTGCTGTCCCATCCACATCAGTTCTGCACGCGCTGCGGGGGGCGGCGGCAGGCTCCAGCTGATACCATCTGCCGCACGTACCGCAGCTCAGCTGCGAACTGTTTGACACACGGGGATAAGCCAGCGAGAGCCGGAGTTTAACGTCACGTGGCTAGGAAAGGCAGCATTAAACTTATAATCATCAACTCAAAACGCTGGGAAGCAATAATCGGTGAAGGCGAAGTGATAAAAGTCATGGATAACGATAAGCAATGATAGATATGGCAGTAGAACCGCGCACAGAAAGCCGCGTCCACACTCGCGCGCCACGAACCCCGAGCGGTGCGCGAACCGCGCGCGCGCCGCTCGCCTTCCGTTCGTAGGGACTGTGGGTCGCGACGAACCTCCGGCGATCCATAGGAAACCCATCAGCATGTAGTACTCAGTTTGCAGCCAAGCTGTAAACATGTCCACGCGACGGGAAAATCTCGGGCTCATGGTGATGAGTGGTGCGGCTATATTAATGGCAAGTTTGTCGAGAAACAAAACGAAACGTCGACGTTGGTAGTACACTGAACTTTATAAAAAAAGAAATAATGCAGAATTTATGATGGACTTGAAGTCGCAACAAATAAGTGGTCACTATAAAAAATTTTGTTGAATGTCACCTTCTGACTTTGAAAATCTGCTGCAGAAGATTGGACCGCGTATTTCGAAAGAGGACACTCATTTTCGCACGGCAGTTTCTGCTCAAGACAGGTGAGCATTAATATTTGTTGTACACAATTTGTTTACTTCTTGTTTATAATTCTGTGTATTTGTCATAATATCCTGAACAAATAAGCAATGGTGAGAGTGGATATAAAAAAAATGACTGATCCACTATTTCTTGTAATGATCCTTATGCTGAGGATACCAAAGAATCGATTGTTTTCGATATTCATCAGTTAGTTTAATTAAAGTCTCCTCCGACCACTCCATAGTTAATCGCTGGAAAATCGATTACAAATCCCTTTATTGAACAGACAATAATCTAAAGGTATTAATTCAAATATAATATTTTAGTTAACTTAAATATCTCTCTTTTCTCATTAATATCTTGCGAAACAATACTCACGCACGCGCTAAAAACGACGAACCTTCCGCGCTCCCGTCCAAATCTGAACTGCGAACCTTCAAAGTGTTCCCTGGAAAAACCAACAGCAGATGGATCGCGGTGCGCCGCGCATGCGCAGCGCGCGCGCCCCGTCCAAATATGACGAATTCAATGCGCACGAGCGGCGCGCTAGCCGCGCAGGGCGCTAGTGTAGTCGCACCTGAAGGTATAGAAGGAGGCTGCATTTGCAGAGCTGTCATTTGCAAGAAGAGGCCTCGCCTACCACCGTCGAACAGATCTTCAGGAATAGCCTACAAACCGAAGGATAAACCCAACACCCTCACAGACTTTTTTAATGTCAACTTCCACGCTGTGTAACAAGCAATAAACCAGGAGATAGTACGATCAGTGGAAGATTACGTGTCTACCTAGCCACTGATGACACTACGACGATCAGAATGAGGATGAAGTAACAACTCGGGAAGCCCACCCGTGCCCTAACGTCCAGGAAACCTCCTGGGCACGACATCAATTCTCGATTGCCACCTCAAGCCATTGAGTACATAACCAGACTCTTACAAGAAGACCACATGCGTATCGGATTTCAGAATTTCTTTATATTTATTGTACGTGAAGTTCAGAACTTAAACAACAAGCAGCCAAAGCCATTCGACGCAACTCTAAAAAATTCTCGAGAAAATCGACTCTGAAGTTTTGCAAAGTGCACGTAAGTACTAATAATTAAAACAGTTGCAGCATCTGTCGGTCTAGCTCAGCTGGTATCGTCCTGGCCTCACAACCATAGCGGCGGTGGTTGGAATCCCATTGTGACAGATATTCTTTTCGTTTTGGAATTCAGTAATATAAAACATTTTCGGGTCTATGTTTCCAGCTATTGTGTCAATTTTTGTTTATGCAGACGCGCTGAACACCTTGTTATCACTTAAAACGATCGTTGATTAGGTTAACTGCTTGGAAAGCCATTAGTAGCTTTGGACATGACTTTTCAAAAACAGCGCCGTAGATCTTCACAAACTGAATAATCAAACACTACCGTCGTCAACTAACAGTGGAGCCAATACTGTTCAAAAAATGTAACTTCCGTGTTTTTTATGTAAACCATTATTATTAACAACCTTCTATAAAATATTGAAAATTACGAATAAGCCAAAAATACATGCACTTTTCGTAAAAATTACCATTAGATGTAACAATTGTGTAAGTATGGTAATACAACAAAAACAAATAAAAATCTGTCGTGACAGGATTCGATCCACCGACCCAGGACTGTAAGGCCAGAATGCTACCACGTGAGCCACACTGACAGACACTGCAGTTCCTTTAATTATGAGTACTTAGATGTACTTTCAAAACTAAGTCGATTTTCTCGTTAATTTTTGAGAGTTGTGTTGAATGACTTCGGCTGATTGTTATTTGAGTTCTGAACTTGGCATACCATAAATATCAAGAAATTCTAAAATCCGATACCCATTTGGTCTCCTTGTTAAAAAAGATTCTGAAAGAGAAGTGTCTCTTACATTATGGAACTATTGTCATCAAGGACACTTAAAAAGGCAAAAACCGCACAGAGCTTTCCAGCTGCACACTCGTAAGACTGTTACCTATATTCAGTAACCAGAGTTAACGCATCTTATAACAGCGGCCAAAGTGCAATCCACCCAATAAGTTCCGTTTACATTTCGAGACGAACACTCCACACCTTTCAGCCACTCCAACACATGGAAGATTACAAGCCTCCTTAGGAGGAGAAGTTCTTCCCACAAATCCCCTACACCTCCAAACCCTTATGGATATTGATGCGTAGAAAAATGTTCAAATGTTTGTAGAGCTTGTGGGACTTAACTATGGGATCATCAGTCCCTGAACTAGCTAATACTAAGAACGGCACAAATATCCATGCCCAAGGGGGGATTCGAACCCACGACCGTAGTGGCTGTGCAGACCGTGACTGGCGCGCCGCTGTCCCCTCGGCCATCACGGCCAGCTGATGCGTAGCAGTGTGCGTTTGTACTGCCCTACAGTACGCACGAGGTGCCATAGTTGCTGTCCATGTCGTTATGGAAAGCTTAGAGTTCTGACTAACCTGTTGTCTTCTATAGTTGTGTCCCCAGCGCAGAAGACGGCACACAGGTCGTTGGTTCTTCTTGAGCATACTAGTGAGGCTAGAATAAGTTCGGTAAGAAGGAAGTACAAGAAGCGACTCGCGAGATATTCAATTGCCAGGGATGCCATTTATTTCGTCTAGTTGCAAAATGATAGTAGCCGGCCGCGGTGGCCGAGGGGACTGAGGCGCTCCAGTCACGGTCTGCACGGCCACTACGGTCGGGGGTTCGAATCCCCCCTCGGGCATGGATATTTGTGCCGTCCTTAGTATTAGCTAGTTAATAAGTAGTTTTTAAGTCCCGTAATCTCTACAAACAGTTGAACAGTTAAGATTAGAGACTTATGACCCCTTAGTTAAGTCCTATAAGCTCAACTATGCTGCCCGTAGTTCATGTTGAGACTTCGACTGTTGTCACAATTACACAAAACTTCACTCATGACAGGCGCGGTCCGGCGCGTATAGTGGTCAGCTCGAGACTGAAACTGCGGCGCGTTGCGAGAGGGCACCTGTCGCTCTAATTAGCGCCAAAACATGGCCATCGCGCGCCTTCTTCAAAATCGTTTCTTCTCTTGTTACAATAAGAGAAGACACCTTAAACTTCTTAGACTGTCAAAACCTAGCCTGTCTTTGAGAGCTATTTATAACAAATTCTCAGCTCTGAATAATTAATAGTTAGTAAATAATAAATGAAACTAATATCAAAAGAAATCACTTGACTTGAAATGCCGTAGCCAATGCGAGGAGAGTACCAGTAACATAGGCGGGCTTTCCAAGGGAACCAGCACCTACTGTGCCATATGCTACTGCTCCCCAACCTACCTTCCAACATATGCTTCACTTCTGTCTTACTTCCGCGTTTAAGACACGTACAATGTTAGCAAAGAAACGGCGAGCGGCCAAATATATGAAGTGGCCATAGACCCGGAATATCACAAGATATTACTTGGACTGTTACTCCATGAACTCACCAGTGTCTTTGATAGCATTCGGCACAAACGTCCACTTCATAAGCACTACCATCAGGGTACCAGCAGACTCTCGAGAAGCTTAATGAAAACCAACTGCACGGCAGGACCTTCCCTGTCCGTGTTCGTGTCCTCGGCCCTGTTCTCTACGCCGCCTACACTGCCGTCTTACCGAATTCGCCTAGAGTCGCAAGATAATGTGTACGCTGTGCGGTAGACCATGGCACAGAGTAACATATACAGAGAAGAAACCACCCCTACACCACTGTCCTACGCTCCCCTCGTAGTTCCGTAAGATGCTAGCAGGTGTCAGGAGGTTCCCTGGGTTAGTAATGGTAGACAGCACCAGAGGCGCTTCTGAGGGTGCCTCTCGTACGTCAGAGGGTAGCGTGGAGGGGAGGCTGAGGGGAGACCTCGTGCCACCTGCGACGAGGCCACGGCTGTGTCCGGTGTGCCGGCGTTTGAGGGGAGGTGGTGGTGGGGTCAGCCGCTACCTGCCGCCTGCTCTGGCCAATTTAAAGGGCTGCTTCTGACCTCAGCGCCATCATGGGACATCTTACAGAACTCGTGAAAACCCTCCCTCCCCGCACCCCTGAGCGTGAGACCGGGCCCTTACGGAGGTTTCCCGTCTGTATATATTTGTCTGTGCCCATGGTCAAAAGCCGTACATTGCCGCCACCAAGATGCCCCTCCCGTCTTCAACGATGGCCTGCTGACAGAGTTGTTACGACGCAACTAAAATCCAAGCGATGCTTTTGACTAAGCGTATCGCACCACACATGTACTGGGTCATCAAAAAGTCAGTGTAAATTTGAAAACTGAATAAATCACGAAATAATGTAGATAGGTAAAAATTGACACACATGCTTGGAATGACATGGGGTTTTATTAGGGGAGGGGGAGTTCAAAAAATGTCTGACAGATGGCGCTTCATCTGATCAGAAAAGCAATAATTAAGCATAACAAATTAAAACAAAGCAAAGACGATGTTCTTTACAGGAAATGCTCAATATGTTCACCATTATTCCTCAACAATAGCTGTAGTCGAGGAGTAATGTTTTGAACAGTTATGGTGAGGCATTGGCGTCGGATGGTTTGTTTCATCATCCCTAGTGATGTTGGTCGATCGCGATACACTTGCGACCTCAGGTAACCCCAAAGCCACTAATCGCACGGACTGAGGTCTGGGGACCTGGGAGGCCAACCATGACGAAAGTTTCGGCTGAGCACACGATCATCACCAAGCGACGCGCGCAGGAGATCTTTCACGCGTCTAGCAATATAGGGTGGAGTGCCATCCTGCATAAAAATCGTCCGTTCTAGCAGGTGTTTATCAGCCACACTGGGGATGATGTGATTCTGTAACATATCGGCGTACCTCTCACTCGTCACGGTAGCAGTCACTGACGTTTTCCTGCCCAGCGCCATCTGTCGGACATTTTTTTACACTTTTTTTTGTTCTAATAAAAACCCATGTCATTCCAAGCATGTGTGTCAATTTTTACCTCTCTATCTACATTATTCCGTAATTTATTAAGTTTTCAAATTTATACTGAATTTTTGATCACCTGGTACATGCCGTGGACACCAACTGCAAAATTCTTTGGTCCGCCATCTGCTTTCGAGTCAACATGTATGAGAGGTCCAGAATAATGGGCGGGGCGCGCGGTTGCTCGATATCGGAGGTTCGAGTCCTCCCTGGGGCATGGGGGGGTGTCGTGTCCGTAGGTTAGTTTACCTAGGTTTAAGTAGTTTGTAAGCTACGGACTGATGACCGCGCAGTTTGGTCCGATAGATTTACAAACATTGGAACATTTGAATAATGGGCGCACTTTACCTGCTGCTCAATGAAGCACCGAGAACCAGATGTACCGTCAATATATCACACCGATAACGTACAGGGCGAGTTTTTTTCTTTTTTTTTTTTTTTTTTTTCAGCTCTGTAGCTAACCTGTACGGTTCGGTTCTGGGCTATCAACTCGTCCGCCACGCGTGAGGCTCGCTCTGTGATACGGTTTTTGTCACCAAGGAACATGTCTGCTGCAGAAATTCATCGACAAGATTTATGAAGTGTACGGTGATACTGTCATGATTAAAGGCAAAGTGCGTGTGTACGAGAATTCAAAGATGACTGTGACAACATTCATAATGAGGATCGCTCCGGTCGCCTATCTTCGATTACAGACGATTTGGAGGTTTCAGCTGAAGCGAGGATTCGTGAGAGCAGGAACTTTACAGTAACAGGTCTCTCAAACGAATTTCCTGACGTGTCGAGATCAGTGCTTTACAAAACGGCAGTGAACTCTTGGTTATCGGAACAGGCGGCAAGATTGTATGAAGAGGGTATTTTAAAATTGGTTGAGGGGTAAGGTAAGTGTTCAAACTTGGCAACTATGTCGAAAAATAAAGTATGTATTTTCTGAAAATAATTTTTTTTTCTTTTTTTTTTTTTTTTTTGAAATAACCTTTCGCTGTGTACTTCTCTTCAAACGCAACTTACATTAAAAAAAAAAAACTCGCCTCTTGTTATGCCTTTCCTGTCTTCGTTTTTGCAGCGATGTCACACCCCATATATCACGTCGGAACATCTCTGCAATTTGCAAGGCGCGGCTCAACAGAAGCATTTCTAGATCGCTTCCAAGACAATTCAACAAAATTCTACTGGCGTCTACAGACATCCGACAGTCAAATTATTCCGAACCTCTGACGACCAAACAATGACGCCAACCATAGGAGATCCTACTTAAGAGATACCAGCATCACAACAGAAGCAATGACGCAACTGTAAAATACGCACCCCAGATGACTCATATACAGAGAGAAACACAGAAATATACGCACAGCCTATTAGGCGACATCTCCTAGTAACTCCTGCTCCCTATTTCCACGGTATCAAATGTTCAAATGTTTGTAAATCTATGTGACCAAATTACCAAACTCCAGCGGAGGCATACCTTACTTTTTAATGTAGTCCGATCGATTTGCGACCGAAAACGTGACCGAATGTTCGCGTCCTCGTTTAGACCGAAACCGTCACGGTAATGAAGTTAAAATTTCGGTGCGGCTCCGTAGTGCCGGCCGCCGTGGCTCAGCGCGCCCGGTCAGAGGGCTCAACGCCCTCTGTAATAAAAAACCTGAGCCAACAACACACCGAACAAGAACCAACAAAAACGAACGAAAAAAAAGTTTGTACAGTGGTAGAGTGGTAGACTGCAAATCCAAAGGTCGTGCGTTCGATCCCCGCTAGGTCCTAGGATTTTTATCTGTCACTTTTCACTTCTTTCACCTCTGGCAGTATTGTTATGTGAAAAATACCGAGTAGCACCGTGGTTCGGAACCCACGTTAAACTATACGTCCCCCTATAACTGGCTGGGTAAGTCAGTTCGAAGGTCGGAGGAAAGCAACGGCATACCACCTCCAAACAAGACAATGCCTAGCACTTTGGTGTTCAAACCAATCTTCGGATTGTTGACTGCTTACCTTACCTTACCTTACCTTACCTAAATTTACGTTATACTGCAAATCATAGCTCCCACACATTTTGCAAGATCTCTTCGCTGTAATAAGCCTACTTGAGCGTGTGTAAGCCTTATCAGGAGTTCATAGAAGACGTCATAGGAGGCGTATAGATTTACTGGCCTGAACTTTCCATCCGGCAGTTGCATATTTAAGCCAAACACTCCTTAAGCTGGACTTGTGAGCTAGTGTATACAAATTCCTCGCACCTGTTTTCAGCTAAGTTCTCATTTCTCGTAGCGCTTTGCACTTCTAAAGAAAGTGCAAAGCGGAATAGCTGAAAGTATTTTAACGTGTTGCTAGTATGTCCTCAAAATAAAAGTCCGGGATCCCAATTACGATAAGTTTATTTCTTACAGTGGTTCAATACAGAAATAACATTTATACTTTAATGTAAAATTGATAAGCAAGCAAAATTGTGCAGCGTTATCACTGTATGACAGATTCACAATCAAATTAGGTTCAAAATGTTCAAATGTTTGTAAACTTATCGGACCAAACTGCGTGGTCGTCAGTCCGTAGCTTACAAACTACTTAAAGTAAGTTAAACTAACCTACGGACGAACACACACACCCATGCCCCAGGGAGGACTGGAACCTCCACGGCGAGCAACCGCGCGCTCCGCAGCGTGGCGCTTTAGACCGGTCGGCTACTCCACCGCGGCTCAAATTAGGTCCTGTCGCCGACAGACTTGACTCACGCGCAACCAAGAGCTCGTTAATACTTTGTAAAATTTCGTTTAGTGTCCGTATCTCTTCGCTGACGTTGTTATTTTTCATTTTTTTATTATAGTGATTAGATTTAAACGAAGTAAAGTTGTTGATATATAGGACAAGTTCGTTTATTTTCGCAGTATCACAGTTTTCTCCCTCTAGTATTTAAAAGAAATATATTACAAATGGAATTTTTGTATCAAATGGTAAGTAAAAGTAGTATAATTTGTTGGTATAAATGTTAAATATTGAAAGTTAAATTTCAGATATAAGAAAGCTTTCTTAAAATCGTGCTAATTTACTTGGAATAATAAGAACTCGGGCAAATTCGCACCACTACTCGGGTAATTCCGCAGTAGCAGCTGGAATTCTAAAAAAAACTTGTGTCATCAGAACAAGATTTAATGTAACCAAACACATCATACACTTAACATTTACCGTATTTACTATTACTAAATTATTATAAGTAATGTAATCAAAGGTAATATGATTAATTAATTACATACTTTAACATAAAAATAAATAACAAAACAAAATAAATTACTGTAGTCATAGAAACTCTTAAATACGAAAATGTAATTGAAGATAGTTCTTAAAATCGGAAATCTGATTAAAGCAGCCTCAGTGCACAAACGACATGTGAAATGAGCACTGTACGCCTTCGGTCTTTCGCAAGACAGATGAAACCAGCACTCGCACTTCAAACAACATATCCACTCTTGGCCATCATTGTCATCTTCGTAATTTCCACCACATGAGGAACAAATGTTTTCATTCTTTGCTACATTTCTTATTAATCGTCTTGTTGAAGGAGCTACATGTTCGCACGATTGCTGTTTCCCCCTTTCTAGCTTTTGAGGTGCTCACTGTTCCTTGCTTCCTCTCTGCTGGAACATATCCCTTTGATTTCGAATTTTTTACTGTCTGCTTTCCTTTCTTCAGAGGTCTTCATGCCTATTGCAACTAACCAAATCATTAAGAAGTTCAGTACCAGCAAAAGTGAATTATGAGCAAATTGTTAGTTTCAAAATGGTGAACAAGACCTCAAATTAATCACAGGCCTGTGGAGAATCCATCAATAAAAGTTTTATACTTACACTTAAGGTTATATCGGCAGTATCGATAAAAAACCAGACAGCTGTCAGCGAACACGTGCTCCACTGAAAATATTTTCAACCACACTGGAAAAGGTTCGACCACAGCCACAAGAATGCGCTCCGGTAGCTGTTTTCTCGCCCACACACCGCTGATAGGTGCTGCCAACTGTGGCGCAGTATTTGTACTTCACGTCAGCTCGTACAATTTCGTAGTGAAAGGATTTGTATGGTACTGCGAAATTAGCCGTACTGCGAAATTAGCTGAGTTTGCCCTAATGCTGATGACTAAAATAGGCATGGTTCCTGTCAGTAAATCAACTTCAATCAGTGCTACATAAAGTATTTCGAAAAAATAACGTTGCAATTCCGACTAATAGTATGATAGTTGTCAGTAAATTTACACAAACTCAACAGGAAAAGCTGTGTACTATATGATCAATGTTTCATAAACATATATTGGTTATTAAAAAAGCCTCCGTTTTCTAGGAAAAACATTAATAAAACTTTACAGTGTAACAATATGACAACCCGTTCCATTAAGTACAATACTGAATAATAAATGCAGTCTGCAATAAGCTGCATAGGTCGCTGTGTTGATAAAAGTCATGAAATGGTTACAATATGACTTTGACGCGTTTCGGCCTGGACCGTCATCAGAATCCTGTGGTTAAAAGCCACCAGTATACATTAGTTACAAGTTGGTCAGTAATCCTTACATGTTCTTTACGTAACATCAAGGAGCAGACAAGTCTTCTCTTTGATGTAACCTGCGACTGGAAATAACGAGTGAAAAGGCTGGAGTCACTTATTAATTATAAAGTATTAAACTGATCCAAGATAATATTTCTTTTGTTACATAAAAGTTAAATTTTTACAGAAGAATATTTTGCTATTATGTTACATATTAATTGCAATAAAGGGTTTTTAGGTAACTTTTGTGCACTTTTAAAAGTGTCACTATTGACCTCAAGTACTGTCACAAAACATCCCTGGGTTGTGGCCAGTTGTGATTATTATTATTATTTTTTTTTTTTTCTTTTCTAATTTGCTCATATGAGGTAACCACTGCTCTTAGGGACAAAATTTTGATATTTTTATTTAGGCAAATGTGAACTATACTGTGAAAAACATTTTTCTTCCAGATAACTCACATACTGGTAATAACAGTATTATAGGTCATGAAATGAAAATTGTCACAACTGTACCCAATCAATTGTACTGATCAGCGAAGGGCCCGAATACAGCCTCATTCACCCCCATTCACATGGGCTCCCAAAACTGGATTTCGTAAACCGATTTCCAAAATGCGCTTTTGGTTGGTCATGTAAACACTCCAAAATCGATTCTAGAAATACACTTCTGTAAAACGGTTTTCCAGTTCCAAGATCGATTTCCGTGCCCGTGTAAACACAGGCGTTTCTGAAAGGTTCTTGGGTTGTCAGATTGTTTCTTTTCGTTAAGGATTTTCGGCTCATGTGGACAAAATGATATTTCATACACTGAAAGAGAAGAATAAATATTAGAGTGAGCAATGAATCTGTATATTTAAGTAAAGAAAATAGCGATTGTGCTGACATAAATCAGGAACTGAATCAGCTGTTTTTCAGCCGCCATATTGAGTGGGCTAGGAAATCCGGTTCAGGTTATATCATGTAAACACGACAGCGAAAAACGGTTTACGAAATTCGGTTTTCGTCATCCATAAGATGCGTTGCATGTAAACGTAGTCTCTGATATAATGTTGAGAGCGTACTGAACAAAGCTACACAATGGAACAAAGATGGCGACACTAGCAACACTCATTCACCTGACGCAATAGACCAGAACTTCGAATAGCCGTCATACGAGATGCCTTGTAATGTTATCCCATCGAGTCACTTAACAGATGCATATTACAGCGCTCGTAATGGCAGGAGAAACACACAACTACTCTGCGCAGCTACGTCTGGGAACGTGACGTGACACGCTAAATGAGATACAAAGGGGGCCTATCTGCTAACTCGCTGCTCACGCAATTTATAAGTCATATTAATTCCATTAGTCATTCTCGAGTGATGGTAGACACGATGCTGGCGCGAGATAAAACGCGTGTTTCTCGTTCGGCGAGTGGAAGACACGGTGGGCTGACGGATGTGGCGGCGCTATCGGCGAGCCATCTGGCGGCGGGCCTGTCACGTAGCGTAGTTCTGGGAAGCGCCGGCAGGTGACAGTGGGCGGCGGGCCGCGGGGATTCCCCGAACTGCCGGCGGTGGGCGGCGCACCCACTGCTGCCGCAGCCGCAGCCGCTAACGCCCTCCTCCGCTGTGACGTCGCGAACCTAAAAAAAAGAACAGCGCAACTTACACGTTTATCACTGGCGGCTGGTACTTAAAATCTTAAAGCTTAATGCTTCTAACGGCGATGTAAAAGAGAAAAACAAATGATAACTGGTTTATACTTCAAGAAAGTTAATTATCAGAAAGTGAGTAACTACGTAGGTTAATCAGAATTTTTCTGTCTTTTGGCCCACTTTAGCTTACGGTAGTAACACTAAAAGTAGGCCTTTGCGATCGTCTTTTGACAGCTCGAAATTTAAATGAAAATAACGGCTCAACCGTTCATCTGTAACGAAAATTGTATAACCGAATTTGTAGAGAAAAAAATTGTCTACAACTTTCCTCTCGTATGTTTTTTGTGTTTTTTTTTTATTTTTTTTCGTATTGATTCTGAGATATTTGCAAAAATAACGGCGATTTTGGGATGTCTGTCTGTCCGTAACGTGTTCCTACTTTTTAAGACGAACCGTTCAACCGATCAGCACCAAATTTTACAGACATAATTATAGGCCACCAGAGATCAGACTCTCCCTTTATCAAATTTTTCGGAGAAAGTGTAGTAATACAAAAAAAAAGCCGTTTGTAATATAATTGTAATTGCAAACGAACCGTTCATCTCACACGAAAATTGAATAACCTAATTGGTAGAGGGGAAAATTCTCTACAACTTCGCCCTATTATGTTTTTTTTTTGTTCATATCTAGTATCGTTGCAGAGATATTTGCAAAAATAACTGGGATTTGACGATGTCTGTCTGGCTGTAAAGTATTCCCACTTTTTAGGCCGAACCGTTCAACCAATCGACACAAAATTTTACAAACATAATTGTTGGCTACCAGAACCTCTCTTTTTCAAATATTTCGAACGATAAATACGTTAGTAATACCAAAAAAATCCGTTTGTAATCTAATTTTAATTGGAAATAAAAACCGTTCAGTGACGCGAAAATTGAATAACCGAATTTTTAGAGGAGGAAATTCTCTACAGCTTTGTTCCCTTATGGTTTTTTTTCATATCTCTTATCGTTTGGAAGATGTTTTGACACCCTCCATAGAATTAACGAAAACCAGCCGTTTGGAGATGTCACGTGACATTAGGAGTGAAAGTAGGAGGCGACGTACTGGCAGGTTTTGTGTACGGATCGTGAAGCGTGCCAGGATAGCTCAAACGGTAGAGCGATTGCCAGCGTAAGGCGGTGGTGCCAGGTTAAAATCCCGTTGCTGGCCCAGAATTTTAATCTGCCAGTAAGTTGCAAGTGTAATTTGTTCTATCACGAATGCTTTCTTAAAAAGGTTTCTCGTTTTGCTTAGCAATTTTACAAAGAATGAAGAAGAAATTGATTCAGTAAACGCAAACACAGGAAATATGATTTTAGGTTTTGAGGGAATATCAAACTTAGCGCGACATACTCGTATTTACTGGCTGTTTGTTTCTGACCCGTAGCCTAATTGGACGACCTTTTAGGATACGCTGTTTTGCCAATTTCTGCATTGTTTGGTAATGGCACAGCTACTCCTTTTACCGTATTGTTAAAGCCCTTTCTACACGGGAAGTGAGAGCTTACGAGACGCACGCGCATGCGCAGACGACCGAATGGGGAACCCAGCTGACAAACGAAGCCAAGTCGGGAATTTGTTGAGAATATGTACTTTTCAGAGGTATGTAGTTTTTCAGTCGTTAGTGTTTTAGGAGGTGATACTATAGAGGACTTGCATTAAAAA
This sequence comes from Locusta migratoria, assembly GCA_026315105.1. Classification (NCBI taxonomy): domain Eukaryota; kingdom Metazoa; phylum Arthropoda; class Insecta; order Orthoptera; family Acrididae; genus Locusta; species Locusta migratoria. The sequence goes on from CM048744.1 coordinate 238,673,031, forward strand.
TTTAATATAACCTGTGTACAATTTTTATTGAATACAGAGATATAGCTGTTAATACGAAAACAAAACAAGAAATTTTCACTGATTTATCCGTCGGTTCTTGGTAGTACAACATCACAATTACTTAAAAGTAGAATTTTGTGTATGTTCTACACGTTCATTTCCACGTAGTTACCCCGTTTTCTGCTTACTATGGCATATTCAGACGTTACGCCGAAAACCGGTTATTTAAATAAAAGTCGATATGGTGATCTATCGAGAACCGACGAAAGAATCAGTCAAAATATCCAAATCAGTTTGTTGTACATACCAAGAGCTGTATCTCTGTACCCAATAAAAATTGGACACACGTTATATGAAATTTTAATTTCAAATCGTCTTTATTACCATCTTCTCAAAATATTTGCTATTTTTCCTTAAACATGCTGTAGTTAACAGATGAAATATTTGTTTTTGGTGAGCATTATTTTATCAAAGTGAAAGGTCTATATATAGAAATCTGAGCGTGTTCATAATATACATAGGCGCCTCAAACCGCAGGGGCTCGAAGTATGTAATCGTATTTTATAATGAGGACGTTAACAGATGTGAGCGACTTAGTTACGCATGAACTGCACAAAAACAATTAAATACAGTTTCACAGTGGCAGCCTAAAACACAAATAAATGTTTTAATCATCACAATATATCATACAGTTTCGAAGTGTGATCTTAATTCGGTGATTCATTTGCTGTAAGTTGACAACAAACGAATTAGACGCGTGAAGCAGACTACTCAACAAATGCGTACCGTTTGAACGCTTCTTTGTAGTTCGACGGTCTCTCGCAAGGGTCGCTGACGACTTCCTTGTGTTGCACGTCTCGTATAGAAAGAGCTTGAAGTCTACGGTAAGTTGATGATTCGTGGGCTGGCTGCTGGCAGCGGCAGGAGGCGAGTACCATGGCTGCTCGGGGGGGGGGGGGGGGGGGGGGGGGAGACGAACATCAACGAGCATAAAGCAGTGTCGCAGTGTTGGAAACGTTACCCGTAACAATGTGTGCAGTAATGCTTCGCAGCGTAACGATGACAGTGCTCCGAAATAAATGGATGTCCTTCAAGTAGTGCAGATGTTTTGTGCTGTTGGAATCATCAGGTAAAATCGTCTTCACTTGTCAAATTGATATACTTCCATCTAATTACCAATGCACTACTAGTTTCGACGCAGGTTCCTATGATAAAATAAATTACAATGATTCAACCACATTAAACAGCTAAAAGTTTAATAATTTATCAAACCATGTGAGCCGCACGGAAATGGCCGTGTGATCTGGGGCGCAACGTCGTGGAGTACACGGCCACTCCCACCAGAGGTTCGAGTCCTCCCTCGAGTGTGTGTGTGTGTGTGTGTGTGTGTGTGTGTGTAGATTGTAAAACTGGCAGTGGCATATCCAGGATCTTGGTCTGGAAGGGTGGGGGAGGGGGGGGATCAATTGCCGAGCTGACATGATTTCTAAAAAGAAATTTTCTAAAAAGAAAAATCTTATCGGAAGGATTAATTCCTTTCTTTTTTCTTTCCCCCCTCTGTCTATGGGAGGCTGCGCAAGATCTGGGTTTGTGGGTCCCCTCACCCCCCCCCCCCCCCCTGGATACGCCACTGAAGACTGGGGGAGTATTGACCTTGAAATTTTGTTCCTTCGGATTAAAAACATTGAACCATTTTTTGAAAGAACATGTCCTACGTTTTGTACAGTCACAATTAAGTCTTTTGGCTAATTTAATATGTACAAAACAGTTTTCGACCATATTATACATTTTTATTTATTTTTTTAATTTTCATATGGTCAGTCTTATTCAGTGTTATATTCCAATTATTCCAAAGGTGTAAATATGTGGAGAAACCTATGCCAATTTCGCATGGCTTCGTCTGTATAGGGATTCGCATATACCCACCTGGCAAAGCTCAGAATCAGTTAGATATTGAATTAAATTCAGAGCGTGAATGTCCAGTGTTCAGCTGTTGGCAAGTGTTTCATCCTTTATGAGGATAAAACAAATGTGCACACAGCTGAACACAGGGCATTCACGCTCTAAATTGTTTTAATTTTGTGATAAATTTAAAAAATTTACATTGTTTAATGTGACTGAATCACGTAATGTTGTTGTGACCATAGGCATTTGAAAAGATGCCATAGTGCGCAGAAACTAACAGTGAATTTGGTAGTTTGATGGAAGTAAATTAAAAAGTTTTTTTCTAAGAAACGACTGTGGCTTTGGAATATGTTTTTTGTGTTTCCTAGAGCAGTTATATGTGGCAATAACTGTAATAAAATTTACTAAATGGAATAAATTCAAAGTCGGAGTAAATCAAAAAGCTAATAAAGGGGGTTATACAAGTCTAGAAAAGAATTTACTGGGGGAGTCTGAATGCAAAGTACAAGTTTGGAAACGAAACAGCAATTTAAAATAGACAGAGAGGAGATTGCGATGTACTAATGGAAATCAGAAAGATACATGCATAATTTCTTGCTTGAAGGGTATAGAAACAGACACAGGGGTAGTTGAAGGCTTTGTTCTAAGAACACACAACGTGGAGTACATATCACTCGCGGAAGGAGAGGATGGAAAAGAATATTTCTCATGTACTACACAGAATAAAAATATTCCCGGACATTAGTTGCAACCCACAAAGCTAGAAAGGAATTAAACAGAGTTCGTAGACCGTCACCCAGTCTCACACAGGTTACCAATTCTCAGCCGTTAACAAACCGAATTAGTTACATATTCACCGTGCTTACCTATGCAAAATCACTGAAATAGAATTGAATACACTTCTGTACATGATCGAAGAAACTTATGCCGCAAAATGAACCTAAGTTCTGTGGTCTAACGTGAACACCAGGCAAAGAATCGCTACCGTCTCAAGGGAGGAAAGAAAATCAGAACGTCTTACCAGCTCGAAGCGCAGCCACAGAGTGAAGTAGTCGGCCAACCAGTCCCCGCCACCACCAGAAATCCGTAAAAACCCAAGGAAAACGAGTTGGTGGGGAGAGCTCAGAATCGCGCGTCCTACCAAGGCTCGCTACTGGGCATTGCCAACCCAACTTGTAACCAAAGGGTGGAGGAACCTCTTTGGTAGCATCAAAAGCAGAGGTTGGTAATGACTACCTATCGATACGAAGCCAGAGAAACACTAGTAGCGAGCAGCCAGCAGCTGACGACGAAAATTCTCGTACATACACTTAGACTGTCATGCTATAAGATACTCATACATGCACATACAGACTAAAGCAAGAACACATTCTCACAGGGACAGTGGCGTCACGGGGAAACCGTTCAAATTGCCACATTCATTGACACAATGATAAATTATTAGCATAATAAAATCCCAGCAAGATTAACACAGTATTACGGAAACTAATAATTAAAAACATGAAATGAAATGTTATTCCTCAGGCCTCCAGACGAAAGGGCTTCTCGTTTAGCAAAAAAGCCCGTCTAGTGAACTTAGATAAATCACAAAGTTAAAAGCCTAGGGAAAACGGCAACAGCCGTCTTTCAAAGTATAATAAGATGGATGGTGCAAACCAATAGAAGTTGCAGTGCTGATTGCCTAGTATAAAGAACATAGGGTAATTGGATGGGAGACGACACACAGCCTAGGATGATAATCTTGTTGTGTCCATCAATAAAATTGAAGACTGAGTCATCACAGATTAAGCGTATACATTTATAATAAAGAACGTTGTTCCTATAATAAAGGATTTATCTCTTTGGAATCACCAAAGTCTAAGTTATGAAGTTACTTAATGTCTAGGTTGACCTAGATATCATCCAAGGTCTAGGTGCATTGTAACCCAACATCTAGTTTCATATAAGCTATCTATAATTGCTAAGGTCTAGGTATAGGAAAAACACAATGCTTACGTTGCAGCTGCTCCAATATCTAAGCTGTGATATGTCTCTATGTCTAAGGTGTATAAAGTTCTATATGATTGCTGAGCTCTCAGTTATAGGAAGAACACAATGTCTGGGTTGCTGATACAACTGAATGACTAGGTTAACCCACATGTAAATATACATGATATAAGGATAAAATTGATGCATGATATGAACATATTTTTAATTACATATAAAGGAAATATATGAATAGTCATCAATAAAAGGTCAAAGATGTCCTAAGATTAGAAAAAATAAAAAAAATTACAATGTGAAATTTGTCACAGCTATACAAACAGAATACCTTATGATATATCACTCCCCAACTATTTTAGTTCATAATTTACTAAAAGGATATAATAATATGAGAAATGGATAGTGAGAACCATTACAAGATTCAGTGCTAATAACTTTACATCAAGAGAATAGTGGGCATTGGAGGGAAAGGGAGACACAGACTAATTTGCAAAGTTTAAGAAAATCAATTTAAAGTTTGTACTTCAGATAAACTTCTATATGAGTGTATTCATTAATAAGTCTGAAGGTGCATCCATCTAAGAATAAGCATAAAACTTGTAAAATGAACAAGGTTCTCATAATTCAGGATTTAATTATTCGAAATTACCAAAAAAATGTTTGTAGAGTCTATGGGACTTAACTACGGGGTCATCAGTCCCTAAACTTACAAACTACTTATGAACTAGCTACAACTAAGGATGCCCGAGGGGGGATTCGAACCCCCGACCGTAGTCGCCGTGCAGACCGTGACTGAAGCGCCTCAGTCTCCTCGACCACCGCGGCCGGAGAGATTGCCAAAGTCCAAGTATAATTGTGAGAAAGTCTATGTTACTAAAAGTCTAGGTTAACCTAGATATAACCGAAGTAAAGGTTTTGACAGATGATCAGCTTGTAAAATATATATTTGACCAGATGATGGTGACACAGTTCACCGAAACCGGTCGTCATTGAATAAATTATCAATGTGCGATCTTGGCATTTCATTTTGAAGACTACAAAAAAGAAAGTGTTTTATAGACCTTCAATACATGAGAAAACCACTATGAGGCGTGCATGTTGCCTTCAGGGAGGCTTTGCCCATGCGCAAGGTGAGTTGTCTTGCGTTCGGGCCATTTCGTACTTTTCCATCAGAGTCTGAGTAACATTGGAGCTCCTGCCTTACTACGTTTCCGCTCGCCCCTCCCTGAGAAAGGAGAGGCCACAGGCTGGCTCAAAATTTTCAATGGAGGAATTGAACCTCCGGCGGGGAGCAGCCGCTCACTCTGCAGCAAGGCGTCTTACAGCGCAGGGCCAGGAGGTTCAGAGGTAACTGTGAACTCCCGCAATGCCTGGGCTTGCTATCTGCGCGACTTGAAAATTCCTCATGCCATAACAATACTGAGAAAATGATTTTCTAGAATGAAACGAAGAATGATAGTTTAAACATACAATACTTTTCTTTTGCACGATCGGCTTTTTTCTCAAAAAAAATTAGAGGTTTAAATGAAAAGGTCAAAACGTCTTAACAACCGAACTGGTTCAAATCTGAATATGCAGCTTTGCGATAACGTAGTGCGACATCTAGGGACGCGAAGCATGCTTCGTCAGCCATTCTTAAAAAATTCAAGGCTGCGTCCTGAGCAGGCAAGGTGATGCTTACCTTCGTTTTCGACGTCCGATATCTGATACTCATCGAATTATTCGAGCGCGGATAAACCATTAACAGTGACGTGTACTGTGAGAAACTCCGTAGCCTACGCAAGCCCATCAAGAGGCCTGGGTTGCTCACGCAAGTCTCCACATGTCTTGAGCAATTCGCCTTACAGTCCGGACTTGTCGCCATGTGACTTCCATCTCCTCTACATAAAAGTTATACAAGTGTAAACAAATATGGTGTAATAGATTTTAAAAGTGACAAGCTGAGGCACTTGATTTTAAATCATGGTACAACACGTTTCTACGACGTTATAGATCTTACAAGTGACGAGCAGATGCAAAATTCTTGTACATCAAGACACATCACGATTGTACTTGGAATCGTTAGTGAAGTATGGAAAGGTACTGTAATTTGAAATGTAGCGGTAAGGAAAGTATATTCATTTGTTTTCCTTGCGTGTATATTTTTTCTTTGAAATGCAATACTATTGTGTAATAGTCAGAGTACAAAAAGATTAACATTTGCAGCGAAGATGACAACAAAGTTTTGTCGAAACCGCTAAAGTTGATTAACGTACTAAACAGCGATTTGGCATATATAATTCACAACATACGAAAGTCAGATAGGCTCTAAAATGCAAACCTTACGAGCTATGGCAACGTCTTCGATTCTGTGAAAACGCCTCTTTCACTAGTCAAGTGCTTATAGCTCTTTTGAGTCCTAGTTTAAATACTTTATTCATCGGGTAAGCACAGTCGAAATGATTCGTTTTCTCCATGATACACCGTTGCGACTGTTGAAAATTCCTTATTCAGAACACACGACCGGTTTCGAAAAATGAATTTGCATTCTCAGGTGCTTATTTCATTCAAGTCATAACCATATACTACACGGAGTTGGAACTAGCTGATCCCCATTATTTATCTCCAGTTGTAACCAACTTTGCATAAAATCCATCCCATACCCCCGGAGGAGACAGCTAGGGAAGAAAGCGTTGTTTTTGCCATTGTTTTTTCCTTGTCTTAGTCCATTCTACCTAATTCCAAAATATGGAAAGCAAAGAGTTTGCAGTAGCAGAGATTTTTTTCGCAAAGATAAAGGATTCTCGTAGCGTCACTGGATGGTATTTCCGATGGATTCCTTATCAACTGACTCCCCTCTACCAGCTCTCTCATTTTCTATATTCATTTCAGATACAGTCTGTATCTGTAGATTTGGAGAAGGCTTTTGACAATGTTGATTGGAATAAACTCTTTCAAGTTCTGAAGCAAGCAGGAGTAAAATATAGGAAGCGTAAGGTTATTTACAACTTGTACAAAAACCAGACAGCGGTTGTCAGAGTTGAAGGGCATGAATGGGATGCAGTGGTTGGAAAGGGAGTAAGACAGGGTTGTAGCCTTTCCCCAATGTTATTCAATTTGTACATTGAGCAAGCTATAAAGGAAAGCAAGGAGAAATTAGGGGAAGGAATTAAAGTTCAGGGGGAAGAAATAAAAACATTGCGTTTTGCCGACGACATAGTAATTCTGTCAGATACAGCGAAGGACCTGGAAGAGCAATTTGAACGGAATGGACAGTGTGCTGAAAGATGCATATAAGATGAACATTAACAAGAGTAAAACTAGGGTAATGGAGTGCAGTGTAAGAAAATCAGGTGATGCTGAAGGAATTAGATTAGGTAACAAAACAATAAAAGAGGTAGATGAGTTTTGTTACTTGGGAAGTAAAATAACAAATGATGGTCGCAGTACAGAGGATATAAAATGCAGAATGGCAATGGGTAGAAAGGCGTTCATGAAAAAGAGAAATTTGTTAACAGCGAATATTGATTTAAGCGTAAGGAAGTCCTTTCTGAAGGCATTTGTATGGAGTGTTGCCTTGTATGGGAGTGAAACATGGACGATAAACAGTGTGGACAGAAATAGGATAGAGGCTTTTGAAATGTGGTGCTACAGAAGATTGCTGAAGATTAGGTGGGTGGATCGCGTAACTAATGAGGAGGTACTGAACAGAATTGGGGAGAAAAGAAATTTCTGGCATACCTTGACTAAAAGAAGGGATAGATTGGTAGGACACATTCTTAGATATCAAGGAATTGTGAATTTAGCGTTGGAGGGAAGTTTGTGGGGTAAAAACCGCAGAGGAAGACCAAGAGATGGATACAGTAAGCAGATTCAGACAGATGTAGGTTGCCGTTCTTATGTGGAGATGAAGATACTTGCTCAGGATAGGGTATTGTGGAGAGCTGCATCAAACCAGTCTCCGGACTGAAGACCACAACAACAACACAGTCTGTATTGGTCAATAGGCCTTTTTGGCGACTGCAATTTTAAACAAAAAATACGCCTTTAGCTACAATGTAAAACATGTTCGGTAATAAACTTTTTACATCATTTTAAATATTTTCCTACTCATCTGTGTTAGGCTTTATGGACACACAACTTTCAGCGACACGAAATATCTGCGGGTTTTATGTCGTGTAGGTCCACTGCCATGTCGTCGTTCCGCGAAACGAGATACGTTTACACTTTTATGCTGCGTGCGTGCACCGTTCACAGGAAATGGCGATATAGCACATAAAAACGTAAACGTATTACGTGTCTGTGAAAGTGTTGTGTGAAAGCCTAACACATATGCGTTTAAAGGACGTTACGAACGACGTAAGAAACAACAAAACTTCAAGACTTTTAAAATAAGGCGAAACGCTTATGGTCTTAATAGGACTTTTATTACTGGTGTGAAAGATATTTTTAACCTATATAATGTATACAGCTCTCACTGCAAAAAAAGAGGTCGTAAAAAAAAAGAGACAAGCTGTACAGTGTGTATGTTGCATACTTTTTTCATGATGTTGGGATTTTAAAAACAGGGTAGTAAAACAAATAAGCAGATGTGAACCTGTGTAGCAGGCAGTACCGGATTTGATTGTCGAAATGACGGGGAAGACAAACTGTACCGTAACCAATTATAGAGGGGAAGCCGTTGCGGACAACAGTTTTTTTAGGCTTATACATGAGCTTCTAATGCTTAGTGTAGTATTTCGTATTGTAAATGTTGTTTAAAAGATTTGGTGGTCAAACGAGTTCAAAAATCTCTATAGAGACTTCTCTTAAGGTAAGATCTTTATTAGAATTAAAATTATATTTTTAGGTCAAAAACATGTTATATCTTGGGACCACAGTGTTACAGATGTCGTAGGTTGATTTAAGTGTAATTTGGTTAAGTGTAATTTATATATTTATTTATTTTTCATAATATATATCTTTCGACAAAACTGCCAGCATCAACGTATTTCTGCAAAAACATATTTTTCATTGATATTGCGTAGCCAAGTACTACATACATGAAATTCACAAAATTCTAATTATACATGGTGCAGTACATACGGCATTGAGAGATTGTATCCTGCTTCGATTTTTATGTGGGACACTATAGTATCTGATGAATAATTTTATTCTTATAGCTACGAGTTTCAGAATATATAACATACTATGGCGTGCCACATAAAAACAGAATGAGTTAGTTAAGGCAGCATCGCCCCATGCTTCAACCAACGCGAAATACCTCAGTAGTAAAACCAGGAGGGATGTTCAGATTGAAAGGTATCTACATCTACATTGATACTCTATAAAAATCACATTTAAGTGCCTGGCAGAGGGTTAACTAAAGATTTTCATAACTTTTCTCTACCGTTCCATTCTTTAATAGCGCGCGTGAAGAAAGAACATCTAAATCGTTCCGTTTTCGATCTGATTTCTCTTATTGGGATGGTCATGTCCCCCTAAGTAGGTGGGTGCTAGCAAAATATTTTCACATTCAGAAGTAGAAGTCGGTGATTGAAACTTCGCAAACAGATCACGCCGCAATGAATAACGTATTTCTTTTAATGATTTCCACTTCAATTCGTGCAACATTTCCGTGACGCTTCCCCCCCCCCCCTAACGTGATAAAACAAAACGAGCTGCCCTTCTCTGAACCTTCTCAATGTCGTCCGTCAGTCCCACCTTGTGAGGGTCCCACAAGGGGCAACAGTACTCCAGGAGAGGACGCACAAGTGTGATGTAGGCAGTCTCTTTGGTGGAGCTGGTGTATTTTCGAAGCGTTCTGCCAATGAAACGTAACCTTTGGTTCGCCTTCCCCACAATATTTTCTGTGTGTTCTCTCCAGTCTAAGTTGTTCGTAATTTAGTAGAATTTACGACCTTAAAGTTTGACTGATTTATCGCGTAATTGAAGTTCAGCGGATTTCTTTTAGTGGTCAAATGTTTTACTCCACACTTTTCGTTATTTAGTGTCAATTGTCAATTTTCGTACCATGTAGAATTTTTGTTTAAATCGCTTTGCAATTGCTTTTGATCATCTGTTGACTTCACTAACTGATAAACGACAGTATCATCCGCGAACAGTCTAAGGGAGCTATTCAGATTGTCTCGGACCTATAACACTTCCCTGGGGAACGCCAGATATCACTTCTGTACGAAACATCTTAACAACCAGACCGATAGAAATCTGAATACGCCGCTTTGGGATAATGCAGTGCGACACCTAGGGACGCTAAGCAGCGTCGTCACTTCTCCCTAAAACTTCCAATCAATGCTTTGTGCTCAGCAGGGAAGGTGATTCTCAGCGTCTCTTTCGACGTCCGAGGTCCGATACCCATAGAATTCCTCGAGCACGGAAAAGCTATTAAGTGACGTGTACTGTGAGACTCTCCGCGGCTTACGCAAGTCCATAAAGTGTAGACGCCCTGGGATGTTCACGGAGGGAGCGATTCTGCTACATGGTGACGCGCGTCCACACGTGTGCAGGGTCCCACGAACTGTAGCGGCACGGTTCAAGTGGCAGCAGCTTGAGCATCCGCCCTACAGGCCGGACATTCCGCCCCGTGACTACCACCTGTTTGCTCAGCTAGAAAAGTAAAACATCTCAAAGAGAAGCGTTTCAACGCGGACTGCAAACTGAAGGACAAAGTAGAATACAAGAGTTGACAGTATAAAATTCCTGGGACTACAGCTTGATAATAAATTCAGTTGGGAGGAGTACACCACAGAACTACAGAAATGACATAACACATCTGTATTTGCAATGCGAGTGGTGTCAGACATAGGAGACATAAAAATAAAAAAGCTTGCATACTTTGCTTACTTTCATTCCATAATGTTATATGGTATAATATTTTGGGATAACCCTTCAAGTTAAGCAAAAGCGTGTTATATGTATTATTTGTGGTGTAAATTAACGAACATCCCACAAAGGCCTCTTCGAAGAACTGGGTATATTAACTACTGCCTCTCACAAGGAAAGTACTTGGGCTCGAACGAACACATATACACCAAAATCGTATGAGAGATAATGTAAAAGTCCCTTATTGCACTAGTGATACTCCCGCATCTGCGTGTGCCTTGCCGCATTGCACTTTGACCTGTTGGTTCGCCAGTTGGGAGGGTGCAGTGTGCCTCCGAAGTCGCGTTTTGTGACGTTATTTGTGTGGTGAAGCGTCAGATGGGGCGGCAATTGGTAATAAATCCTGCAAATGTTTTGCGATTGATTGAGATGAAGTTACGAAGAACCCTTCTTCTTGAAGATGGTATTAGTATAGAAGATGAAGCATTCGCATGCTTTCTCGTATCTGTTATGGTACAGAAATAAGAGTAAGCTAAATGCTATTGTCACACTAACACTTAATGATAATAATAGGGATGATATTGACGAACAACTCATTGCAATCGGTAGTGCTACGGTAAGTGCGGGAAGAGGCGATGGAAGCAGTGGCACTGAATACCAACAGCCTTCCTAGAAGAAGGTTAAAGTTGCAACTATCACAGCTTTTGGTGACAATACTCTAGAGAACATGTACGATGATTATTACATAAGTTATAGTTAAGATGTCTGCATTACGTATGGCGTCTACAATTACATCTACAGTGCTATCTAGAGCATCATTGCAGACTTTTGCATAAAAACGACACCCACTGACACATTGAGGTGTACGTAGAGATCCTGTAAGCAAACGTTCATACAGATATTTTTGTTCGAGCCCATGTACTTTCCTTGTCAGTACATTTATTCCTTAATGAAATTTATCATAAATAATATATCCCTTTTCCCAATAAACAGATCAGTTCATACCTACAACAGTAAGAACAAAAATTATTTACAGAAGGACTTAAAAGCACTTACTTTAGTTCAAAAAAGGGTCCACTACTCGGGAACATATATTTTCAATAATTTACCAACAACCATAAAAAATTTAGCTACAAATAATGATCATTTTAAGAGTACCCTAAAAGACTTTCTAGTGGCCAACTCCTCCTACTCCACTGACGAATTCTTAAATAGGACCTCATGATGCATTTATCTGTATTCATACTATTAGTATTATTATATTATCAGCTTGTAAAAAATGTATGTACCTATATTAATATTATTATATTATCATCTTAAAAAAAGGACATGTTCCACATCCGCGACTATCTCCTCTACACGGATCTATGGAACGAACCAACTAATCCAATCTAATAAGAGGACTGGCTCTTGTCAGAGCCACAGGAATTCTGGGAATAGGGAATCCTTCGGCTCGTTGAACAATCAGTTGTAGTCAGACCTCTGGTGATTACTTTTGAATATAGACTTCAATTATACCTACAGTGTCGTTTCATACCTTTTTTATTTGAAAACTCCTCGTATTTTAAATAGTAGTATGATATTTTCTTGGTGACGAATGTGGGATAAATGCTTCTCCGGAAGGATACCATTCCATCTGTACACACAGATCAGCGATAACATTATGATTTACTGTGGTTGCGTAGTCTTTCCCGGCGTAATAACTGATAATATTAATCTCGGGTGTGCAGCCGGATACAGTCGTCAACTAAACACGATATTTTGACAGACCAACTGGCTGCCATCTTCAGGTGAGTGCGCTGATACACTTACTCGCCGGAACAGAAACGGCGGCCAACAGTTACAAGTCTATTGCCTTTTTGCCATTCGTCGGGAATATTTCCTCGAAAATTTCAAGAATTTTAAGATTTGACATTAAAAGTGTTTTTATGCCCCCATCAAAGACTAGGGCCCTCCTTGGGTCAGTAAATGATGATTTAGGACTGAAGATACCAGGTTTTTATAGAATTCCATGTTATTGTGGTAAAACGTGCATCAGCCAAACGATCCGCACAGTTCAGGATTGGTGTGTGGACCACCACCGTCACCCTCGTTTGCTTAAACCTGAAAAGTCAGCTGTTGCTGAACATTGAATGAGGGACACAAGATATATGATGAAACTAAACTTATTGTTCCTGTTTCCCGCTACTGGGAATGTGTTCTTAAAGAATCCATAGAAATTCGTATGGCCGATAACATATTAATAGGGACAAGGGCTTCCCTCTAAGCAAAACTTGGACCCCAATCTTGTCTGATATTAAGCAACAACGGTCTTCATTTCGACCTGCTGTTTCTTTTAACTATTCTTGTTTCGATCTCTCGTTTTTGCCGATTTTCTCCACCGGCGCGCTACTAGTTCTATTGCGCCTAGAAGGCCTCTACTTTGGTTTCGCGCACGCGCGGTGGGTAGTGAGCGGTGTATAAAGGGGCCGCTGTTTCTGTTCTGCCTCAATTTCCGGCGAGTAAGTGTATCAGCGAACTCACCTGAAGATGGCAGCCAGTTGCTCTGCCGAAATATCGTCTTAGTTGACGACGGTATCTGTCTGCACACCCGAGATGAATATTATCATTTTGATTTACTTTTACAGCAGCGTCACCTGACGAAACATGAGTGGAAGTCTGAACCACGTTAGGTGCATATAATGTCAATGAGAGAGCTGTTTTTTGTGCGGAATGGAGAAGGCGGACGATCTATCTGATTGCCTGGAGCCTCGGCACGAGCATCTGAGGAACTGCACGACTCCTCAGCTGTTGCAGGAGTGCTGTGTTGAGTACCTTCAGCAAGCTGCGAAATGAGGGTGAAACCGCAACCAAACGTACAGGTGGTGGACGTCATCGGCTGGGCAGACTGCTACAACAGGACAGCTGCGGTGGGAGACTGTAATGCTGGCAGATTACAGGGGTGTCTCAACAGACAGTGCGCCCAACATCCATAACGTTGGGCCTCTGCAGCCGACTATTCATAGATGTACAAATGTTAACACCACTTTGGCACCTACGACCGATGTGTGCACGTGCCCGTAATCGTTGGACGTCGCAATGGCAGAGTGTTGCATGGCCCGATGATTCCTGATTCCTTCTTCATCGTGCCGATGGGAGGGTCCACGTCCGTCTTCTCCAGGGGAACGGAGTCTTTATCTCTGCACTGCTAGACGGTCAGTTATGCTCTCGGGAACACTGGTATCTGTTCAGTTCGATAATTGACTGACATTACCCAAATCAAAATGAACACACACAATTACTGCTAACGTTACATTGAGCCGCGTCGGCTCGATTTACTTGTATTGCCGCCAGTTATCCGTCGCGCACGTATCGATATTCCTTCTTACTTCACCGCGGGTGGCGCGGCATGCCTGGTTTCGCTTGTCATTTGTCTCCAGACCGGCCGTGTCTTGTGTAGTTCGCGAACGAACACGTTCGGAAGAGCGCTTCCACAGACGAACTACGCGAACTAGTTAGCAGATCCCTCGCCTCTTTGTTCGTCCGCTGCTTTTCCGAAGACTGACGGGAAACAGCGAGAGGACGCGAGAGCGCGCAGAATCGCGCGATTCCCTTCTGCCAGTCACCGTCATTTCAAGCTGAGATGCAGATCAGCTGTAGTTTCATAGTTCACTGCCACAAATTTTCTTTTCTAATGTATTCAGCAGTGTCTAAATAATAGTACTCTGTATGCAAAGTAGTTGAATACCATTGTATCACCGATTCGTGTAAATAACTGGTTTATTTGCTTAATTATTTGATGTTTAATTGCCCAAAAATACGAGTATTAGCACAGGCTTGGGCAGCACTGATCATTATATAAAAAAGCTGTCATAACAAAAGTAAGAGCTCTTTTAGTAGCTGTAGTTTTAGTAGCGGTAGCAAAAGCCATAAAGAGCGGACGAACTAAAAAGAGCGACCTAGTTCGTGGCCGAGCTAAGAACTACAAGGAGAGCTACCGGTCGCGAACTAAAATATGCGCGATCGGTCGCGAACTAAAACATTTGTTACCGGTCACGAACTATTGTGCCAAACGTATCTCGCTTCTTAGTTCGTTGGATTCTTTTCCGAAGATCGACGGGCAATAGCGAGAGGGTGCGCATCAGAATTAAAAATCACGTGTTTGACTTCTGCTGATGAGAGCCATTTCCAGGTGAGCGTCTGCCTGCTATATTACATAATTCAATGCTACAAAATTTCTGTTTTGAAGTATTCTGCACTCTGCAATATCTGAATAATGAATTCCAAAATGCCAAGATATAGAGATAACTTCAAACTTAAGTGCGAGAAATTATCCACACACTTTTCCTTTTGGTTTGCGTGATATCGTTAGCGGCTCAAGCAGCAAGAGCATGAAGCAGCTAGGTGGGGGAACTTCTCCCTCTACCTGCACGCGCAGACCACGCCGCTCAGCCGTCACTGGGAGCGGACGAATTAAAAGAACGAACTAGTTCGCGGCAGAGCCCGATCGCGAACTATTATGCGCAAGTCTAATATCTGGCGCAGCGCGTGCAAGATTCGGCGAGTTGACGTGCGGAGGGCAGTGTGTACGTTTGGGCCTGCGCGGCGCCTGGGTGGAAGGTTGCTGTGGCGTGTTGACAGTCCGGAGCGGCTCTTCTTCCTCCACCTTGTCAGCGCCTTGACACGTCGGACCACTTAGGCGACGGGCTGACTCTTTGAAAATGTTCAAATGTTTGTTAAGCTTATGGGGTCATAAGTCCCTAAACTTACAAACTACTTATCAACTAATATCCATGCCCGAGGGGGGATCCGAACCCCCGACCGTAGTGGCCGTGCAGACCGTGACTGGAGCGCCTCAGTCCCCTCGGCCACCGCGGCCGGCTGGCTCTTTGACGGCGTGCTGTGAGGAAAGTCGCCGGACCTGTCCCGGGAGCTGGAGAGTTAAGTTCTGCTGTGTGTTCGTGCGCCATTGTTGTATTACTGGTGCCCGTTGCAGTGTATTACTTGTTTTGAAACTTATGTGCGCTTAACTTTGAGGTTTTTACACTGACGCCATGCCCTTTCACGGACTGGCTCCTGTTCCCAGGCGTGGCCTACCTGTAGTAGCACGATCTATACCCTTGAAAACTATTGTAAATGTTTTGTCCTCGTCGGCCTATCTTTCGGTAAAGGATCTGCTATGGACGGGTGGGATGCGTTGACAGCTAAAACAGCTATACAGATTAGTAGTACACGTTTTATTTACTATGGTATACAAAACACTCAACTTTGGTTTGTGATAGGATATGTGTGTCCCTCGCGGCGGCGTCTTCCTCCTCATTGCTAGCTGCGCTGACTCGTACTAACTGCCTAGTTCAGAGTCGAGTTCGGAGTGCCTTTCCAGACGCATGTCGGTCTAGATATAGCCGCTTGTAGAGGGCGCGCTTGTCGGTTGCTCCCTCCAGGAGGCGCGGTGCCGGCGTGTGATTGGTTGCCGGTCATCCGCTGCCTTCTTTACGATAGTTTCGTGCGTCTGGCGTGTGGGGCTGACTTTACGCCACAACAGTAAATTTGGTCAATATGTTAATAACATTAATTATTGTAAACTAATTTGTTCAAATGCACCGCTAAGCCCTTCTAGTTGTCGGCTATTTTTTCCCCCTTGATTGACAATTTCATTTCTTTTACTGTTCCGTCAATACTAAAGGAATTAGCTACTTAATCCACCAGCTTTGACGCATGTGTTCTCTTAAAATAAATTTGTATTTTAGTGATCTTTCAGTTATTGTCACCGCAGCGGAACGGCCCAGCACATTGAGGCGCTATGCTGCGACGCGCGAGGTCGTTCCCCATTGGGCGTTCGAATCCCCCTCGGGCATGGATGTTTGTGCCGTCTTTGGTATAAGCTAGTTCATAAGTAGTTTAGGGACTGATGACCCCGTAGTTAAGTCCCATAAGCTCTACAAACATTTGCAAATGTGAACATATCCCTTGATTCCACCTCCTCTTCCGTTTCCACAATTTTGTCAGCTTAACGTAATAACAATTAATTTATGAGGTACCATACATGAATTTTATCTCATGAATAATAGCGTTATTGTCACAACTTTCATACAGCAGATGTTCGATAAAGAGCATTTTTCAACGAATAAACGCGATTTTAATTTTAATTTTGTTGTTAACGTATTTGACACAAATGAACTCTTGTAATAATTGATGTGCAATACATTTTCAATTTCCCGTTGATGACAGACAGTGCCGAAACTGGTAGACTGTAGTAAATAAAAATATTGTACAGCTGTTGCCGCTAGAAAGATTTTTTTTCTGAATACATTGCGGCTATACATTGTCACTTGCAAACAACCTTAATTCGTTCACACACACACACACGCGCGCGCGCGTGAGGGGAGCGAGCAAGTGCCAGGAACGTGGTAGACAATGCCACCTATCCAAATTGCCTTTCCCAATAGCTGTATATATTTTCTCTGCACGGTAGTTGAGGTCGGTCTAGTAAAATCAGTCCTACCCGACAACCAAACATTTCTCAGTCTTCGCAAGTTACTCGATGTAACTTTATTGTTTGTTATATTTATATTCACGAGAAATGTATTCCCGATTATGAATATGAATCGGCATGAGCTGTTCATTTTATCGGTGACAGACATGCTTGTCTGTACGAACCGATACTGCGGCCAGTACATCTTCTAATGTTCCAATGTTTGTATAGTCTATGGGACTTAACTACGGGGTCATCAGTCCCTAAACTTACAAACTACTTATGAACTACTTACGAACTAGGACGGCACAAATATCCATGCCCGAGGGGGGATTCGAACCCCCGACCGTAGTGGTCGTGCAGACCGTGACTGGAGCGCCTTAGTCCCCTCGGCCACCGCGGCCGGCAGTACATCTTCCATCAGTAAAAGAGCCGCGTGGCCGAACATGTCATTTTACGGATTGCGCAGACGCTCCGAGCGGAGATCCGAGTCCTCCCTCGGGCGTATGTGTCTTTGTGTGTGTGTGTTTAAATTATGTTAAGTATATGTTCAAGTCTACGGACCGATGATCTTAGCAATTTAAACCTTTTGAGTACAAGAAATATGATCGCAATGTCATGTCTGAAGGACACGTCGTTAAGCCTTCACTCTGGACATAGAATTTTGTATTTGACAGCAAGTTCATCAAGTATGGTTGTTAAATAATTGTTTTACCTTACTGCTTTATTCAGTTCTTTATTGAAAGTGTTACACATACGGATATCCTCGAACCTGCGTAGACGATATAGGTTTCGCTGTATGATAACATATACCGTGAGTCATTTGGAGCTGGTTACTTAGTCAACCGCCGCGGCGGATTTTCCGTGCGTACTGGGGCGCCGTGCTAAGATGCGCACGGTCGATCGTCGTCGGGGGTTCAAGTCCCCCCTCGGGCATTAGTGTTTGTGTTGTACTTACGTTAGTTTACCTTAGTTTAAGTAGTTTGTAAGCTATGGACTGATGACCACGCAGTTGAGTCCGACAGATTAACAAAGATTTGAATTTCAACGTAGTCAACTGAAATTAGGTGGCTCATTGTAATGTTTTGTAGCGTATTTTTTTATAAATGAAAACAGTTTAGAGCGCAAATTTTTCTTTTTATTTCCCACTATTTTCGACCCAATGTTGGGCCATGTTCAATATGTTGCTCCGAGATGTTGAAGATGGCCCAACATTGGGTCGAAAATAGTGGGAAATAAAAAGAAAAATCTGCACTCTAAACTGTTTTTATTTATTTAAAAAATTATAATTAGAGCGCTGTTTTAGCAGAGAAAGCAAAAATGTTCGCAAAATATTTCATAATGCACTCGATATGGAAACGTATATTTCATAAAAATAGCTATAGAAGTACGCGTGAGACGCGCAGGAATATATGTGAGGATTGGGGCTCCAGGTTTCGGACTGCGAGGACGCGGCCGTGGGAGGTTCGAGTCCTCCTTCAGGTATGCGCGCGTGTGTTGGCATTAGCGTAAGTTAGTTTCAGTAGTTAGTATGTCTAGGGACCGATGATTTTGGTCCGTTAGGTTTACAAACATTTGAGAAGTATGTGCGTCGTTGGTTCCTCGATTTGCCCTAAAATCAGAATATTGAAATGAGTTATCATGTTAAAAACTTTTCAGCTTTGATAGTGAGAGATGCGGCACACTGTTTAGATCACGGGTGGATGGTAGGAACAAAGGCGGTGGTGAAGACGGTCGTCCCACTCATGGTCTACAGTGAAGGGTCGTGTCACAGACGGGAAACCTCCATAAGGGCCTGGTCACACGCTCAGGGGTGCGGGGAGGGAGGGCCAGAGCAGTTCCGAAAGATGTTCCATGATGGCGCTGCGGTCAGAAGTAGCCCTTCAATCTGGCCAGAGCAGGCGGCAGGTAGCAGCTGTCACCATCCTACTTCCCCTCAAATGCCAGCAAGCCGCACACAGCCATGGCCTTGTGGCATGCGGCACAGAGTAACATATACAGAGAAGCAGCCTCCCCTAAACCACTGTCCTACGCTCCCCTCATAGTTCTGTAAGGTGTTAGCAGGTGTCAGGCAGTTCCCTGGCTGTACCGGTAGACGACACTAGAGGCGCTTCTGAGGGTGGCGTGGAGGGGAAGCTGAGGGGAGAGCTCGTGCCACCTGCCACAAGGCCACAGCTGTGAGGAAAGGTGGTGGTGGGGGCAGCCGCTACCTGCCGCCTGCTCTGGCCAGTTAATAGGGCTGCTTCTGACCGCAGCGCCATCATGGGACATCTTACGGAACTGCTGGAAACCCTCCCTCCCCGCACCCCTGAGCGTAGGACCCGGCCCTTACGGAGGTTTCCCATCTGTATATATTTGTCTGTGCATGCGGCATGGGCTCTCCCCTCAGTCTCCCTTCCACGCTACCCTCTGATGTGAGAGGGGCATCCTCAGAAGTGCCTCTAGTGTCGTCTACCGATACTAAGCTGGGGAACCGTCAGACATCTGCTGTCATCTTACGGAACTACAAGGGGAGTGTAGGACAGAGGTTTAGGGGGGGGGGGGGGGCTTCTTCTCTGTATATGTTACTCTGTGGTCGCGTGCCAACCACAGTGTCCAAGCGGTCTGCGGCGTGTCAGTCACAGCCTTCATGGTCGTTTCCTGTCGGGGATTCACATCCCTCTTAGGGCATGGATGTTTGTGCCGTCTTTAGTATAAGGTAGTTCATAAGTAGTTTGTAAGTTTAGGGACTGATGACCCCGCAGTTAAGTCACATAAGCTTTAGAAACGTTTGAACAAAATTTTGAGGGCTCACATGGTTCACTTCGCCCACACCAGCTGCGCAGTCGAGCCTCGTAAAACGACGGCTGAGTGCCGAGCCGGTCCGGACCGCACGCGCATACAAACGTACTCACAGACACACGCCCGACAGCTCGTAAACATCTCTGCAGGCTGCAAATTAATATTCACTCCGCGCTGGCAGGCCGCGTTTAAGGGGGAAAATACGTGGCTACATTAAGCATTGAGCATTAGGCGCCAAATGTTGTCGGATAAATTCTACTTTCAAGGAATGGCATTCATGGACAGTTCCGTCTGCAGAAACAGAGACACCATTTATCGACTATGGATTGCCTCTTACAGAAGGAATGTACCTCCAGCCATTTGTACCAGTTTCGACACTTGGTCTCCTATGATACGTTCTGTGCGTTCTTCACCGCATCCGCCTCCTTTTCAATACGATCTACGAACACTTGGCTGCCAGATTCCAGTCTTCTATTTTAATATGACTTGCTTATGAAGTAACACTGTTAATAACGGATTCAGTCGCCTCGTTGCAGAACAGTGGCCTGATTTTCTTTGTGTATATACAGATGGGTCCAAAATTCCACAAGAAGTGTGTACTGGATGTGCCTTTTTCTGCCCTCAGATTCAGATTCGGAGAACCTTCAAACTGCCAACGAATACCTCTATATTTACGGCGGAGACAGTGGCAATTCTGGAAGCACTTAGGTTTGTTTCTACCATTTCCTTCCAGAAAATATTAATTGTCTGACTCTCAGAGTGTCCTTCAAACCCTAGAACACCGGAGATGGAACAAAAAAACCAACAGCTATATTCTGGATGTGATTTCGGTATATATTCGCTGTACAAATACGGGACGGACAGTTAAGTTACTGTGGGTGCCTTCTCACGCTGGTATCTGCTATAATGAGGAAGTTGATGCATTGGCAAAACAAGCGGCATCCTTAGGCACTGTCTTGGACTTACAACTACCATACACAGACTTCTTATCTGCGGTCAAGGACTACGCAAAACAACAGTGGCCACAGATGTGGAACGTTTCCCAAGAAACGAAAGGCGCTTCTTACGCTGTGCTGCAACCTCAGATTTCTACGCAGCCGTGGTTTATGAGGACTCATCTGGACCGATCCGCGATTTCTACCATTATTCGTCTTCGCTTCAATCACGCCTCTTATCCAAAACATCTACATCGGATCAACATCTACGATTCGGCGGCATGTGAGTGTGATCCTGAAACGGAAGCTGATGTCAACCACATCCTGTTCAGGTGCCCCAAATTTGACCGAGAACGTTTGAACTTCCTGCAGACATTGGTGAAGATGGGATATCCCCTTCC
The DNA here is from genome assembly GCA_026315105.1 of Locusta migratoria. Lineage (NCBI taxonomy): Eukaryota > Metazoa > Arthropoda > Insecta > Orthoptera > Acrididae > Locusta > Locusta migratoria. The sequence continues at coordinate 238,694,291 of CM048744.1, forward strand.
CCTGTCAGCTTCTTCCCTTTTGTTTACGAAAGACATTCGTGTGTATAAAATCATAATTAAGTTTATTAAGAGCACTGTACACAATCTTTAAGCATCAAGTGTGTTGTTAATATAAGGTTTTGGTTGTGAATATGTGAAAATGTTCCAACATTATTTAAATTGTAATGTAATGCAGTTTTCGCTTTGTTTCCACTTTCCCATTTTACAAAATGTACTTCTGTTTTGTCTATTTAAATATATGTACATTTCCTCTGTGTGTTGTAGATGGCCACATTGAGTTAACACTCAGAAGGCCAAATAAATGATAAAAAAAAGGAGGGAGGGTTTCAGGGGATGTTGAAGAAAATGGATATCTCACTGAGGATTGTGTGGAGCTTTTAAATGAGAAAGGGTGTAAACGATTGATTGAGTTCAGTTTAGTACAATTTATTATATACAAATAGATCCACACGAGAATATTGCACAAAATTAACCTTGAATTTGTACCGACTTAAATCAATATCACCATTCTCCATGGTAATCTAGCGTCTCCTCGGTACATATAACAAAATTAGGCAGTAGGTACCGACTGGTCGTAACATAAATTATGGAACAAATATTACAACTCCAACAAGGTTCTTGGTGAGGTTTCGTTCCATTTTTTGGAACGGTGTGCTCAGCGACCACAAAATAATGAATATAATAAATGTAGTAGGCAGCATTGGTCGTTTTTTATGAATGTTTCTGCAGATCAATTTCGATCACATAATGATCATCTTCAATGCACCAGTCATCGTAATATGAGCTATGCATAATCATACGCCATATGGCTAATATGGCATATGATTATGCAAGGTTTTTGGTATCAACTATAAATCCTTCCTCACATACAGTTAAACAACAGCTTTTCAAAGATGCAATACGTCGGACCATGTCAATTATAGCCCAGCAGCCTCTGGGTCTATACATAAATACGAAAACAACATGTGCACAGGAACAGCATAATGTCCACATACCAGTAAGAATCCCTGCGCACGCTCGTTACGCGAGTCCAGTATATATATATGTAATAGCACCAAATAATCTAGGAAGACGATCGGGCAAGAAAACACATGTTCGCCCCTATACGGTCACAATGCGCAATCATACGCCACACCTTCGACTGCAGCAACCACGTTGGTAATCTTCCTTCCCTTTGTGTATGTCCAGTCTTCCTCGGCCACCACCACAGGATCCCTTTGGCCCAACTCGTCGGCTCTCCTGTGCAGCACCACTGGAATTTCCGCATCCTCGGCCGTACGTTAGTCGTAGCCACGTGATACCAACATCAAACCACCGCTACTCGGGTGTCGACCGTCCGAGTCCACGTGCTCTCTCCCCTGTCCGTGCGCTCGCCAAAGACCTTGTTTCCCACTCCACCAGTGAGGTTACCTCTGGTCCACAATTAGCACTTGCAACACTCCTGTCAGTTGTTGAAGCTTTGTAGCCGCTTACAGCAAAGTTATCAATATACAATAACTCGCAACTAATATGTTACGCATATTGTAATATTAATAACTGAACCGATTCGCTACTACAAACCTACGCCTCCGAGATAATTTTTAATTTGACCGCGTGTTATCCTAATAGATGAAAGCATCGGAGGTAACCATCGTTTCACAAAGATATATAGTACCAGAAGAGAAGATAGTGTTGAAACCACAAGGACTCAGAAAGTTTTTGCCTAAAGAGCAAAACAGCATCATTTGTATTACGTTCGCCAGTCCCTATGGACAATAATTAATTATTTGATTTATGGCCTGAATTTAACATGCAATAAAACATGTTTATTTAGTAAACTAATAAATCGCATTGATAAAACAGACTTTAAAAACAACACTACTTGAAACTGCCAATTTTGTGGGTGTTAGACAACATCACAGCAACCTACATTTGAATGCAGTTATTGACCAAAACAGAAGCATCATTCGTCTATTTGCTATGGGATCTTAGTCTACAACATCTTATTAAAGTTGCAAATAATGATATTACTCTTTGGAATCAAAATTAAAATGATAGATATTTCATTTAGTCCTATCCCAAAACACAGTGAATTAATTTCAGCAACTTTACTATTCAGCATTAATTTTATAAAATTACTGCAACAGAAAATCTTTTTAAAAAACCTAGTCTAAAGATAAGTTAAGCACTGGTATTTTCACTTTCCCTTTAACTATAAAGATAAATTCTTCTGTTCATTGACTTACTTGCATAATATTAATAATAATCTTTCACTATTGCAAGTTTTTATTTTAAGAACAAACACACTTTGAAAATGAGGTACCTGAATCTGGTTTGCAGTTTTTCAATTAATTCAAACAACTATACACTTTCTTATTGCAATCATGAATCTTGATTAAAGTTAACATAAGAAGGATGCAACACTGATTTAAAAAAATGTTTGTGCTTAGTGGTGATAAAATTGAACATTAGCGTACACTTTACGTTAATCTCCACTATATGATTATGCAAATTAAACTTCTTGCACTTAATAAAATTAAAAATGTTATTATTTCAGTGGTTCACTCGGAAGTATTTCATTTTAAATAAGGAAAGGAACCTTCATACGTTAATGGCACAGGTTAACAGCACTATTTACAGTTTATGAAATTGATTATTAAAATTTTCACAAATGTGAGGTTCAGGCTGTTATTACAATACTTTAAAATGCTGTCTACTTTGCCTGTGGTGGAAGGATGGCGCTGCAGTGCAGTTAATTGCGGCATAATACATTCCATCACTGGCTCTTGAAGCATGTGGCCAAATTTAGTCTTCTTGGCGTCGAATAATTTCACTAATAAGCCACAAATATTATGCCAGTGAACATTTTGAAAAATATTCTCCATCCGAGGCCATTTTACAGCTCTTCTTAAAAGTACAGCCTCAAGCAAATAGCCACAAGACACGAGCACTGTTCACTCATCAGCGTCCAAGCTACGACTCTCTCGCAACTCACTGTTTCGTCGCGTAAGCAGGCCATCTGGCGCGCTTTTTCTGCATTTTACTTCTACATCAACACTCTCCTTTGAAGTGGGGACGCCCCCCCCCCCCCATCTTTTATACATGGACAGTATTTATAAAAGCCCTAAGCCAGAACGTCTGCAATATTATTAATTTACAAAATATTTAACATAGTAAATAATACAAAGACAACAATCTTTATACACACTTTACATTAGTAGATTACAAATTTTCAATAGTGTAACTCTTATATACAAAGATAATAAGTTTACAGATATATGCACATCAAACAAAATCGATAAATTATGTCATATAAATATTATCAAAAGATTAAGTCATAAAATAGGCATAAAAATTTAATTATGGTGTCACACACTGCCAACCGCTAGCGTATCGATAATTTTCGGACATGTTCCGATCACGGCACAATAGTTATCATAATTGGTAGAATTTGGGATGATGAGGAGGAGCGGATACACACTTTACCCTCGTCGGGGTAGGCGCTCAACCCATCTGGAGGGGGTGGCTGCAGCAGGCTCGCCATCTTTCTGAAAGCATCTTCCATCGCGTCCTCAGCTACCGCAGGGACATTTACCGTAATGGCGTCGAGCGGCGGCGGTGAACCAGGCGATGCAGGGGCGTCTTGAGTCGCTGCATCGCCTCCGGCACCCGACCCTCCTTCAAGCAGACACTTAGTTGCGAAGGCTGTGCCACTGACGATGTACAGCCGTCAAGTCCTCCTTCCAGGCAGCCTTCTCAGCCGCAAAAACGGCGTGAACGGCGTCTTCAGTAAAGGCCCGTTTACACTGAGTCCGCAACAGTTCGTGGCTGCTGCTAGAGTACCGATGTCCACAACATGTTGCCAATACAGTAGTCCGGAGCTGTGTCGGTAGAGATGACAGGAACGTTGTTATGTGGCCTCCTACCACCAACTGCAGCGCTAGTGTTTGTTTTCGTTTCGCTACTGTGGCGTGGTTTTCGGTGTTCTCTGCGAGTGTCCTGTGAGATGTATCAGGGAGAAAATTTACTATCTTATGTCATTATATGAGGAAGAGCAGTTACTGCGAAAAGGGCGTTGCGCAAGATACAAGAACATAAGAGAGAAACGTGATTATCTCCAAGAAATTGCTGAATTGTGTACCAGCAGCAGTGACATTTATAAGAAAATAAAGTAGCTCGTGTCACAAATACCGGCGGGAGAATACGGAAAACAGAAGAGAATTAAAAAAATTCGAAAGTTAGACTTTGGTAGGAATCTCCTGTCGCAAGAAAACTGAGAGTTACAGCAAGTGTTTGTTTCGTGGGGATTGAAATTAGTGTCTTTTTGCGACAACGGGCCTTAAATTATTTAGCAAAATTTGCAAATACGACGGAAACATCCACATGAAAATACCAAAGTCAAAACCATGTTCAATTCAAAAGAGTATCATATCCGTCACGACCGATATGTTTTGGCCCACTACCGACGGCTAAGGCGTTTTAATGCGTATTACTAATTCACCCAGCAATAATAACGCAGCACCACGTGTTAATGTTTCTTTCTTCTCTCCTGACATAGTTTATCTCTGAGAAATCGATAGCCGGCCGCGGTGGCCGAGGGGACTGAGGCGCTCCAGTCACGGTCTGCACGGCCTGTACGGTCGGGGGTTCGAATCCCCCCTCGGGCATGGATATTTGTGCCGTCCTTAGTCTTAGCTAGTTCATAAGTAGTGTGTAATCTTAGGCACTGATGACCCCGTAGTTAAGTCACATAAGTTCTACAAACATTTGAATTTTTTTTTTAAGAAATCGATAACCCAAATACACGCACAAGCTCTCTGCAACAAACCATGTGAATACAAATGTTCGCCCCAGTATAGACACTGACACGAACAACGAACAATGTTGTCAACATTACAAACAATGTTGTGAACAAAAATATGTTCCAAACTTAAGTGTAAACGCGCCTTAACGGCAGACGCAACGTCACGCCGGATTCACCACGGGCATTAAAATTGCTACACCACGAAGATGACGTGCTACAGACGCGAAATTTAACCGACAGGAAGAAGATGCTGTGATATGCAAATGATTAGCTTTTCAGAGCATTCACACAAGGTTGGCGCCGGTGACGACACCTACAACGTGCTGACATTAGGAAAGTTTCCAATCGATTTCTCATACACAAACAGTAGTTGACCGGCGTTGCCTGGTAAAACGTTGTTGTGATGCCTCGTGTAAGGAGAAAAGCGTACCATAACGTTTCCGACTTTGATAAAGGTCGGATTGTAGGCTACTGCGATTGCGGTTTATCGTATCGCGACATTGCTGCTTGCGTTGGTCACGATCCAATGACTGTTAGCAAAATATGGAATTGGTGGGTTGAGGACGGCAATACGGAACGCCGTACTGGATCCCAGCGGCCTCGTATCACTAGCGGTCGACATCACAAGCATCTTTCCCGCATGGCTGTAACGGATCGTGCAGCCACGTCTCGATCCTTGAGTCAACAGATGGGGACGTTTACAAGACAACAACCATCTGCACGAACAGTTCGACGACCTTTGCAGCAGGAAGGACGATCAGCTCGGAGAGGTGCGGTTTAGAGGTCTGCATTATGTCCGATTTTTACCGGCAAGTCCCGCTCGCCCCTCTGGCTCTCGGGAGTGTGCGGCCGAGCGTCCTCTTTAACCGGTTGCGGGCAACCGATCGCCAGCGCTCGGCCGAGCGCGCCGAACGCTCGGCCGGTCGCCAGTAACCGCCGCACTCAGCGCCAGCGAGCTGCACCGCGTCAGACTGCTTAGATTAATACTTGTTCCATAGATCATGAATACGACACTTCGTAATAATGTGTAACTTGTCAGTGTAATAAAAGATGTCTGTACAAGATATTACATTATACAAAATGTTATACGACACAAATATATTTTGTATTCTTTTTATTTTTATTATTATTTTTTATTTTTTATTTTTAGTTTTACTAATTTATATCTAAAAATTCATCCATTGAGTAGAAGGAGTTGTCATTCAGTTATTCTTTTCATAAATTTTTAAATGCTAGTTAGCCATGTCAGGTTTTTATGCTGTTTGTTAGGTGGCCGAAGATTTTTGTGGCAGCATAATTCACCCCTTTCCGTGCCAAAGTGAGACTTAACCCTGCATAGTAACATCATACTTTCTCCTGCTGTTATACCTATGCACACTGCTATTACTTTTGAACTCGGTTTGCCGCGGCGGATTAGCCATGCGGAATGCGCACGGCCGTTCGCCATCTGGGGTTCGGGTCCCCTCTCAGGCATGGGTGTCTGTGTTATCCTCAGGTTAGTTTACCTCATTTTAAGTTGTTTGCACTAATAAAGCAGTGTAGTCCGATAGATTTACAAACATGTGAACATGTCTGTGAACTGGGTTGGATAATTAACAACAAATTTCATAAGTGTATATATATACTCTGAAGTAACTGTGAGGATGCCTAAATCCTTAAATAGATGTCTCCAGAACGATCTTGGGCGCGCTCCAGTAATTATTCTGATTACACGATTTTGTGTAATGAATACTTTTTTTACTCAATAGTGAATTACCTCAGAATATGATGCCATACGAAAGCAGTAAATGAAAATAGGCGTAGTAAACTGTTTTACTGAGATTCTTATCGCCAAAGTCTGTTCAAAGTCTATATTTATTACTGGAGTTGTGCCATTTACTGTAAGTAACTGTATATGCTGTGTTTTATCAAAAGTTAATGAGAGTCCGTTTGCTTAGAACCACATTAAACATTTTTAAATATACTTTCTTTGAGTTTTACCATTTTTATTTTAAGTCGTATGTATTCCAGAAAATTCCCCATTACTGTATGTGACATGCGGAATTTTCTGGAATACATAAGACTTAAAATAAAAATGGTAAAACTCATAGAAAGTATAAAATTCAAGAATACCTGTCTCAAGAAGAAAATTTTTAAATATTTTGCAAACTACTGGAGTTTCGACCATTGAGGTGATCATGTCTTCCAGTAACTGCAACGTTAAAAACTGTAATTTCTGTATGTAGTATTTTGTTTGTTTTGGTAGACAAGCGGTAATACAGGAGTCTAATCTTGCGTTATGTGCAGCGTATCTCCTTGTAGTTATCAGACCACAGATCAGCGTTTAAAGGGCACATTTTGTTCTTTAAAGCACATATTGTTCTTTAAATGGATCGTGCAGCTATGTCTCGACCCTGAGTCAACAAATGGGGACGTTTGCAAGACAACAACCATCTGCACGAATAGTTCGACGACTTTTGCAGCAGAATGGACTATCAGCTCGGAGACCATAACTGCGGTTACCCTTCACGCTGCATCACAGACTGGACCGCCTGCGATGATGTACGCAACGACGAACCTGGGTGCACGAATGGCAGAACATTTTTTCGGATGAATCCAGGTTCTGTTTACAGCATCATGATGGTCGCATCCGTGTTTGGCGACAACACGGTGAACGCACATTGGAAGCGTGTATTCGTAGTCGCCATACTGGCGTGTCACCGGCGTGATTGTATGGTTACACGTCTCGGTCACCTCTTGTTCGCATCGACGGCACTTTGAACAGTGGCCGTTACATTTTAGGTGAGTTACGAGCCATGGCTCTACCCTTCATACGATCCCTGCGAATCCCTACATTCCAGCAGAATAATGCACGACCGCATGTTGCAGGTCCTGTAGGGGCCGTTCTGGATACGGAAAATGTTCGACTGCTGCTCTGGCCAGCACATTCTCTAGATCTCTCACCAATTGAAAGCTCTGGTCAATGGTGGCCGAGCAACTGGCTCGTCACAATACGCCAGTCACTACTCTTGATGAACTGTGGTATCGTGTTAAAGCTGCATGGGCATCTGTACCGGTACACGCCATCCAAGCTCTTTTTGACTGAATGCCCAGGCGTATCAAGGCCGTTATTTAGGCCAGAGGTGGTTGTTCTCGGTACTGATTACTCAGGATCTGTGCACCCAAATTGCAAGAAAATGTCAGTTCTAGTATATATGTCCAATGAATACCCGTATATCATATTCACTTCTTCTCGGTGTAGCAATTTTAGTGGGCAGTAGTGTATTTCCGGTTATCGTCTGTCGTTGTTGTTGCGGGTATTTTGAAAGTGTTATTTGGAACGCCGTATGATGATGCAATCGCTGCGTCTGATATGTTGGTTGGTTTGCCGATCTTGCAGGGGCGAGCAGAGGCTAACAGAATCAAAAACGACCCAATACAAAAATAATCGCACTGACTTGTTTTTCGACCCACTTTAGATTTATAGTTTTATAGGTTTTGCAAACATTTTGGACCAAAATAATAATCTAAATAATAAAAGTTAATTAATAAGAGTGTCTGAAACCCTTTTAGGAAAAAAAATTCGGTAGTGGCGGGTTCCGAACAACTAACCTTCAGCATCACAGTCCATCGCACTGCCAACTACGGCACAGCCAAGAGTTAAGAGTCGTCTTCTTTACTCTCGTACTATTAGTGGTCGTTGTTAACTGATGTTAATATGGCATTTGTAGACACTAGATTATCATTTATCGTACGAAGAAGGACGTGTTTTTGTTAATTCTTCAGTGTGCCATTACTTTGAAATGACAACGTGTAACTTACAATAAGAAAATCATTAAATACGCAACGCAAGATGGCATATACCGCAGAGAGTTCTGGGCGAGGAATGTCACGTGACATCTCCGAACGGCTGATTTTCGTTAATTTAATGTAGGGTGTCAAAACTCGGTTATTTTTGCAAATATCTCTCAAACGATAAGAGATATGAAAAAAAAAAAAAAAAACATAAGGGAACAAAGTTGTAGAGAATTTTCTCCTCTAGAAAGTCGTTTATTCAATTTTCGCGTCAGATGAACGTTTTATTTGTAATGAAAATTACATTACAAACGGCTTTTTTGTGTTACTAACGTATTTCTTGTCCGAAATATTGCAAGAAGCGAGGTTCTGGTGTCCGGTAGCCAACAGTTATGTCTGTAAAATTTGGTGCCGATCGGTTGAACTGTTCGACCTAAAAAGTGGGAACACGTTACAGCCAGACAGACATCGTCTGTCTTTTTTTTTTTTTTTTGCAAATCTCTCTGCAACGATGCAAGATATGAAAAAAAAACATAATAGCGTGAAGTTGTAGAGAATTTTCCCTTATACCTATTGGGTTATTCAATTTTCGTGTCAGATGAACGGTTCGTTTGCAATTACAATTATATTACAAACGGCTATTTTTGCTATTACTACCGTATTCTTTTCCGAAAAATTTGAAAAAGGGAGGTTCTGGTCTCTGGCGGCCTCAATTATGTCTGTAAAATTTGGTGCTGATCGGTTGAACGGTTCGTCTTAGAACTAGGGAACACGTTACGGACAGACAGACAGACAGACATCCCAAAATCGCCGTTATTTTTGTAAATATCTCGGAAACGATACGAGATATGAAAAAAACATAAGAAAGGAAAGTTGTAGAGAATTTTCTCTTCTACAAGTTCGCTCATTCAATTTTCGTGTAAGATGAATGTTTAAGTTGTTATTTTCATTTAAATTTCGAGCTGTCAATCGACGATCGCAAAGGCCTACTTGTAGTGTAACTACCGTGGGACAAAAGGAGGACTATGTAGTTGTGGGCGAGAAGCACGCTGAGTAGTAACAGCGTAGGGAACGACAGAGTCGCCCGTAAGCGACGGTAGAGCTCCGTTCCTGCGATGAGGGGTGGGGAAAAGGGAGGGAGGGGCGGTGGGGGAGCGGGCCAAGGCGGGACCGAGTCTGCGTAATTGTTGGGCGGAGCCGCGCGGCCGACCCTCGGCGGCTGAGCAGCTTCTAAGTACGGCCAGGAATGCCGGCAGAGGCGGTCGCGGCTCCCGTGTCTGCCGGTGTGCGCACCACAGCACGCTCTCTCATTGCATCCTGCCTGCCTCTCCTCTCGTCCCCACACCAATAATATTGTGGCAGTCACAAAAATAGCCTCAACTTCATCTCGCTGTCTGAAGCGTCTCTTTCGAGACCATATCTTTGAAGAGCGCGAGCAAAAGTCGTTGGCACCACGGGTAACAACGACAGAGATGTAGAATTAGTGAATCGAAACCAAGTCGTCGGAGTGCACAGTGCGGGAAGCCGAAGTAAGCAGTCTCGTATCTTGGATGATCTTTATCTACATCTACATAGATACTCTGCGAATCATATTGATGTGCCTGGCAGAGGGTTCATTAACCACTTTCATAACCTTTCTCTACCGTTCCATTCTCTAATAGCGCGCGGGAAGAAAGAACACCTAAATCGTTCCGTTTTCGATCTGATTTCTCTTATTGTATTGGGATGGTCATGTCTTCCTATGTAGGTGGGTGCTAGCAAAATATTTTCACTTTCGTAAGTAAAAGTCGGCAACGAATAACGTCGTTCTTTTAATTATTTCCACTTCAAATCGTGCAATATTCCCGTGACGCTTTTCCTCCTATAACATGATAAAACAAAACGAGCTGCCCTTTTCTGAACCTTCTCAATATCTTCCGTCAGTCTCACCTGGTGAGGGTCCCACAATGGGCAACAGTTCTCCAGGAGAGGACGCACAAGTGTGATGTAGGCAGTCTTTTTTAGGAGCTGGTGCATCTTCAAAGCTTTCTGCCAATGAAACGTAATCTTTGGTTCGCCTTCCCCACAATATTTTCTGTGTGTTCTCTCCAGTCAACGTTGTTCGTAATTGTAACTCCTAGGTATTTAGTAGAATTTACGACCTTAAGGTTTATGGCATTATGCAGAGTCCGACAGAAAAATGTGTACAGTTTGTCAGGATGTATCGAGTCTTTTCATTTGAGTTACGAGCGTATCATAGTTTGGTCTTTAGCTCAACAGATGATAGTACTTTCACCTCGGTATTGAGAAAACAAAATGGCTGGAGCACGTTTGAAATTCGACCAACGAAAACGTATTGTGAAGTCGGTTTTCAGGTTAGATAATGCCGTTGGAGAACAACGTCAGTGAAGGCGGTAGTCTGAAACAGAACCGATAATCAGCCTAACAATTAAACGCCGATAGGCTGCAAAGTGTGGCTAGGGAAAAGAAACCACCAATGACCAGACAGGGAAGGAAGGACTGGGCCAAGACGTTCAATTCAAATGTGAAATCACAATACTAGTTTATTAATCTTAAGAGATGACACAGTAGAATTCATAAGATTCTGTCAATCAATATGATTAAGAGACAGATGGGCACAACCGCAAGACAATATACAATAATAATATTCTTTTAATTTCTTAGTAAAACTGTGCATCAATTAACGTCAAACAGTTTGAAAAGATAAACGAAACTGCCCATTAATTAAAAATAAACAGCAAATCAGGCAAGCTTCCATAACTCTCTGCAAGTAACACTTGTCTCTGGATAGTTGGTTTTGCCACTTTTTGCCACTTTTCTAAGACAACAACAGAATACAAGTGGCTTGAAACTTTTACCAAAGTCAGTTACACTAAATGAAACGTCTTTGACACATCATGTAACCTTACAAATTACTCACAATCTTGGGAGGCACAGGAAAATTTAAGTAGCTAACATCCCACACGTTAAGTACGTAACGGTACCTGCCCACAAACTCACAAAATTAAAATAAACAAATTTGTAAAGAAATACAATCACGATAACAATTACAGTCAAGTGTAACAGATTTAAAGCAGGTTGGGTATGCCTCGCTAAAACTCTGTAGTCAATACGTGTCTCTGGCTAGTTGGTTTTAGAAATCAGTTTTACTAATTAAGCTTCAGGAGCACAGTGCAATGGCGAGGAAGGTCCACATACAATGAGGTGACTTCCAAGGAAATTTAGGATGTTGAAAGGAAAGTCTACGGAACTAGCAGTGCAAGAAGGGAACTTCAGCCCTCATACACGGAACTTCATGTAAATAAAAAAATATATATATTTGCCTAATTACATCTACGGATTGGCAACTCACACCGCAGAAGGAAAGGATTCTGCCAAATAACATACGGCCGGTTCTCCGGCAGTTGACGAGGACACGGAAGGGCGGTAACCAGGATTCCCCAGCGACACGTAGCAATGTTTTAAATTTCAAAAGGTAACGCAAGGGCCAAACGATTTCCTCAACACGAAGAGAACGGACGCAAGCACAGTTGCAACCGTTGACAACAACGAGCAGAAAACCAGGACAAGACGTAGAAGAAGACAACCCCTGCGGACGGGTGTCAACTGTAGCAAAGCACACACACAAGAGCGAGTTAACACAACTACAATAAATACGAAGAAAAGCCACTCATGATTGTGCTGGCTGGCTTCCCGACTGTCCAACGCACCACAAGGCGAAGTCCTGACAGATCAACCATTAAGTTGTGTAACGCCACTGCTGCGTCCGCCTAATCCTCGATGGGCGAAGTTGCCGTTACATTCCATTTTATTCTTAATCATTTAATAATTGTTCCAATGATTTGACAGTATGGGATGCGGACAATTACGAGGTTGATCCATAACAGTAAACTTTGTTAACTTCCTTTATTATGGAACGACAAATGTTAAAAACTCTTCCCTTTAAACACACTGATTTAATAACTCCGTGCCACTACGATGAATGGCTACAAGTCCACACTGAAACATTTCAATATATAACTGCAACCCGTATGCGATACGACGGAATGGCAAAAACTTTAGCCAGCACTAAACGCAGGTTACGAACTCACTGTAGACATGCTACCGCCTCGCTCTGCGGTCGCCGGGAGACTGCCGCACACCGGCCAACAAACAAAGAACATTCCAACCGAAGCATTGTTGCCAGCAGCTCTCGCTGCACATCAATGATAACTATCGTTCGACCAAAAGAGGTTACTAACCTAAAACCCTGTATCCTCACAGTTGGAAAGGTCTAACGAATGACAAGAATGTCCAGAAATTTGGAGAGATCAGATGAAAACTTGACCAGAATAACTGATGGTGAGCCATGGCGATGATCAACTTAAACTTTCAATCCACATGCTCCGGGGCACACGGCTGCGACCGAAGTCACTGCCGAGGAAAGTATTCAACGACTAAGAAAATACAGACAAGGTGGTCTCCTCAAGAAAGTTATTCTATTTTCGGTTCCCTCGTTTTTTGTCTAGGTTTTAGATTCAGGAAGTGCAATGACGGGCGGAAATAAGTTTGCAGTGTACTTCAATAAAAATTGGTTACGCAAAAACCGAATATATTTCTTTTACTCTTCTTCAATGGAAATAGCGGCGTGGAAGTAACTACAGTTAGATTTGTTTAGCGTGTTAGTGACATTCTTGTTAGTGGATGCAGCAACGAATGATAAGTAACAGTTCAAAATGTTGAAATGTTTGTAAAGCTTAAGGGATTTAACTACGGGGTCGTCAGTCTCTAAACTTACAAACCACTTATGAACTAGCTTATACTAAAGACGACACAAACATCCATGCCCAAGGGGGGTTCGAACCCCCGACGGCAGACGGCCGCACGCACCGCACCACGGTGCTCCAGCACGCGCGTCTAATCCGCCGCGGCGATAAGTAACAGTGACAAGTAATTTCGGGAATTAGCGAACATTCACCTTGATGTTCATGCGAGCCTCAGAAAAAAACGCTAGTGACGACGACTTATCACTACTATCGTGCTGCTCGGAAATAAACTGCATTCATAGGTGATACGAAACAATGATATTTAACCAAACTGAATTCCATTTGTTTCTTAACAACTTTTTCGCTGGCAGTTTTGTTCCACGTACAACAGAACGCGAATTTGTCAGTGACTTCATTTTGCGTTACACAGCCGGAAGGGCTTTTACAACTTATATGTTAATTTTTTAAAATCATTATGTTGTTGTTGTTGTGGTCTTCAGTCCGGAGACTGCTTTGATGCAGCTCTCCACAATACCCTATCCTGAGCACGCCTCTTCACATAAGAACGGCTACCTACATCTGACTGAATCTGCTTACTGTATCCATCTCTTGGTCTTCCTCTGCGGTTTTTACACCAAACACTTCCCTCCTTCCTTGATGTCTAAGAATTTGTCCTACCAATCGATCCGTTCTTTTAGTCAGGGTATGCCAGAAATTCCTTTTGTCCCCAATTCTGTTCAGTACCTCTTCAGAGTTACGCGATCCACCCACGCGATCCAGCATTCTTCTGTAGCACCACACTTCAAAAGCCTCTATCCTCTTCTTGTCCGCACTGTTTATCGTCCATGTTTCACTCCCATACAAGGCAACACCCTACACAAATGCCTTCAGAAAGGACATCCTTAGGCTGAAATCAATATTCGATGCCATTCTGCATTTTATATCGTCTGTACTGAGACCATCATTTGTTATTTTACTTTATTGTTTCGTACCCAGAATAAAACATGACTAACTGGGAATGCTGTAAGACGTGAAACGTATATGTTTTTAAAAAAATTGTCAATATAGCTGTCTGGCCATGAGCTGTGAATGCAATAGTGTTTTGAGTGACACTGGACTGTGGATATAAAACTTGATTAAAATGTCTGTGTTCGAATAAGGATAAATATTGCTCCTAATCAGTTTGGCATTGACTAATAGCTTTATGTATGGCTCTGTTAAAGCGCCCAAGCAGCGGTGGAGTAGCCTAGCGGTCTAAGGCGCCTCGCTGCGGAGCGCGCGGTCGCTCGCCGTCAGAGGTTAGAGTCCTCCCTGGGGCATGGGTGTGTGTGTGTGTGTGTGTGTGTGTGTGTATGTGTTTGTCCTTAGGTTAGTTTACCTTAGTTTAAGTAGTTTGTAAGCTACGGACTGATGACCGCGCAGTTTGGTCCGATAAATAAACCGACTGAATTACCATGTACAAAAATGACCTGCAGTATAATTAATTCACACAAATGAAGTAGGTCGAATCTTTTTAAGTAAAGATCGAAGTTTGACTACAACTAAAATCATGAAATAAGCATAGGTTCTGGTACGACCATAGTAGTGATCGTTGTGTATTAAGACACGTGCTCAGATCAAAACTTAATTTCATTAGCAAACTAATTATTTTTTTCGACATCAAGTGATGTAAATAGATTCAGATGCGCTCGGCCACTCCGTGTGGCCGAACTCCTCTCGCTGTTGTACGAACGTCCTCCTGACAAGTAGACCCAGCAGCCTAGAAGCATTTCTGTGTCAGCTTCAGTTCTCTCCAGTGAGTGTGCGGAAGATCTTTACTCTGTTTGTGCGTATATAAATAATTTATTCTGAGTTTTTTACGTGAGTACTTGTTTCCAGTTAGTGAGTAACTTTTCTTGTTTAAGGCATCTGTGAACAATGGCTGAAAAGTGTTTAGTTTGTGAATGTGATGTCGTTTTAGAGTAGAGGGCTTTGCGGAAACACTAGATGGGCTTTCTCAAAGAGTGCAGTTCCATCACAGGAGAAATATAGATCTAGGAACTATCGGTATAACAGTTGCGAATTGTTGTAGCTGTGTCGTTGATTGAAAGTGCCGAAACACACATTATTATAGGTAGTGAAATTTGGCTTAAGTCGGAAATAAGTTGAGCAGAAGTATTATCAAAAGATCTAACTGTGTTTAGAAAGGATAGATTTAACAAAATAGGTGGAAGCGTGTTTGTCGCCGTCAAAAGTAATATTTCGTGTAGCAAAGTTGAAGTTGATAGTTCTTGTGAGCTATTATGGGTAGAAGTTGTACCTTAAAAGCAGAAGTTAATAATTGGTTCCTTTTACCGCCCCCCGCCCCCCGACTCTAACGATACAGTAGGAGAAAAGATCAAAGAAAACCTGTGTCTAATAGCAAACACGTATCCGACTCACACAATAATAGTAGGCGGTGATTTTAATTTACCCTCTATCCGTTGGTGAAATTATATTTTCAAATCAGGAGGTACGCATGAAACATCGTGCGAAAATGTACTCAACGCATTCTTTGAGAATTACTTTGAACAGTTAGTTCATGATCCAAGTAAAATTGTAAATGGATGTGAAAACACACTTGATCTCTTAGCAACAAATAATCCTGAGTTCATAACGAGCATCAAAACGGATACAAGTATTAGTGAACACAGAGCTGTCGTAGTGAGATTGAATATGGAAAGTCCCAAAGTTACCAAAAATAGACGAAAAGTATATTTGTTCAGGAAAGCAGATAGAAATAAAATACATTGCTTCTTGAAAGAGTTTCGACTCGTTCCTAACACTAAACGTAAGTGTAGACCAAATGTGGCTCAAATTCAAAGAAATGGTATCGACAGCATCTGACAGTTTTATACCAAATAATAAAAGGAGGTGATCCCCTTGGTACAGAAAACAGGTCAGAACACTGTTGCAAAAGCAACGGAAAAGGCATACTAAATTTAAACGAAATCCCCAGGATGGGCGATCCTACATAGAAGCTCGAAATTTAGCGAGGGTTTCAATGTGAGATGCCTAGAATACTTTCCACAACGAAACTCTTTCTCGAAATTTGAAAACCCTAAGAGATTTTTATCATATTGTGAATATACTAGAGGCAAACACACACACACACACAACACCCTCACTACGTGATAGTAATGGTGATGCTGCCGATGATAGCGTATTGCATAAAAATCTACAGTTTACTTCCAATCTTTATGAAATTATGCACATCCATGAGGACGGTCGCCGTAAGTATTAGGATCACGTACAACACATTGTTCACGAGATATGACGTCATAAACAATGAGATGCGCAAAAACTGCTGCATCAAACGACAGTGTTGCACATTTCCTCCTAAACCACTGGACCGATTTCAACTAAATTTTGTGCACATATTTTTTACCGTGAGATAGCAATGCTGTCAGGGTAGGAACGACACGTTTCAGGAGATACAACGTCATAAACAATGCAAGAAACTGCCACATAATGCGACGAGATTGTATTCACACACTGTATGAGAATGACAGTACTTAGCGACTTGCAACCAATTTTAAACATAATTTCAAACCTTCATTGAACTATTTCTCGCTGTAACCATAGCAAAATTATGAAAGGAAAAAGTTTATCGCTTACTACTTTTCCTCTGTTCATGGACTAAAACTACGGCATCCGGTGTGATGTTACAATTTATAATTTATACACTACAAATTGTAGCCGCGGGAAATTTTACAGACAATATAGACACATATAGGCGAATGTACCGTCTAAATTATATCATAATACAACACGTACCTCATGAGATATGAACACATAAACAATAACGTTCGTGGACAACCGCCCCATCACGCGTCAAATTTTAATCTATTTCTTCTTTACTACTAATTGTATTCCCAAGAGATTTTGCAGACATACAGCACTTGTAGAAATATTAATATATTCCTGAAAATTTATTCGATTTTACAATATATAATTGAATAAATATGAGATCGTACGAATTTTATATATATATATATATATATATATATATATATATATATATATATATATATATATATATATATAATTTCTCATCAGTGTTTCTTTATGGGTACACCATATCTCCCGTATTACTTATCCAAAATTAATGACTGAGGTATCATTTTCAAGGGTTCGGTCTCCAGCTATGACGAAAAATACACAGTTAAAAGTTTTCACATAAGAAAAATATTTTGAAAAAAATTTATATCCAGCCAACAATCGTTAATGAGAAAAGTATTTACGGTTGCTCCCATCAGCCACGGCACCGAGTATCAATTTACTTTGCGCGGCCTATATTTACGACATCTCTTGCAGTTGTTTAGTTTCTTTATGCAAGCGAAATACCCTTTTTGATGCAAACATAGTTTATAACACGATGTCGCTTATAAACGTCAATATAACGACGAAAATACACAAATAATTTAACAGGCACGACAGCCGTTGCAGTTGTTTAGATTCTTTATCCAAGCGTAGTTCATCGCGAGATTTCTGTTTCATACGTCGATTTACGACAGTTATTGGAATTGTTCACTTTGTTAAAGCTAGCGTTGTGTAGGCTACTGCGTGAAAGTACTAAATTACGTAAACATTGACCATCACACGTTATTACTACTATTATAACTTACAATAATTTTTTAACTCTTAATTCCCCGCTACTTTACAGTGTGTGTGTAACGTTACGTACCGGGACGTATTATTTCTTATACGTTATTTCTGAGTTGCAGTTATTCCAAGATGACACTGAGCACAACATGTAGGCCGAGAGGGAAATCCCTAAGCAGAGGACCTTCCACACCACTGGAACGTGTTACAGAACGCAGAAGGAGAACATATGTACTTGAATCTGCCTTTTCTCCAATAATATCTTACCTACCACTGACTGATCAGGATAGAGTGCGAATTATTCGCACGGGTCAACTAGTTTTTCCTTGTTTGGATACTGCACTTATAATTTTGTACGTTATGCAAGACAGCTTTATTTCTTATATATTCTCCGATAAATACAACATGATTTTGGATAAAAGGAGATGGACAGAGAGAACAGGGATAGGACTACTCAAGGTAGGAATGAGTAAATAAATACCCGGGCAACGCCGGGTTTCCAGACAGTCACGAAATGAAATTCAGCGAATGCACCGTGCTAGCCAAGACCTCACATTATTATAAACATATATATAAACGAGCTATACAGTTCCAGAAGCACCACAATAATTTCAATAGAAAAGAAGGTGGTTTAAAATTAGATATGGCGGGGGACTGTGCACCAACGATGAGACAGTCGATTACCTGTAATTGAGAGAGATGACACTGGTCAGAGATAACTTGATTGTCATTAGCACGTGACAAGGAGGTTAGAATACAGGGAGACGCCCCTATGCCGAAAAAGTGAAGCCTGCCTCCGCCATATTGGTCAGTTTTGGAGATGTGTTCGTATTGTAGAGCTAATGTTACTTGTCACTTAAAACAGAAATAAACCGTTCGATGGTTTTTCCTTGATGTACAATATGTTAAACGACTGCAAATTAGCCATTAAAAATTAAGTTTTCAAATATAATGTGATGAGTATTTATTACTATTTATTCAAGAAAGTATATTGTTTGAAAGTACATATTTCGCAGTGACTGTCAGTCCAGTGCATTAACAGTAAGAGGGTCGACTTAACACATAGTTTTAACGGAGAAATAGCAAACCAGCACTGATCAAGATGGCGGACAGGCTTCAACTGACGTATGTGCTCTGCATTGACAATGCCACCTCCCTTTATTATAACCTCCTTGGAACGTGACAAGTGGTGGCGCCCTCTATGCGCTCTATATAAGCAGGACTACAAGCGGCTAGCAGCCAGTCGACGACTCGTTGTTGTTGTGGTCTTCAGTCCGCAGACTGGTTTGATGCAGCTCTCCACGCTACCCTGTCCTGTGCAAGTCTCTTCATCTGAGAATACGTTCGGCAACCTACATCCTTTTGAATCTGCTTACTGTATTCGTCCCTCGGTCTCCCTCTACGAATTTTACCCCACACGCTTCCTTCTAACGCAATTCCTTGATGTCTCAGAATGTGTCCAATCAATCTATCCATTCTCTTAGTCAGGATATGCTAGAAACTCCTTTTCTCCCCGCTTCGGTTAAGCACCTCCTCATTAGTTACGCGATCTACCCATCCAATGTTCATCATTCGTCTGTAGCACCACATTTCAAAAGCTTCTATCATCTTTTTATCTGAACTTCTTATTGTCCACGTTTCACTCCCATACAATGCTACACTCCAGACAAGTGCTTTCAGAAAGGACTTCCTAATATTTACATTAATATTGGATGTTAACAAGTTTCGCTTCTTTAGAAACGCTTTTCTACCCATAGCCATTCTACATTTTAAATCTTCTTTACTTCGGCCATCAGATGTTATCTTGCTACCCAAATTCATCTACTACTTTTATTGTCTCATTACCTAATCTAATTCCTTCAGCATCGCCTGATTTTCTGACATTGCATTCCATTAACTTTATTTTACTCTTGTTAATGTTCATCTTATATCTTCCTTTCAAGACACTGTCCATCCCATTCAGTAGCTCTTCCAGATCTATTTCGGTCTCTGACAGAATTACTATGTCATCGGCAAACCGCAATGTTTTTATTTCTTCTCCCTGCACTTTAATGCCCTCTCCAAATTTCTCCTTCCATTTCTTCACTGCCTGCTCAATGTACAGATTGAAGAACGTTGGAAAAAGGCTACAACCCTGTCTTACTCCCTTCCCGACCTCTGCGTCCCTTTCTTGCCCTTCGACTCTAATAACCGCCGTCTGGTTTTTGTATAGGTTGAATATAACTCTTCCCTCCCTATATTTTACCCCTGATATCTTCAGAATTTGGAAGAGTGTATTCCAGTCGACATTGTCAAAAGCTTTCTCCAAATCGACAAACGCTAAAAACGTAGTTTTCCCTTTCCTTAGCCTAACTTCTAAGATGTCTTAATGCGAGTATTGCCTCTCGTGTTCCTACGTTTCTCCTAAATCCAAACTGATCTTCCCCGAGGTTGGATTCCACAAGTTTTTTTTTCCATTCGTCGACGACTCACCCCTGAAGATGTTGCTCACAGTAGGCAACGAAACGTCGGGTCCAAGAAAGTTTTAACTATTGAAAACGCCGACCGTAAAAGCCTACATGTTATGATTAGTGAGAACAGCACTGAAAATTTTACATTCATTCTAGGCTAAATTTGATAGAGATGTGAATGAGCGTCGGAAAACAGCTTTCGGAGAATTTGGTTATGAGCTGACTGGATGTTCATTTCTATGTTCTTTGTGAAAACAAGGTAACGGGTTTCTTCCTCACGAATATTTGTTTACAAGTACGTTAAGTGAATAGTAAGACATGGAGAATGTGATGAGAGGAGCGGCCGCGGCCTTGACGATTAGAGTCACGGCGCCCGTTCGCGGAGCTGCGCCTCCAGATCGCATCAGCATAAACAATAGCGGCCGAGGCTACTGCTTTTGCATTAAAAGTTGGAATGATTGATGTCGCCCTGCACGTGATGGGCTTTTATAATTGGCGACGGCGCTTTATATGCACTCGGCGCTCTGTCGCGCCTCTACCGACATCCAGAGGAAATAAAAGGGCTGCCAGCGTGGCGGACATGTTGCCATATTCACATTCATACGTAGCCTTCATACATTTCGCTCGCTTCGTCTCATTTCTTTCATCCTTTACAGCCCAATGATGCCGCATGGCATCATCACCTTTATCTGTTACTCTCGACCCTGCTATTTGACCAAAGATTATAAAGAACACTTTCCATTTTTTTAAATAATTTATACTGCAGCAGTCACTTTTTACTAATATTTTTATTAGCACGATGCGTTTCGGCAGGAAGCTGCCTCATCGGGTGCATTTTACAGTTACAGGTTCATTACTGTTTTGTTATGTATTGTGTTGTGGGTGCCACACATCAAAACAGTAATGAACCTGTATCTGCTAAATGCACCCGATGATGGCAGCTTGCTGCCGAAACGCTTCGTGCTAATAAAAATATTAGTGAAAAGTGACTGCTGCAGTATAAATTATTTCAAAAAGTCTATAATACTGTCGCAGACCTAATACAAATCCATATAACATGGATAAATTTATGCTTTCCGAAATTCATTGCGGGTAGCTTGGCTACCAATACTTCAGGGAAGCAGAGGAGCAGTAGTCTACAGCGCAGTGACAAAATATGTATTTGTGTATCCACTTGATTAGATGGATGTTGAGACGACAGCGTTCTATTATTGTTATAAATGAAAACCTTCAGCCGCTACTTTTGGATTTATTTGACTAGTTTCGAGAATACACTATTCTCTTCTTCAGAACCTTTAAGAATCTATGCTGTGATGCATACTAGCCGTCCATTGCGTGTATTGCGCATCAACCTATCACTTTGAGAAGTCGGCTACATCTCGAAGTGATAGGTTGATACGTAATACACGCAATAGAAGGCTAGTATGCATCACAGCATGGATTCTTAAAGGTTCTGAAGAAGAGAATAGTCTATTCTCGAAACTAGACAAATAAATCCAAAAGTAACGGTTGAAGGTTTTTAATTAATAACATATGTATTGTTGCGTAATGTCTACAAACAGCAAAACGTTCAAAGTATTATACCAAAGCAAATAAAACAAAAATTTACAAATTTCATTAACAAATTATTGTGAAATGTCTAAATTAGTAGTAGACAGTTTGAGAAGAGGTGTCAGTTACGGTAAGGGAAACATCCTATCCAATGATACCATATGTAGTCCTTCCAAATTCCCAAAAATCTTATGGGATTTAACTGCGGTGTCATCAGTCCCTAAACTTACAAACTACTTATGAGCTACCTTATACTAAAGACGTCACAAACATCCATGCCAGAGGGGGGGGGGATTCGAACCCCGACCGTACCAGACTGTGACTGGCGCGCCGCAGACCGCTCGGCCACCGCGCCCGGCTCCAAATTCCCCTCCAAAAACAAAAAATCTCAAAAAAATCAACATTATTCCAATCGTTATGAATACAAATACGCAAAGAAATATTTTTGTTCACAAAGTAATACAATTTGGGCTGGAAAATGTTAACTGATTGAGATACACGATATTTCTTTTCCATTTTAAGCAAAGCATTAACATT
The DNA here is from genome assembly GCA_026315105.1 of Locusta migratoria. NCBI lineage: Eukaryota > Metazoa > Arthropoda > Insecta > Orthoptera > Acrididae > Locusta > Locusta migratoria. Next base: position 238,716,754 of record CM048744.1, read on the forward strand.
TGACAATCATTTGCGTAAAATTCAAGTAAAAACAACAGTGGAAAGTTAAAAGTTGATGGGAACGATTTGGAAATCTGGCACAAATAAGGGCCCTCTTTCTTCCGTTTCCGTAATGCTAAATACACCCTCCGGAATCTCTGAAGTTGTCTGTCAGTTAAAACTCTTCTATCTCGTTGCTGAAGCTGTATCTATTTGCATTTTTCACAACGTCAGCCTTTGCTAAAGGTCTGTCCACAACAAATGATTTGGGCACATTGCTTGACCTTTGCCACGCAAAGCGCATATGTCCACGTTTCTATTTTCATAGGAGTAAAAACTATAGAATTCTTTGGCAGCTTGAAGAACACAGTTCAGGACTATTCAAAATGAAGTAGCAGATTTAAAAAAATTATTACTCTCAAACTATGAAAGACAAACAATTGCAACGTTCCTGGAAAGAAGAAGTGTCAAATATGAGCACCACGTGTTACATGGAAAATATTGAAACGTAGCTGATTTCTTGCTACACATAAAGAAGGTGGTTTCTCGTTATCAAATTCAAAGCCTCAACAATTTGATGTAGCAGACTTTCAAAGATGTCAGGCAACAGTGGGATTAGAAACACTGTCTTTTACATACCCCGCAGATAAAAGTCACAAGGCGCGAGGTCCAGTAACGTTGGAGGCCATTGTTGATGAAGCTGATCTTCAGTTGCTGCTCCTCAGCCAGTCCAACACCCTGCAATGGTGTCATGAGGTAACGTTGGGTGTTGGTACAGAAATGAAGCAGAGAACCATCTTGCATGAAGATGGAAGCCATCGCAGTCCTCTTCATGTTGAGGAAATACCAATTGTGAACCATTTTTGATTGGTTGGTTCTGTCACATTTTCTCCATGAACAGGAAAGGCCCATAAACTTTAAGAGATATGGCACAGTAGTCTTCAGGAAATCTGTTTCATCTACAAACTTTAAACTGTTGTCTGTCCAGGAACATTGGAATTATGCTTCTATCTTTTGCAGTTGGAAGATATAAATCTTTGAAACTCTTTGAAACCTGTTCCTTCTTTTTGAATAGCCTTGTATTTTTAATTCCTTCTCGTCGACATGAATAATAAATTTTATATTTGGAAAATAACTTAGAGTACTCGAAGCCAAAACAGCCTTTTTATTGTCTCATCTTGGGGAATTGTCTAACATTTTGCTAAAGCTTGATTACTTACTTGCTAATAATCTTTAACCTTTATGATTCATGTTACCTTTTTTGTATTTACGTTATTGTTGCACTCTCTTTGATTTTTTTTCGTAATGGTTTGGCACCATCTTTACCTGAAATAAGCGGAAAAGCTATTAAAACAATAGCCGTGTATGCTATCGTCCGTGAAAAACATCCTTGAAATTTTGTTTAATAATCAACAGACATTCAGGCTACAAAAGCACTGGAAAAACAGCCCATGAACCAAACTTCAATAACGGTGCAGAATAACAAAGCGCAAATGTTAAAAAAACAATAGGAAGTAGTTGGGCTATAGACTCTTTTAGTTGTTGGTAGATAGTGGCACCAATGAAATCTAAGAAATACAAGCGATTGAGAGAAAAATGTTATTTTACGTACTGGAAACTATTTTTGTGAAATTGGAAAGCAAGATTACAAACACTGCGCACTACTTCAAATAAATTCATAAAAATATTCATACGTAAATAAGCTTTAAATGAATTTAATGCAGCGTTTGTGTCAAAGACAAACACAAATATTACAATAAGACATTCTGAATAGCGGAAACACATGCACAACATTTGTAAACTTCCTTCTACGACAACATCTACTAATGGCATTAAAAAAAAAAAAAAAAAAAAAAAAAAAAAAAAAAAAAAAAAAAAAAAAAGAAAAAGAAAAGAAAACACACTGAGCAATAATGGCAGTTCAAAGATAAATAATGTCCACCTATTGTGATTAGAAAAAGGTGCACTGCTCTAAATTTAAACATTTAACTCGACATACGCAGATTTTTCACTTGAATGTAATTTTTGAGACTGTATCCTAGGTCTTCTAGGTCTTTATTTCCCTTACAGGACAGATCATATAATATGGCGTAATGTTCAGTTATTATCCAATTCTTAAGCATTTAGAAACTTTAGCTCCTTCAGTCCTAAATTATTTTATAAAACATATTCTTGCACTTTTCATATCTATAAGGTAATATGGGTAGAAAAGCGTTCTTGAAAAAGAGAAATTTGTTAATATCGAATATTGATTTAAGCCTAAGCAAGCCCTTTCTGAAGGCATTTGTGTGGATTGTTGTCTTGTATGGGAGTGAAACATGGACGATAAACAGTGCGGACAGGAAGAGGATAGAGGCTTTTGAAATGTGGTGTTATAGAATGCTGAAGATTATGTGGGTGGATCGCGTAACTAATGAGGAGGTACTGAACAGAATTGGGGAGAAAATAAATTTCTGGCATACCTCGAGTAAAAGACACAGTCTTAGACATCAAGGAATTGTGAATTTAGCGTTGGGGGGGAAGTGTGTGGGGTAAAAACCGCAGAGGGAGACCAAGAGATGGATACAGTAAGCAGATTCAGACAGATGTAGGTTGCCGTTCTTATTTGGAGATGAAGAGGCTTGCTCAGGATAGGGTATTGTAGAGAGCTGCATCGGCCGGCCGCGGTGGCCGAGGGGACTGAGGCGCTCCAGTCACGGTCTGCACGGCCACTACGGTCGGGGGTTCTAATCCCCCCTCGGGCATTGATATTTGTGCCGTCCTAGTTCGTAAGCAGTTCATAAGTAGTTTGTAAGTTTAGGGACTGATGACCCCATAGTTAAGTCCCATAGACTATACAAACATTTGAACATTTTAGAGCTGCATCACACCATTCTCCGTACTGAAAACCACAACAACAAAACAACAAGGTCCTATCTATTGCATATTTGAGAAAAATTAAAAATTTTTCATACTTAGTTTCCAAAATAAAAAATTAATTGGACGCCAGGTCTGGAAAGCAGTCAAGAATGTGAAATAAGAAGTCAACAGTTACATATGTCACTCCATATTTATTGTGGAACTTATATCAGAACGGGGATTTGTGCAGAATTCATAAACTAACACATAAAATAATTTCAACTACTCATATCATGTCTGATGCATTCCGCAGTTGGGTGCGCCACGTTCACTGTTTTTCATTGTAACACGCCATTCTGTTGACCGATGGCAGCAAGAAGCACGAAACTAAAAGCGGCGAATTTCCAGTAAACAGGCCACTGGGTCTCAATGTAAAGCGAAAACGTATAGTGTTCTAAAAATTAATAAAAATTCGGTGTTCAATATTTTGGACGCCAAGGTAACGATTTCAGACAATGGATTCCCTGGTATTACACTTGTCATCCGCAGGATGCCACAAATTCCGGTTTTCTTTTTCTTCATTACTGTTATTTCATATCCTCCTCCCCATCTGGACGGGTGTTGGGGATGTGAGGGGTACGTAACTATGTTTTCAGGTACAACATACACTAGAGTGATCAAGGAGTTGCCGTAAGTTTATTGCATAATGCAGAATTGAGTTAGCATTTGACATGAGAAATGCGGTGCAAAAGCAGTTGTTCGAACAGAAAGACAAAAGCTAAAATAATGTATGACACCTCACACAAACTGTAAGTCTTCCAAAACAACACTGCTCTGCACTGTCATTTTATATTTTATTTACTCGTGCTAGGTGTGGTGTCGCACAAGTACAAAGTGCGCGCCACCTACTTTCGCCGCGCGCCGCCATGCACGCACGGCGCGGCGTTCTCACGACGACAGCCACGAGCGCCCTCTGCTGCAACCCCGCTCGTGGCCACCACGGAAAGACACCGGTCACTTCGGACTGAGATAGCAACTAGTTAGGACCTTCGTAATCAGATAGGCACCAGTGAAGACTTTGCTATTGTACAGGCACTAGGCAGGCCTCTAACAACTATGTATCAACATTCTGCAGTACTATGTAAAAGTTAAGTATTGTTACATTCTGTGCAATATATATCTCTTTCTAATTGACTCTAGTGTTTACAGTTTCTGGCTGCTCCCCTCCGTACCTGCACCAGCGTGCTGTCTATATTCCTGTGTCGGTCTCATCCACCCGGCCACCGACACCTACGACGAGGCTGGGACACAAAAGCGGCGACGAAGTCGGGACACAAAACTAGGGATAGGCGATCTTCTTTTAATTTGATTTAATATTATGCCAAGATCGCAAAACTTCGGTTTATTTATTTTGATGACAGTTTTCTGTACACAGGGGTATCAGCTTCTGGACGTTACAGTCTTTATCACTGTATATGTGACAGACCTGCACTAGTAGAAATGGTTTGGTGGTCATAAATGTGTTCAGCACTGTTGAGGGGCGTAGGTGGTTACAGTTGTATGGGTTCGTTGGGTAGAGACTACGGGAATGAAGGAGATTGAAAGTGTGCCGTGGGAAGACATAATTAAAAGTTACCTTTTGGGTCTTAGTAAAATATTACACCTCCAGAATTGCAGTCTAGAATCATAATTGAATATAAGGCCAATTTAAAAATAATAAGAGAGAAACAATTCTCATAAATAGATTTGCAAAAATGTTCAAATGTTTGTAGAGCTTATAGCACTTAACTACGGGGTCATCAGTCCCTAAACTTACAAACGACTTATGAACTAGCTTTACTAAAGACGGCACAAACATCTATACCCAAGGGGGGATTTGAACCCCCGACCGTAGCGGCCGTGCAGACCATGACTAGCACGCCGAAGACCGCTCGTCCATCGCGGCCGGCATAGATTTACAATATACCAGATGAGATGTTGTGTTGGGTAATGGCTGAGGCATGGGAGGAAGAGGAGACCGTATGAGGAGTGTGTGGAAGATAACGGCTGGGAACGCGGATGTGGAGCGAGACAGGAGGTGAAGGATTACAGCTGGCAGGATGGATGAGCTTCTCCCAAATGACGGGAAGGCGTTGTATACCAGATGCACGTCTGTGTCAACATCTAAATCTACACATTTACTCTTCAAATCACATTTAATTGCCTGGCAGAGGGATCATCGAACCGCTTTGATAATATTTCTCTACCGTACTAGTCTCTAGAGCGCGCAGGGAAAAGGAGCACCTAATTTTTTTCAGTTTTCGATCTGATTTCTCTTATTTTATTGGGATGATCATGTCTTTCTGTATAGGTGGGTCCTAACGAAATAATAGTAGCTTGTTATGCGGACATCTGTCCTTTGCAGATAACTGAGATAAACGCCATTTTTATTACGAAACGTGGAGTTAATGCGTGCTAGTTTGGTCATCACCAAACTAGCATGCATACATATTAACTCCACGTTTCGTAATAAAAATGGCGTTTATCTTAGATTTATGCGAACGACAGATGTCCGCCTTTGATAACAAGCTACTCATATGTTCGCATTCGGAGTTGGTGAAAAAAAATTCACAAATAGATCTTGCCGAATGAAGAACGATTTTCGTACTGTTTCGTCCTTGTCGGCCTATCTTTCGGGAGTGCTCAGGACGGGTGGGATGCCTAGACAGCTAAAACAGCTATACACATTAGTAATACAAGTTTTATTTACTAAAGTATACAAAATACTCAACTTTGGTTTATTTCTGTTCTCGCAGCGGCGTCTTCTTGCACGATGCTAGCTGCGATGAATCATAGTAACTGCCTAGTTCAGAGTCGAGTTCGGAGTGCCTTTCAAGACGCATGTCGGCCTAGATAAAGCTGCTTGTAGAGGGCGCGCTTCTCGGTTGCTCCCTCCAGGGGGCGCGGTGTCGGCGTGTGATTGGCTGCCGGTCATACGCTGCCTTCTTCACGATCGTTTTCGTGCGTCTGGCGTGTGGCGCTGACTTTACGCCGCAACACTTATAATGGTTTCCACCTCAAATCGTGCATCGTTTCCATGATACTCTCTCCCCCTGTATCACAATAATACAAATGAGCTGTCCTTCTATGAAGTTTTCCTGAAAAGTCCTCATATTGGAGCGAGGGGCGATTTTAAGACTTAGAAGAAGAAAAAACACTTCGTTGCCAAAATCATTATTCTCGTCATTTCTTCGGGATTACCTTTTTCAGTAAGCAATGTTACCATCATCATTTTTTTTTTATTTTTTCCCCTTTCTTTACAAATCCTAGCTTGTTTTTAGAGAATGTAAAAAATCCATATACACTCCTGGCCATTAAAATTGCTGCACCACGAAGATGACGTGCTACAGACGCGAAATTTAACCGACAGGAAGAAGATGCTGTGATATTCAATGATACTTGCTCAGAGCATTCACACAAGGTTGGCGCCGGTGGCGACAACTACAACGTGTTGATATGAGGAAAGTTTCTAACCGATGTCTCATACACAAACAGCAGTTGACCGGCGTTGCCTGGTGAAATGTTGTTGTGATGCCTCTTGTAAGAAGGAGCAATGCGTACCGTCACGTTTCCGACTTTGATAAAGGTCGGATTGAAACCTATCGCGATTGCGGTTTATCGTATCGTAACATTGCTACTCGCGTTGGTCACTATCCAATGACTGTTAGCAGAATATGGAATCGGTAGGTTCATGAGGGCAATACAGAACGCCGTGCTGGATCCCAATGGCCTCGTATCACTAGCAGTCCAGATGACAGGCATCTTATCCGCATGGCTGTAGCGCATCGTGCAGCCACGTCTCGATCCCTGAGTCAATAGATAGGGACGTTTGCAAGACGACAACCATCTGCACAAACAGTTAGACGACGTTTACAGCAGCATGGACTATCAGCTGCGGTTACCCTTGACGCTGCATCACAGACAGGAGCGTTTGCCATGGTGTACGCAACGACGAACCTGGGTGCACGAATGGCAGAACGTCATATTTTCGGATGAATCCAGGTTCTGTTTACAGCAATATGATGGTCGCATCCGTGTTTGGCCACATCGCGATGAACGCATATTGAAGGCGTGTATTCGTTGTCGCCATACTGGCCTATCACCCGGCTTGATGGTATGGGGTGCCACTGGTTACACGTCTCGGTCACCTCTTGTTCGCATCGACGGCACTTTGAACAGCGTTACGACCCGTGGATCTATCCTTCATAAGATCCCTGCGAAACCCTACATTTCAGCAGGATAATGGACGACCGCATGTTGCACGTCCTGGATACGGAAAATGTTCGACTGCTGCCCTGGCCAGCACATTCTCCAGATCTCTCACCAACTGAAAACGTCTGGTCAATGGTGGCCGAGCAAACGGCTCGTCACAATACGCCAGTCACTGCTCTTGGTGGACTGTGGTATCGTGTTGAAGCTGCATGGGAATCTGTACCTGTACATGCCATCCAAGCTCTGTTTGATTCAATGCCCAGGCTTATCAAGGCCGTTATTACGGACATAGGTGGTAGGTCTGGGTATTGATTTCTCAGGATGTGTGGATCAAATCTTCAAATCTTTGTTAAGCTTATGGGGCTTAACTACGGGGTCATCAGTCCCTAAACTTACAAACTACTTATGAACTAGCTAATACTAAGGACGGCACAAATATCCATGCCCGAGGGGGGATTCGAACCCCCAACCATAGTGGCCGTGTAGACCGTGACTGGAGCGCCTCAGTCCCCTCGGCCACCGAGGCCGGCGATGTGTGCACCCAAACTGCGTGAAAATGTAATCACATGTCAATTCTAGTATAATATATTTGTCCATCTGCATTTCATCTTGGTGTATCAATTTTAATGGTCAGTAGTATAGTATGCGATGTTGGTAATTTTTTTTTTTTTTTTTTTTTTTTTTTTTTTTTTACAGAATCGGTAATTCCGAATAAATGACAAAGAAACGGCTCTTGGATCCGATAATATGAAGCAATACTCGAAAATAAGATTGGCAAGTGTAGTACAGGCAGTTTCTTTGCCAGAAATTCTAAGTGGCGTCCGCCCCCCGTAGCTCAGAGAGTAGCGTCGCTGACTACCTCGCAGGGGTCCTGGGTTCTATTCTCGGTATGGGACCGAATGTTGTGCATTGTGTGTTGTCTTCATTATCGTTTTCATCGTCATCAACATGCAAGTCGCTGAAGTGGCGTCAAGTAAAAGACTTGCGCTAGGTGGCCGAACATTCCATGTCTCGGCCAAAAATGCTATGCGATCATTTCATTTCTAAGTGACAATAAAACACATTTTGTTAACCTTCCCGACGTTTCTGTTGATGTTTCACATTGATTTCACTATGGTATAGGTAACGACTTCTCTAACGTTGTACCGAATCCCCCATGGTGGCATAGGTAACATAGTATCTGGCGTTGTATTGGATCGCATGCAGCGGTTCTTTCACTTTGGCAAAATGATCGTAATCACAGGAACTCATGCCACAGGATATGACTCATTACTTTTCATCAAACCGTTGTGTATCAGAGGATTTCATTTACTCGGAGGGAAGATCTGTTAACTTGGGCTGGGACTATATAGTGTGTGTAGGTGGAGTGTTGGTAGGATGTAGGAAGGCGTGTCATCATACTAAGGTCGGTGATCACAGGAAGAAACATTAGGATTCAACTTACTGTCAACATCATGGTTATTGGAGCACAGAAAAGGGATGGTGAAGGAAATCGTCCAAGGATAGGATATAGCGGAGAACCTAAATCTGAATGGCCGGAGTCAGGTTTGATCCGCAGTCTTGCTCAATGCAAGACCAGTACCTTACCACTACTTCACCTCTCTCGTTATCAGAGTGGAGTCAATGGAGTACTGGACTCCCTTTTGCGAATGGCATGATGACGCAGATACTTCTTATAAAGTTGGCAAATAAGACCTTTTGTAAACATTTGTATGTAAATGTTACATTATTATTTGAATTCTGATAGAGGCATCTGAAGATGGCAGCTAGACTGCTGAAACTTGTATTGCAACAATAAAAAAATTACATCAAAGTGACTTTTGCATCGTTTTTACTATCAAAGAAGATCGCCCCATACAGATGTGCAAACTGTACAAAATAAAATGAACACCATGGAACTTATTCGCGACTGCAGTAGACGATTGACGTTCGACGTCTTGGACGTTACCTTTCGCTATCTTATACCTTTTGTTCTGCGACAGTCAACAGAATGTCCGGCAAAATGCGTGATTTCTCAGATTTACCAAGAGCCCAGCCCGATGGTGCGCAGTTCCTGACAGAAGTGTTTAACGTTTCACTTGCGATAATGGTCTTGATTATGAAAGCTTGCTCAAAACAAGGTGGGAAGGAAGGAAACTTGGGGTTTAACGTCCCGTCGACAGCCTGGTCATTAGAGACGGAGCTTACGCTCGGATTATTTGGTAAGGTCGGGGAAGGAATTCGGCCGCGCCCTTTGAAAGGAACCATCCCGGCATTTGCCTGGAGTGCTTTAGGAAAATCATCGAAAACCTAAATCTGATTAGTTGGAGGTAGATTTCAACCATCGTCCTCCTGAGTGGGACTGCGCCACTTCGCTCGGTTCAAAACAAAGTAAAACACCATTGGCGAAGAGCCATAGTGGGCGAAACCCCAAGTTAACTGACAGTGACCAACTAGCATTAACTACGATTGTTCCCAGATAGACTACCACGGAAAAAGCGATTGCAAAACTTGAGTTAAACTGTTCCAATAAAAAGAGTACGGCGATAGCTTAACATTCATGGAAAGACTGCAGTTGCTTGGCCTTAATAATGGTAGCCAACGCAAAATTGCGAAGGAAGTGATGCCACGATAATAAAATCTGAACACTTGTTGACTGGAAGTATGTGATATAGTCCGATGAATCCTCATTTACATTACTTCCTACAAACAACCGACATTATGTATCGACAATCGCGAAAGAGAGTTACGATAGGCATCCCTGCTTCTTACAATTAAACGCGGAGGAGGTTCCGTCGTGATTTGGGCATTTGTATCGTGGTATTCGACTATTATTAGCCTCACATCTGATAACTGTTAATTATCATCTCACCATCCTCAAGAACAAAATGCTTACTATGATTAACTATTACAAACACTGCCATATTCCAAAAAGATATCGTAATATAGATATCCAAGTTTGCTGCTAACAATATTTATTCAGTTGAGCAAATTGATTCCACTACAAGCTTGTTTCGGCTTTTGCCATTTTCAAGTGGACGTTTAAGTTAGAGTTAGTGTCTTTTTGTGACAAGATGGTAAGGTCACGTTTTATCTCATTACATTTTATATTTGTTGTTGTTATAGTCTTCAGTCCGGAGACTGGTTTGATGCAGCTCTCCACCCTACTCTATCCTGAGCAAGCCTTTTCATTTCCTCATAAGAACGGCAATCCACATCCTCTTGAATCTGCTTACTATACGCGTCTCTTGGTCTCCCTCTGCGATTTTTCCCCCACACACTTCCCTCCAATGCTAAATTTACGATTCCCCAATGTCTAAGAATGTGTCCTATCAAGCGACCCCTTCTTTTAGCCAGGGTATGCCAAAAATTCCTTTCCTCACCAATTCTGTTCAGTGCCTCTTCATTGGTTATGCGGATCTACCCACCTAATCTTCAGCATTCTTCTGTAACACCACATTTCAAAAGCCTCTATTCTCTTCCTGTCCGCACTGCTTATCGTCCATGTTTCACTCCCGTACAAGGCAACACTCCACACAAATGTCTTCAGAAAAGACTTCCTTACACTTAAATTAATGTTCGATGTTAGCAGATTTCTCTTTTTCAAAAATGCTTTTCTTCCCATTGCCATTCTGCATTTTATATACACTGTACTGCGACCATCACATGTTATTTTACTACCCAAGTAACAAAACAAATCTACCACCTTCATTGTTTCGTTACCTAATATAATTCCTTCAGCATCACCCGATTTTCTAAGACCGCATTCCATTATTTTTGTTTTGCTCTTGGTAATGTTCATTTTATATGCTCTCCTCAACACTCTGTCCATTCCATTCAACTGCTCTTCCAGGTCCTTTGCTGTATCTGATAGAATTACAATGTCATCAGCAAAACGCAATGTTTTTATTTCTTCCCCCTGTACTTTAATCCCTATTCCAAATTTCTCCTTGCTTTCCTTCACCGCCTGCTCGATGTACAAATTGAATAACATCGGCGAAAGGCTACAACCCTGTCTTACTCCCTTCCCAACTGATGCTTCCCTTTCATGCCCTTCGAGTCTAATAACTGCGGTCTGGCTTTTGTACAAGTTATAAATAACTCTCATTTCCCTATATTTTACCCCTGCTGACTTCAGAATTTGAAAGAGTGTATTCCAGTCAACACTGTCAAATGCTTTCTCCAAATCTACAAAAGCTAAAAATGTAGGTTCGCTTTCCCTTAATGTCTTCTAAGATAAGACGAAAAGTGAGTATTGCCTTCCGGGTTCCTATGTTCCTCCTGAATCCAAACTGATCTTCCCCGAGGTCAGCTTCTACCAGCTTTTCCATTCTCCTGTAGATAATTCGTGTTAAAATTTTGCAACCATGACTTATCAAACTGATGGTTCTGTAATTTCCACACCTGTCTGCGCCTGATTTCTTTGGAATGGGGATTATTACATTTTTCTTAAAGTGTGAGGGTATTTTGCCTGTCTCATAAATCCTACACACCAGTTCAAATAGTCTTGTCATGGCTGGCTCTCCCAGAGACTTTAGTAGCTCTGAGGGTATGTCATCTACTCCTGGGGCCTTGTTCCGACCTAGGTCTTTCAAGGCTCTGTCAAATTCATCTCTCAGTATAGCATCTCCTATTTCATCTTGATCTACTTCCTCTTCCCTTGTTACAACATCGTCTCTAAGTTCATTTCCTTTGTAGAGCTGTTCTATGTATTCTTTCCACCTTTCAGGTTTCCCTTCTTTGCTGAGAACTGGTTTCCCATCTGAGTTCTTGATATTCGAAGAGTTGCTTTTCTTGTCCCCAAATGTCTCTTTTATTTTCCTGTAGGCGGTATCTACTTTTCCCCTTCTTATACATTCTTCTACAGATTTGCATTTGGCTTCTAGCCACTCCTGCTTAGCCATTTTGCACTTCCTGTCAATCTCATTTTTTAATCGTCTGTTCTCCATTTTGCCTGTTTCATTTACTGCATTTTTATATTTTCTCCTTTCATCAATTAAATCTAGTATTTCCTGTGATATCCAAGGATTTTTTGTAGGTCTTGCCTTTCTACCTATTTTGTCCTCTGCTGCCTTCACTATTTCATCTCTCAATGCTACCCATTCCTCTTCTACTGTTCTATTTCCCCCTGTTTCTGTCAATTGTTGCCTAAATCTCCCTCTGAAATTCTCCACAACTTCACTTTCCTTCAATTTATCTAAGTCCCATCTTCTTATTTTCCTACCTTTGTGCATTTTTTTCAGTTTCAGCCTACAGTTCATGACTAACAAGTTATGGTCAGAGTCTATATCTGCTCCTGGGTACGTCTTGCAGTTTATAACCTGGTTCCGGAATCTATGTCTTACTATTATAAAATCTATCTGATACCTTCCGGTGTCTCCTGGTCTCTTCCATGTATACAACCTTCTTTTGTGATTCTTAAACCACGTGTTTGTTACGATTAAATCATGTTCCGTGCAAAATTCTACCAGGCGACTTCCTCTTTCATTCCTCCTGCCCAGTCCATATTCACCTACTATTTTTCCTTCTCTTCCTTTTCCTACTACCGAATTCCAGTCTCCCATCACAATTAAGTTTTCCTCTCCCTTAACTGTCTGAATAATTTCCTTTAGCTCCTCATATATTTCTTCGATCTCCTCATCATCGGCAGAGCTAGTTGGTATATAAACCTGTACTACTGTTGTTGGTGTTGGCTTCGTATCTATCTTGACAATGATAATGCGATCACTGTGCTGCTCATAGTAGTTTACCCGCATTCCTATTTTCTTAATCATTATCAGTCCTACTCCTGTGATACCCCCAACTGATTTTGTATTTATAATCCTGTACTCACCTGACCAGAAATCCTGTTCATCCTGCCACCGAACTTCACTAATCCCCACTATATCTAACTTCAATCTATCCATTTCCTTTTTTAAATTTTCTAATTTTCCTACCCGATTAAGGGATCTAACATTCCACGCTCCGATCCGTAATGCCAGTATTGTCTTTCCTGATGATAACATCCTCCTGAGTAGTTCCCGCCCGGAGATCCGAATGGGGGACTATTTTACCTCCGGAATATTTTACCCGAGAGGATGGCATCATCATATGTTCATACAGTAGAGCTGCATGTCCTCGGGAAAAGTAACGGCTGTAGTTTCCCCTTGCTTTCAGCCGTTCGCAGTAGCTGTGTGGCTTTGCCACATTAGCTGATGTTACAAGGCCAGCTCAGTCAGTCATCTAGACTGTTGCCCCTATAACTACTGAAAAGGCTGCTGCCCCTCTTCAGGAACCACACGTTTGTCTGGCCTCTCCACAGATACCCCTCCACGGTGGTTGCACCTATGGTACGGCTATCTGCATCGTTGAGGCACGCAAGCCACCCCACCTCGGCAATGTCTGCGGTTCATGGGGGTGGATTTTATATTTATATTGTCAAATATGAAAAGTAATGACCTTAGCATGTTGTCACAAAAAGACACTAGCTCTAATGTGCTTTATGGACGTCAGTCCAACTTAAACGTCCACTTGAAAATGGGAAAAAGCCGAAACAAGCTTGTAGTGGAATCAATTTGCACAAGCTAAAGAAATATTGTTAGCAGCAAACTTCGATATCTATATTACGAAAATGCCATATTTTGACCTTGTATATGCTGTGGGCCCAGTAGAGAAGAAACTACTGATCCAAAAAGATAATGTGTCCACACAAGTCCAGGCACGGCATGCTTTGAACAGCAACATTAAATTATCAAACATCTCCCCTGGACAGGAAAAGCGGAGAGTTTAGAGCGGAGGGATGGATAGCGACAGTGAAAGAGAGAGAGAGAGAGAGAGAGAGAGAGAGAGAGAGAGAGAGAGAGAGAGGACTAAATTTGCTGATGCAACTTATTTGAAGTAATTGGCGTATATTTTCATACAAGAATGGATAGTAGTCTATTGGAAAGTTCAACTGTCTGTTCCTCGAAAAATTGCGGCTGTTCCCAAAAACAATGTTAGGGCAACTTCGTACTGACAAAATTTTGAAGATGTAATTCCCAACCCCTGTCGACTACGACAGCTACCCGACTATAGTTGCATAAAACATAAGAACCAGAATGAAAAGTTTTGTGTCCCAACTTCGTCGCCGCTTTTGTGTCCCAGCCTCGTCGTCGGTGTCGGTGGCCGAGTGGAATGAGACCGACACAGGAATATAGACAGCACGCTGGTGCAGGTACGGAGGGGAGCAGCCAGAAACTATAAACACTAGAGTCAATTAGAAAGAGATATATATTGCACAGAATGTAACAATACTTAACTTTTACATAGTACTGCAGAATGTTGATACATAGTTGTTAAAGGCCTGCCTAGTGCCTGTACGATAGCAAAGTCTTCAATGGTGCCTATCTGATTACGAAGGTCCTAACTGGTTGCTATCTCCGTCCGAAGTGCCGATGTCCTTCAGTGGTGGCCACGAGCGGGGATGCAGCAGAGGGCGCTCGTGGCTGTCCTGAGAACGCCGCGCCGTGTGTGCATGGCGGCGCGCGGCGAAAGTAGGTGGCGCGCACTTTGTACTTGTGCGACACCACACCCCTCCCCCCCCAAACCGCCGCGGCGTCGTGGCGTAGGGCTGAGGGCCACGGCGACGGCACTGGTTGGAGGGCCTGGGCGGAGGCGTTACTAGTGGGACGGGCGTCGTAGCTGAGGCTGGGATCGAGACGCCGTCCGCGCCCCGGCATCTGCCTTGAGATCCTCCAGGGAACCCGCCGAAACCTGGGGAAGGGCGCCCGCCCCCGCCCAGAGGGAGCAGGTCATCTTCTTCTGAGGTGCGTGGCCCAGGCGGCGGCGGCACGCACGGTCCCGGAGTCCCTCTCGGTGACGCTGTCATCTGCGGCGGCGACAGCGGCGGCGTCGCGTCCATCTCCATCGGGACGATCTCGTAGTCCGGGGACGAACGATGTGGTTGTGCTCCCTGGCGGTGAACTGGGTCTGGAATCAAGAAACCGGAGACAGGATCGCGCGGCCTATGCAGACGCAATTGGTTTGCGTGGCGCCGCAGCTCCGACCCTGTGGAAGAACGTACCACATACATATTGCGACCGAGCACGCGCTGAATGGTGCCCGGCATCCATATCTTCTTGTTGCCAGCAAACACCCTGTACAGCACCGGCGTAGAAACCTGAAAACGCGTAGCGCCATACGAACCGACTCGGTGCGTGGGAGGCTGCAGCAGGTGAAGGAGAGTGCGGTGACGGCGGCCGTGTAGCAGCTCGGCAGGAGACGGGCCGTCACGTGGCATGCACCGATACGTAGACAGGAAAATTTGAAGAGCTTGCTGCCTGGAGTGCTGACCTTTCATCTTCTTCATGTGAGACTTGAATGTTCGAACGAAACGTTCTGCTTCACCATTGGATTGAGGGTGAAAAGGTGCGGTGGTGATATGCTGAATGCCATTCACGCGACAAAACTGTTGAAATTCCGCACTAACAAACTGAGGTCCATTGTCACTGACGATAGTTTCAGGCAAGCCTTCGATGCAAAACACTGATGTTAAGGCACTGATTGTACTAGAAGCTGTCGTTGAGTTCATGGCAATCACAAAAGGAAACTTGCTGAAAGCGTCTACAACGATTAACCAGCGCGTATTCCAGAAAGGTCCGGCAAAGTCAATATGTAAACGTTGCCATGGTCCCTTGGAGCGTGGCCAATCTGAGAAACGCTGTGGAGGAGCCGCCTGATGCTCCGCACAAACTGTACACTCTGATGTCATGCTCTCTATCTGAGCGTCCATACCAACCCAGGTACAATGACGTCTGGCCAGTTTCTTTGTCCTAACAATGCCCCAATGTCCTTGATGCAGGAGGCGTAACACTTCTCGTTGCAGGGAACGAGGAACAATCACTCTTGCTTGGTCGTTGTCGGTATGCAACAACAGTACACCCTGACTTAAAGATAATGCATGACGTTGTGCAAAATAACGTCGAACCAGAGGCCGATCAATGTCTTTGGCTCTGGCAGGCCACCCTGAGCGAAAAAACGTGCTACCACACTTAGGTCTGCATCCGCAGCTGTTTCCTGTGCAACCCGACGGGAGTTCAAAGGAAAGTCTGCGACAGCGGAAGCATCTCTGGAGTCTATCTGACAACATGCCATTTCTGAAGAATCAAATGATACATCCTGGCCAACCGGAAGTCGGGAAAGTGTGTCCGCGTTGGCGTGTTTAGTGGTAGGTCGGTACAAAATCTCATACTGATAAATTGACAATATCAAGGACCATCTCTGAAGCTTTTGTGCCGTACGTGGCGGAATCGGCTTTGTGGGTGAGAACAACGACGTGAGAGGCTTGTGGTCTGTCAACAAATAGAATTTTCTGCCATAGAGATAAGGATGAAACTTTGTGACGCCGTAAATGATTGCTAAGGCCTCCTTTTCTATCTGACTGTAATTCTGTTGCGTCGGCGTCAGTAGCTTGGATGCAAAGGCAATAGAACGATCGTGACATCCAATACGATGCGACAGAACGGCACCCAGACCGTACGACGAGGCGTCAACTGCTAACACTACAGGCTTCTGTGGGTCAAAGGGAATCAAACATGCATCACTGAGTAGTGCAGACTTTAGTTTGTCAAAGGCAACCTGACAATCTTTAGACCATACAAAAGGAACATTCTTCCTACGTAAGTGATGCAGTGGAGCTGCAATCTGAGAGGCATTGGGAATAAATCTGAAATAATAGTTAAGCTTTCCCATCACTGCTTGCAATTCATGCACATTCTTAGGAGGAGGCAAGTCTTTGATTGCTCGAAGATGTGACTGTAAGTGATGAATTCCTTGGGCATTAATCACATGGCCTAGGTACTCTATTTCAGTTTGAAAAAACGAACACTTTGCTTTATTACAACGTAGACCTGCTGCAGTCAACACTTTGGAAAGGCACTCCAGGTTTGCTAAATGTTCTTCAACTGTACGTCCGGATACCACAATATCATCTAAATAGTTCGAACAACACGGTACAGAAACTGTCAGCTGTTCCAAAAAACGCTGAAAAATAGCGGGAGCGGAAGAACTGCCAAAGGGTAGGCGTTGAAATTGAAAAAGGCCCATGTGAGTATTAATGACGAAAAACTTTTTTGACTCGTCATCAAGTGGAATCTGTAAGTATGCCTCTGCTAAATCAATCTTGGAAAAGAAGCGAGACTGTCCTAATTTGTCCATCAGTTTCTCAGGTCTGGGCAGGGGATAAGTGTCGACAATTGTTTGACTGTTCACTGTAGATTTGAAATCCGCACAGAGACGAAGTATTCCTGTCGGCTTGGGTATAATTACTATAGGCGAGGCCCACTGACTCGCAGAAACAGGAGAAATCACCCCACTATCTTGCCAACGTTTAAGTTCTTCGGCAACTGTATCACGCAATGCGATAGGCACTGGTCTAGCTTTACGAAATTTTGGAACTGCAGAGTCTTTTAAAGTTACATGTGCCACGAAGTCTGTTGCACAACCTAGTTCCGGCGAAAACAAGTCACTATATTTGTCACACAATGCATTGATTTTATCCTGAGGCACTATTGACGAAATTTGAAGCACATCTCTTTGAATCGATAAACCAAACAAGTCAAAAGCATCTAGTCCAAAAATGTTCTGTGTAGATTTGGCCTGAAGAACTACAAAAGCAACTGTTTTTGTAACACCTTGAAAAGAGGCGGGCAGGCTACACGATCCTAGCACGGGAATATTTTGACCTGTGTACGCTGTTAACACTTGTTGACACGGCGACAATTTTGGCGAACCCAGAAGTTCATATGTGTCTTTATTTATTAATGTAACAGCGGAACCAGTATCAAGCTGAAATTGCACAGTCTCATTTTCTATAGAGAGAGTAACAAACAGCTTGTGCTTCTGGCGCACGACCGGTGCGCGAATGTGGGCAACGTCTAATACATATTGTTTTCTGCGCTTGCGCGGGCCGCGTAGTGAAGGAAGCGGCGCAGACTCGGCACGCAGCGGATTAACAACACTGTCACTAGAAGGCACTACCGTCGGATCGGCGTCCGCGCAAGCATGCGAAGCTACTCCAGATGTACTAACTACTGCACTACACTTTTGAGTAGCTACTTGATGTCTACTGTCACTAGCTACACAGTACTGGGCACTTTTACAATAAGAAGTTGCAGAAGGCACTAGGTTCACTACAGGAATGCACTGTTCATAGTCATTTTGCTTGTCCCGAACCCGTTTCCGTTGCACAGAATTACGCGCTCGACGACGCTTGCTACGGGGCTCACTATATAGTTTTGCTTTAGGCACAGAACTTTCTTGAAATTGAGAACCAACTAAAGCACTGTTCAATTCCACAGCGTCTATAACATTTATTGCATGAACTGTTCTTGCACTCCGTGAAGTACTGTTTTTAACGGCACCGTTCTTTGAATTTTTAATTTGCATACACACAGACTGCACATGTCCCGATTTGCCACATTGATAACAGGTTGCGTTGCGACTAGGGCAATGAGCACGCTTGTGGCGAGACACACACTGGGGGCAAGATTTACGTACATTTTTCTGAAATGAGCGTTGGCGTCCGTTATTCAAATCACTGTTTCTAACACGACGGGGCGACCTGTGTGTCGTACTTTTACACTGGCTACTGTTCACTGTCTGTTCAGCACGGCCGGTAGAATTTAAAGAATCACTAGTGCTATACTGAGAACTACGGCTAGGAAAGCGTCCGTTACGGCGCACTGAATTTACACTGTGGCTTTGCATTTCTACATCTGCTAAGTCAAAAGTATCATGCGCTTCTATAAGCTGCAGTACACTGTCTAATGAAGGGTCTGACTGTTTTAAAATTGCTGCCCTAATTCTGGGGTCCTGAATGTTCTGCGTAATCGCATCCCTCAACATAACGTCACTATAAGAAAGTCCACAAGAACAAGTAAATTTACATTGGCGGGTTAAGCCCTTCAGTTCCGTAATCCACTCTTGGTGTGACTGCTGCGGTAATTTTTTAAGTCTGAAAAATCGGTACCGCGCAGCGGCTACGAGAACTTTCCACTCGTAATGAGCATTCAGTGCATCTACAATTTGTTCAAAGTCTACATCACGAGGAGAGGCGTGAGGAAAAAGTTTTTGCAATAATACGAAGGTCCGGGGGCCCACAATCGATAAGAAAAGGTTCTTCACTCTCTGACCTGTAATTTGATGAGCCGCGACGAGTTCTTAAAACTGTGCGAAGTAGTCGCTCCATTCTTCCTCACGTTCGTTGTACTGGCGAAACGTCGGAAGCGGTGCGGCGGCAGGTGTGGGCTGCTGATGCGACGGCTGTTGTTGAGTTGTCAACTGCGCCACCGCCTGGAGAAGTTGTGTTATTTGCACCGTCTGTAACTGAATAATTTCCATTAAGTTTGGGTTCGGGGTAGTGGCCATGCTGACCGATTAGGCGCCGCACATACAAGTAAATTATAACAAAACACAAATGCAATATGAAAGAGGACACTCTGCAACAAAAAAGTCCACAAAACACGCAACTGAATATGTTCCCCCAAAATTCTTATAATAAGGGTGGGTGGGCGGGAGCAATTTCTACGTGCTCGACTGCTGCTGTCTGGCTGCTGCAAGCGGGCTGATCCAAGGTTCTATCACTCCTCGTCGCCACTTTTGTGTCCCAACTTCGTCGCCGCTTTTGTGTCCCAGCCTCGTCGTCGGTGTCGGTGGTCGAGTGGAATGAGACCGACACAGGAATATAGACAGCACGCTGGTGCAGGTACGGAGGGGAGCAGCCAGAAACTATAAACACTAGAGTAAATTAGAAAGAGATATATATTGCACAGAATGTAACAATACTTAACTTTTACATAGTACTGCAGAATGTTGATACATAGTTGTTAGAGGCCTGCCTAGTGCCTGTACGATAGCAAAGTCTTCAATGGTGCCTATCTGATTACGAAGGTCCTAACTGGTTGCTATCTCCGTCCGAAGTGCCGATGTCCTTCAGTGGTGGCTACGAGCGGGGTTGCAGCAGAGGGCGCTCATGGCTGTCCTGAGAACGCCGCGCCGTGTGTGCATGGCGGCGCGCGGCGAAAGTAGGTGGCGCGCACTTTGTACTTGTGCGACACCACAAAAAGTGTTTCACAGAAGAAAGAAAGGCGCTTATGTCCTGGCCAGAGTCGTGGTTTGTGTCCCGGCCTGCCACACAGTTTTAATTCCTAAGAAAGATATCAGCGCACACTCAGCTATAGAGTGATATCATTCTGGAAACATTCCGTGGGCCGTGTCAAAGCCTTGTCACCACAATATCCATTTACGAGTGCTAATACTACAACGTTAGCAGGAGAACTTCTCTGAAGTTTTGCAGGTAAGAAACGAGGTACTGGAGGGTGTTAAGCTGTGGGAACGGTAGCTCAGGTAGCTCAGTCGGTAGAGAGCTTGCTGTCGAAAAGCAAAGGCGTTTGGTTTGGCACACAGTTCTGTGAAGAATTGAGACACTTTTCGTATTGTGGGATCAACTTCTCTTATCCTTGTGCCGTAGAAGTATTCCGTTTATGAATGCAACTAACGTGTGTTAGTCGTTGTCAAAACGGTAAACGGAAGACAGGAATTTCTTGGGCTGCTGGGAAAAATAAAAATCGCTGTGAGGAAGGTCAGGACTATATGCTGGGTGATCGAACAGCTCACAGTCGAACTTCTGAAGGACAGGTGCTGAGCCGTATGGGGCGGGCATTGTCATGGAGCAGCACATCACCTGTAGTAAGCATTTCACGCCTCTTGTTGTGAATGGCAGGTCGCAGTTTTCGCATTGTTTCACAGTAACACCTGAAGACGAGTGTCACGCTCTGGTTCCGTTCACAGGCAGCAGACGTCAACAATAGGGGAATAGAAAAGTTGATCCAACGATAGGACAAGTGTCTCGATACGTTTGATTATGTCGGAAAGCAGCTCAAACATTGTTCTACCTGTTGCCATTACTGTTTATCGTGCACCTACGTTGTCATTTACTATCGCACTATATTTATTTATTTAATGCTCAGACACTTCATACAGAGTCTTGCGAGCCATGGATAAAGGCCAACAGGTAGATTGTGTCTTTCTCGATTCCAAAAAGGCATTTGATGCGGTGCCGCACTGCAGATTGCTAACGAAGATACGAGCATATGCAATAGGTTCATAGATTTGTGACTGGCTGGAAGACTTCCTAACTAATAGAACGCACTTGTGTAGCGTTGCTTTGGTCACGGCGTGGCCAGTTCTGACCGGTTAGGTAGGCTTGCACCTGGAAGTTGGATGGTCCGGTCTATATTGTCTAAATTCTTGTGGCTATGGAAGGACACCCACTGGTTTCTCCATTCGTCAGTTAGATTGTGGCAGTCTGGAGTGAGTTGGCCAGTGCTTACCCATAATGGTTCTTTAGATTTTAGTAGCGTATGTGGTGCGTAGTTCAATGTTTGCTTATTTTTCATGTATCGCGAATCTTTAATTCAGCGCAAGGTTCCTAGTGATTGGAAAAAAGCTCAGAAGACTCCCGTTTATAAGAAAGACACGAGAACTGACCTACATAATCACAGGCCAATATCCTTGACAACAGTTTCCTGTACAATTTTGGAAGATATTCTCAGTTCGAATATAGTAGACTTCCTTGAGACGGAAAAGCTTCTTTCTACAAATAAGCACGAGTTTAGAAAACATCGATCATATGAAACTCAACATGCCCTTGCGAGCCATGGATGAAGGGCAACAGGCGGATTTTTTCCTAGACTTCAAAAAGGCGTTCGACGCGGTGCCACACTGCAGACTGCTATAGAAGATACGAGTTGTGGTATAGGTTCACAGATTAGTGACTGGCTGGAAGACTTCCTAATTAATAGAACGCAGTACGATGTTCTCGACGGCGAGTGTTCATCAGAGACGAGTGTATCGTCAGGCGTGCCCCAGGGGAGTGTGATAGGACCGCTATTATCTTCTATCTATATAAATGATCTGATGAACTCAGTAACTTGTAATTTCCGGCTGTTTGCTGATGATGCTGCGGTGATGGCAGGTGTCGTCTTTAATGTACTGTAATAGCATACTACATGACAGACAAAATTTCTAGTTGGTGTGACCAATGCGTGTCACGGAAATGCTCCGGGGACTCAAATGGGGATCGCTGGAGGAAATACGGCGTTCTTTTCTAGAAATTCTTTTGAGGAAATTTAGGGTCGGAGTGTAGATCGATGTTCCTGCCGCCTACTTACATCACAAAGACCACAAAGACAAGAGAAATTAGGGCTCGTACGTAGGCATATAGACTTTTTTTCCTCGTTATATTTGCGAATGGAATAGGAAAGGAAATGCCTACTAGTGGTACAGTGTACCCTCTGCCAGCACTTTACGGTGGATTACAGAGTATGTATGTAGATGCAGTCTCCTCACTTAGGAATACAACAGACCGTCGAAAGTTGCATCACAACATTGCCGTCTTTCGCGGGTTTTTAGATGCTCCCAGTTCATAATGGTGTTTTCTCCTTCACATATAACACACTTCGGTGAGGGGAAGATTCCAATTCTGTGCAGGTGTTCCGCAAGGCAGTCATGGTCAGTAATTTTTTCCGAAATTCTGCCACTGTTCCCTTCGTAGGTGTTTAGGAAGTCCGTTCTTATCCACTAACAGCGTAAGCAATATTTTTACTTTCCCTTGTACCTTCAAGTGCCATAAAACTACTTCTTGAATTTATTGTTGATGATTCCGTTAATTGAGATGTAAGATAGTATTGTTCCTCTTTTAGCTGCCGTTTCATTCACATCTATTATATGTGATACTATCCATTGAAAAGCTATTTCAAGAATTTGAAGGTGTTTGGAAGGGTGCTATCACTTATGTCCTAGAAATTGAATCAAAAAACATAACACCCTTTTTGTGATGTTTAGAGTTCAGTAAAACTTGCTTTCGTGCCAGGTTTACTGCCCCCAACTCTTCATCACAATGTGAATGGTACTGCCCGACAGACTGGTAAAAACAAAATATTTCACTCTACACTCCAGCACCAGCGAAACCATTGATCTCAGTCAGGGATCCATCTGTATATATATGTGTAGCTATTCTGTTTGTTTATACTTATTTATCGTTTATAAATCGTTATTTTTAAGGAATTCTGTATTCACTTCTTTTTTAAAAACACATTCGTTGAGTTGAAGCCCAATTTGACTAAGAATAATTTAAGGGGGTGGGGTGAACTATTCTTTACTCACTGGTGGACAGTAGTCCTTTCTTAATGTATCATTACATTGGATACACCCTCTTTGTTTTTTCAGCCGGCTAGGATGACGTGGAAATTGTTCCAATGTGTCTCATTGGGTAATCTGATTAATTTTTCGTATTGGAGTAGTGTCAGTGTCATAATTTCCTATGCTAGAGGTGGAATGCCAGTAGCTGCTTGAAGAGCTCAAATTCGTGTTGTTTTCGCTGTTCCTCTAATAAGGCGCAAAGTCCGATTTTGGAGAACCTCTAATTCAAATATATTCGTTGACAGTAATGCTTCACATCCGTACAACATACTGCGTTTTATGTACATTTTATAGGTAGTTCAGTACTTCCAAGGAATTATCCCAGGTTTTGGAGGTAATAAGGATGTCTAGCTTTTTCTTCAGCTTATTAGTAATAATCTGTATATGGTTTATCCAACTCATTTTATGATCCAAGAAGATGCCACGATACTTCGAATCGTTACATTGAATTACCTGTTATTTCATAGCGCAAATTTGTACGGGGAATTGAATGAGTCAATGAGTAAACTTGGAAGAATGTCTTTTCGGGTTAATAGTCAACAAATTTTCTTTCAACCAGTTTGCTAGTATAGTCAGGGTTTTATTCATATTCACCGAAAGTTGGCCCATTTTTCTCTTTGGCAGTGAGATCTAGGTAAATAAATCATCAATATAAAGGTCGGTTCCAATGCCCTCCATTTTTGTATCTATCCTGGTAGATCATTAATCATTATATGAAATAATGTTGTTAACTGATTCTTCCTTCGCTTCTTGGTAGAACAAATTCATTATGAAAATTAAAAAAACATAATTTTGTGTTTGTTCTACGGGTTTGTTTATTTTGTGAATCGATTTTCGGCTTATTAGGCCATCATCAGACATTTACTATAGTTCAGTCAAAGAACTTGTGTTGTCAGTAAACCAGAAGAGATGTTACACACAGAAAAGTAAATTCTTTGATGGAGCAGTTGCAGTGTAAATAAATATTTGAATGAAATCTGTAAATTAATAGTACTGAAAAAAGTTGACATATATACCATACGTAGAGAACAGTGCAAACATAAAATCTTGCAACATCGCTACAGTGAATAAAAATAAAATTAAACAAGAATCTAATATTTTAAGGATTGTTCAAAACACAAGGTGACACAAATATTAGAAACCTGACACACTATTATAACTAAATAAACAAATAGACAAAATATAGGGGTTGGATAGGAGGGTATAGATGGGGTGCATTGGAGAATTGAGAAGCTTAACAAGTCGGAGGTATACACTCGAACTTAAAAACGGTTAAAATAAACATATTCAATTATAGTGTGCACAATTAAATAAAGAATTACTGTAAGGGCAGAGTACAGAATAATTTGGAATATTAGTACTAACAAAGAAAGATACAAAGGTGTTGTGATACAGTGGAAAGCTAGACTGATATGAACAGTGGCTGTACAAAATTTAAATTAGATTTACAACTTCATATCTGTAAAATAAATGTTAGCCAAAAGAACTGGGAACTATATGCTGACTCCAAAATACAGTAAGGTAAATATGAAGATACAAGAAGTGGAGGAATAAAATAGAACAGGCCTGGATATTCTGTCGATTAGGGTGGGTTCAGAAGTGGCGATGCACTGAGAACTGTTTAATCATTTAATACTAAGCCTTGACTGTGATCCAGATGTTTCTTTATTTCTAAGGCCTCGAGTTGATTTAGATTCTGGCCTTTGATGGCTAAGTGAAGTACTTTGGAGTGTGGCTGATATCTGTGGCCCTCACTCAGAACATGTTCAGCAAAAGTGGAGTCATGATTTTGCAACCTCCAACGGCGTTCATGCTCTCTTAGCCTAGGAAGGGACATATCAGCTAGTAATGTTGGGCTGACAACAGATCCTTGGGGGTAATCCAGTTTTTCAATTGTTTATAAGCTGACATCTCATTTTAGACCCTACTAGCACAGTATCGCTGGCGGATACATAATCGCACTTTACAGATGTGACTCGATATAACCTTTTGATGCTATTTGTAGGCACAAACTTTCAGAGCTCCCTAGCACCGTACTTACGATCGGCAAATGTCGCACCCGTGGCCATGTATGGCAGCCACATTCTGCGCGTGGTATTAGCTGTTTCACCACGTGTAGGACGGACAGTTAGTGGCGGATGAGGGGGTACTCTTTCCTTGAAGGCCGTCTAGTGTGTGTGTATGTGTGTGTGTGTGTGTGTGTGTGTGTGTGTGTGCAGTGCTTGAGCTAATGCAATAAACATGCGAGATACATAGCACCAGAAGGAAATGCAAAGCCGCGGATGACGAGCAGGATTTCTGAGGCTGGTAATGGGCGACGCCTGGGCTCTAGCAGCCAGTCGGCTAGCCAGCTACGCCCACCGAAGGCAGAATGTCTCCGCCAGTCACGGGGTCGGCGACCCCGGCAGCCGTCCTGCGTGCATCTTTCTGCACGCCGAGGGAGTGCCTGCACACGCTTCCAGGTAGCAGGGCCGCCTACACCGCGAGGAAACAGGGCCGGTACCACTGGCCATTGTCAACAAAAAAACCTATATGACATTGTAGTAAGGAGTGTGTGACTGATTAATTATTTATTATATTCCACATATATAGTGGTTAAGCCATGTCACACAAATTGAATTTTAATTTACAAAACGTAACTAGTTTAAATGAAAACGGTCATCATTATCAAACGCAAGCAAAAATTGCATTAAACACAAACTGAGAAAATAATTAAATTATGAAAAGGTGTAGTAAATGTAGCCAGGCCATCTAGGAGTGTGACAGTGACTCCCAACTGTCTGCCATAGTCACACATGGTATCGCACCATTTCCAGCTATATATAATTCCATACCATGCCATGCCATGCCATGCCATGCCATGCCATACCATACCATTCCATGCCATGCCAAATACAGCTGTTGTGGCATGGTATGGAATTATATATAGGTGGAAATGGTGCGATACCATGTGT
Organism: Locusta migratoria; assembly: GCA_026315105.1. Lineage (NCBI taxonomy): Eukaryota > Metazoa > Arthropoda > Insecta > Orthoptera > Acrididae > Locusta > Locusta migratoria. The sequence continues at coordinate 238,742,973 of CM048744.1, forward strand.
GACTATGTCAGACAGTTGGGAGTCACTGTCACACTCCTAGATGACCTGGCTACATTTACTACACCTTTTCATAATTTGTTTTCTCAGTTTGTGTTTAAAGCAATTTTTGCTTACGTTTGATAATGATGACAGAGTTCATTGAAACTAGTTACGTTTTGTAAATTAAAATTCAATTTGTGTGACATGGCTTAACCACTATATATGTGGAATACAATAAATAAAGAAAAACCTATGCCCTTTCCTCAGCCGTTTCTGGCTAAAACAATGAAAACTACGAATGGAAACTGTGCAGGTGAGAGTAAATTAAAATATTTCGATGCTTCAGTTTCTTCCGGCGTATTAGTTCCTCGAACAGTCCACGGGTGTACTGCCGGTACATAGTATCCAACGGACGCAATATTTTGGCGATGAGCAACAGTCTGGATGATTGACTGAGCTGGCCTCGTAACATCAGCTAATGTGGCTTTGCCACACAGTACTGCGAACGGCTGAAAGCAAGGGGAAACTACAGCCGTTACTTTTCCTGAGGACACGCAGCTCTACTGTATGAACATATGATGATGGCATCCTCTCGTGTAAAATATTCCGGAGGTAAAATAGTCCCCCATTCGGATCTCCGGGCGGGGACTACTCAGGAGGATGTGATCATCAGGAAAGACAACACTGGCATTCTACGGATCGGAGCGTGGAATGTTAGATCCCTTAATCGGGTAGGGAAGCTAGAAAATTTAAAAAGGGAAATGGATAGGTTGAAGTTAGATATAGTAGGGATTAGTGAAGTTCGGTGGAGAGAGGAACAGGATTTCTGGTCAGGCGAGTACAGTATTATAAGTACAAAATCAGTTGGGGGTATTACAGGAGTAGGTCTGATAATGAATAAGAAAATAGGAATGGGGGTAAACTACTATGAGCAACACAGTGATCGCATTATCGTAGTCAAGATAGATACGAAGCCAACACCGACTACAGTAGTACAGGTTTATATGCCAACTAGCTCTGCCGACGATGAGGAGATCGAAGAAATATATGAGGAGCTAAAGGAAATTATTCAGACAATTAAGGGAGAGGAAAACTTAATTGTTATGGGAGACTGGAATTCGGTAGTAGGACAAGGAAGGAAAGGGAAGATAGTAGGTGAATATGGTCTGGGCAAAAGGAATGAAAGAGGAAGCCGCCTGGTAGAATTTTGCACGGAACATAATTTGGTTATAACAAACACCTGGTTTAAGAATCACAAAAGAAGGTTGTATACGAGGAAGAGACCAGGAGACACCGGGAGATACCAGATAGATTTTATAATGGTAAGGCATATATTTCGGTACCAGGTTTTAAACTGTAAAACATACCCAGGGGCAGATATAGACTCTGACCATAACTTGTTAGTTATGAACTGTAGGCTGAAACTGAAGAAACTACAAAAAGGTAGGAAAATAAGGAGATGGGACCTGGATAAGTTGAAGGAACCTGAAGTTCTTAAGAATTTCAGAGGGAGCTTTAAGCAACAATTGACAAACGGGGGAAAATAAAACAGTAGAGGAGGAATGGGTAGCATTGAGAGATGAAATAGTGAAGGCAACAGAGGACAAAATAGGTAGGAAGGCAAGACCTAAAAAAAATCCTTGGATATCACAGGAGATACTAAATTTAATCGATGAAAGGAGAAAATATAAAAATGCAGTAAATGAAACAGGCAAAATGGAGTACAGACGACTAAGATATGAGGTTGACAGGAAGTGCAAAATGGCTAAGCAGGAGTGGCTAGAAGGCAAATGCAAGGATGTAGAAGAATGTATAAATGGGGGGAAAATAGATACAGCCTACAGGAAAATAAAAGAAACATTTGGAGATAAGAAAAACAGCTCTATGAATATCAAGGACTCTGATGGAAAACCAGTTCTCAGCAAAGAAGGGAAAGCTGAAAGGTGGAAAGAGTATATAGAGAGGCTCTATGAAGGAAATGAATTTAGCGGCAATATTGTAGAAAGGGGAGAAGAAGTAGATGAGGATGAAATAGGAGATACTATACTGAGAGATGAATTTGACAGAGCACTGAAAGACCTAAGTCGAAACAAGGCCCCTCGAGTAGATGATATTCCCTCAGAGCTACTGAAGTCTCTGGGAGAACCAACCATGACAAAATTGTTTCACCTGGTGTGTAAGATGTATGAGACAGGTGAAGTACCCTCAGACTTTAAGAAAAATGTTATAATCCCCATACCCAAGAGAGCAGGTGCAGAAAGGTGTGAAAACTACAGAACCATCAGTTTAATAAGTCATGGTTGCAAAATATTAACACGAATTATTTACAGAAGGATGGAAAAGCTGGTAGAAGCCGACCTCGGGGGAAGATCAGTTTGGGTTCAGGAGAAATGTAGGAACACGGGAGGCAATACTCACTTTACGGCTTATCCTAGAAGATAGATTAAGAAAAGGCAAACCTACATTTCTAGCTTTTGTAGATTTGGAGAAGGCTTTTGATAATGTTGATTGGAATAAACTCTTTCAAGTTCTGAAGCAAGCAGGAGTAAAATATAGGGAGCGTAAGGTTATTTACAACTTGTACAAAAACCAGACAGCGGTTGTCAGAGTTGAAGTGCATGAAAGGGATGCAGTGGTTGGAAAGGGAGTAAGACAGGGTTGTAGCCTTTCTCCAATGTTATTCAATTTGTACATTGAGCAAGCTATAAAGGAAAGCAAGGAGAAATTTGGTGAAGGAATTAAAGTTCACGGGGAAGAATTAAAAACTTTACGTTTCGCCGACGACATAGTAATTCTGGCAGAGACAGCAAAGGATCTGGAAGAGCAGTTAAACGGAATGGACAGTGTGCTGAAAGGTGCATATAAGATTAAGATTAACAAGAGCAAAACTAGGGTAATGGAGTGCAGTCTAAGAAAATCAGGTGATGCTGAAGGAATTAGATTAGGTAACGAAGCAATAAAGGAGGTAGATGAGTTCTGTTACTTGGGCAGTAAAATATCAAATGATGGTCGCAGTACAGAGGATATAAAATGTAGAATGGCAATGGGTAGAAAAGCGTTCTTGAAAAAGAGAAATTTGTTAACATCGAATATTGATTTAAGCCTAAGGAAGTCCTTTCTGAAGGCATTTGTATGGAGTGTTGCCTTGTATGGGAGTGAAACATGGACGATAAACAGTGCGGACAGGAAGAGGATTGAGGCTTTTGAAATATGGTGCTACAGAAGAATGCTGAAGATTAGGTGGGTGTATCGCGTAACTAATGAGGAGGTACTGAACAGAATTGGGGAGAAAAGAAATTTCTGGCATACCTTGACTAAAAGAAGGGATAGACTGGTAGGGCACATTCTTAGACATCAAGGGATTGTGTATTTAGCGTTGGAGGGAAGTGTGTGGGGTAAAAACCGCAGAGGAAGACCAAGAGATGGATACAGTAAGCAGATTCAGACAGATGTAGGTTGCCATTGTTATGGGGAGATGAAGAGGCTTGCTCAGGATAGGGTATTGTGGAGAGCTGCATCAAACCAGTCTCCGGACTGAAGACCACAACAACAACAGAGACATGTCGTCATCTTCAGGTGCGCTAGCGTACTGAGGGCGGGCGGCCGTCTTATATCCCCGCCCCCTCAAGGCGTTCACTTCGCGGTCCGTTGGACACTATGAACCAGAAGTACACACGTGGACTGTTCGAGCAATTAAGATACTGTTACGGTATGGGTCGTGAGAGGGTGTATTTGGAGGCGACAGGCTGTTGGTGGGTGAAGTTAAGCAGGCATAGTCAGTTGAGGTTTCATTTGTCTTAATTACGATCATATACAGGGTGTTACAAAAAGGTACGGCCAAACTTTCAGGAAACATTCCTCACACACAAAGAAAGAAAATATATTATTTGGACATGTGTCTCGAAATGCTTAATTTCCATGTTAGACCTCAATTTATTACTTCTCTTCAAATCACATTAATCATGGAATGGAAACACACAGCAACAGAACGTACCAGCCTGACTTCAAACAATTTGTTACAGGAAATGTTCAAAATGTCCTCCGTTAGGGAGGATACATGTATCCACCCTCCGTCGCATGGAATCCCCGATGCGCTGATGCAGCCCTGGAGAATGCCGTATTGTATCACAGCCATCCACAATACGAGCACGAAGAGTCTCTACATTTGGTACCGGGGTTGCATAGACAAGAGTTTTCAAATGCCCCCATAAATGAAAGTCAAGAGGGTTGAGATCAGGAGAACGTGGAGGCCATGAAATTGGTCCGCCTCTACCAATCCACCGGTCACCGAATCTGTTGTTGAGAAGCGGACGAACACGTCGACTGAAATGTGCAGGAGCTCCATCGTGCATGAACCACATGTTGTGTCGTAAAGGCACATGTTCTAGCAGCACAGGTAGAGTATCCCGTATGAAATCATGATAACGTGCTCCAGTAAGCGTAGGTGGAGGAACATGAGGCCCAATCAAGACATCAACAACAATTCCTGCCCAAACGTTCACAGAAAATCTATGTTGATGACGTGATTGCACAATTGCGTGGGGATTCTCGTCAGTCCACACATGTTAATTGGGAAAATTTTCAATTTGATCACGTTGGAATGAAGCCTCATCCGTCGCATGTCAACACAAGCACGGAAGAAACATTACCTTTCTTCAATTGGTTCAACTAGCGGTGAATCGGGGAAGTACAGTACATACTAACGAAACAATTGGGTATTTTGACAATGGTCTGCACGAATTATTTCAATTTCCATTTAAAGAGAAATACTACAATGATCTTTAAAATGGAAATTAAGCGTTTCCGAACACATGTCCACATAACATATTTTCTTTTTTTTATATGTGAGAAATGTTTCCTGAAAGATTGGCCGTACCTTTTTGTGAGAACAGTGTACAACTCACCGCAAAGACGTGGCGACGAGCTGCGACAGACACATACAAAAGACACACACATACAACACTTTCAGCTATCGGCCATGGCCTTCTTCAGAAAATAGAACACTCACGCAGGCACACAACACAGTCATACAACCATCGCCTCCGGCTGCCGCACTTCGAATCACGCTCTGCGGCGACTAAATCGGGGACGGGAGGGGAGGGGAGAGGGGGATAGGAAGGTTACGTCATTGTGGTGGGGATGGGTTAGGTGGGAATAACGAGATGCAGCTTAGGAATGGAGTGGGAAGGCGGATGACGGGAGAAAAATAAAACAAACAATATAAAATAAATATACAAAAATGAAAAAGAAAAATGCGTGCACACTCCAAGTACACAAGACGCGCGCGCGCGCGCGCGCACACACACACACACACACACATACACACACACACATATATATATATATATATATATATATATATATATATATTAAACTACCAGTCACAAATCAATAAAAAGAGGTTGGCAGAACTGGAAACGATTGGGATCGGAGTTTTGGAAGACACTAGGCAGTACAGCAGCGCAGAGCGCGTGCGGTGACGTCAGTGAGGCGTCCTTGTCGCCTGGTGTCAGATGTGGCGCGGCCTGGGAGGTCCAGCCAGGCGGTGACGGGCTGCGTGTGGTCGTGGTCAGCTGGCACGGCGCGCGCGGTGGTCGTGGCCGGCCACCACACGCAACGCGGTCGTGACTAAAGCTCTGTATAGGGAAAGTATGGCCATCCTTTTCCGCGGCGCTTGCCGCTGTCTGCAGCTCGTGATTGGCTGAAATCGAGTCACGTGCTTCTTTCCGCCATCTTGGTCCTATACGTTGCTTGGCTGCCATGAAAACATCGTGAATATTCGTATGTTTTGGTTTGAATAATGCCACAGTGTTGTACTTTTGGGTGTTTTTAAGAAGCGAAGAAGGGAGGTAAACATAGTACTTCCATTAAGTATCAGAAATGCAGGAAGATGAACAGTTTGGCTGATGAAAATCGTCGGAGAGAAACTAGGAGTCCAGAAACGAACTTCGGTTCCTGTGCTGTGATGATTTTAATTCATAATGTAAATTAATAGATTACAGATTTACTGACGAATGGATCACACAGCAGATAGCTATATATTTTTAACTTGAATAAATTTGTGAAGAAAATTCCTGCACAATGTCGTGAGGTTAAATTATTCACGCGTCGTTGATTTTATCTGCAGGTAGTTGTCGAAAACACACAATTTTATTTTACATATTAGTGAGTGAACTAGATTCCCGTTTAGATATGAAATTAACATACAGTTCCTGAAACAAGCTTTTCTCATTGGTTTTCGTGTGTTAGAGTGTGTCATAACAAGAAACAAAGAATTGAAACAAGTCAAATATCAGACATTCAAATGTAATTGGCGTTGTAAAGACACCTTTAATTTCTTTTTCTGGTAAAAGACATGCAGTGGGTATCTCCTTGCATTTTTCGTAGTTCATGTAAGATATAAGTACATAATACCCAAGAAAATACTCATCAAAGATCTAAAATTGTTTTCTTAATTTACACTATGCTCCGATGATGACGTGTTCGCGGTCTATTGAAATACTTGGCTACGGTACAGGTCAGCCTAAATTATACGTGAACTCTTTAGATATAGAGCCACAAACCAGTTTTCTTAAATTCGAACGATAAGTATTCTGTAGAGCAGCCAGGTCCGCATGAACAGAAGTACGCGAAGTTCCCGCATCTGTCCGTCGGATATAACAGCCTGTATCTCGAGAATGAAAAGAGTTATCGTTCTGCTCTGAACCTTAAATAAAATTCCGATATCTTACCTACATTTCGTCCGCATTGTTGTATGAGCTAAAATCAACCATACGCAAAGTCTACGTAATGCGACTTTTCCTTTGCAAACTCTTCAAAATTTTGCGCAGTAGTTTACTTAATTTCATGTAGCACGGAAACTATAAGTAATAATGAACAGAAATTGAGATCATTATCGAGAGAATGTATCACACTATAACAGGTGAAAAAATTTAATTTTTTTATTGGTTGGTTTTCTCAAAATCGGTTGATAAGTATTGTTAAGCGCTGGGAACTTCGTAGTGGTCGGCGTGTAAGCAGCAGCGGAATAGGCCCAACATGGCTGCGTCTGACAGGCTGGCCATACTTTCCCTATACAGAGCTTTAGGGCGGCCGCCTGCCTCCGCTACCCACTCATCGTTTCCATGCCACTCGACAGTGTCTCACTGTTCACGTCTTCGGACACCATGTTTATACACTGGTCAAAACAATAAAGGAGGATATATCCATGTCCTCAAGTGTTGTCGTGGAGAGAATGAACTAAAATGGTTCTACTTCGTTCTGTCCCTCAAGTAGTCTTGTGTAGTTCGCGAACGAACTAGTTCGGAAGAGCGCTCCCACAGCCGAACTACGCGAACTAGTTCGCAGCTCCCTCGCCTCTTAGTTCGTCCGCTCCTTTTCCGAAGACTGGCGGGGAACAGCGAGAGGACGCGAGAGCGCGCAGATTCGCGCGATTCCCTTCTGCCAGTTACCGTCATTTCGAGCTGAAATGCAGCTCTGCTGTAGTTTTATAGTCCACTGCCACAAATTTTATTTTCTAAGGTATCCAGCAGTGTCTAAATATAACCCCCATTCCATATTGTAAAATACTACGAGTACTCTGTATGCAAAGAAGTTGAATACCATTGTATCACCGATTCGTGTAAATAACTGGTTTATTTACTTAAGTATTTTATGTCTAATTGCCCAAAAATACGGGTAATAGCACACGCTTGGGCAACACCGATCATTATAAAGAAAAAGCTGTCATGAAAAAAGAGCTCTTTTAGTAGCGGTAGCAAAAGCCAAAAAGAGCGGACGAACTAAAAAGAGCAACCTGTGAAACCGGTTGTGGTTAAATAAACACGTTCTATTTCAACATACCAGCACCCATACTTAAGTTTTTATAGGTTTTGGGGAGTTCTGTGCGTTGAAATTTCATTATCATGACAATGTTTAATACTAAATGATGGCAACATTGTCCCGAAATACGCTGTAGTAATACTCAAGGAGAACAGTTGATTTCATGAATTTACAGTTTTCACATGACAGGATGTTTCAAACATAGCTTGATCGTGAATGGTTCAGAGTGGAATTTTCAAATGTTTGTGTAGCTTATGGGACTTAACTGCGGGGTCATCAGTCCCAAAAAGTACAAACATCCATGCTCCAGGGGTAATTCGAATCCTCGACGGGGAACAGCCTCGCGCATCGTAGCATAGCGCCTCAATGCGCTCGGCCGCACCGCCGCGGCGTTCAGAGTGGAACCCATTCACGAATCCTTTCTTCCACAACCGCCGGACGAGCGAGGGGGCGCAGTGGTAACACACTGGACTGTTCATTCTACCTGGACAATTATATTATTTAAATTTTTTACCCATGCATATTCACGGAATGTATGACATAACAAGCATTGTCCTGCATGAAAATGGAAATACAGGCCAAAGCTCATTATAGATAAAAGTGGAATGGACAGAATGTGGGTCACAAAGGATAGAGAGAGAGGAGGAAGAATAAGATGGACTAACACAATAATGGAACATATATACAGGGTGTTTCACTAAGTGTGTTTGCCTCTGTAACTTATAAAATAATAGGTGACGGGAAATTTTAATGCGGTAGGTCAACACAAGAAATGTTACACTTTCTGCGGAGCTATGAACAAAGTTTATTGTATCATTTTCCAAAGAGTTACAGCACAAAGATATAATTTTTTAAATGAAACAATAGTTTTTTCTATCGTGCATTGGATTCGTTGAAACCAGCTGTGCCCAAATCAATTTAAACTACATTCCTATCACTGTTAGTTTGGGAGCTACAACCCTTCAAAGTTTCAGGGGCAGATACCACAAACGCTGCGCATAATGCAATGCGCCTTCTAAATGTGGTGCGGCCGAGTTGTAACGTCGCCGGTGTCACGGAGCGAGAAGCTTCCTCGATGCTATGTTAGACTACCGACTGTCGCCGCACACGGCCGAATACCCGACAGTTGGAGACACACAAACAACCGGGTCTCAATATACCACAGTTACTGACATCGGATGACGATGACATACACGAACAACGAGTACGTTGACATGTTGCTGATGCTCGGCGAGTGCCGACACGATGCCACTGAAGCAGCCACGGCGAATGCCGTGAGATATCCTAGGCGAAGAGTCCCGGCAGCCATTACGTTCTTACGTGCCGAACAACGACTTCGGGAAACAGGCAGCTTGATAATGCGCCGCAGTAACAGACGAAGACCTGCAAGAAGTGAGGAGATGGAGGTGTTTGTTTTAGCTGCACTACACCACGATCCTCATGTCAGCTTAAGAGCCGTTGGTGCAGTCGCTGGTGTCAGTCTCACATCTGTGTGGCGTGTAGTACACGGCCACAGGTTTCACCCTACCGTCTGTCACTGACCCAGGAGCTGCATGGGAACGATTTCCGTGCAAGAGTGACATTCTGTGAGTGGGCCATGCGTAATTTCACGCTGGAGTCTTTACAAAGTGTTATGTTCACTGATGAGTCCACGTTCACAAATTATGGTGCAGTGAATCGCCATAACATGCACTACTGAGCCGCAGACAATCCTCGGTGAATACGACCTGTCGACCGTCAACGTAGGTGGTCTATTAATGTGTGTTGTGAAATCCTTGGGGGTGAAATCATCGGTCCACACTACTTCCCAGGTACACTGACAGGTGATTTATATCGCGCTTTTATAGTCGACAGTTTGGGTGGTCTCCTTGAACATGTGTGTCTACACACGAGAGTCCATATGTGGATGCAGCACGATGGTCACCCAGCCCATTCTGCGCATGCTGTTGTGGAAGACCTAAACAACAGGTTTACAGGAAGATGGTTGGGGCGCCATGGTCCTCATTCATGGCCCGCAAGGTCACCCGATTTAACACCAGTAGATTTCTTTTTGTGGGGATATCTAAAGGATCGTGTTTATGTCACTGAGCCCACATCCTCAGATGATCTAAAACGGCGCATCGAGGACGCATGTCGCTCCGTCACACCGGCGATGTTACATCTCGTCCACAGATCCTTTCGACGGCGCATTGCATTATGCATTGAAGAACATGGACACACATTTGAACATCTCATTTAAATCAACTTCCCACCGCCATAACATCCATCACCCACCACACAGCCATGTATTATGTACAGCGTGTGGTATCTGCCCCTGAAACTTTGAAAGTTTGTAGCAGATGGTTTCAGCGAATCCAATTCACGATAGAAAAAACTATTGTTCCATTTAAAATATTATATCTTTGTGCTGTAAATATTTGGAAAATGATACAATAACCTATGTTCATAGCTCCGCAGAAAGTGTAACATTTCTTGTGTTGACCTACCGCATTAAAATTTCTCGTCACTTATTATTTTATAAGTTACAGAGGCAAACACACTTAGTGAAACACCCTGTATATTCTAGCAACGCCAGATTCCTACGGCTAATATATTTCAGTATCTCTACTTACCTCATGACGAATCTCATTAAGTGTTTGCACCGAGCGATGTGGCGGTGGTATCACAATGGACAAGCATTCGGCAGGAGGGAAGTAAAACCCGCATCCGGTCATCCTGATTTAGGTTCTCCGTTATTCCCTTAAACCAACAAATGCCGGGATGTTTCCTTTGAAAGGGCTAGCCGATTTCCTTCCTTAATATTAGGAAAATCAGTCCGAGCTTGTATTCCGTCTCCAATGATCACGCTGTCGTTGGGACATCAAGCCGTAACCTTACTTCTTTCATAACGTTTTTACATCTACTGGTAGAAGGCTTCAAGTAAAACAACTTTTCCGATTACTTTAGCAGTTAGTTCAATCTGTTGCTGTTGTTGTGGTCTTCAGTCCGCAGACTGGTTTGATGCAGCTCTCCACGCTACCCTGTCCTGTGCAAGTCTCTTCATCTGAGAATACGTTCGGCAACCTACATCCTTTTGAATCTGCTTACTATATTCGTCCCTCGGTCTCCCCCTGCGATTTTTACCCCACACGCTTCCTTCTAACGCTAAGTTGACAATTCCTTGATGTCTCAGGATGTGTCCAACCAATCTATCCCTTCTCTTGGTCAGTATGTGCCAGAAACTCCTTTTCTCCCCGATTCGGTTAAGCACCTCCTCGTTAGTTACGTGATTTACCCATCCAATTTTCATCATTCGTCTGTAGCACACATTTCAAAAGCTTCTATCATCTTTTTATCTATCAATAGCCTTATATTTTAGAATTATATAAACTATCTTTGTTGTTGATTTATGCATTTAGACGCATGTTCCTGTCAATATTCAAGGTTGATACGTACATTTTGAGGGAATGACATCCTGTAGTTTCTACGTATTTTCTACTTTTTTCTTTTTGTGCGATCTTTCATTTATTCTACTCAACTGTTAGCAGATTACTGTTTTTAAAAGGTTATAATGTTCGTGGAAATAGGAGACGATCATCTCATGCAAATGTTCTGTCCGCGACGAAGTTCTGTGAGCAGTTTTTACGCTAGAATAAATGTAATGAGAAGAAGTCTCTTACAAATTGAGCAGGAAGTACTTCTCCTCCAAGAAAAACGATCGCAGTTAGAGATAGCCCGACACAGAGCAAGTGTTCATTCCGTCTTCCTGTGAGGCACCGTCGATCTGTAATAAAACCAAATGGAGGAGGAGGATCTGCGGTCGTGGACTGGCGTTTTGGAAGCAAGTGTACGGCGACGAACCGGTACTGGGCCGTCATCTGCAAGCGGTAGGGACGATAAGGCGTCGAGCGCGCGCGGGCCGCCATGAGTCGCTGGTTTAAGTGGCGTGCCGGGGCGTATATCAGGGGGCACACCCAGCCGGCATCTGAATAATGCCGCCATAGCCGATAGCGGCCATGTCTTCATTCAGCGCGCCGGCCACACAGGCAGCCGGCCAACGGGCGTGCCGACTCTGTCTGCACGACAGAGAACGCTGCCATTCACAGACGGCAGGCTTCTAGCCAGTGGCGCGCCCACGTGTTCACTGGGTCATTGAACCAACCTGAAAGATGCCCGTCGCGAAGAAATGTAAATAAATTTCATCATCATCAAAAAAAAAAAAAAAAAAAAAAAAAAAAAAAAAAAAAAAAAAAGTTCAAATGTTTGTATAGTATATGGGATTTAACTACGGGTCATCAGTCCCTAAACTTACAAACTACTTATGAACTACTTACGAAGTAGGACGGCACAAACATCCATGCCCGAGGGGGGATTTGAACCCCCGACCGTAGTGGCCGTGCAGACCGTGACTGGAGCGCCTTAGTCCTCTCGGCCACCGCGACCGGCTTCATCATCATCATCATCATCATCATTAGAGACTGATTATGCCGTTCAGCGTTCAGTCTGGAGCAAAGTACCTCTAATAAAATTCCTCCATGATCCCCTATTCAAATGTTTGTATAGCTTATGGGACTTAACTACGGGGTCATCAGTCCCTAAACTTACAAACTACTTATGAACTTTCATAAAATGCATCTTTTAGAAAACCATCAGCTGTTTATTAATAACCTTATACATCTACCAGTTTCGGTCATGGACCATCTTCATGGATAAACTATACAAAAAATACAAAATAAACGTAATTGATGTGCACAAACACAGAGAGGACATAATCAGCAAAATTACATATAAAGAGACTGAAAATAGAGAATCATGTCAATTTAACATATAGTTAAAATACTTACAAGGTGTTAAAACAGAATGGTAAAATGCATCAAATAAAATACATGCAACTGAGATAAACAGGAGTCAGTATAACTAAAAGTGTAAAAAATTACTATGGTCATCTTAGATAAAATCTATCAGTCAAACATGACATAAAAGGTGAGAACAGTCTATGAATAAAAATGGAGGGAGTGGCTTGTGCTATTTGCATGAGTCAGAGACGATGAAAACTATGTTATCGATATTAGTAGAACCATTCAGGGATGTACACTATCTTTGGATGAACATCTTTGGATACAAGTGTAAACAAAGTTACAAGGTTTAGTCATCAACAAATTACGACGAAATTTGTGTATACAAAGATTAACAATAACAAATAAAGTGTGGTGTAGTAAAATACAGTGTCACAGCATACAAAACAAAACATAAGAAGTTATTACATCAATATATCATGTAATAAATAAGAAAATAAAAGTGATCATCATCATAAACTGGTTTCATGTGTCAAGCTCGAAGATTATACAAACAACATTGTACACACAAGTGTGCAGATCGAGTCACAGATGAAAAAGGCAGGTCAAAACGTAACAATATGATAGTTTCATGTATAGAGTAATGCCAAAGTAAAGTCCTAATCACTGTTAAGACAGTAATGATAAATGAACTAGCTGACACTAAGGACGGCACAAAAAAATCCATGTCCGAGGGGGGATTTTTTTTTTTTTTTTTGCTCTATGGGTAGTTCTCTTCGTTGCGGACGCTGATCGTTTTTGTTCGTTGTTGTTCGGTGTGTTGTTGGCTCAGCTTTTTTATTACAGAGGGCGTTGAGCCCTCTGACCGGGCGCGCTGAGCCACGGCGCCCGGCAGGGGGGATTCGAACCCCCGACGGTAGTAGCCGTGCAGACCGTAACTGCCGCGCCTCAGTCACCTCGGCCACCGCGGCCGGCGACCCCCTATTCAATGCTAACATTGATACCTCGTCTGATGTTATGCCTTTCACTTCAAAATCATTCTGCATCGAATCTAAGTACTTTCTTCTTGGTCTACCTCGGCTCCTCTTACCCTCCGCTGCCGAGCTCATGAGTGTCTTAGGTAACCTTGCTTTTCCCATGACTGTAACATGACCCTACCATCTCAGTCTGTTCGCTCTAACTGCTTCATCTATGGTGTTCATTCCCAGCTTTTCTTTGATTTCCTCATTATGGACACCCTCCTGCCATTGTTCCCATCTATTAGTACCTGCAATCATTCTTGCTACTTTCATATCTATAACTTCTACCTTACGAATAAGATAACCTGTATACACCCAACTTTCACTCCCATACAACAAAGTTGGTCGAAAGATAGAACGGTGCACTGCTAACTTAGTCTTGGTACTTACTTGCTTCTTGCAGAAGAGAGTAGATCTTAGCTGAGCACTCACTGCATAAATTAAAAAAATAAATAAACTACCATTCGTCATTTAGTTTTTCTATCATTTTATATGCACAAAGTATTTTTATGTCGTGAGAAACGTTTTACGTCGCGAAGATGCACGTATACGAGTCGTTACGCGGCCGCTTAATGCAGATCGCAGTGGGCGCACCGTTGCAATGCGCATGCGCGGATGAGGTTCAAATTCTCTTCTGAACCCCCTCGAGGCAGCATATGGTCGCTTCCGCGGCAGAGAGGGACGAGGATAAACGCCGCTTTTAATATTGCAGTTGGAGCTGGTAGAGGCACCAGCTTCTGGCTGCTCGAACTCTGGCGGTTACGCACGAGTGGTCCCGAAGCAAAGGCAATGGAGCTACTGGGCACCTCGCCATGCGCATGCTCAAATCCTTCATGAAGGTAACATCCGCCCTTCATATTTGTTTTTGGCGCATTAAAGATTCATTAAAAACTGCAAATTACAGACGCATCAACTGTAAAAGCCTTCAGAAGACCCGATAATAAATAATAATGTAGTCACTACTCTCCACCTAGCAGTAATAGCGCTGTGGTGTCGAAGGTAGAGGATTCGAGACCGACTGCAAGCATTTTTTTAACCCATTCTTCTTTTTAATAGATATGGGATAACAATGACTGTTGTATAGTTACATTGCCACATATCTTTGGATGTTTTTACAAATGTGTCGCAATTTTAAAGAAAATGACATTTATACTCTTCGTTATAACAAGTATTTAACTATCAATTAATATGAATAAATAATCCCTGAGACGGATTTACGTCTCAAATATGTCAAAGACATTATTGATAGATGTGAAGCATTGAATTAAAATTTGTGGTGCGGCCGGGAATCGAACCCGGACCTCCTTGCTTACTAGGCAGACGTCTCAGGGATTATTTATTTATATTAATTGATATTTATTTCACCATAACAGGATTGTTCCACCATGTCCATTGCTGAGGTGCTATTCAGCTGCATGGAGAGCCTTGGCAGTAGTGGCAATTATCTTTGGAACAAAGAAGCTGAATTAAAGTTTGTGTTGTGGAGGGAAATCCTACATAGACTATTCCAAGGCGGCTTAAGCGTTAGTGGTGTGGTAGTCTAACGGTGAGTCGGCATTTAGCCGTGGTCGTGAGCGGGTCGGCTCGGCTTGCCGAGTTGCTCCGCTAGCGCGTGTTTGTTTACTTCCGCGTCGCGTCGCGCCGTAGCGTATTAAGTCTTGTGTCCGTCTTCCGCGAACAACATGGCGCATACATATCGCCGAGCGACCCTTAAAGTTTCCTTTCTTGCCGATCACGTGCGACCCCGTGCTCATGAAGTTGAAACGTTCATACGTGAAGATATTCGTTTAGATCCTCGTGATGTTGTTGGTATCCACTTTTCGATCACGAGCAGTGTTGTTTATATTAAAATGACGAATGCCGAGGTGTGTCAGGACGTTATTCGCAGACATGCCAATGGTCTTAAGTTCAAATATTCTGATGGACACGTAGGAGAGGTGTCACTCGAACTTGCAGAGTACGGTCTTCGTACGATTCGAGTATTTGAACTTCCTTTTGAACTCCCACAGGACGTCGTCGTCTCGGCTTTCGAACCATACGGTAAAGTTGTCGGTTACCTAGAAGAAAAATGGCAAACCTTCAGCACATACCGTGTTCTCAATGGTGTGCGACAGGTAAAAATTGAATTAAAGAAACACGTGCCGTCGTACTTAACAATTGGTGGAGTGCGAGCCATAATTATGTACGATGGTCAACCCCGAACTTGTTCAGGCTGCGGCCAGGAAGGCCACGTCAGATCAGAATGCATGCAACGGCGCGTTGTACAGACGCCGATCGGAGAAGAAGTATCCCCAGCTGTGACCACACTACTCCCTGTCACCTATGCCAAAGTCGTCCATGATGCGGGTGCTACTTCTCAAGTAATTTCTGATCTGTCAACGACATCCACACGGGATACGGCAGATACCGAAGAGAAAACTTCATCAACGCCGTCAATGTCAGATCTTGCACAGTCGACTCTTCCGAGTACAGTGGATGCTCCTGTGGCTCCGATGCAAGTTGATCCGGGAGTTGTGCCTACCTCTGCCTTCCTAGAGACTGGTCCGGTGACTGATGACAGCCGCCCATCGTCGGATTCTGAACAACACGTTCGTAAACAACGATCGCCAAGGAGGAGGAAGAAACGCAGCCGTATTTCTTCTGATGCCTCTCCTTTTAGAATGGATACCAGAAATGCTGATGAGGAAGACATCGAGCAGCTGACCGATGGAAAAGTGTCTGATGCAGATGGCGCGCCCCAGGCGCTTTCCATGTATGCTCCCTCGTCCGTACAGCCGCTGACTCCAGCACAGGTGGCTGATGACGTACATCACTCCGAGGCGATGAGAGACCCTTGTCATCAACCGGCCGATGCATATGGCAGCTGTCTTTCCACCGCCTCTGCATCCTGGGCAGAAGATACAGAGATAGAGACGATGGGAGTGGATGGTGCTGCTGATGGGGCATCCCCGTCAGCTGCGCCTGCCACTGAACATTCCCTGTAATGGCCACTGCTTCAGCAATCCCAGATGGTCAGCGACGCGTGTCTGCAGAAGGCGAAGCCCGTCCTGTACCATCCAGAACACCTTGTCAGCATTATCGTATTGCCACGATTAACGTCGCCACAATTCGTGCCCAACACAAACTGGAGCTACTCCGAGATATGATTTATGGTGCAGATATTGACATCGCACTACTTCAGGAAGTGCACGTCGCCGATTTTTCCGCGCCATATGGGTTCACGACTTACATCTCACATGCCTCGGACAACGGTAGTGGTGTGGCTATCATACTTCGCGACGGTCTCCCAGCTGATGATGTTATGTACCTCCCCAACGCCAGAGGTATGGCTCTCACACTCTTTGGTGTACGTATTGTGAATGTATATGCACCATCAGGTTCCAGCCACCGCCAGGAACGAAATACTTTCTTCTCAGAAGAGGTTACGCCACTATTTTTAGGGCCACATGCTGATATGGTACTAGGTGGTGACTTCAACTCTACGCAGCGACCTCAGGACCAATTACCACACCACTCACCGTGCGCGGCTCTTGAACCTATCCTCAATCGCCTATCACTTATCGACACATGGCGCCATGTCCACGGTGATCGTCTGGGTTTTACCTATTACACCGCACATTCCTCGAGCCGACTGGATCGCATTTACATCTCGCGACCCCTAATAGGGGGAACTCGACAGGCAGAAATATGGCCTGTTGCTTTCTCCGATCATGAGGCTTATTTTTGTGATGTAGTTCTCAGTCGGCAGGCTGTGTGGCACGGAAGAGGATTATGGAAATTGAACGTAGCACTTCTTGCTTCGCCAGAATGTCGTCGGATAGTAGAAGACACATGGACCACATGTCAACGTCGCCTACAAATGTATCCGTCAACCATATCTTGGTGGGTCCAGTGTGCAAAACCCGCTATCCGCAAAACTCTGATGCGATATGGTAAAGATGTTGCAAATTGGAGAAAAAGCACGATGGACTTTTACTACAGGATCCTACGGGACTGTTCATTGATGCCTATCTCCCCAGAGCGCCAGATAATGATGAAACGTGCTAAAGCCCAGATATCTATTCTCATGCGAAGGCATTTGGACGGAGTGGTAGTACGATCTCGTAGTACTGATAGTATGCCTCACGAACACCCATCGATGTACCATATACTCAAGGACCGACGATATCGACGGAGGAAGTTGATTTATGCCCTAACGGACGAGCAAGGGAGACGATACGATACACAGTCTACCATCGGACATGCGCTTTATACTCACTACCAACAGCTCTATGCAGAAGTTCCACATTCGTCAGAGCTGATTGAGGAAGTATCACATCTCACCTTTGGTGCTGTTCCAGGAGATGAGGCAATGGAACTGGTTGCGGACGTGACTTCTGATGAAGTCCTCAATTCGATACGGGCAGGATCCGTTAATCGCTCCCCAGGACCTGACGGTCTTCCGCTTGAATTTTATCGTACGTTCTGCAATCTTCTTATACCCACCTTCACTTCCATTTGTCAAGAGCTGATGTCTCCGGAGGTGAGCATCCCAGATGCCTTTACGGAAGGGATCATTGTTCCTGTCCACAAGCCCCATGGCGGGATCGGCATCAGCGATTATCGCCCCATCACGCTCCTTAACAGTGATATGAAGATCTTCACTCGCCTTTTGGCCGCGCGCCTCAAACGCGCTGCTCGACATGTCGTGTCGTCAGACCAAGCATCCTTGGGAGGAGACAATAATATCCGTACCGCTTTATGTCGATACAGGGATATGATCGCCGTGGCACGGGCACAACGCCTCTCTGGTGCACTTGCGTCGTTGGATTTCAGCCAGGCTTTTGATCGAGTAGATCATTCTTTTCTTACGACTGTCCTACGTCATATGGGATTCCCAGACGTGATAATTACGGTGGTGATGCGCCTACTGAGGGGTGCTTCATCCAGAGTCCTTTACAATGGCAGACTAACCCCACCGATCGTAATTGGTCGCTCTATACGACAGGGTTGCCCGCTTTCGGCGCTCCTGTATGCCTTCGCCTTGGAACCCTTGCTTTGTGGCCTTCGGCAACGTTTGATGGGGTTACCCATTGATGGCTACCGATTCTGTTGTACAGCCTATGCTGACGATTTAGTCATCTATATACGTGATGTTGATGAAGTCCGGGCAGCCTTGACGTGGGTCGCGGCATATGGCGAGGCTTCGGGTAGCTTTCTCAATGTCCATAAGTCGCACGCTATGTTTATCGGCACAGGTTTCGCTGCTGGGTGCACTGCGCCCCTCGTCACCCAAGATACCATCCGCTGTTTAGGCATTGACTTTTCGGCTGATCTCCGGCGTTCGGCTGCTTCCAACTGCCGACGTCTACTTCAGCAAATGAGGGCTGGTCTTATTGATCATCGGCTAAGATCCCTGGATATTCTTCAGCGAGTCCGATATGTCAATGTCTATATCGCATCCCGCGTTCCCCATGTCGAACAGGTTTTCCCCTTTCCACTTACCATTGCCCATCGAATGTTAGCAGCGATGGCCTCATTCGTCAGCAATGGCTTGTTGTTCAAAGTTAATTATGAATCGCTCACCCTTCCCCGCGACCGTGGTGGGCTCGGTCTGTATCACGTACCGGATAGAGCTCGTGCCCTCTTTATTAGCTCCCAGATGACGATATGGACACGTTGCCCGACGAGCCTTACTGGTCTTCTATTGTCGACTTATACGCCGGCCTCACTGTCAGCTCCGGTCATGCTGTCGGTTATTCCAGTTCCTTTCCATTATATCAGATATTTTATTCTCGAGCTTAGCTATCTCCACCTCAACTTGTCCAACCCGTACTTACGCAAAACTAAAGCTGTCTACGATGTTCTACAAAGAAGTCTACCATCAAACCCAATTGAACAAAAATTTCCCCATTTTGACTGGCGCTCCATCTGGCGTTCTATATCTGCTTCTTTTCTTGATTCTGATGTACAGTCGGTCTTGTACCTTACTGTCAATCGTAAGCATGTTTGCAGATTTCGCCTTCATCGCATCCACCTCGCCGAATCACCTCTCTGTCCCAGGTGTGGGGTGGCTGACACTGACGAACATCGTTTTGTTTGCGGTACTGCTGCTGACGTTTGGCAACTGATTCGCCGTATTATAGCTTTCCTCACGAGAACTATTCCAGAGAGTGTTACTCCTCCTTCGTTCTTATTTCCGGACCGAGTGTATTTTCCAAAGGCTAAGACCAATGCGGTGAATTGGATTCGCGGGCATGCCATACATTATCTTTTTGGACACAACGCAAAATCGAAACTTGATTTTTGGACTTATCTCACGGATCGCCATTACAGAGTTGTACGACATCCTAAATACAGACAATACTTTTCCAACTTCCTTGGGAGTACTTTCAACGACCCTCCCCGCAGCTGGAATGTGTTCAGTCAATAGAGAAGAATTTTAAATGTTTGAACTGCTGCCCTCCTTGAACTGTTCAACGGAATGCACATTCTACGAGAAGCCGTGACTGAACTTACTAGCCGCAGGGAACCGAGATCTTCTGAACTATACACCGAACATCAAGATCTATTAAATAAAATTAAATAAATAAAAAATAATGAAATAAAATCATAGTAATGTGAATAAAGAGAATTTCTTTGTTTGTCTCCTACACATTCCCCTTCCTTTTCTTTCTTTTTGTTTCCTTATATAGTTAGTTTCCAGGGGTAGTTTTAGTTAGGCGCCAACGCCTGAAGAGGCTGAGGTTCTCTTTTTTTATTAGGGTCAAAGTGGCGGTGGCACTTTAGTTTCCTTTCCTTTTGTGGTCCCCCCCCCCAAAAAAAAAAAAAAAAAAAAAAAAAAAAAAGCAGGAGACCCGGGTATTAAAAAAAAAAAAAAGGTGAAAAAAAAAAAAAAAAAAAAAAAAAAAAAAAAAAAACGGTTAAGACGTCTGCCTAGTAAGCAAGGAGGTCCGGGTTCGATTCCCGGCCGCACCACAAATTTTAATTCAATGCTTCACATCTATCAATAAAGTATTTAACTGTTTAAAAGAATTGACCGTAATTTGACTGAAGGTTGTTTTTTGGTTTATTGTCACAACCTAGTTTCGTCCTTAGGCCATTTTCAAATGCTGTGATAAAGCTTGAAAATGGCCTAAGGCCGAAACCAGGTTGTGACAATAAATAATAATAATAATAAATAAAAAATAAAAAACACCTTCAGTCAAATGACGGTAAATTCTTTTAAACAATTTTATATGACTGAGGCTCCTGACGCAGACAAAATCATAAATATTTAAGTGTTTGAAACGACGTGGGGGACAGCAGCCTTTGCGGATACGTAAGGTTAGAAGGGGGTGCTGTTTACAGTGTATCTTCATCGTAACAGATTCATTTTGTTACAGTCACGTAACACGGTAATCAGTTACTAACTGTGTTTTAGTGTTCATGTAGATATTCATATGCTCTTCGTGTGTATTACCAAAGAAAATGAACTATGTTCAGTATCTTTTAGAAACAAATTTCTCTGCTTTATGGTTGGAAGAAAACGTGATTGATTGTTGGTAGGCCGACGCCTCAGGTTGAGTTGAAGCAAGCGCAAACAAGCCGACGTAAAACATCCTGTAGATCTTTTAACGAAAATATATTTAAGCAAGGGAGGGGGAGGGCAAACTGGAGCGCTTTGCCCTGCTCGGCGCCACTCGCAGAGGTGCGCCAAATTTTCTCTTTGGACTTGGACGCCTAGCACGGGGGGGGGGGGGCGAAACATCGACTCGCCGCGCTGGAAGAGGGGAGGGGGATAGCGCTACTATCAAGATCCGCCATTAAAGGAAATGAACCTCCGGTTATCTGAAGCACCAGCCGCCACTGCTTCTAGGACACTGGAATCCCACGATATAACTAGTGTCTCCATTTGATAAACGTGTGTCAAAATTCTTGTTGTTGTTGTTGTTGTTGTCTTCAGTCCGGAGACTGGTTTGATGCAGCTCTCCACCCTACTCTATCCAAAGTAAGCCTCTTCATTTCCTCATAAGAACGGAAACCCATATCTATTTTAATCTACTTATTACATTCGTCTGCGTTTTTTGCCTTCACGCACGTCCCTCCAATGCTAAATTCATGAATCCGTTATGTCTACCAATCGATCCCTTCTTTTAGTCAAGATATTAAGATTACCTGACATCGTCTGGTCTGGAGGCGATCAATTCGTTTTATAGTTTCCAAATGATAAGCCAAGATCGCAAACTACCAATTTATTAAGTGACGACCGGTTTCGGTGCACTTTGTCACCATCATCTGGTCATATATATATTATAATCGAGTCATCTTGTTAAAAATAGGGTATAAAATAAGAAGTGCAACATTGCACTTAGTCACTATATATATTTAAAAAAAAAAAAAAAAAAAAAAAAAAAAAAAAAAAAAAAAAGACATAAGTTAAAAACAGGTAAGCTGTCATGTTTTTTTTTCATACAGTGACTAAGTGCAATGGTGCAATTCTTATTTTATACCCATTTTTTTAACAAGATGGCCCGATTATAATATATATCTGACCAGATGATGGTGACACAGTGCACCGAAACCGGTCGTCACTTAATAAATTGTTAGTTTGCGATCTTGGCTTATCATTTGGAAACTATAGTCAAGATATGCCAAAAACTCCTTTTCTTCCCAATTCTGTTCAGTACCTCTTCATTAGTTAAGCAATAATCCAGCTTTCTTCTGTAGCTCCACATTTCAAATGCCTCTATCGTCTTCCTGTCTGGAGTATTTATCGTCCATCTTCCACTTCCGTACAAGACAACACACAAAACCCTTCAGAAAAGACTTTCTTACATTTTAATATTAATATTCGAAGTCAGCACCGAGACTAAATTTGCAGTGCACCGCTATATCTGTCGACGAACTTTCTTGCATGGGAGTGAAACATGTGTGGATACAGGTTACCTTATTAAGAAGGTTGAGGTTACAGATATGAAAGTAGCAAGGATGATTGCAGGTACTAATATGTGGGAACAATGGCAAGAGAGTGTCCATAATCTTGAAATAAAAGAAAATCTGGGAATCAACACCATAGGCGAAGCAGTTAGAGCGAACCGACGAGATGGCGGAGTCATATTACACGCATAGGGGGCTCATGTGTTCGGCACTAGAGGGTAACAGGAATCGAGGTAGACCAAGATGAAAGTACTTAGATTCTTAGATTGGGTGAAGAATGATTTTGAAGTAAAAGGCTTAACATCACATGAGGTACCAAAGTTAGCATTGAACAGGGGATCATGGAGGAATTTTATTAGAGGGACTATGCTCCAGACTGAACGCTGAAAGGCATAATCTGTCTAATGACGACGACGACGACGACGACAATGATGATGATGATGAAGAGCAAATTTCTCTTTTTCGAAAACGCTTTTCTTCCCATTGCCATTCTGCATTTTATATCTTCAGCACTGAGATTATCATGTGTTATTTTACTGCTCAAGTAACAAAACTCTTCTACAACATTTATTGTTTCGTGAACTGATTTTCTTAGAGTGCATTCCATTATCCTTGTTTTCCTCTTGTTCGTGTTATACGCTCCTTTCAACACACTGTCCATTTCGTTCAGTTGCTCTGACAGGTCCTTTGCTGTCTCTGACGGAATTACAATATTATCAGCAAAACGCAATGATTTTATTGCTTCACCCTGAGCTCTTAATTCCTTCTCCAAATTTCTCTCTGCTTTCCTTCACAGCTTACTCAGTATACAAAGTGAATAACATTGGAGAAAGGCTACAACCCTGTCTTACTCCCTTCCCAACCACTGCGCCCCTTTCATGACCTTCGACTCTAATAACTGCGGCGTGGCTTTTGAACAAGTTTTAAATAACCCTCCGTTCCCTATACTTCACCCCTGCTGTCTTCAGTATTTGAAAGAGTATATTCCAAACAACATTATCAAAAGCTTTCTCCAAATCTATAAAAGCTAAAAAATGTAAGTATTCCTTTGCTTAATCTATCGTCTAAGATCCGTTGTAAAGTGAGTATTATCTCGCGTGTTCCTACATTTCTCCTGAGTCAAAACATCTTCCCCGAGGTCAGCTTCAACCAGCTTATCCATCCTTCTGTAAATAATTCATGTTAAAATTTTGCAATCATGACTTGTTATACTGATGGTTCTGTAATTTTTATACCTGTCTGCACCTGAATTATTTGGAATGGCGATTATTACATTTTTCTTAATGTCGGAGGGCATTTGTCTGTCTCAGACATCTTACTCACCAGGGGAAATAGTTTTGTCATCTCTGGTTCTCCCAGAGACTTCAGAAGCTCTGAGGAAATATCTACTCCAGGGCTCTTGTTTCGGTTTAGCTCCTTCAGTGCTCTGCAATTCATCTCTCAGTATGGTATCTCCTTTTTGATCTTCCTTTTCCTTCATACAATATTGTTTGTACGTTCATTTTCTTTGTAGAGCTCCTCTATATACTCTTTCCACCTTTTAACTGTCCCTCCTTCACTCACAACTGATATTCATACGGCTATTTTTCTTGTCTCCAAATGTCTCTTACTTTTCTGTAGGCTTGCTTATAGCTACTCCTGTTTTGCCATTCTGCACTTCTTGTCATTCTCATTTCTTAGTCGTACGTACTACATTTTACATAATTGATAGCATTTTTATATCTTTTCCTTTCATCAATTAAATTTAGTATTTCCTGTGATATCCATGGAGTTTTTTGTAGGTCTTGCCTTTCTGCCTATTTCGTCCTCTGCTTCCTTGCCAATTTCATCTCTCAAAGCTTTCCTTTCCTCTTCTACTGTTCTATTTCGCCCCGTTTTTTATCATTTTATACAGGTCCCATCTCTTTATACACCTACTTTCCTTCAGTTTCAGTTCAATCTTTATATAAAAATCCACTGTCACTATGTTTGTCCAGGATGAATTCGGAAACTACTCGACTGATTTTAATAATATCTAGCTAGCACTGTGTGTGTGATTTGGGCCAACGCGTAATATAGAATGGTTTTTATCTCGATTAATAACCCCAATAAAAATTTTATATTAAATGTTATCATCTTCGTTGGTTTAGTATGCAACAACTTGATCTTCAACTTCCACTCTGGGCTAGCGTCAAAGTGTTTGGCTGGAAACTAGCTGGGATCACCTAGCCTTCAGTAATCAACGAAGTGAGGAGTCGGCAGAAATGACGCGTGGTTAGGATTCAACAAATTGTAGGCCACCTTTCCCTGCTGCATAACTGGTGTAGGTTACGGAGATGTAAACCATCGAAGTGACGTTCAGTGGTAACACTTGCACCAGGCCACTGAGCCACAAGAAATTATTATTAAATTGTATTTCAGACATTTCCGTGATGCAAAAGTTTATTTCACAGTACACATGTTTTCCAAATGTGCATGGTTTTAAAAATTTTTCGGGTATTCCAATTTATTCGTAGTGATAGTCATTATTTTCAATAAAATGCCTCGAAGATAAATTAAAATAATGTCCGTTTATAGTTCCTAGAAATCTACCATTTTATATCGATTTTGCTGAAATTTTGCACACTTGGCCTTCAAAACAAGAGGACAGTACCTGTCCGCATAAAATTTTATTTGTTGCATGACGGAGGTTAATTTATCGGCAGAAATTTATAACAGTGAATAGTTTTATTGTGATCTTGCACAATTTACCGTCAAACCAAGAGGATGACCACTGTATACGCAATATTTCGTAGGATGCTTGACAACAGATATCGACAGCGTTTGACCGATCGCAGTGAACGTTGGTACACACGAGGGTTGGAAGTTGTGGCAACTATTTATTCACAGCCGATACAAAAGCGTTACATGTTTTTCACCTATTAATGTTCTCCAAAGTAATCACCAGCGTTGTGTAGCACCCGTTGTCAGCGATGTGGAAGGCGTAGTATACCGTTAGAAGGCCTGTTCTGTTGATGGTGCGAATGGAGAGGTGTACTGCCTGTCGTATCTTTGGAACAGTTCTGAGAAAATGCCACGAAGTGGTTCCTTCATCTTCGGAGTCAAATTAAAGTCACAAGTCCGGGGAGTATGATGGATGGTACAGTGCTTCCCAATCCCGTCGAGCGAACAGAGCAGCCACAGTTTGCGTGTATGCGCCCTCGCATTATCGTGCAAAATTGTGGTTGGGTTGCGCAGAACGTTTTGCCGCTTCTTTCGCAAAGCTGGTCGCGGGCGATGCTCTAAAAGCGAACAGTAATACTGAGCATTGACGATCTGCCGGGGAGGAACGTAAAGCATTAGTATAACACCACCACAGCCGTACACCAGAATCACCATAACTTTCAAAATACTGGAGCTGTGACGAACTTTCTTGAAGACCTTAAAGACACTGTCGTGCTGTACGACTTCTGTCACATTCAATCTCATTCCAACTCCGTTGTTCCTGTTTCGAAAACGTAGTGACAATGTTACGTTAGACCGCTCGCTCACCAGTGACTGTGTTTCATTCGATTGTGCGCACGACGTTGTCGTGAGACGGGCGAGTCCATTTGCTCGGAGGTAGGTATGTCAACAGCGTGTGCTACCAACGACAGTAGTATATTCCATTGCCATTGCCATTGCCACTATTTAAGTTCCAACCCTCGTACTTTTTTTTTTTTTCGCGGGGACCATATTTACATTCCGGTAGACACCGTGAGGGTGCCGTGAAATCAACTTCGACACAATTTCATCAATCACCATGAATATAACAAATTTTTCATCGGCATGGGGAGGTGGGACTAAGGCTGAGGAACAAATGGGCAGAGCGGAGAAAGTGGGCCATGAGAGGGGTAGGAGACGTGCAGAGAAAAGGTAAGAGGATGGGTCGAGAAGGGCCAGGAGGAGATAATAATAATTTCGTGTGGCTCATTGGCCCGGTGCAAGTCTTTCAATTGAACGCCACTTCGACGACTTGCATGTCCTAGCCTACCCCAATTATCCAACCGGAGAAAGGAAAGGGGACCTACAGCTTAGCGTGGAATCCGAACCACATGTCGTTCCTGGTGACTCCTCACATCATTGAGAGGTGAAGGATGGGTTAAAACGCAGACTGAAAAAATTCTAGGTCCTACCGGGTTTCGAACCCCGCGACCCTTCGGTTTCCAGTTGAGCGCTTTACCTCGAGACCACCGGGCCCGACGCAGGAGGAGATGTACAGAGGGAAAAAGAGGCGACTGACGAAAGTGGGGGAGGGGGGAGGAAATAATGGACAGGTGATAGGTGACAGGTGAATAGGGACGGTCCAGGAGGTGGAAAGAGAGGAAGGTAACGAGGAACGTAATGCGCATTCCAAATGTTCGTATAGCTTATGGGACTTAACTACGGGGTCATCAGTCCCTAAACTCCCAAACTACTTATGAACTAGCTAACACTAAGGACGGCACAAATATCCATGCCCCAGGGGGGATTAGAACCCCCGACCGTAGTGGCCGTGCAGACCGTGACTGGCGCGCTGCAGTCCCCTCGGCCACATGCGCATTCCAGGAGACCAAGTCTAACTACGACTTCTCACGATTACGTACTGCACAACCCCCTGCTGCTTAGACGCGGTTAGCAGCAATACCACTACAATGACACCTCTGACAGACATGCCATTCCTACCTAACCGAAACAATACATAAATTCCATGAAAATTAGATGGAGACCTATTTCAGCATCTTGAAAGTGCGCATTGCACATCGTATTTAAGCGAAATCAAGGCGTGTGACATTTGTAATAACGTAATAAACGTCTGTCCATGTGTGGAAATTATACAGTGGAATGTACGAGCACGCATGGATGGTAGAGAATATGTGGCATATGGAAGTTCGAGTCGTCGGGCCTAGATAGTGCAATGGTTACAGTGACCACTCACGTGAAGTAGGAAATCAGGGTTCGATTCCACCTCCGGCACAATTTTTCATGTCACCAATAAATTATACAGCTGATGTCGATTCATTCTGGTAGTCGTATCTGTTGTAATACGCTTTTACAATAGATCGCGCACATCTCGCACGCGTGTGATCGCAAACGCTCAACTGACTCACAAGCGACACAAACTGGTAGGCGGCAGTTTGTAGTATGGGACACTCCCACATCACTGATGCTGCTATTGTCGATCAAAGAAGAGTACGGCCAGGTTCAACACGTGAACAAACAGACCGATATCTGAACACTTACAAATCGCAAGATGGAACAAACGCTGAACTGCAACCGACAATTCTCAATCATTCGACGGAAAGGCGATTTATCACTTAGAGTATTGCAGTCGACTGTAAGCGCACCAGCGGTGAATTGTGCAGTGGAGTGTTGCCCCAGAGAAAGCCTTGGCTGTGAGATGTGGCGACGCTACCGTACTGTACCGGCTGCAGGCACGGGTCACGGACAGATGGCAGATTAGCACCTGCCGGTCGCCACCTGAGGAGCGCGCCGCTTCCTCCTCAGGGCATCGTCAACGTTGCCGCTTCTCCATTGCATAATTCTGCCTTGCCTTACATCTCCAGCTTCTAAAATAGACATGATGGCAATTATTAAACTAATATATAAAAATTAATGTTTGTTTGCCTTCGTATTTTATGCACGTCCATACGATACATAAGATTGCGATAAAACTTTGTCAATTATTATAAAAAATGCAGTGTTTTCTTTCTGATTCAGCATATCGCAGGATGGAAGACCAATAACCTCCTTAAGAAAAGTTCTTTGTCACAGGAAACTATCAAAAGTCTTAATTCGTATTGTGCTGTACCTCCCAGATTATATGGCCTCCCTAAGGTCCATAAAAGATGGGTGTCCTCTTAGGCCTATCGTGCCAAACATTGATACTCCCACATATCGTGTTGTAAAACATCTTGCTGATTCGTTGAGCCGACTGGTAGGCCGATGTGAACACCACATTAAGAACTCGGTGGATTTCCTAGGCCTACGAGGGTTTGCACTTGGCTGACTCGGATATTTTAGTTAGTTTTGATGTGATTTCTTTTTTCACTCGCGTTCCTCTGTCTGATTCGTTCCAACTAATTGAGACGAAGTTTGGTACTGATTTAACGAATCTATTTCGACATGTTTTGACTTCCACCTACTTTTTATTCAATGACGAGTACTACGAGCATACAGATGGAGTTGCGATGGGAAGCCCTCTGTCACCCATCATTGCTAATTTATTCATGGAGGACTTCGAAGATCGTGCACTGGAGTCAGCGGCGTTGAAACCTGCTTGTTTTTTCAGATATGTAGACGACACGTTTGTTGTTTGGCCTCATGGTAGTGAGAACTTGAATCATTTTTTGGAACATTTAAATTCAATCCAGCCCAACATCCGACTTACAATGGAAGTGGAAAAGAATGGTTGTCTTCCCTTCCTTGATGTGTTAGTCAGGAGAAAGGCTGGTGGTACGTTGGGATATGCTGTTTATAGGAAGCCAACGCATACTGATTTGTATTTGCAAGCCGATAGTTGTCACCACCCAGCTCAACGTGAAGGGGTTCTTCAAACCTTAGTGCATAGGGATCATGTCATTTCGGACCCAGAAAGATTGCCCGCTGAGTTGTCTCATCTGGAGGTAACTTTTCGACAGAATGGCTATGGTGAAGGGCAGGTTAAAAGAGCGTTGCGCTATCGACCACATGTGCAACGGGCTAGTGATGATAACACTGAGTCGGCACCCACGTCAGTGGCCTTTCTGCCATACTTTGGCAGCACTTCTAATAAGATTGGCCGCATTTTGTGTAAAAAATAATGTAAAAAGTGTGTTTCGTCCACCTTCAAAAATTAAGGCACTGTTGGGATCCGTTAAGGATGAACTCGGTTTGCGTAAGGCGGGTGACTGCCATATCCCATGTACCTGTGGCAAATCATATGTTGGTCAAACTATTAGGACTGTTGACGACCGTTGTATTGAGCATAAACGTCACACGCGTTTACAGCAGCCTAACAAATCTGCTGTGGCCGAACACTGACTTGACACAGGTCACCCTATGGAATACAACAAAACGGAAATTCTGGCATGCGCTTCCAACTACTGGGACTGTGTTATCAAGGAAGCGATTGAAATAAAACTAGGTGACTACCTTATGAATAGGGATGGAGGCTTCTGCTTAAATTCCGTTTGGGATCCTGCTATCTCACTTGTCAAAAAACAGAGGGACAAAACTAATCCGACCTCATCTGTCGAGAACTGATGTTTATTATCGATATTCTGACCAGTTTCATCTTTGGTCGTGTCGGCGCTGTGTGCTTGCTTGCTCGGTGTGTGTTGTCTTTCCTGTTTACTCATTGAAAACCGAGGTTTTAAAGATCGTTGCACATTGCTTTCTTACTGCAGTTTCGCCTTGAAAATGACAGGGTGGTCTCCTGCCGAAATATCGACCGTCGTCGATTTTGATACCTGGCAGCATACCCGTAAGTTTTTCTAACTTATAAATAATGATTATTCGCTATCAGTCATTATTTTTCAGTTTCGACGTTGAAGCACGCCCTCACCACCGGGCATGTGGACATTCAGGTCTATACGTATGTACTGCGCTACTGCACCTAGGGCACCTGGATATAGACGGGCACGCGCATCCAACATTTTTGTTCCTTCGGTTCGAAGTGCGATTGTAGAATCTGGAAAAATTGTGGGCTGTGCAGGTCTAATTGTTCTAATCGTTCAGAAAATGGTTTTAGTAATTTTTCATTTGCAATGGATCCTGAAACGCGTAAAATGTGGTTAATAAACTGCCGTCGTGACAAGGTCTTAAAAACTATGCAAGGTGGGTTAATTCATTTGTAGTTATGCACGATTTCTACACGTTGTAAACGACAGGTATCGATACGTGTCCTTTTTATCGAAGGATTCGAAGCTACGAAATACTGTTGCAGATCTTATATATACATTGGCGATAACAAACAGTATCAACATTTAGTCAAAAACAATACTAATTACTTTTAAATGATGCGCACTATTTTGGTGTTTACTAGTTATAATGGCTCATATGGCTCGTAACGATGTTTGAAGGTACTGCGATGTTAATTTTAATTACAGCTACTGCGATGCTAATTTTTGTTTCTGTATCGACTGACTAGTTTTCTAATGTTTGCAACAAAATGTTCGCTTTACGAGCATAATTAATTTACTGACCGGACAAGGGTATATACAAGAAGTTGGTAAACATGAAAAACTATTTTCTCTCATTCTAGCTGTTCGAGTTTTAAAAAGAGCATTCAAAGCTCGTTGCCAACATCAGCAGTCTACGCCGACGAACTCGTAAGTAAAATTGACCAATTTATCACAAA
Organism: Locusta migratoria; assembly: GCA_026315105.1. NCBI lineage: Eukaryota > Metazoa > Arthropoda > Insecta > Orthoptera > Acrididae > Locusta > Locusta migratoria. The sequence continues at coordinate 238,773,782 of CM048744.1, forward strand.
CAGAATTTTATTAAAGCCCTGATAGCTGTTATAATTCCATTTGCTGAAAAGTGTTTTGAAACTTGTGAAAATGCTTTACCTTCGTCTTGGATGACAATCTATACATTTGCTTGATTTATGCGCACAGAATGTATTAAGCTAAAGTAAAGCGTATTTGGTAGTGCTTCTGGTATCCCTTAAAATTGAGCTGTCGAATGCATAGAAGTTGCTCACAATAAACACGCTGGTGGGCAAATACCAAAAAACATATTTAACGATTTGTCAAACCGTATTACAATAATTTATTACGAAGAGATAAATTTTAAACAGCAGAAAAACTCGGCTTTTCACATGCTCACGCTATCACCGCTTGGAACAAAAATGACGGCGGGAGCTGCCACTACAGCAGAAGTTGATGTACATGCCCGTCTATATCCATGTGCCCTAACTGCACCTTTGTACTAAGTCTGGTTGCGAATCAGTTTCACGCCAAGATTTGTTCTTTATGATCTTTCACAAACAAAGCTGAGCCACAGCTATCGAAACGGGTTTTGTGGAAATACAAAACAACCACACGTGATGACGAAGTTCAGCCCTCGGAACTAATAATGCATGAAGTTAGGAAGTTCCTAATATTGCCAAATATCTTTTTTTAGTTGTATTTTGCATCAGATTTCACAACAAAACATGAGGGTAACAAAAATATTAGTTGTATCTAGACCGATAGGTGTAACATTTTGAGATCTGTACAAAACGATGGGATACGTTTAGGACGCCACGGTAATTACGAAAGTGGCTGGAGCAGGCAACTCTGACTGTTCAGCAGTTGATCATGGCAAGTCCTGCGTAGCAGTGTTTTTCAACCTGTGCGTCGCGACCCTAAGAAGGTCGCAAAGACTTGCTCCGGGGTTGCCGTCACACAAGGAAGAACTTGCACCATTGAACAACCAGCCCAGTGCACATCTGACTACAGACGTTTTTTTTTTTATTACAGTGTGTTATCGATGAAATGCGCAAAGCCTGAAAACTGTTTTCAGGAACCATGCATTAGATAAATGTACAAGATGAAATAATTAATTCTAGGACTATATATATATATATATATATATATATATATATATATATATATATATATATATATATATATATATATATATAGTGTGTGTGTTACAAAAAGGTTCGACCAAACTTTCAGGAAACATTCCTCACACACAAAGAAAGAAAATATGTTATGTGGACATGTGTCCGAAAACGCATAATTTCCATGTTAGAGCTCATTTCAGTATTTCTTCATGATGAGGCTTGATTCCAACGAGATCAAATTGTAAATTTCCACAATCAACGTGTGTGAGCTGACGAGAATCCGCACGCAATTGTGCAATTACGTCATCAACACAGATTTTCTGTGAACGTTTAGGCAGGAAGTGTTGGTGATGTCTTGATTGGGCCTCATGTTCTTCCACCTACGCTCACTGGAGCACGTTATCATGATTTCATACGGGGTACTCTACCTGTGCTTCTAGAACATGTGCCTCTACAAGTACGACACAACATGTGTTTCATGCACGATGGAGCTCCTGCACATTTCAGTCGACGTGTTCGTACGCTTCTCAACAACAGATTCTGTGACCGATGGATTGGTAGAGGCGGACCAATTCCATGGCCTCCACGCTCTCCTGACCTCAACCCACTTGAGTCATTTATGGGGGCATTTGAAAGCACTTGTCTACGCAACCCCGGTACCAAATGTAGAGATTCTTCGTGCTCCTATTGTGGACGGCTGTGATACAATACGCCATTCTCCAGGGCTGCATCAGCGCATCAGGGATTCCATGCGACGGAGGGTGGATGCATGTATCCTCGCTAACGGAGAACATTTTGAACATTTCCTGTAACAAAGTGTTTGACGTCACGTTGGTACGTTCTGTTGCTGTGTGTTTCCATTCCATAATTAATGTGATTTGAAGAGAAGTAATAAAATGAGCTCTAACATGGAAATTAAGCGTTTCCGGACACATGTCCACATAACATATTTTCTTTCTTTGTATGTAAGGAATGTTTCCTGAAAGTTTGGCCGTACCTTTTTGTAACACCATATATATATATATATATATATATATAATACTTCTTTGAAAGTTGTCTATACAGTGAGAGCTTTCTTAACCCTTTCGTTCCAGTGTTGTTCCTTGTGCATCAATCCTTAAAGTTGCATTTTTGTTGAAAAATATTCAAATGTTTGTAAAGCTTATGGGACTTAACTGCGGGGTCATCAGTCCCTAAACTTACAAACTACTTATGAACTACCTTATACTAAAGACGGCACAAACATCCGTGCCCGAAGGGGGATTCGAACCCCTGACGGGGAACGGCTTCGCGCATAGCGCCTCTATACGCTCGGCCGCGGCCATTTGTGATGAACAGCATGCTTCTAGTGCGACATTTTACGGCTTGGTACGGCGTGTAGCCACTTTTGAGGTATTAATCTATCCATCTTGGAGGTTGTGTTGCGTTGCCGCCTGTACGTGGCTCAGATTGTGAGCGAGAGTGTGGTTCCTTTTATTTTATTCCAGCAGTGAATTGGCTTGTCTTTGGCGCTGTGGCGAAGATTATGCTAGCATTATTGATCTGGCAGTTTAACTATCAACAAAATAACGTCCATGTAATAAAATACCTCGATACAAACGTCTGTGTTGCTCATGAAATACATGACATAACAAATAAATAGTTCGACCAAAAATTTTAAAACACAGTTTTGTTTTCCCTGCACTGTATTAATACAGAAAACACTGAATTTTTATGTCTCCAAAGCTGCTTTCATAATGTGGAAAAGGTTGTTGTTGTTGTTGTGGTCTTCAGTCCGCAGACTGGTTTGATGCAGCTCTCCACGCTACCCTGTCCTGTGCAAGTCTCTTCATCTGAGAATACGTTCGGCAACCTACATCCTTTTGAATCTGCTTACTATATTCTTCCCTCGGTCTCCCTCTACGATTTTTACCCCCACACGCTTCCTTCTAACGCTAAGTTGACAATTCCCTGATGTCTCAGAATGTGTCCAACCAATCTATCTCTTAATCAGGATATGCCAGAAACTCCTTTTCTCCCCGATTCGGTTAAGCACCTCCTCATTAGTTACGTGATCTACCCATATAATGTTCATCATTCGTCTGTAGCACCACATTTCAAAAGCTTCTGTCATATTTTTATCTAAACTGCTTATCGTCCACGTTTCACTCCCATACAATAGTACACTCCAGAGAAATGCTTTCAGAAAGGACTTCCTAACATTTAAATTAATATTGGATGTTAACAAGTTTCGTTTCTTTAGAAACGATTTTCTTCCCATAGCCATTCTGCATTTTATATCTTCTTTACTTCGGCCATCAGAAGTTATCTTGCTACCCAAATAACAAAACTCAAGGTTAATCAGCTTAATTCGGTTCTGAATCTTTCCTAAGTTCGAAACACTCATTATGCGAAATAAATATTTCTATCGGAAACCATTTAAAAAGTCTACCATTCCGAAAAAATACACATAAAAAACAGCGCCCAACAATTTACAAGAAAACTGTATTAACAGAGAGAACATTACATTCGTTGCCTATGAGATTAACATAGTTTTGTTAGAGTTCATACTGCGGGGGGTTCAGGGGGAGGAGTACCAGAATATTTTAATTTGGAAGGGGAAAAGGTTGAAAAATCACTGCCATATGGAAACGCGAGGCATTAATGGGCTACTGGATCATCTCTAGAAGCGTTTTCGTCTATTTACACAAAAATCGAATTACATCCTGCATTTGACTGATAACCGTTGCAATTTAGCCCCTTCCAAAAACCAACCAAGCAAGATCCTGCCTTTCATAACTGGCTCGAGCAATAATTTTCGAATTCGTCGTTATCCGTCATTCACACACAAATGACAACTGAAACATAACCATTAATCTGTGACCCCCCCCCCTCCCATAAACAGTGTATACGTCGCGCGTAAACATTCAGTAGAGAGCACTGCGTTTGCCTTGCTTTGGCCTGACTACAGTACGTGTCAAATTATTGAGTTTGTGTCCTGATTGTGTTCACAGATCACAGATGAAATCTGTTTAAAAGGTGTCGTTGTTGTGTGGTGATGTGATCTGATGACGGTTTCGTTTTAGCTGATATTTTTAGAGGGCGTATTTTAAACGCCTGTTTGGATGCCACCCGTGTTCTGAACCTAATTTTCGTTTTCTTCTGTTGCAGGTGAGTAACCAGTGTTGAATGCCTCTGCACCATGCAAGTCTTACGTGGTGAGTTGTACTCAGTTTGTCTTCTCGTTCCACGACGGCGGGGGGGGGGGGGGGGGAGGATGCATGTTCAACTACTGAAGAAGGGGCGCACGGAAGTGACAGGCTTTTGGAAAAGTCGTTTAATTTACAAGTCGTTCGCCTTGCCTTTGTTGTGACACGTTTCGGGTAGCCCTAAATGAGACAACCAAAGAGTGACAAATAAAAGCTGTACCTATGCCACTTTTGATTTCTGATGTCGGGCCAACCGAAACGCGTAACAATGAAGGCATTTTTCCACCTCATGATGAATTGTTAATTAAGCTACTTTAGGATACAAGGTATTTTCCAGCTCAGTATTATCTGTTTATAAGGTATATGATTTACAGAATTTTTGTTGATATCAGCAAATGCTGAATGCAGCACACTTCTTAAACAAATTGGAAGTAAGTTGAATATTTTTGAAACTGCTTAGGGTTATTAAAAACTATTACAAAGAAATTGATGCATTTTTTCCCATAATGCTTCCTCAAATTCAGGTACCATTTAATCCTATGTTATACATTTGTAGGAGACCAAATCTTTACCAGAAATGTATGACTTGATCGCTCATCTACATTACCTATATAATTCCACCTATTATGTATATTACAAGGGTAAAAAAATCACACTTGAAATTTCAATTTTTATATTTTTTCCTAATAAAAATGTTATTTTTTCTTTCATTTAATTGATTCTGCAATAAATCTTAGGTATATTACATAAATAAGAACTATTGCAGGTTACAGTAAAAATTAGAGCAATTATTGATGAGCTTTAGGAAATATTTGAACCTGAACGCTGAAAAATACAACTTGCGGGAAATTGTGAAAGAAAATATGAGTCCAATTAATCTGTACCTCAGAACATACCTGAAGCATAGTCTTCATCATGTAGCACTTCATCATCTTCAAGCTTCCTTTTGGCATTCCTTTTAGCACTTCTTGCTTCTTCGGTAACATGAAGAGCGAATATTTCAGCTTCATGCACCCGTTCTCTGTCACACGCAAGCAATTGTTCTCCCATATTAGAGCCACATTTTATGCCTAAATTTCTTAGGACTTCCATCCTTCCTATTACTCCATCATTGAAACATACCACTCCATCTACTACACCAAATATCGATGTGTTTAGTCCTACAAAAACATTCATGGGTAATCTTTCCCAAACGCAATGGTTGCAACTTTCATTTGTCTTCTGAGTGCCCCCATGAAGACATTTACTAAGCAAAACAGGGTCACTCAGGTCTCTAATAATTGGTTTCATTTCATTCATAACAGGCTCAGGAAAAGAATGTTTATGATGGTATATTTGTCTATTTTCTTTTACTTTTTCGTGGCGGTACACATGACCAAAACTTTAAAATTTGGTACATATAGGTCATTTTTCATTTGAAATCCTATAATGTATATATCAATATAACCAGGAAAGACCAGAATTTAATAAAGTCATAAAAACATTTCGATTTTTCCACCATTTATAAGTACCTTGTTTCCTTAACAGCGTTTGTGCAATACTGCTGCAGTTATTTACAATGGTCATAATCTTCTTCTATGACTTCGTCACATTTCAAATATTGTAATGTGAGAAAAATATCACTAACATGATATTATTTCTAGTCAATACATAACATTTTTACTACTGGGTCATAGTAGGGCCTAGTATGCTGCCGGCAACGATTTTTCAGTGCTTATTATTTTTCTATCAACTAATATCAATGCCGTTTTATTACTGGATCATAGTATTTTGCTGCTTGTTAAGGGTTTTCAATATCGTTTCGAGGAAATCCAATGTTTATGATCACCCTTGAAATATGAAGAAATGCATCAGCTATGATGGTTTTATACTCGAACATTACAACACGTCATCTCAAATTACGCTGTATAGGATCTGACCCAGTCACTCGACAAAAAAATTTTTGTGGTCTAGACCAGTGGTTATCAAACTGTGAGTTGCAACCCACTAGTGAATGGCACTGTCTGTTCAGGTGGGACGCCAGACGAGCTTACCTTGTGCACTTATAGAAAGTGAAAATATGTGTCATTAGACTTTGCACTTACGTGATATTATTTCACACCCCTTAAAGAAAAGTTACGATTCAGCTCTACCGCTTCCTTATTTCAAATAATAATGGTTATGGACTAATGTTTAAAGTTTTTACGGCGTAATATTTTCACGTTACTCCAAGTGTAACTTTTGTCTTTTTGTATTCATATGGGTTTGCTGCGTCATATATGTCATATAACGAGACTGTAAGGAATTTTCCTGTATCAAAGGCGCTGCTTTATGGAAAATTATTTACTGATTATGACAGGCATATTTCAGCACTATTGCCAACTTCAGGTTTATTGATCTTTACTTCCTTCCAACTGTTAACAGTGTACGCTGTTAGTATCGTTCTTATAATTCCGCATTTAATTTTTTTTAATTTATGTGATTACAGCTTATACATTTAGTAGCTGCTAACCAAGAATTGACAACGAATTGTTATTGGTAAGAAATCAGTTTCTATAGTAGAACACTATAAAGTTAAAACTGTCTGCATCAGAGTAATACTCGCTCATGGAACAATGCTTCTTCTTTGAACAGTTTATTTAAAGAGTCAACTCAAATTTCATTTTAAATCAGAAAAGAGAGAATCTAATGCATGGAAATATGTCTTTCAAGGAATTAATGGGATCCGCAAGTACTTTCTTATTCGATGGCATATATTTAAAAGAACAAACTGCGTAGAAAATAATTTACGCTTAAAACCAACAATATTAGGCTATGACATGGAAAGTACTTTTATTAATAAGACTTAACAATCTCACACACTGAGCTTACCATTTATTTTGTATAAAATTCTAATTGGACAAATTAATTGCCTGTTAAACCCATAATATTCTTAGTTATATATGCACTGAGTCATAAAAAAATTTCCAGAAATATTGGGGGTCCCTCTATCATAAAAAAATGGGAACCACTGAATTCTAGATCAGTGGTTTCAAAACTTTCTTATAATGTGACCCTAAATCTTTCTGGAAAAATTTCACGACCCAGGATATATGTATGCGGGACACATATAACGGTTCACATTACATTTCTAAAAGACCACTATTTTGTGAAATACAAAATTTGCATTATGCGAATTAAATGTTAAGATTTGTTAAATTATTAACTCTTGGTATTACCAATATTCTCTATACATAGATTGAAACTTGTTTGGTTTAGATGTGAAATTTTTTCTACGCAGTAAGTCGTCGTGAATCTGATTAATTCTTTCAAAGCTGTATATGCAAGCAATCGATACTATCGCTTTTCTGATTTAAAATGAGATTAGGCTTGAGTCTTCCTCAGATTCTGTAAAACTTTTTAAGGTTGTCCTTACCGACAACAAATTATAATGAATTCTTGAAAAGTACTAAAACAATAACCAGTTTTAAAGAATATAAAAAAAACAGTGATAATTTAATGGGCCTAATGTGACAACATTAATCCGTTCTGTACGCATTTTAAATTAAAAGAGGTACAGTTTGTTTCTTTTCTATTGGGAAGAAAAGTAATATGAAAGTAATAAGTCTTATAAAATAAAACACATAGCTTTTTCCAGCCCATAAGATGGTTTTCACTGATATTTTCCAGTCGTCTGGCTACCCACTACTGACTCGCGACCCATAGTTTGGGAACCACTGATGTACACTGTTTCAGTTGTAAAATAAGTAAATAAATTTTCGTAGTCACTTTGTTAGCACTCTGCGTGACTTGTGAATTGCACATTTGTACACGTCTCGACTGCTTGAAGGCGAGTGAAAGCCTCGGGCCGCGGTGGAGTAACCGAGAGTTCCAAGGCGCCTTGCCGTCGGAGATTAGAGTCCTATCTCGGGCATGATTGTATTTGTTATCATTAGCGTAAGTTAAAGTAGTTTGTAAGTCTAGGGACTAGTCTTGTGTCATTCGCCAACGAACTAGTTCGGAAGAGCGCTTCCACAGACGAACTACGCGAACTAGTTCGCACATCCCTCGCCTCTTAGCTCGTGCGCTCCTTTTGCGAAGACTGGCGGGGAACAGCGAGAGGACGCGAGAACGCGCAGAATCGCATGATTCTCTTCCGCCAGTTACCGTCATTTCGAGCTGAGATGCTCAGCTGTAGTTTCATAGTCACTGACACAAATTTTCTTTTCGAAGGTGTTCAGCAGTGTCTAAGTAATATTTACCACGAGTAATCTGTATGCAAAGGAGTTGAATACCATTGTATCACCCATTCGAGTAAATCACTGGTTTATTTGCTTTTATTTGCTTAAGTGTTTGATGTCTAATTGCCCAAAAATGCGGGTAATATCACACGTTTGGGCAACACTGATCATTATATAAAAAAGCTGCCATAAAAAAGAAAGAGCTCTTTTAGTAGCGGTAGCAAAAGCCAAAAAGAGATGACGAACTAAAAAGAGCTGACGAACTAAAAAGAACGGAAGAACTAAAAGGAGCGACCTACTTCGCGGCCGAGCTGCGAAGGAGAGCTACCGGTCGTGAACTAAAATATGTGCGTTCGAACGCAAACAAAAATATGCGTTACCGGTCGCGAACTATTATGCCAAACGTATCTCTAAGTTCATAGAATTCTTTTCCGAAGACCGACGGGCAATAGCGAGAGAGCGCGCAGCAGAATTAAAAATCACTTATTTGCCTTCTGCTGATGAGAGCCATTTCGAGGTGAGCGCCTGCCTGCTAGATTACATAGTTCAGTGCTACAAAATTTCTGTTTTGAAGTATTCCGCACTCTGCAATATCTGACTAATAAATTCCATAATGCCAAGGTATAGAGATAACTACAAACTTGAACGCGAGAAATTATCCACAAACTGCTTCTTTTGGGTTGCGTGACATCGTTAGCGGTTCAAGCAGCAAGCGCATGAAGCAGCTAGGTGGGGGAACTTCTCCCTCCACCTGCATGAGCAGACTACGCCGCTCAGCCGTCACTGAGAGCGGACGAACTAAAAGAACGAACTAGTTCGCGGCAGAGCCGTGAACTAAAGTGAGCGCTTCCGATAACGAACTATCATGCGCAAGTCTACTAGGGACTGATGACCAGAGTAGTTACGTTCCACAGAATTACAAACTTTGGAACATTTGAATTTGAAAGCCTGGGTTTCTATCAAGAAAATCCGTATAACATCGCCTGTGTTTTCCCGTCTTTCCCTCGGTTGCGTGCAACGGCGTGGGTATGCAGGTAGGGAGTTCACCAACCTGCGCAAGTCCTTTCACACGCGTTGCAGCGTGTAAATAAGCATTACACAGGAAATCAGCAAACTCGCATTCAATACCACCACTGATCTGGAAACAGTATCTAAGAGACACTAGTCGAGTTAGTACCACACCTGGTTTCCTTAAAGAGGTTTTCACTGTTGCATTGTATAATCGATCGTTGTCTTTCGCGCTCACGATAATAAGAATAAAAGGCCGAGGTGCCTCTGGTTGCAGTTCCCGAGAATGGCTCCGTGCCCAACGGTTGGTAAATCCCGAGAGGTCGGCGGTTGTGTGTGGATGGCGAGGCACCGTATCTGTCACCGCGAGCCGGGCTGCGGCGCCTTTGAGTCGACAGAAGTGTGTGTGTAAGAGACACACAGAGAGGTGTGTGTTTGTGTATGTAATTGAGAGAGTGGCTACGTGTGTTCATGCCCTTAGAAAGCAGACAGACAAAGAGAGTGCCGCATGCAAGTATGGACGTGCGGGCGTGCGCTGCCTTTCCAGATATCTGAGTCACGCGAGTTTACGAAAGTGAACTCGTTTCCGCGTGAGTTACGTTCGGCGAGAAGTGCCTGTTTCCAAACGCCCCGGTTTCCCCTCGCCGTTCCGCTAATCACGCCTCTGACCTAAGCTGGTATGCGAGAAAACGTCGACTTAATTGTTACGAGAGCGGCGGTGTAACTACTGCGGTGTCTCGAAAGAGAAGTAGTAAAAGGGCAGCGAACAGCGCTGAATACGTCGAAATCGGCACGTCGGATCATATGCCAACAGGTTTCTAACTACTGGGTATGAGGTCCGCCTCATGTGCAGTGGACTGTTTTTTCTTGTTGCCCTTTTTTAGCACCTCTATGCCATTATCAGTGGCTTTTGTGTATTTACGACTTTGAAAATGAACGCATTTTTGTACTAATCTAAAAATAGTTCTGCACATTTTGCTTATTACCTTAGTTGCGGAAATGTTCCGCGAATTGGGGTGGAAATAATTATAAGAAAGACGTTATTCATTGCGGCGTGATCTGTTTGCGAAGTCAATCACCGACTTTTAGTTCTGAATGTGAAAATATTTTGCTAGCACCCACCTACTTAGGGAGACATGACCATCTCAATAAAATAAGAGAAATCAGATCGAAAACGAGACGATTTAGGTGTTCTTTCTTCCCGCGCGCTATTAAAGAATGGAACGATAGAGAAAAGTTATGAAAGTGGTTAGTGAACCCTCTGTCAGGCACTCGAATGTGATTTGCAGAGTATCGATGTAGTTTTACGTTGTGTAGGACATTTTTACATCAGATATTGATATCGTTGTCATTTGCATGCAAATAATTCTATATGAACTGTTTTTGAAGAGTTAACACTTTACTTGGTTTATGAGTTAACACGTTACTTGGTGTATTAATCCTTTCATGCATGACTTTTTATTTGAAGCTATAAAAACTACCACGATTAATACACTACTAGCCATGAATATTGCTACATCAAGAAGAAAGGCAGATGATAAACGGGTATTCATTGGACATGTGATTACATTTTCACGCAGTTTGGATGCATAGAACACGAGAAATCAGTACCAAGAACAACCACCTCTGGCCATAATAACGGCCTTGATACGGCTGGGCATTGAGTCAGAGCTTGGATGGCGTGTACAGGTACAGATGCCTATGCAGCTTCAACACGATACCACAGTTCATCAAGGGTAGTGACTGGCGTATTGTGACGAGCCAGTTGTTGCTCGGCCACCATTGACCAGACGTTTTCAATTGGTGAGAGATCTGGAGAATGTGCTAGCCAGGGCAGCAGTCGAACATTTTCCCTATCCAGAAACACCCGTACAGGATCTGCAACATGCGGTTGTGCATTATCCTTCTGAAATGTACGGTTTCGCAGGGATTGAATGAAGGATAGAGCCACGGGTTCGTAACACATCTGAAATGTAACGGCCACTCTTCAAAGTGCAGTCGATGCGAACAAGAGGTGACCAATGACACCTCATACCATCACGCGGATGATACGCCAGTATGGCGATGACGAATACACGCTTCCAATGTGCGTTCACCGCGATGTCACCAAACACGTATGCGACCATCATATTGCTGTAAACAGAACCTGTATTCGTCCGAAAAAATGAAGTTTTGCCATTCGAGCACCCAGGTTCGTCAATGCGTACACCATCGCAGAGGCTCCTGTCTGTGATACAGCGTCAACGGTGACCGCAGCCATGACCTCCGAGCTGATAGTCCATGCTGCTGCAAAACGTCGTCGAACTGTTCATGCAGATGGTTGTTGTCTTGCAAACGTTCACATCTGTTGACTCAGGGATCGAGACGTGGCTGCACGATCCGTTACAGCCATGCGGATAAGATGCCTGTCATCTAGACTGCTAGTGATACGAGGCCGTTGGGATCCAGCACGGCGTTCCGTATTGCCCTCCCCACAGATACCATATTCTGCTAACAGTCAATGGATCGCGTCCAACGCGAGCAGTAATGTCGCGATACGATAAACTGCAATCGCGATAGGCTACAGTCTGACCTTTATCAAAGTCGGAAACGTGATGGTACGCATTTCTCCTCCTTACACGAGGCATCACAACAACGTTTAACCAGGCAACGCCGGTCAACTGATGTTTGTGTATGAGAAGTCTGTTGGAACCTTTCCTCACGTCAGCACGTTGTAGGTGTCGCCACCGGCGCCAACCTTGTGTGAATGCTCTGAAAAGCTAATCATTTGCAATTCACAGCATCTTCTTCCTGTCGGCTAAATTTCGCGTCTGTATCACGTCATCTTCGTGGTGTAGCAATTTTAATGGCCAGGAGTGTATATAGTGAGCATATACTAAGAAATATATTTTAAAAGTTTTTCCTTAAAATTATTATGCACTACTAGTAACAAATCGCTCAGGGTTGGTCACCTATATAGTGCTTCCTTGATGTACTCGATGCAGTAAATTTAACAATTGTGCCACTGATCTTTTCATAAAGTAACTTTTAATACAACGGTAGTATGAGATTGACTACTTTTACATGACAAAGGAGGTATACTAAGGTAAACAAACTCACATGTTACGAGTAATTCAATGCAGCTGTCAAAGTAATTCAGTAGCACTCTGCGACTTATGCTTTCTGACCCGTGCTTCTTGCATGTGTAACACTATGTATATAGGCAGCTACAAATGAATTTGTGGTAAAATGTTGATCAGTTTGAGAGATAATGGAAAAAATTACGTCAGAGGCGCGCCAGAGCCACCTGCTGTGGCCGCCGGCGGCCACACGGCAGCCAACTTGCTAAAATATGTTCACAAAGACTTATTTGATTGCACATGACAATCCTACCAATATCTGGTATAGGACCGTACAATGTAAAACTAAGGTAATAAACAAAACTACGATATACTACTTTTACGCGTACTTTTCACACCTAGGTTAGTACTATAATATGTTCATTTTTCGCAGCCGTAAATAAATAAACACAGTGATGAAGACACAGAGATGCTGAAGCATCTGCATGTTAGGCGGACCTCACACCCAATATTCGTACTACAAACACGGAAAAAAATAAAGCTGCAAATTAAAATATATGAATAGGGTTCTAACTGCTGCTACCTTTTTTGTTATTCACTTAATCTTCAACTGCAGCTACTTCATTAGTTCGGAATGTTTTACAAAGTTCGTAGACGTAGTCAACCTTATCTTGACAAATATTACTGAATTTATATTTTATCCTCACAGTCTGTAATGCTGTGATAACAAGAGTCCACCATGATGTCGTGACGCCAGAATCTTTCAGTGCATATCGTGACAATAAGAGCAGCTTCTTGACAAACATTAATAAACGGTACCGGTACCTAATTCCCGACGGCACAGGTAAACTATCGTGAGGTTTCTTTTGTTCGTATGTGGCTTGTTTAAGCGATACCTTCGCAGGTCTAAACTACTGTATGTATACGAAGGGTGTTCAAAAAGTAAGGCGACTTCATATTTTATGAAAAATATTTATTTATTGAACAATATTCATTTTATCCCCTTCAAAGTAATCTCCCTCAGATACAATGTACTTGTGTCAACGCTTCTTCCAATCCTCGAAGTACTTCTTCTAAACACTTGAGTACTTACACCGATGCAGTTTTATTTCCTCAATCGTTGCAAATATTCGTTCTTCCACAGTTTTGGGAACAGACAAAAGTCGCAGGGTGGCAAAACCGGTGAATATCGTGACTGAGATACGACTGTCGTGTTGCTTTTTGCAAAAAAAAAAAAAAAAAAAAAAAAAAAAAAAAAAAAAAAAAAAAAAAAAAAACCGCAAGCAACAATGAACGAGCAACGGCATTTTTCGTTATGCAAAAGCCATGATTTTTTTTTTTCGATAACTACGCACTTTTTTTTTCGTATTACTTCTCGCAAACGGTGCATAACTTCTAGGTAATACTCCTTACTGATCGTACGACCTTGAGGCAAAAAATCATGATACACTATGCACGGTAATAAAAATAAAAAAACAGCGATCAAAACTTTGACATTTGGTCGAAATTTGCGTTCGTTTTCTGGTCTTTGCTATCCGGGATACTTCAATTGGGAACACTGGGCCTTGATTTCGACGTCTGTAAAAACATGTTTCGTCACCAGTTATGGTCCTTATGAGCTGATCAGGATCATCATTGATGTCATTCAAGAGCTCCCGAGCGATGCGTATGATACGGTTCTTCTAATCGAAGTGGAAAAGTTTCGGAACAAAGTTGGCTGACACACGTCTGATGTCCAGAACATCAGGAAAAAAAATTCATGACACGAGCCGTCCGATATGCCAACATCCATAGAAGTTTCTTTTACCGTAATTGGACGATTTCAAAAAGAATTTTCTTCTCAGTTCCGACGTTATCATCTGTTATTTATGTGCCTGCCGCGGTAGCCGAGGGGGCTGAGGCGCTCCAGTCACGGTCTGCACGGCCACTACGGTCGGGGGTTCGAATCCCCCCTCGGGCCTGGATATTTGTGCCGTCCTTAGTCTTAGTTAGTCCATAAGTAGTTTGTATGTTTAGGGACTGATGACCCCGTAGTTAAGTCCCATAAGCTATACAAACATTTTTTTGTTGTTGTGCTGGGACGTCCAGAGCGAGGCCTTCTTGGAAGAGCTTGTACCAACGGTAAAGATTTCTTTTACTTAGAGTAGACCTATCATATGCCACTTTAAACATTTAAAATACTTTAGAAAACTTTATTCCATTTTTCATAGAATATTTGATGCAAATTCTTTGCTCCGTTTCATAGAAAATCGCACAGCACAATAAAACACGTCTAACCTCTCTGTCAAAAACAAACGAAGTACGCTGCACACTTGAAACTGTGAACATCTATTGGGAACATGTGTACCAACATAACAAAATAAAGCTCGATAATCGAATGTACACTTGACAGCAAAAAAAGTGGATCACCCCTGAATTCCAAAGTGGAGGCCGCACCTGACGCTATGCAACCACCATAGCACAGATGCGTCGCAAGTCGTCAAATAATTCCACAGTAGTTATTACCTACCCACAATAGGTACTAAGTAAGTCTCCTATTTCTCCTTAGGGCATTCAGGTAAGGTGCAAACCAATACTTTCTTCGACAAATAATAGAATCTACATCTACATCTATATACATACTCCGCAATTCACCGTAAGGTGCGTGGCGGAGGGTACACTGTACCACTACTATGTCTTTTCTTTCCTATTCCACTCCCAAATTCAACGAGTAAAAAAAGAATGCCTATATGCCTCCGTACGAGCCCTAATTTCTCTTATCTTGTCTTTGAATACACGTCATTAGATATGAGAAAAACACTTGTAAATTAAATTTAGTTGCTATAAGTGAAAAGTCAGATACGTTATCACACTTGTTTAGTGACATGATATGTTTTTGTTCATGATCTGAATCTGAACGCACTGTTAAGCAAACAAAAGTTGTATGCGTGATCGAGATGCGATTACAGGTCACGCACTTTTTGTGGTGTCGCACAAGTACAAAGTGCGCGCCACCTACTTTCGCCGCGCGCCGCCATGCACACACGGCGCGGCGTTCTCAGGACAGCCACGAGCGCCCTCTGCTGCAACCCCGCTCGTGGCCACCACGGAAAGACATCGGTCACTTGGGACTGCGTTAGCAACCAGTTAGGACCTTCGTAATCAGATAGGCACCAGTGAAGACTTTGCTATCGTACAGGCACTAGGCACGCCTCTAACAACTATGTATCCACATTCTGCAGTACTATGTAAACTTAAGTATTGTTACATTCTGTGCAATATATATCTCTTTCTAATTGACTCTAGTGTTTATAGTTTCTGGCTGCTCCCCTCCGTACCTGCACCAGGGTGCTATTTTTTGTTCCTGTGTCGGTCTCATTCCACTCGGCCACCGACACCTACGACGAGGCTGGGACACAAAAGCGACGTCGAAGTTGGGACACAAAACTTTTTCGTGGCCCCTCTCTGATCGGCGGAAGTCGGCTGAGCTCGTGTGTCTACGGAATGTTTATGCTCTCTACCAACCTTACTTCGTAACAGCATTGTACACCGTAGACCTCATCAATGTATTGTTGATTTGTGCTTCTCATTTATTATTGTCTACCACTTTGTTATTTGCTAAAATAAGTCCACATACCCCGACGACTTCTTTTGTAAGAAAGAAAGCTGTCCTTGAAAGTGGTATGAAGAAGTTTAATTTTGATTGTTATTCAGTTACGACAATAAAAAGAGGCAAAAAGCGTTGTTACACCCGCGTAATAAGTCCCTTTAAAATATTAATATTTCGTAGATATGTGTCCCAGTTTTCTATTACTCAAACATTAAGGTGATACTTAATTTCGCGTTCCATCTGTGACGCCTTAACCCCTTACATGTTGTTTATTTTAAAACCTGTAATCCATACGCCGTAGGGACTGATGACCGTGCAGTCTAGTCCCCTCTAAACAACAACAACAACATACGCCGTAAGATGCGGGGCTTGTTCTAACAGCCAATGCGCTACGAGCTGAATGCAAGCTTCAGCTTCCAACATTCTCCGCCCAGGCGCCACGTTTAAGTCCGTGATCTCTAGGTATAAATAGACGTAAAACACTGACGTTTTCATTAGTATCGGTTTCCAAGACCGATATCTGAATCCAGAAATAAAAGATAATCTTAGCACTGCAGCGGGAAATGCATGAAGCTCATTTTGTTGCTGAGAGGTAACCGCTGAGGATATGTAATATAGTGCAATTAATAGGTGTCATAAATCATAAAGTTGTGGGATGGAATGCAGTATAGTAATGATTTGTTTACGAAGCACAATCAGATGTCAGATATTAAATATGTTCACAAATAGCGTTATACTAGTGCCTGAAACGACGATACAAATAATTTTTTCCCGACAGGGACTCGAACACGGTACCATTTGCTTTGTATAATAGGAGGGATTACTGCTGATATATTTATTGTTTCTTCCGGGCATTCCAACCCCGTACATACCGTCACTCTTGACCTGACACCATGGGGCGTCAACTATCACATTTGTCGTTCACCAGTAGTTAGGACCACACCGTTCGTAGAGACATGGAGGGGTTTGATATTTTGCGAAAACTTTGTTTAAATTAGTAGCTCATGGACATGGGAAATTTTGATTTGCAACAAGGCAGAGTCCTGCGTTCTTTACTTGGCGTTACTGGAGATGTAGATGGTATTTTTGTGGCCGTTAAAAATAGTTACCCCCAGCGGGAATCGGACCCATACCTTAGCTATTACAAGTTAACCTCATCCCGGCCTCCAGAGAATTACAAATGCGTTAGCATAATGTTTTGTCATAATGAAGTACTCATTAGACGGTACGACCAGTCAAAGAGCTCAAAGGTGTCTGGCTAGGTAAGACATTCTTGGCCGCACGGGATGGATGGCCACGTAGTGTGGATATTATACTACGTTTTAGTATGCTACATTACGATTTGGTATGACATTTTGTAATATGCTTATTTAACTATGAGCTCTGTGCACTTTGCCACGTGCACAAAGCACAAGAAATGTGAGGTCGCTGCAGGCAGCATACATTATAACAGCTTTCTTTTGTCTGTATATTTTTGGATTCATCTAAGGCTTAAAACAGTTGATTTTAAATATGTGATACAACCGTATAGGGATAGTCATACAGGTGTTCTTTCATTTTCTGATATTAACATACAAATGTATACTATGTGAAATTGACGTTAGGCGCTTTGCGTCATAACCATTAATGATATATTTTTCTGTTATTCAAAGTTGTCATGTTTCAACAAATATATTCTGTTCTTTTTGTTGAACATATCGTTAAAATCCTTTAGATTTCTTTTTAATTTTAAAACTACAAAATTATATTTGGTTCAATGGCTTTGAAATGTTACTACATCAGAGGGCGTTAGTAGCGCCATTTTTCTAAAGCGCCGCTGCGTGGTTTGATAAGCAGCTCGCTCATTTCATGTTCAAAAAAATCTGTTACATTCAGCTAATTTGGCATACGATTATTTATAGCTGATACTACGATGACTGGTAGGTACATTTGCTATACTCTGCAATTGGATTGGCTTTGAATTTATTCTATTTTATATGTTTGGACTTTGTATTGGTTTTTATATTTCCTTGTATTGAAGGTGCACTGAGGATGATCATTATGTGATCGAAATCGATCTGCAAAAACATTAATAAAAAACGACCACTGCTGCATACTATATTTGAGGAGCAACTAATCAAAACGTATAATGTCCGTTGATTCATATTTTTCAGGAGAAGCGAAAAATTGATATCTGCTAAACTACTCAATAACATTTTAAGCTGTTTTCGCTGTTAGATCCGTTCTGAGGTACTGAACGTGAATATGCCTTGCAACAGATCCATTTATATTTCGGATAATACACGTTTTGATCCGTCATATAGGACATTACACGTATTGATGCGTTTTTAGTAACACACCATTACTTCACATTAATTTTTATATTTGAATATGTTATATTAGACATTCGCACTTCACATGAGTTGTATCATTTATAACAACATAAGATTAATGTTTACTTCAAGGAATGCTACAAAGCTTTACATTTCTGTGAAAAACTGGATCAACACAACATTCTGTTACAGGCAGAATATTACAGGGTACAGTAAACTTACTACATTTTGTCCAGTCCAGGTTCTTCATGTAAGCAATCACAATCAATATGTTCACGAGTGAAGCTGCTGCATGGAACTTCTAAAGCCGACACGAAAAAAAAATTTTTTTTCTTCTTTCCAATGTGTGCCGAATCTGGAGATTTGCCTGATTTCAGTTCCCATATCTCGTTTTGATTTCTTCTTCATTTTTTTCTTGTCCCACGATCTACACCATCCTTCCCAACAACCGCACATTCTTTTTCTAAATCTATTGGGAGCAATACACACATACCACAACACTATACTGCCGATGTGCACTGCTAACAATAACGATTTGGCTCAAGTAGTGTCAAACAATGCCAGAAGGTGACAATGTTTTTTGAAGCAGCCGTGAAAAGTGTATTGCCAAATTGGAGGAAAGGAAAGCAAAATAAAAACTTAAATGGTGAACATATTCGTTCTGATTCATTCAGTGATGTGGACAATATACGACTGGTTTTAACCATGCATTTTCAGCGTATTATTTCAGTGTTAAAATATACAAGGCAAACCTACATTTTTAGCTTTTGTAGATTTAGAGAAAGCTTTTGACAATGTTGACTGGAATACACTCTTTCAAATTCTGAAGTCAGCAGGGGTAAAATACAGGGAAAGGAGAGTTATTTACAACTTGTACAAAGGCCAGACCGCAGTTATTAGACTCGAAGGGCATGAAAGGGAAACATCAGTTGGGAAGGGAGTAAGACAGGGTTGTAGCCTTTCTCCGATGCTATTCAATTTGTACATCGAGCAGGCGGTGAAGGAAAGCAAGGAAAAATTTGGAATAGGGATTAAAGTTCAGGGGGAAGAAATAAAAACATTGCGTTTTGCTGATGACATAGTAATTCTGTCAGAGACAGCAAAGGATCTGGATGAGCAGTTGAATGGAAATGGACAGTGTGTTGAAGATAGCGTATAAAATGAACATTAACAAGAGCAAAACAAAAATAATGGAATGCGGTCTTAGAAAATCATGTGATGCTGAAGGAATTATATTAGGTAACGAAACAATGAAGGTGGTAGATGAGTTTTGTTACTTGGGTAGTAAAATAACATGCGATGGTCGCAGTACAGAGGATATAAAGTGCAGAATGGCAATGGGAAGAAAAGCATTTTTGAAAAAGAGAAATTTGGTAACATCGAATATTAATTTAAATGTAAGGAAGTCTTTTCTGAAGGCATTTGTGTGGAGTGTTGCCTTGTACGGGAGTGAAACATGGACGATAAGCAGTGCGGACAGGAAGAGGATAGAGGCTTTTGAAATTGTGGTGCTACAGAAGAATGCTGAAGATTAGGTGGGTAGATCGCTTAACTAATGAAGAGGTACTTAACAGAATTAGTGAGAAAAGGAATTTTTGGCACACCCTGAGTAAAAGAAGGGATCGCTTGGTACGACACATTCTTAGACATCGAGAAATCGTAAATTTAGCATTGGAGGGAAGTGTGTGGGGTAAAAATCGCAGAGGGAGACCAAGAGACGCGTATAGTAAGCAAATTCAAGTGGATGTGGGTTGTTGTTCTTATGAGGAGATGAAAAGGCTTACTCAGGATAGAGTAGGGTGGAGAACTGCATCAAACCAGTCTCCGGACTGAAGACCATAACAACAACAACAACAACAGAGTCGGGGGTTCGAATCACCCCTCAGGCATGGACATTTGTGCCGTTCAAATGTTCAAATGTTTGTAGAACGTATGGGACTTAACTACGGGGTCATCAGTCCCTGAATTTACAAACTACTTACGAACTAGGACGGCACAAATATCCATGCCCGAGGGGGGATTCGAACCCCCGACCGTAGTGGCCGTGCAGACCGTGACTGGAGCGCCTCAGTCCCCTCGGCCACCGCGACCGGCTATTTGTGCCGTCCTTAGTATTAGCTAGTTCTTAAGTAGTTTGTAAGTTTAGGGACTGATGACCCCGTTGTTGAGTGGCATACGCTGCACAAAATAATAATAATAATAATAATAATAATAATAATACAAATAGATTAAATCTGAATGCAGGAGCGTGTAGAGCACGTAAAATACCTGCAAAAACCATATAAAACCCAATTTTGTCCGGAAGTGAACAATATACGTTTTGATTAGTTGCTCATCATTTATTATATACACTAGCTGAGAGTTAAGACGAGCCACGTAGTTCCTAGTAGACCTAAACGAACTGAAGAAAGAAAGAAAAAACCGGTGTACTGTGACTTTTGACTCGGCGTGTCCGTGTGCAGGAAATTATTTGCACGGCTTGTGCAGAGAAGCGCGCTGTAACGTCGCGCTGTCTGCGGTGTTTACGAGCGCCGCCTCCGCCGCCGGCTCGCTTCTTAAAAAGCCATTACACGCCGGCGGGTCCCCGCTGCGCCGCGGCAGACGGCGTGTCTGTCGCGGGTTTACTTAGTGCCACACGCCGGCTGTAAGCGCAAGCGCGCATACTTGTCTCCCAGCGCCCAGCCGAGCCGAGCCGCGTAAAACCGTCCGTCCGCAGGCGGCGCCAGTTTTATCGATGCGTTTTACGAGCGGATGATGCGACCGCCATTGTCCACAAACACACGCAGTTTGCTTTCCGCGCCGCGCGGACTGGGGCACAGGTAACGCGAGACGTGTCGCCGAGTGCGGCTGATTTACCGGGGTCGCCAGTACTCGTCTCAAAACACACACTCTCCACTGCCGGCGCGTGCTACTCACGAGGGGAACACCAAGTATGGTACCGACGGCGGGCGTAGGTATGTTGTGAGGGAATTCCTACAGACGATCAACCTAAAAGGATTTGTTCCAATGGGCCTTGATTTCTAAGAAAATCGAGATCAAATTCGTGGCAAATTACCACGCGTAACGTGTCTACTTCTACATGGCGGTTACCGCTCAGCGAGACAGCGTCGTGTAATCGGCATCATCCTCGTCGAAGAATTTTCGACAGGGTCGATCACACCTATCTGTCGGCAGTGATGCGGAATACGAGATTCCCAGACAACATCTACATCTACATACATACTCCGCAATTCACCGTAAGGTGCGTGGCGGAGGGTACACTGTACCACTACTAGGCATTTCCTTTCCTATTTCACTCCCAAATAGAACGACGGAAAAAAGAATACCTATATGCCTCCGTACGAGCCCTAATTTCTCTTATCTTGTCTTTGTGATCTTTACGCGAAATGTAAGTAGGCGGCAGTAAGATCGTACTACACTCAGCTTCAAATTCCGGCCCTCTAAATTACTTAACAGAAATTCACGAAAAGAACGTCGTCTATCTTCCAGCGATCCCCAATTGAGTTGCCGGAGCATTTCCGTGACACTCGCGCATTGGTCGAACCTACCGGTAACAAATCTAGCTGCTCGTCTCTGAACCGCCTCTATGTCTTCCTTTAAACCGATCTGCTGCGGGTCCCAAACACTTGAGCAATACTCATGACGTGGTCGCACAAGCGTTTTATACGCGGTCTCCTTTACAGGTGAAGTACATCTTCCCAAAATTCTCCCAATAAACCGAAGTCGGCTGTCCGCCATACTCACAACTGTCCTTACACGTTCGTTCCATTTCATATCGCTCTGCAATGTTACGCCTAGATATTTGAACGACGCGACCGCATCAAGAAGCTCACTACTGATGCTGTATTCGAACATTATAGGAATGTTTTTTCTACTCATGCGCATCACCTTACATTTTTCTACATTGAGAGCTAGCTGCCATTCTTCGCACCAACTAGAAATTTTGTCTAAGTCAACCTGTATGCTATTACAGTCAGTTACAGACGACACCCTCCCATACACCACAGCATCATCAGCAAACAGCCGCAAATTACAACTTACTCTGTCCATCAGATCATTTATATAGATAGAAAATAATAGCGGTCCTATCACACTCCCCTGGGGCACGCTTGGCGATACACTCGTCTCTGATGAAAATTCGCCGTCGAGAACAACGTACTGCGTTCTATTACTTAGGAAGTCTTCCAGCCAGTCACAAATCTGTGAACCTATTCCATAAGCTCGTATCTTCGTTAGCAGTCTGCAGTGTGGCACCGCGTCGAATGCCTTTTAGAAGTCGAGAAAAACACAATCCGCCTGTTGCCCTTCATCCATGGCTCGCAAGATGTCATGTGAGAAAAGGGCAAGCTGAGTTTCACATGAACGATGTTTCCTAAACCCGTGCTGATTCGTGGAAAGAAGCTTTTCCGTTTCAAGGAAATTTACCATATTGAACTGAGAATATGCTCTAAAATTCTACATGAAACTGATGTCAACGATATTGGCCTGTATTTGTGTGTGTCTGTTTTCTTTCCTTTCTTACAAACGGGAGTAACTTGCGCTTTTTTCCAATCACTAGTAACTTTGCGCTGAATTAAAGATTCGCGATAAATGCAAGCTAAGTAGGGGGCCAATGCCGCAGAATAGTCTTTGTAAAACCGAACTGGTATTCCATCCGGACCAGCAGACTTTTTCGTATTTAGCTCTCTCAGCTGCTTCTCTACACCGGAAATACCTATTGCTATGTCCCCCATTTCGGAATTAGTACGTTGATCAAATGATGGTACATTTGTGCGGTCCTCCTGCGTGAAAGATTTCTTAAAGGTTAAATTTAGAACTTCAGCTTTCCGTTTGCTTTCTTCTATTACTGCCTCGGAATGACCAACGACTGACTGGACAGTGGGCTTTGACCCGCTTATCGATTTTACATAGGACCAGAATTTTTTCGGGTTCGAGTCCTCCCTGGGGCATGGGTGTGTGTGTTGTCCTTAGGTTAGTTTACCTAGGTTTAAGTAGTTTGTAAGCTACGGACTTATGACACGAAGTTTGGTCCGATAGATTTACAAACAACAACCACTGCCGGTGCGTGCTACTCATCAGGGGAACACCAAGTATGGTCCGACGGAATTTGATGGGTCGTAGGTATGTTGTGAGGGAATTCCTCCAGGCCATCAAGCTAAAACGATTTGTTCCAATGGGCCTTGATTTCTAAGAAAATCGAAATCAAATTCGCAGCAAATTACTTTTGTGTCTCGTTTCCGCCGGTTGTCCTGCGTGTCGGTGGCCGAGTAGAGAGAGACCGACACAGGGAAATAGGATGCACTCGTGTGCGGGTACAGAGTCTGAGGTGACCAGCCAGTGGGACAGCAGAAACTAGAAACACTAAGCTAGATTATTACAAGATATATATCTCGTAGAGATAGTACAAAACTTTGTTAACTGAAGACTAATGGGATGCAGATACATAGGTAGAGGCCTGCCTACTGATGAGTCCTAGTGCCTGTCCCTAATCCCAAGTAACCGATCTAGTTCAGTGGTGGCCACGAGCGGAGTTGCAGCTGAGGGCGCACGTGGCCGACGTCGTAAGAACGCCGCACCGTACTTGCATCGCGGCGCGCAGCGAAAGTACGTGGCGCGCACTTCATTCAGACTTGTGTGACACCACAGTTACCATGCGTAACGTCTCTACTTATCCCAGATGTTCCTGATTTTTTTTTCTGTTACTTCCGGTTTAAATGATAGTTTATTACATCTGTAATAGACCTTTAAATGTTTGTTAAGCTTATGGGACTTAACTACGGGGTCATCAGTCCCTAAACTTACAAACTACTTATGAACTACTTACGAACTAGGACGGCACAAATATCCATGCCCGAGGGGGGATTCGAACCCCCGACCGTAGTGGCCGTGCTGACCGTGACTGGAGCGCCTCAGTCACCTCGGCCACCGCGGCCGGCAATAGACCTTTCAAATATTGCAACATTGATTTTACATTAATTACACCGTTAGTCTCGACAAAATAGGCCGTTCTTCTGGAACGAAGTAAAAATAAAAAAACTAATATTGCATATTAGATATGATATTTTAATCGTAAAACCATCGATATGTCTTTGAATACTAAAAGTAAAATTGATGTGTAAGGACTTGCACACCGAAAAACATGAGTTAACTGAATGTTGCTTCTGAATCCCTATCTTCAAAGGTGAAGATCATAGAATAACGTTATAAAACAATGATTGTTAGTCTTTGCATGTCAGTGATAGACATTCAAGTGATAGTCCGACGTTGGAGAAAGTGTATTGTACCAAAAGGAAGCAATTTACTTTAAATGTTTAAAACAACGAAGCACCATCCTTCTGGAAGTACGTCAGGATCATCTGGGATAAAAATGCGGTTGCCGCTCAGCGTAACAGCGTGATGTAATCGACAAGATGCGAGACTCCCATGCAGGAGACTCGGTTCAAGTCCGACATGGATCAATTATTTTTCACACCTGTCCGATGATTGTGCATAATTATGTAATTTTATAACCATTCTTGTGTAAACGTTTGCAGCAAATGTTCAGGATAAAAATATGTAACATTCGCTCAATATGTTACGTATTTCGCGACGATTATTTTATTCATTTAGTTTTTACGAAGCACACTTTTAAGGCGATTGAAGCATATTTCGAAATAAGTAAACAGTCTTTTGTTAATACCTATAATATTTGGGTAACATTTAATACCTATGTTTACAGTTCCTGACCGTGCTCTTTTTATCTCTTCCTATGACCTCACAGGTCAATTAAAGGAACTGAAGTCGTGCAGTCCTTCACCTATCTTGGGTCAACCATCTGTAGCACAGGTAGTTGTGAAGAGGAGATAAGAAGACGGATCACACTAGGACGAGTGGCTATGAAGAAGCTCAGGAAGATCTGGCAGAGCAGAGCAATAACAAATAGCACAAAGATCCGGCTAGTTGAAACACTCGTGTTTTCTCTCTTCTTTTATGGCTGTGAATCATGGACACTCAAGGCCAGAGACAAACAACGCGTTGATGCGTTTGAGCTTTGGTGCTGGCGTAGGGTGCTACGCATAAAATGGACCGAAAGAAGAACAAATGTGTCCATTATTGAACAACTGAATATCTCCAGACGCCTTTCTCCTCGAGTCGACGAAAAAGTTCTCCAGTTCTTTGGCCATATTGTGAGAAGAGACGGAGAAAACGTAGAAAAAATGATCTTACAAGGAAAGATCGAGGACATAAGACCGAGAGGAAGAGCAGATGGATAGACCAAATCAAGAAGATCTCCGGTCTACCTCTTCAGCAGTCACTGAGAGAAGCTGACAACCGTCCGGGATGGAGACGCTTGGCACATGGGGTCTCGACGCTCAGCAATGAGCACAACGACTTATGATGATGACGTGTGTAGCCACGTGACGTGTCCCAGTGGACTATTGTGCTAAGGCCAGTCGGTTAGTCATTCGTAGCGTGTCGTTACTGCGTGCGAAAAGAAGTGCAACGTGGAGAACAAATGCGCTATGATGGAAGCAGGCCCATCACACGAAACTTCTTCGGAAATGGATGTGTGTGATGAGCAGTCAATATGTGAACTCACTAACGCCTTAAAATACGCCCAATATTTGCTTTGCAATGCACAATAAAAGAAGAAAAATGAAGAAAAGTGAAAAATAAATGACCCGAAGGGGAAGATTTTTTATTTTATTTTCTTGGTAATTTTTTAATCGTTTGACTTTTCATTATTTTTCTTTTTATTTCTTTATATCTTTTTCTTTGCTTAATTATTTTTTAATTTTTTTTTAATATAAAAAGTAGCAACTTTTAAAAATTATTCTGCCGCTAGGTATCGAACCCGGTTCTCCTGCATGGGAGCCTCGCATCTTGCCGATTACACGAGGCTGTCTCGCTGAGGGGTAACAGCCATGTATAAGTAGACACGTTACGCGTGATAATTTGCTGCGAATTTGATCTCGATTTTTTTAGAAATCGAGGCCCATTGGAATAAATCCTTTTAGGTTGGTGGTCTGGAGGAATCCCCTCACAACATACCTGCGACCCATCAAAATCCGTTGGTACCGTACTTGGTGTTCCCCTTGTCAGTGGCGGCGCATCCGCGATGCCGTATTTTATTTCGCTGCGTACCAAAATTACTTTGCAAGGTTTACATTTGTTACGCCAGTTAGGCAGCAAAACGGAAGGCAGTGGATCACGCCAAATATGCTGTGTGTATTTTAATGATGACGTTGACCAACAGCAGACTAATTTTTTTTGTACTTCAAAATGGGACAGTGTAATCCCGAAACACGCCTTACTGATATAAGCTTTTATATAATTGACAAGTGATGTGTGATTTGCCACAATACTTTGACAAACAGTTGAAAAGTTTAAGACATTGTTTTAAATTTCTGTTTAGCCTTCTGTTTGATAAAATATAAGTTTTCTTTAAATACAAACAGCTGACAAGTACTGTGCTGATACTTCTAAAGCCTCGTCTACACTTTAAATGAAATCGAATAAAACTTGCTATTATACGTTTGTTGTTATAATACATTAACCAATAACCACTATTTATTTTAAAAAAAATTATACGCAATGAATAAATTATAATTACCCTTGCCTTTAAAAAATTTTATTTCTGAAATCTTTCTCCAGAAAGTAGTATGGGCGTAATTTATTCAAATGCTCTAAGCCCTTCTTTCTCAAAATTTTATCCGAGTCAGCTCTTCACTCACGAATAACCCGCTGCGTGTATCTAAAAATAACTCATAAAAAAGGGCAAAACAAAGCGTTAAAGACACTGTTTATTAAAAGTAAATGATCTCAGAAAGCTTAATATTAGCCGCTTTAAACTATCATATTTAGAATTATGTTTTTTTCGCGAACCTGAAGAAATATTTTGGAGAGAATCGCTGCTTGCAGCTGTATGTAGGACACACACTCTTGCAACCATCCCTTCTTCTATAAAGTACGCTGACGAATGATGTAAGTCTTCTCACCGTGTTAATCGGCAGTTTACTCCCAGTTTTAGTTTACAATTAAGGCCTCTAGGAGGTGCTCGGGAGCACCTTCACACGTTTCAGCGAAGAGTTTCCGCTATTATCTCTGTAAGCTATTTGCTGTAACTTCCTACAGGCAGTGGTGGACTAAGGCTGTTAGAGGCTTGGGGCGGCGGCGGAACGAAAGGAGCCCCCCCCCCCGCCCCACGTCAACATGTATTTCTATAAAAAAGAATTGGAGGCCCCTTCCAAGACCAGAGCACAGAGTAACATATACAGAGGAGAAGCCCCCCCTAAACCTCTGTCCTATGCTCCCCTCGCAGTTCCGTAAGATGCTAGCAGGTGTCAGGCGGTTCCCTGGCTTAGGGTTCCTCTCACACGTCAGAGGGTAGCGTGGAGGGGAGGCTGAGGGGAGAGCTCGTGCCGCCTGCCACGAGACCACGGCTGTGTCCGGCTTGCCGGCGTTTGAGGGGAGGTGGTGGTGGGTCAGCCACTACCTGCAGCCTGCTCTGGCCAGTTTAAAGAGCTGCTTCTGACCGCAGCGCCATCATGGGACGTCTTATGGAACTGCTGGAAATCCTCCTTCCCCGCACCCCTGAGTGTAGGACCAGGCCCTTACAGAGGTTTCCCGTCTGTATATATTTGTCTGTGACAAGAGGCACAAGAGAGTCTGAAAAAATAGCTTTCGAGATTTGGAGGCCCCAGCAGAACGAGATGCCAAGCGCACATAGAAAAAAAGTCCTTTCCAGGTATTTGGTGGCTCCCCAAGACCGGAGGCCCGGGGCAGTCCCCCTTAGTCCACCACTATCTGCGGCAGCGGCGAGTCCCAGGCCTCACTGCGGCACTTCGTGTCACGTGGGCAAGGCCAACGAGAAAGACAGGCTGGGGAGCGCATGTCTTGTCACGTAAGCAAGGTAGTCCTGAGCAAACACCACCTAGAAGACGAAGCCTCACAGCTGGCTGTACCCGAGTCCCACGTAAAGGCCGCGGCTGCCAGCTCACTGGCTGTCTGATGGGGCACGCCTACTGCCTTGTAGCGGCAGGCCTATGAGCTGGAGGCCGCGGCTTTTATGTGTGATGTACGTACGATCAGCTGTGAGGCTTTGTCTTCTAGGTGGTGTTACCTGAGCTGGTGCGATTGCCACTCAGCTGTTTATAATTTACTGTCTTTTGACGAACAAATTACATATAGTGCCATGTAGCCACGTACATTCATTTAAGAAAGAATGGATCACGCAGTATCAATCATGGTGTAAAAATCATTTTATTTAGTTATAAGATTTCCTTTTGTTATTTTCATACCCTTAAAATGGTACTCTAGTATTAATACTGTCCTTGCAGACTTAGTTGACAGGCAGGGTAGCTGAGAGCATTCCCACATTGTCATTCCCAGCATTCACTTAATTTTTGCTGACAGTTTTGGTCCTTGGTGCCCTTCAATCTACAAGTAGTTGCCTCAGCACTCTCAGATATATATATATTGACGTACTGCACGAAGTCGCAAGCCCTGTGTGTGGATGTTTGTGGACGATGGCACCATTTTTCAACTGTTTGTCAAAGTATTGTGGCAAATCACGCATCAGTTGTCAATTATATAAAAGCTTGTCAGGAAGACGTGTTTTGGGATTACACTGTCCCATTTTGAAGTACTAAAAAATTAGTCTGCTGTTGCACAACTTCATCAATAAAATACACGCAACATATTTGATTTGTCGACGTGAACATCGTTTAAAAGAAAACATACTGATGTTATGATGCACAGTTTGAGTCTACCATGTCAAAACACATAATATGTAATACTATAAGCACCAACAACTGCAATGTCAATTTATAATTTATTTATTTATCTATTACTGGTAACCAGTTCGATGGCCAGTTTCGCTTCCGTGACAGTTCATGATGGATATTTGCAGTGAATAGACTAGTTTATGAATTATGACAGTACCCAATGACAATCAAACACTTCATATGTGCTCTCTAGGCTAGAGTAACATTATCTATATGGTTATTAGTAATTCTTTTACTACTGAAATCGTCGTGCGATGACAGCTGCATGCACGTAGGTGATTAAACACGATTTCGCTCTTCTGTATATACTGTTACAGAGTACGCATGATGCGGACGTGATGGTGACCAAATTGTTGCGTCGTAGACTCTGATATAAAGGTTGTCGCATTCGATTCTACTCACATGCCCCAATTTTTTCATCCCTTATTTAGAGTTTCCTCTACAGCATCGGTCATCAAACATAATTAAAAGAATACTACCACACCATAATACGCCACTGCATTACTTGACGATACTGTCGGTTGTCAGTGCATTCTAGGCTACTAATTAATAACTGATATGGTGTCTGTTCTTTTACGGTCAGCCGGCCACGGTGGCCGAGGTGACTGAGGTGCTCCAGTCACAGTCCGCACGGCCACTACGGTCGGGGGTTCGAATCCCCCCTCGTGCATGGATATTTGTGCCGTCCTTAGTTGTAAGTAGTTCATAAGTAGTTTGTAAGTTTAGGGACTGATGACCCCGTAGTTAAGTCCCATAGACTATACAAACATTTGAACATTTTTTACGGTCAGGTCCGAAAGAACAGACGCCATTTGTTGACATTAACGGCCGTAATTTTACGAATTCGAAATATTTAAACATTTCGACCGTTTCAGGGCATTGAAATATATTCATTGGCAAAGTTGAACATTTATGCTGGACTGGGGTTTGAAACCGGATTTCCCTCATGGAGGCAGTGGTCGCCCTAAGCCACTGGGATATCCAGGCTCGTAAACCTTCCAACCAAAATCATCAACTTGTAGCACACTACGAATGTAGTGCCCCTTGATAGCCCTACAAATTGCCGCACCCACGCGGCCCGCTCCTAGACTCAAACCCACACCCCCCAATATTAAGTGGATTACAGGAAGACCGAAAACTTGGCTGTCGAAATATTTGATGGGAGACAGCGCTACATCAATCTAAGGAAACTTAACAGGGCATGATCGCTAAAGAGAGTATTAAATTTCGAAACATAATAATTTTAAGAGCAGCCACAAAGTGCAGTTGGTATGATTTCTAAGAGAGAGCAGGTTGTCTATCTGAGTCCAATCAGGACGTCTGATAGAATCGCTTGCAGTTCTAAATTTAGCCGCATTCCTTCCAAATATAACGGCGTTTCGTTACTGTTACTCTCTAAAGTGCATTTTTTTTCGTCAGCTGTTGCACACATAGTCTATACATTTATTTCGCCCAGGTACCTTAGGGAGAGAAATATTATTATTATTATTTTTTAGTTCTACATGTTTGTTTATAAATAATTGTCGATAAATGTACAATTCAAACCTGTAGCATTACATCGAATTTCTTTGTGCTGTAACTATATTGCGAGCTGTATTTAAGGTTTGATGTATTAAACTGTGCCATGCGGGAGTAGCCAAGTGGTCTGGAGCGCCACGTTGTGAATCACGCAGCCTTCCATGTCGATGGTTCGAATCCCCCCTCAGGCATGGATGTTTGTGCCTTGTTTAGTATAAGTTAGTTCGTAAGTGTTTTGTAAGTTTAGGGACTGAGAACCCCATAGTTAAAGCCCATAAGCTTTACAAACATTTGATTTTATTGAACTGTATGTACTGACGTAATGTTCTAATTAAGACACAGTTTGTCGCAATTAATACGTAAATTACGCATAAAACATAATTGGGGTGGCAGCGAATGGGGACGGTTGGAATTTGTTTACGAAAAATCTCGTGTTATTCCAGGTAATTGTACTGTCCTAACTACGGAATAATTGGCTCTTTTCTTCCAATGTTGGTGTACGTCGATACGCAATAACTTTTGTAAATTTTATTATTTTAATTTTAGGAGCGCGGGTTCGAGTCCTGGACTGGGTCGTGGGGGGAGTATTGGTGGGGGCAGTGGGGCCGAGGGTTTAAATGGGTGGCGGTGGCTGCCCTTAAGTTACTGTAATTCCAGGTGGTAAGCAATAACTGACTCCTTTCTTCCAATGTTAGTGTACGTCGATAAGTACTTTTTTGTTTTCCGGGGGGGGGGGGGGGGGGGGGGCAGGCGCGGTTTCGAGTCCGGGAGGAGGTCGCATAGCGGCAGCAATGTGTAGGGCTGTCAGTGGTGTGGAGGTGGTGGTGGTGGTATCGGGGGCAGGGTGGGGGCAGTGCTCACACAAGTGCTCACTTGTGGAGGCAGTTTCCCTTGCTACTGTTAAAAACATTGGTTGTTACAATTAAACTGATATGCAATTTTAATTAAATTAATTGGGGGTGGAAGTAGGGCAAGTGGGCACCAGCTGGGGATGGAGTGATGGGGGAGCAATGGTACATCGGGAGTCAAGGGGAGGGGATGGCAGCGGCGGTGGCGGCCAGGGAACTGTTCCCACGTAGCGAAATGGTACCCTGGGGTAGAACTCTCGTTACCCTTCTACAATGAAAAGCCGGGTAGCAAGCTAGTATTAGAATAAAACTTCCTGGGAGATTAAAATTGTGTGCCGGAACCGGGACTCGAACCTGGGACCTTTGCCTTTCGCGGGTAAGCGCTCTACCGACTGAGCTATCCCGACACGGCTCACGATGCCGCCTCACAACTTTACTTCCGCCAGTACCTCGCTTCCTACTTTCCAAACTTCACAGAAGCTCTCCTGCGAACCTTGCACGACTAGCATTCCTGGAAGAAAGGTTATGGTGAAGACATGGCTTAGTGTGCGCTCATATGAAACTTCTGGCAGATTAAAATTGCGTGCCGGAACCGGGACTCGAACCTGGGAAAGTCAGGGCATACTCCGCTGCAGAGTGAAAGTTTCATTCTAGTATGCCGGCCGCGGTGGCCGAGGGGACTGAGGCGCTCCAGTCACGGTCTGCACGGCCACTACGTTCGGGGGTTCGAATCCCCCCCTCGGGCATGGATATTTGTGCCGTTCTTAGTCTTAGCTAGTTCATAACTAGTTTTTAAGCTTAGGGACTGATGACCCCGTAGTTAAGTCCAATAAGTTCTACAAACATTTGAACAATTGAACATTCTAGTATTAGAATATTTGTGTTATAGGTAGGTTCAGCTTTGGTATTAATAATTAATAAAAAAGGAAAAGGAAGACCTATGCTGCTCTGCTAAAATGAAGTTAGATAATCAAGTGTCAGAGGTTATCAATAATTATAATTTTGCCAAAGGAGTATGGGTCTTCCTTTTTTGCATTAATTATTTATACACAAGCCGTACCTACATCTAATATTTTGTTGTACTAGTTTTCCCGTGCAAATAATTCTCACTCTATCCTGATCAGTCACAGATAGGTATTATAGTAATGGAGAAAAGGCAGATGCAGGAACATATGTGTAAAAGATGATAATAATATTGCACACAGTGTAAGGTAGCGGTGAATTAAAGGTTAAATAAATTATTATAAGTTATAACAGGAAATGGCACCTGTGATGAGAAGATGAGATAATTCAGTTCATTCGCGCAGTACACAACGCTTGCTTGAACAAAGTCAACAATTCCAACAGCTGTTATGCATAGACGTATGAAACAGAAATCTCGTGATAAACTACGCTTCCAAAAAGATTCGAAACAACTGCAAAAGCTGTCATTCGTGTTTGTGAGGCTGTCAGTAGGTGGAACCTTATAAATTGCTTTTATATCGGCCGCGCAAACTAAATAGATATGCCGCGTGGTGGCTGATTTAAGTAACCGTAAATACATGTCCCATTTACAATCGTTCGCCGTGTATCAACTTAGAGTGTATGAACAGTACAATTTTTTGCAAAATAAAGAGTATTTGTGAAAACAATAACTTTAAAATATCTGTATATTTTTTCGTCATTAGTGGAGAACGAAACCTTGAAAAATGATACCTCATACACTAATTTTGGGTACGTAATAAGTGAGATATGGCGTAACCACAAAAAGAACACCGATGAGAACTACTACAAACACTACTGGCCATTAAAATTGCTACACCAAGAATAAATACAGATGATAAACAGGTATTCATTGGACAAATATATTATACTAGAACTGACATGTGATTACATTTTCACGCAATTTGGGTGCATAGATCCTGAGAAATCAGTACCCAGAACAACCACCTCCAATACGCCTGGGCATTGAGTCAAACAAGCTTGGATAGCGTGTACAGGTACAGATACCCATGCAGCTTCAGAGAGTAGTGACTGGCGTATTGTGACGAGCCAGTTGTTCGGCTATCATTGACCAGACGTTTTCAATTGGTGAGAGATCTGGAGAATGTGCTGGCCAGGGCAGCAGTCGAACACTTTCCGTATCCAGAAAGACCCGTACAGAACCTGCAACATGCAATCGTGCATTACCCTGCTGAAATGTAGGGTTTCGCAGGGATCGAATGTAGGGTAGAGCCACGGGTCGTAATACATCTGAAATGTAACGGCCACTTTTCAAAGTGCCGTCGATGCGAACAAGAGGTTACCAATACGTGTAATCAATGGCACCCCATATCATCACGACAGGTGATACGCTAGTATGGTGGTGACGAATACACACTTCCAATGTGCGTTCACCGCGATGTCACCAAACAAGGACGCGACCATCATGATGCTGTAAACAGACCCTGGATTCATCCGAAAAAAAATGACGTTTTGCCATTCGTGAACCCAAGTTCGTCGTTGCGTACACCATCGTAGGTGCTCCAGTCCGTGATGCAGCGTCAAAGGTAACCGCAGCCATGGTCTCCGAGCTGATAGTCCATGCTGCTGCAATCGTCGTCGAACTGTTCGTGCAGATGGTTGTTGTCTTGCAAACGTCCCATCTGTTGACTCAGGGATCGAGACGTGGTTGCACGATCCGTTATAAGATGCGGGTAAGATACCTGTCATCTCGACTGCTAGTGAAACGAGGCCGTTGGGATCCAGCAGGGCGATCCGTATTGGCCTCCTGAACCTACCGATTACATATTCTGCCAACAGTCATTGGATCGCGACAAACGCGAGCAACAATGTCGCGATAGGCTACAATCCGACCGTTATCAAAGTTGGAAACGTAATGGTACGCTTTTCTCCTCCTTACACGAGGCATCAGAACAACGTTTCACCAGGCAACGCCGGTCAAATGCTGTTTGTGTGTGAGAAATCGATTGGAAACTTTCCTTATGTCAGTAGGTTGTAGGTGTCGCCACCGGCGCCAACCTTGTGTGAATACTCTTAAAAGCTAATCATTTGCATATCAGAGCATCTTTATCTTGTCGATTAAATTTCGCGTCTATAGCACGTCGTCTTCGTGGTGTAGCAATTTTAATGGCCAGGAGTGTATATGATATCTACATCTACATATACTCTCCTCAGTCCACCGTTAAGCCCATACCACTATGAGGCATTTCCTTTTCTACTCCACTCCCAAATAGAACGAGAGAAAAAAGAATATCTGTATGCCTCCGTAAGAGCCCTAATTTCTCTTATCTTGTCTTCATTACGGGAAATGTAAGTAGGCGGCAGGAAGATCGTTCTACACTCACGAATTCCGGCCCTCTAAATTTCCTCGGCAGAATTTCTCGAAAAGAACATCGTCTCTCTTCCAGCGATCCCCATTCGAGTTCCCAGAGCATTTCCGTGGTACTCGCGCATTGGTCGAACCTACCAGTAACAAACCTAGCTGCTCGCCTCTGAACTGCTTTTATGTCTTTCTTTAAACTGATCTCTGCGGGTCCCAAACAATTGAGCAATACTCAAGATGTGATCGTACAAACGTTTTATACGCGGTCTCCTTTACAGATGAAGTACATCTTCCCAAAATTCTCCCAATAAAAGGATACATTGTGTTATGTCATTATCTATAAGACTGTATTTGTGTATAAACATATCGCTCACAAATATTTGTTCTTTCTAAATGTAGAAGATGGACCCATGCCACCACGACTGGTCGCCAATAATAAATAAAAAGTTAGCACTACAGCTGTTGGTATATTTAAAAGTACTTATATATGCAGCTGAACACCCGCCCATTGACAATATGGACGCAATGATACATGAAATATGCTGCATGTATTTATGAAATTCGTTAATGTCACACTAACTGTTTTAGTACTGGCATGTCGTACTGACAAACTTTTATACAATTGACAATTGGTGCGTGAATTGCCTCAATACGACAATGTTATGCACAGGAAGATTCCATTCACAGAAGACGCTAGCGAAAGGCACTCTTTCCAAAATGATTAATTTACCTACATCCACATAAATACTCTGCAAGTCACAAAGGCAGAGGGTTCATCGAACCGCTTTTATGATATTTCTGTACAGTTCCATTCTCTAATAGGTCGTGGGAAAAAGGAACACTTAATTTTTTCCGTTTTCAATCTGATTTCTCTTATTTTATTTTCATGATCATGTCTTCCTAAGTAGGTGGGTGCTAACAAAATATGTTCGCATTCGGAAGAGAATTTTGGTGAAAGAAATTTCGCAAATTGATCTCGTCGGAACGAGTAACGCCTTTCTTGTAATGATTTCCATCCCATCTCGTGCATCATTCGCGTGACTCCCCTATATCGCGATAGTACAAAACGAGCTGCCCTTCTCTGAACTTTCTCTAAATCGTCTGTAAGCCGCAATTGGTAGGATCCCACAAAGCGCAACATTACTCCTAATTGTTACTCTTAGGTATTTAGTTGAATTGATGGCCTGTAGGTTTGACTGATCTATCGTGTAAATGAAGTTTAACGGGTTTCTTTTAGTGGTCCTATGACTTCACGCTTATCATTATTAAAGGTCAACTGCCATTTTTTGCAACATGCAGATAGCTAAATCATTTTGTAGTTGCTTTTGATCTTCTCGTGACTAAATGACAGCATCATCCGCGATCAACTTAACAGAGTTACTCAGATTGTCTCCTAAATCGATTATGAAAATTATGAACAGTAAGGGCCCCATAAGACTTCCCTGTGGAACGGCAGATATCACTTCTGTACTACTCGATGACTTTCCGTCTATTACAATTTAATGTGTCCTTTCTGACAGGAAATCACCAATGCAATCGCGCGAGTGTGGCGATATTCCATAAGCATGCAGTTTGATTACAAGACGCTTGTGACGTACAGTGTCGAAAGCCTTGCAGAAATCTAGAAATACGGAATCTATTTGACATCTCTTGTCGATAGCAGTCATCCTATCACACGAGTAAAGGGCTAGCTGTGTATCACAAGAACGATACTTTCTGAATTCGTGTTGACTATGGGTCGTTCTATTCGAAATAGTTGATAATATTCGAGGAAAATATATTTTCTAAATTACTACTGGGAATTGACGGAGAGATATAGGTCTGTAATGTTGCGGGTCACTCCTATTGCCTTTCTTGATGATTACTGGCATAACCTGTGCAACATTCCAGTTGTTGGATGCGGAACTTTCGCTGAGCGAGCGGTTCTATATGATAGGTATGGGGCTATCGCATCACCATACTCTGAAAGGAACCTAATTGGTATACAGTCGGGACCGGAACTCTTACTTTTGTTAAGTGATTTAAGTTGTTTTAATACACCAGTGGTTGTTGTTGTTATGGTCTTCAGTCCGGAAACTGGTTTGATGCAGCTCTCCACAATACCCTATCCTGAGCAAGCCTCTTCATCTCCACATAAGAACGACAACCTACATCTGTCTGAATCTGCTTACTGTATCCACCTCTTGGTCTTCCTCTGCGGTTTTTACCCCACACACTTCCCTCCAACGCTAAATTCACAATTCCTTGATGTCTAAGAATGTGTCCTACCAATCTATCCCTTCTTTTAGTCAACGTATGCCAGAAATTTCTTTTCTCCCCAATTCTGTTCAGTACCTCCTCATTAGTTACGCGGTCCACCCACCTAATCTTCAGCATTCTTCTGTAGCACCACATTTCAAAAGCCTCAATCCTCTTCCTGTCCGCACTGTTTATCGTCCATGTCTCACTCCCATACAAGGCAACACTCCATACAAATGCCTTCAGAAAGGACTTCCTTAGGCTTAAATCAATATTCGATGTCAACAAATTTCTCTTTTTCAAGAACGCTTTTTTACCCATTGCCATTCTGCATTTTATATCCTCTGTACTGCGATCATCATTTGTTATTTTACTGCCCAAGTAACAAAACTCATCTACCTCCGTTATCGCTTCGTTACCCAATCTAATTCCTTCAGCATCACCTGATTTTCTTACACTGCACTCCATTACCCTAGTTTTGCTCTTGTTAATCTTCATCTTATGTGCACCTTTCAGCACACTGTTCATTCCGTTTAACTGCTCTTCCAGGTCCTTTGCTGTCTCTGACAGAATTACTATGTCGTCGGCAAAACGCAAAGTTTTTAATTCTTCACCCTGAACTTTAATTCCTTCTCCAAATTTCTCCTTGCTTTCCTTTATAGCTTGCTCAATGTACAAATTGAACAACAATGGAGAAAGGCTACAACCCTGTCTTACTCCCTTTCCAACCACTGCATCCCTTTCATGCCCTTCAACTCTGACAACCGCTGTCTGGTTTTTGTACAAGTTGTAAATAACCTTACGCTCCCTATAGTTTACTCCTGCTTGCTTCAGAACTTGAAAGAGTTTATTCCAATCAACATTGTCAAAAGCCTTCTCCAAATCTACAAACGCTAGAAATGTAGGTTTGCCTTTTCTTAATCTATCTTCTAGGATAAGCCGTAAAGTGAGTATTGCCTCCCGTGTTCCTACATTTCTCCTGAACCCAAACTGATCTTCCCCGAGGTCGGCTTCTACCAGCTTTTCCATCCTTCTGTATATAATTCGCGTTAATATTTTGCAGCCATGACTTATTAAACTGATGGTTCTGTAGTTTTCACACCTGTCTGCACCTGCTTTCTTAGGGATGGGGATTATAACATTTTTCTTAAAGTCTGAGGGTACTTCACCTGTCTCATACATCTTACACACCAGGTGAAACAATTTTGTCATGGCTGGTTCTCCCAGAGACTTCAGTAGCTCTGAGGGAATATCATCACCAGTGGTATCAACCTCTAAATTGCGCATGCTGGCAGCTGTTGTTGATACGAATTGTGGAGTATTTGCTTAGTCTTCTTTCGTGAATTTCGGAAAGCTGGGTTAATCAATTCCTGTTGTTGTTGTTGTTGTTGTTGTTGGGGACGAAACAGCTAGGTCATCAGTCCCAAGCAATTCCCGCCAGGGATAGCAATATCATTACTATCGCGCAATGACGGTATTGATTGAGTTTTACCGCTAACACACTTTACATACGACCAGTATTTCTAAGGATTCTGTAGCAAATTACGTGACAGGGTTCCGTTGTGGAATTTCTTTCAAGCTTCTCGCATTGAAGTTGGAGATAAATTTCGAGTTTCTGTAGAAGAATGCCAGTCTTGAGGATTTTGTGCCCGTTTAAATTTGGCATGATTTTTTTCTTCGCTTTTGAAAGAGTTTTGTGTATCACGGCGGGTCAGACCTCTCTTTTATTTATAAAATGTTCAAATGTTTGTAGAGCTTATAGGACTTAACTACGGGGTCATCAGTTCCTAAGGTTACAAACTACTTATGAACTAACGTAAACTAAAGACGGCACAAACATCCGTGCCGGAGGGAGAATTCAACCGCCGACCGCAGCGGCTTTTATTTATACTGCCATAGATTTCCTACATCGCAAGATTCAGCAAATTAGTGAGACTGTATTACGTTTCTAATGGATGTGGAATGTGCGCGAATCGTCCCGCTTGAATGAGACGGCCGTGCCGCCGTGCCGCTGAGGTATGCCCTTTGAGAACTGTCAGAGCAGAGGTCGTCGTTCGCCGTGTGTGGTACACGGCGGACACGGCCGTGTTGTCGATAAGCATCGCTGCTGCGGTCTTCCGCGGGTCAGGCTGCGCTGCCTGTTGTCTCGTAAACCTCCTCCCCCCCCCTCCCCTCCCCCAACCCCGCCGTCACCACTGGGGCGACCGTGAGGCGGTGTACAGCCGGGCCGGTGACGAGATAAGCGGCCCCCGCTCGTGTCCAGGTCGCGCGCGGGATGCGAACCCGGGACCCCGCCCGCTATCGGCCGCCGGCCATCGCATCGCGCGCAGCCGTTGACCTCGGCGCAATCGGACAGCTGCAGTAATTGCCCGGGACACCGTGTACCTCTGTGTTAGCGCTAACTGCGACCGCCAGGCGCTGCCTTATATCCCGGCTCGGTTGTTTCTGCCCTGTGGCCGTCAGTTCACATTACCAACTCGGCGGACACATGCGGTTAGGAAAACAATCTGCTCTCAGCAAGACATTATTAATTACCTCCAAGAGAACGAACTATGGCCCGTAATGAACACGGATCTAGAAAATCTCTCTGTCGCCACAGAGGAGTTGCCGAGGGCTCCGAGGTCCCTTACTGTGGAACGCGGTTATTCACCGTCGGAGGTTCGAGTCCTCCTATCCTGTTTTTCGTTATTTTTCTAAATCATTCCAGCTAAAGGCCGGGATGGTTCCTTTCAAAGAGCACGGCCAATTTCCTTCCTTCCTCCGTGTCTAAATGACCACGCTGTCGACGGAACGTTGAACCGAAGCTTCCTTCCTTACTTTCCAATCGTCAATACTAAAAGCTCACAGCCGTCAGACGGATCCTCAGGCAATAAAACTTTGGGGGAAAACATTTATTGTGCTGGTATTTAGCTAAATAACAAGAAATACACACTGAGGTATCCTATTTTGTAATAGTGTAACAATAAGCTCAAAAATGTTCAAATGTTTGTAAATCTATCGGACCAAACTGCGTGGTCATCAGTCCGTAGCTTACAAACTACTTAAACCTAGGTAAACTAACCTAAGGACAAACACATACACCCATGCCCCAGGGAGGACTCGAACCTCCACGGCGAGCAACCGCGCGCTCCGTAGCGAGACGCTTTAGACCGCGCGGCTACTCCACCGCGGCTAACAATAAGCGGTGGATTAAAGTGAAATATAACATTATAAAGGGTGTTACAAAATGGTACGGCCAAACGTTCAGGAAACATTCCTCTCACACAAAGAAAGAAAATATGTTATGTGGACATGTGTCCGGAAACGCTCAATTTCCATGTTACAGCTCATTTTATTACTTCTCTTCAAATCACATTAATCTTGGAATGGAAACACACAGCAACAGAACGTTCCAGCGTGACATCAAACACTTTGTTACAGGAAATGATCAAAATGTCCTCCGTTAGCGAGGATACATGCATCCACCCTCCGTCGCATGGAATCCCTGATGCACTGATGCAGCCCTGGAGAATGGCGTATTGTATCACAGCCGTCCACAATACGAGCACGAAGAGTCTCTACCTTTGGTACCGGCGTTGCGTAGACAAGACGTTTCAAATACCCCCATAAATGAAAGTCAAGAGGATTGAGGTCAGGATAGCGTGGAGGCCATGGAATTGGTTTGCCTCTACCACCCCATCGGTCACAGAATCTGTTGTTGAGAAGGGTACGAACACGTCGACGACATGTGCAGGAGCTTCATCGTGCATGAACCACATGTTGTGTCGTACTTGTAAAGGCACATGTTCTAGCAGCACAGGTAGAGTGTCCCGTATGAAATCATGATAACGTGCTCTAGTGAGCGTAGGTGGAAGAACATGAGGCCCAAGCAATGAAGTCAACATTACCTTCCATCAATTGGGCCAACTGGCGGTGAATCGAGGAAGTACAGTAAATACTAACGAAACAATTGGGGATTTTGTCTTCACGAATTATTTCAATTTACATTTAAAGAGAAATACTAAAATGAGCTCTAACGTGGAAATTAAGCGTTTCCGGACACATGTCCACATAACATTTTCTTTCTTTGTGTGTGAGGAATGTTTGTGTGTGAAAGTTTGGCCGTACCTTTTTGTAACACCCTGTAGTATTGTGGTTGTTGTTGTTATGGTCTTCAGTCCAGAGACTGATACAGCACTCCATCCTACTCTATCCTGAGCAAGCCTCGTCATCTCAAGAACGGCAACCCACAACCATTTGAATCTGTTTACTGTATTCATCTCTTGGTATCCCTCTGTGACTTTTATCTTACACACCTCCCTCCAACGTTAAATTCAGAATTTCTTGATGTCTAAGAATGTGTCATTTTAGTCTAGGTATGGCAGAAATTCCCTTTCTTCCCAATTCTGTTCAGTACCTCCTCATTAGGAGGTTCTTCTGTAGCATCACATTTCAAAAGCCTCTATTCCTCTTCCTGTCCGCACCGTGTTTCACTCCCATACAAGGCAACTCTCCACACAAATGCCTTCAGAAAAACATCCTTACGCTTAAACTAATGTTCGATGATAATAAATTTCTCTTTTTCAAAAACGCTTTTCTTCCCATTGATATTCTGTATTTTATATCCTCTGTAGTGCGAGCATCACATGTTGTTTACTGACCAAGTAATAAAAATCATACAACACTTTTATTGTTTCGTTATCTAATCTAATTTCTTCAGCATCACCTCATTTTCTTAGACTTCCCTCCATTACCCTTGCTTTGCTATTGTTAATGTTCATGTTGTACCCACCTTTCAACACACCGGCTATTCCGTTCAACTGCTCTTCCAGGTCCTTTGCTGTCTCTGACAGAATAACAATTTCATCGCCAAAATTGAATGTTTTTATTTCTTCACTTTGAACTGTAATTCCTTCTCCAAACTGTTTCATGCTTTCCTCAATAGCGTGCTCTTTGTACAAATTGAACAACAATGGAGAAAGACTACAATCCTGTCTTAAACCCTACTCAACCTCTGCATCCCTTTCATGACCTTCCACTGCTGTTTGGTTTTTGTACAAGTCATAAATAGCCTTCCATTTCGTATTTCTTTCTTCTGCCAAATTCAGAATTTGAAAGAGTTTATTCCAATCAACATTGTCGCCGCTGCGAATTAGCCGTGCGTACCGGGGCGCCGTGCTGCAGTGCGCGTGGCCGTTCGCCGTCGGAGGTTCGAGTCCCACCACCCCCTCGGGCATGGGTGTTTGTGTTGTCCTTAGGTTATTTTACCTTAGTTTAAATAGTTTGTAAGCTATGGACTAATAACTAAGCAGTTGAGTCCGATAGATTTACAAGCATTTGAACATTTTTTTCAACATTGTAAAATGCAGTCTCCAATTCTACAAAAACTAGAAATTTAGGTTTCCCTTTCCTTGATCTATCTTCTAAGATAAGCCGTAACGTGAGTATTGATTCCCATGTTACTACATTTCTCATGAATCCAAACTGGTCCTCCCCAAGGTCGGCTTCAACCAGCTTTTCCATCCTTCTGTAAAAAAATCGTGTTAAAATTTTGCAACCATGACTTATTAAACTTATGGTATTCTAATTTTCATACATATCTGCGCCTGCTTTCTTTGGAATGGGGATTATTACATTTTTCATAAAGTCAGAGATTATTTTTCCTGTCTTATACATCTTACGCATCAGTGTTATAGTATCCGTAAAAATTTAAAGTTGATAAATGGCGTGGCTGAAAACATAGGACCAAAGTTCATAGTAAAAATTAGCCCAGTGGGAGCGGTAGTCGGTATATAAAAGGCAGGGTGACAGCAAACCACAAACCCGACCTGACTCCACACACCGCATTGGAACTAACCACACGACCAAAACTGCCACCCGTGCCAAGACGTAGCAGGGTTGCCAGTAAGTAAACTCATCGCGGCGCCGGTAGGAGCAGAACAGCACGATAGGAACAGCGCGAGGTGGGGAGAAAATGTACAAATGTTTGTAAACCAAACTGCCATGCTCAGTCCGTAGACA
Source organism: Locusta migratoria (assembly GCA_026315105.1). Lineage (NCBI taxonomy): Eukaryota > Metazoa > Arthropoda > Insecta > Orthoptera > Acrididae > Locusta > Locusta migratoria. The sequence continues at coordinate 238,816,873 of CM048744.1, forward strand.
TAATTTAAACTAACAGTAAGGACAATACACACACACACACACACACACACACACACACACACACACACACACACACACGCGCGCGCCCGAAGAAGGACTCGAACCTCCGGAGGGCACGACTGCCCAGTCCGTAGCTTGATACCTTAGACCACTCTGCCACTTCGAGTGGCAAGAGGTGGGGAGGACAATCTTATAGTCGCGGCGAAGTGGCCAAGCGCATTGAGGCGCTAAGCTCCGAATGCCCTCTTCGGACGTGGGTGTGTGTGCCGTCTTTAGTATAAGGTAGTTCGTAGTTTGTAAGTTTAGGGAATGATGAGCCCGCAGTTAACAAACATTTGAACATTTGGACAACCTTATTTTGTGCTTTGGTGTGTAGTTTCTTGTCAGGGGATGCATATTCCAACATTTTTTTTTTTTTCCTTATTGGTCAGATATGCACCAGGTGATGTGGCTCTGGAACAGTGTTTTTCAACTTTTTTGAATCCCCGACCCCCTTTCCGGGTAAAAAAAAATGTCCGGCGCCAACCCCACCCCCCAGGCTAGTTGTAAAGTTATGTTAGTGATTCCAAAGGCAAAGTATTTAATTTTCTTTCTTAGACGTATCTAAGACAGTTGTAGCAGCGGGAAAGAATCAAAACTGGAGAAAAAGAGACTTTATGACTACATGTATTTGATTTACGGCTTACTGTCATGAATAATAAATTTCAATGTGTAATTTCTGGTGACGTGTTATGTGCGAGTATAATATCATCGAAGCTGATGCATCACTTCTCAATATTTTAAAGATGCTCAACGATATTGAAAACCCTGAACAGTCAGCAAACTACTGTGATCCAATAATAAATGATATTGTTATCAGTTAATTAAAAATAATACTGCATTGAAAATTCGTTACCAGCTGCAGTAGTAAAAATTATTGTCATATATTGATTAAGAATAATATTAAGTTTTTCTGACACAACAATATTTGAAAATGTGACAAAGTCGCACAAGAAAATTGCGATCATTGTAAATAAATGAAGCAGCATGAACAAATGCCGTAAAGTCGCTTAATTAATAAGTCATCATGAGGTGGAAAATTTGAATCATTGTTTTGCGTTTCGGTCGGCCCATGATCAAAAATTAAAATTGCCATAGGTACCTGTGACACTTTTGATGTCTGATCAAGGGCCACCTGACACAGGTCAGGACAAAGCCAATTTTCATCTGCGGAGGACTTGTTACTTTTGGAACTTTTAGGAATCCTTGTCACTTCCGTGTAGCACTTCTGCCACAGTAGCTGAACGTAACGAAACGTAGATTTGCTATCGGAAATGCTGCTCATGCATCTTCCTGTGACCGCGACCCCCCAAGTCAAGAGTTTGTCATCCCCGGGGGTCGGGAGCACAGGTTTAGACAACTAAACTGGTAGGCTCTGGTTTTACAAAAAAAAAAAAAAAAAAAAAAAAAAAAAAAAAAAAAAAAAAAAAAAAAAAAAAAAAAAAAAAGAAGGATGGTGACATCTGTAAGCGGAGTTTCCTTTCAAAAATGTAGTGCCACAACTGCAGCTGCCCTCGACATAGAGTGATCTGTAATAATCTAGAGTGGGGGAAGACTGCGCAACGGGTAACACTGCACAGCACCTATATCTCAAGTTTTAAAAATCTCAATTGCCGAGGACAGAACAGCTTCTGACGTCGGCTCTCTTTTGCTGTTTTGGGTGTTATAGCTGTGTTAACAACTGTACAATGTGGTAAAAATTATGGCGTATGATTTTCACATAAAAATGTTTTGGAAAGAGAAGCGATATACCAGGCAATAATGAGCTGATGACGTTCTAAAGTGGTTTACGGCTTATTAGGCTACCAGTCTTGCGATATTTTAACACACCGATCACAGATACCTGAAGGAGGTACAATTTCGATCTTAACACGAATTATTTACAGAAGAATGGAAAAACATGTGGAATCTGACCTGGGAGAAGATCAGTTCGGATTTAGGAGAAATGTAAGAACACGGGAGGCAATACTCACATTACGACTTATTTTAGAAGATAGGATAAGAAAGGGTAAACCGACATTTTTGGCGTTTGTAGATTTGGATAAAGTTTTTGACAATATCGACTGGAATAGACTCTTCCAAATTCTGAAGGTATCAGGGGTAAAATATAGGGAGCGAAGAGTTATATTCAACCTATACAAAAACCATACAGCGGTTATTATAGTTGAAGGGCAAGAAAAGGACGCAGAGGTGGGGGAAGGGAGTAAGACAGGGTTGTAGCCTTTCCCCAATTTTGTTCATTCTGTACATTGAGCAAGCAGTGAAGGAATGGAAGGAGAAATTTGGAGAGGGCATTAAAGTGCAGGGAGAAGAAATAAAAACATTGCAGTTTGCCGATGATATAGTAATTCTGTCAGAGACCGCAAAAGATCTGGAAGAGCAATTGAATGGAATGGACAGTGTCTTGAAAGGAAGATATAAGATGAACATTAACAAGAGTAAAACGAAGGTAATGGAATGCAATGTCAGAAAATCAGGCGATGCTGAAGGAATTAGATTAGGTAATGAGACAATAAAAGTAGTAGATGAAATTTGTTAATTGGGTAGCAAGATAACTTCTGATGGCCGAAGTAAAGAAGATATAAAATGCAGAAGGCTATGGGAAGAATAGCGTTTCTAAAGAAGCGAAACTTGTTAACATCCAATATTAATTTAAATGTTAGGAAGTCGTTTCTGAATGCATTGGTTCGGACTGTAGCATTGTATTGGAGTGAAACTTTTACGATAAGAAGTTCAGACAAAAAGATGACAGAAGTCTTCGAAATGTGGTGCTACAGACGAATGATGAAAATTAGATGGGTAGATCACTTAACAAATGAGGTGCTTAACCGAAATGGAGAGAAAAGGAATTTCTGGCATATACTGACTAAGAGAAGGGATAGATTGGTAGGACACATTTTGAAACATCAAGGAATCGTCAGCATTAGATCGTAGAGGGAGACCGAGGGACGAATATAGTAAGCAGATTCAAAAGGATGTAGGTTGCCGAACGTATTCTCAGATGAAGAGACTTGCACAGGACAGGGTAGCGTGGAGAGCTGCATCAAACCAGTCTGCGGACTGAAGACCACAACAACAATGAATATGTAACACAAATATTAGACAATTGCTAATGTTTGTATAAACACAAGAAAAGATTACAGAACTGAGAAAAATTGACGGAAAATGTACCACACTAGGTACTTCCTGATAAAATTTTGATCACCGGCATCTTACACCAAGTATCTTCACTAACCTCTTAACAGAAAAAAAATACATCTCCGTACCACAAGTGGTGTATTCTTGGAAAAGGCAGTTGCTGTAGAAACCTGCTACACTACGACGCCACACAAAGGCAAGTGCTACCAACACTACGAGACTGACAAATGGCGCGAAACCTTATGTTTATCGGAATGTACGTATATCGAATTTGTACCACCTTACCCTGTGAGTGCAAAGAGTTTCCATGTGCCGACAAAGCTACATCTCGTATTACGTGAAAATTTCACACTTTCTCGTAGGGTGAAACTGTTAACTGCGTATTCGTGCCCCATAGGTCATAGTTATCAGCTTTGTCGGTGAAGTGAGGCTAGAAATGTTTGTGAAAACCATAGGTCAATATGACAGTAGTCTGGAAAGAGATAAAAAGAAAAATTCACGAAAAAGGCAAAAGAAAGGGAAGAAATCAGTCTCTCCCACACCATTCAAAAAGCAACTGGAATACCAACTAAGAGAACAAGAAATAAAGAAGCCAAAGAGCTAGACTGTCTAATTCTGATCAAGCAAACAAAGAAAACGAAGTAAAACTTGAAAACGTCGACTTTCCACTTCCCTGGCTGTACTGAAATAATCCGCCAGTACAAGATTGAATTCAGTGTCTGAAATGCTTGGAGTAGTGTGATGAAACGTGTTATTATGAACGTTCTGGTCAGTTAGTTTGTGAGCTCTGTTTTAAGAGTCGTAACGTGGCGCAGAACCGCCGGAACGAAATACAGACTGCGCAAATTACAAGCAGATGCGAGGTCGGCGCCCTCTGCTACACCGATTTAACAGCCGCACAGCGGTGGTCGGCCAAGACTATTGGACACCCTACTCGAGACAGTGTGGGGTGTTGGCTACTGGGGGTGTAATAGCAGCCGCCACACAAATAAGAACGCGGACGTGGAAACAAAGCTGGGACAGCCATATTCAGTAGTAGAACAATTTTACTGGACATACTTGGAGACGGATATCTGACAAACATACGCGTACAATTATGCCACATTCTTCTTGCGGATGGTCTTGACCATGGTGTCCTGCTGTCTGGGCCGACCAGCTCTGTGCGACTGGTTATGTCAAACTTCCTGGCAGATTAAAATTGTGCGCCGGAACCGGCATTCTAACCTGCGACCTTTTTGTCCTTCGCGGGCAAGCGCTCTACCACTGAGCTATCCCGGCACGCTTCACGATCCGTCCTAACAACAAGAGTGCTTACCCGCGAAAGGCCATCAGTTTTAGGTGACAATGCCGCCTTGGCTACTACTGTTTTACATTTTATTCGCGCATCTGGTTTCTACCATTCCATTTAATGGAAAGCGCTTCTGCCTGATGCAAAGACCCTCATTTTTACACTGTTTTTAAGTTATTTGATAGCCTCTACCTTTTCGGTTGAGGTGGTTTTTTAGTGCGTACAGCATGGCTCGCTCATCCGGTTTTATCCTAGTGATCAGCCAGCCATTGCATTTCTCTGTGAAATTGTACTTTTATCCCTTTTGTGCACTCCTCTGTGTATCGTTTTGCACTCAAGGAATTCTCTCATCCTTGTTCTCTTTGTGTTTTCGTTCCGTCACATGCAACATCACTGCTTGGAACAGGGGACTGATGACCTTGTAGTTTGGTCCCCTATAAACATCATCAACTACAACAACAGCAAACGTCCCAGGTTCGAGCACACAATTTTAATCTTCCGCTGCAGAGTGAAATATTTTCATTCTGGTTAAATCAATGTTGCAGAGGACGCTGACATCTGCATCGACCTTCTAAATCTCGTTCCGGCGGCGCTGCGTTGCTCAGTGTTCAGTCGATACGTCACGACTGCGCTCTCTTCAGTTCTAATATTTTTGTGCAGTTTTTCTTTTACAAGCTCCATAATTGACCGATTAACCATATCGTGCACAAACAGTCACAGAAGCTCTAAGCAAAAAATTAAATTAAAAATCAATTGAATGGCACTAATGTTTTTCTCCTTTTAATAATAACACGCACATTTAGTCTTTTAGAATCGTTCACTTACCCCAAGGTTTGTGCAAGACTGTACATTTGAATGACTTTTTTATATATATAAATGGAAATTACAATTTACATTGTTGAGTCATCCTTGTCGCTATTTGTTGAGTTCTCGTCCCGGTCTAACTTTCAAGAAAGGTTCGATGCAGGATGCGTAGTCTTCTAGAACATCTTTACAGATTAAAAGTACAAGTTTTATTTACTGAAGTTACACCAGATACTCAACTTATATAAAGTTTGTTTCTTCTCTCTTCTCTTCTTCTCGTGGCGTCTTTTGAACGATGCTAGCTGCACTGTGACCTAGTGACTGCCAAGTTCAGATCTGCCCTTGCAGGCGCATGTCGGCCTAGATATAACAGCTTGTAGAGGGCGCGCTTCTCCGTTACTCCCTCCAAGAGGTGCGGCGCACGCGTGCGATTGGCTGCCGGTCGCCCACTGCCTTCTCCACGATCGTTCTCTTGCGTCTGGCGTGTGGCGCTGACTTTACGCCACAACATAGATAAAACATATGAATTGTGTACTCTGTTATACAAAGTGTTCCAAACAGAATGATCTGACTTTAAACAGAATTATTTATTAGGAAGAAGGGCTTAAAACCAACAAATTGCATAGTAAATTACCCACCACAGACAGACGTTTATAAAAATCCATCATAAATGTTCAATATGTCCACCACTGAGTGCACGGTTTATGGGCCCTACGTTTTCAGGAAGAAATCGTAACAAGACAATCATATCTTGCAATGCTACGGAGCTGATTATTCCCACAACTCTGATAATTTCATCTATCAGCAAGATGGAGCACCACCACACTAGCACAACAATGTGCGCAGTTTCCTCTATGTCACCATGCCTCAACGATATATATTGGCCTACAGGACCATGAGACCAGGCTGTACACTCCTAGTTCCCCTGACACGAGATTTCTTCCTGTAGGGGTATGTTAACCAATGTGTTTGTGTTCCTCCCTTACCTCGTGATATTGATGAACTAACAACCAGAACATCAGCTGCTGTAGCTTCAGTGACAGAAGATACCTTACGCTCAGTTTGGGATGATTTCGGCTATCATCTAGATGTCGTCAGTGCAGCCAACGGAATACATATTAAACATGTGTGATGAATTTTTATGAACTTCTGTCTTTTGTGAGTAATTTAATACGCAGTATGTTGGTGTTAAGCCCAACTTCCTAATAAATAATTATATTTAAAATAGGATCTTTCTTCTTGGGACATCCTGTATAATAGGCGAACGTCAGTTCAAATGACATTTAAAATATGATTGTAATTTGTAAAATTTTTTCAGTATATCTCTACTAAGCCTCCAGGTGTGCAAGATGCCCCACTCTGATCCTGGAAATAACGTCGGCAGTTCCATCGGGCTTTTTGCGGATGACTAATTCGCCGTACGCACAGAGGTTTACCTGCTTTTTCTCGCGAATCGTACACAACTAGAACAGCAAGGAAGGCACAAGAGTACACCACCTACCATACACACCGTGAGAGGGCTTGCGGAGTATACGATAGCGGTTTGGGAAGTCTAGTAAAACTAGAATAAAAAATTGTTTTAAAGCCGAAAACTCACTTTCTTTCTTGGCAGAATGTCCTTGCAAGGCTATACACTTGGTACAGAGAGTTTCCAATTTTTTCAACCCATCTGCAAAGTAGGCTTTGTCAAACTGGGCAAAATAGTCTATCACAGCGGCGGATACTTCCTCATTCGATGCTAGCGAAATTTTCAAGTTTGGGAATAAGAAGAAGTCACTCGGAGCCAATTCTGGTGAATAGGGTGGTTGAGGAACCAATTAGAATCCCACGTCGCGGACTTTTGCCATTGCGATAGCTGCTGTGTGGACTGGGGCATTGTCCTGAAGAAACAGCTCTTTATTCCGTGCTAATCTTGATCGTTTTTCAACTAGTTCCTGTTTCAAACGATCCAACAGAGCAGCAAAATAAGGTCCAGTTATGGGTCTGCCTTTTTCCGAGTAATCTACCAGGATTATACCCGGGGAACCGAAAAGACACTGGCTATCACCTTTCCAGCTCACAAAACAGTCTTCGCCTTCTTCGGTGCACTCTCCCTAATCTTAGTGCGTTGGCGGAGCGCGCGGTTGCTCGCCGTGGAGGTTCGAGTCCTCCCTGGGGCATGGGTGTGTGTGTTGTCCTTAGGTTAGTTTACCTAGGTTTAAGTAGTTTGTAAGCTGCGGACTGATGACCACGCAGTTTGGTCCGATAGAATTACAAACATTTGAACATTTTAGTGCGTTGTTTGCACTGTTGTTTGGTCTCTGGAGTGTAATGGTGGATCCAAGTTTCATCTACAGTTATGAATCTGCGCAAAAAGTCTTGTGGATTGCGCCCGAACAGTTTGAGATTCTGAGCAGAAATGATCTTCGTTTCCGATTTTGGTCCAAAGTTAGCAGGCGCGGCACCCATCGCACACATTCTTCACATAGCCAGTTTTACATGGAGGATAAAATGCACCCGTCAGTTGAGATGCCTACAATGTCTCACAAACTTTTAGTCTTCGTTCTTCCATTACAATATCATGCATCTTATAGATGGTTTCCTGTGTGGTGACTTCAACGAACCGACCGGAGCGTGCTCCATCTTCCGTGCTTCTCCGACTGCGTTTAAACTCATTGATCCAAAAGTACATGGTCTTCGATGTTGGTACCTCATCCAACTCGGATTTGATCTGTGCAGTTGTCCAACCCTTCAAATGAAAATGTTTAATGACCGCATGAAATTCGTTTCTCTACATCCTAAAGGTCATTTCACACCGGCGTAACGTACCTGGAGCTACATCTTCGAAAAGATGTCGCAGACATATCTTGTAATCAAATGGGGCATTTCAGACGGCGTCCAGCCGTGATACATAATACGCAGCTACACCTGCACACGTAGCGTCGCTGCGTATCTCGGCTCGCGCATGCGCACTACACAGTACCACAAACCATGTACTCTGAGCTGAACACCTATATTATTGCGTATCTGCGTGTTTATTGTACAAAATGTCTGCATTAATTGATAAAGTGCGAAAGAATCTAGTGCTGTGGGACTATTCTGAAATGGAATACGTTTCTATTTTGAAATTACGGACAAATTAGACAAATAGCTAGCAGTTCTTCAGGAGGTGTTTATTTTCTGTAATTTCTATCCTGTTTTTTAATGTCACTGTTCAAATTCAAATGTTCAAATGTTTGTAAATCTATTGGACCAAACTGCGTGGTCATCAGTCCGTAGCTTACAAACTACTTAAACCTAGGTAAACTAACCTAAGGACAACACACACACCCATGCCCCAGGGAGGACTCGAACCTCCACGGCGAGTAACCGCGCGCTCCGCAGCTAGACGCTTTAGACCGCTCGGCTACTCCACCGCGGCAATGTCACTGTTGATGAATGGTGAAACTTCATTAAGCGTGGAATAAGTTTTAAAGCTTTCATCGTAAAGCTTTAAATCTGCATTAGGTGGTGGAATTCGTCATACGCTGTTCTTCTAATATTTATCGGATGAACGCAATTAGATTTATTTGACACTGAATACAACAACCACAGTTCTTCATCACTGTCGCTATTGAACTACAGTCCATCCATGGCACACTGAAGTTGATATCTGACTCACACCGTGGCACATTGAACGCCATTTCTGGTACTATGCGCGAACAGTATTGAAGTTAGCACACCATCTCAACAACTGAGCAAATTCGAAGATGGGATAGAAAAGGTAACTCATAATACGTAGCTTTCGGTTTTAAGGGTACGTATCTCTATTACTGCGACCTCTTCCCAAGACGTAGCTCGAGATACGCTACGTCGGTGTGAAATGACGTTAAGTAACTGCGCAGTTACTACTTCAGCTGGCAGCCAAAAATCGACTAATAACAGCTGCCGTTCGAAACTTGCTGTAATATCCATGGAAATATCTGGCGTACCAACTACAGAGCGGGTTCCGAAAATGTACCGTTCTTTCATACCAAATAAAGAAAGGAGACCCAATGAGATGTAGCAACTATACAGGAATCACTCTACTGTGGTATTGTGGCTTATAAGGTCTTGAGCATGTTGTTACTGAAGCGACTGACACCACACGTCGAGAAAGTTCTGGGATTGCAACAAGCAGGCTTCAGAAAGGGAAAGTCATCTGTATACAACAAGGCAAATGCTATCAAAGAGCTGTGAATTCCGCAAAAATGTTCACTGCCTTTTTGTAGACTTCCAAAAAGCATATGATTGAACAGACAAGCAATATGGTAAGAAAAATGTTTCTAATTCTATGAGACTAAACTACGTTGGGGAGGATTCGATCCTCCGACGCGGGAGGCCTCGCGATCCGTAACGTGGCACTCCAGAGCGCTCGGCTACTCCCGCGGGGCTGGTAAAAACTCGAAAGGGTTCAAGTGCCGAGAAAACTCATAAAACTAACACAAGTATGCACCCAAGAAACAGCATGCATGGTGAAAGTGGAACATGTCAGTGAAGTTCAAGGTTAGGACTGGACTGCGACAAGGAGATTGCCTCTCCCCCCTTCTGTTTAACCTGGTACTTGAGAGAACTTCTAGGACAGTGGCATGCCTAGAGACAGGAATAGAGTGGGGAAGAAGGATCAACACCCTGCCCACGCGGATGATGTTCCAATAGCTGAGAGAGAGAGCGCAAGACCTGGCTCAGCTGACAAGAGCATTAACAGAAGAAGCAATGAGAACAGGCCTGAAGTTGAATATGGATAAGACTAAATACCTCGTAGTCAGCAGAGAAAATGACGGATCCCAAAGTCTTTGAAAGGGCAAAAACCTTTAAATACCTTGGGGCGATACTCAGTGAAAGGAACAAGATAGGCCAGGAAATTTCCGCACCAATACAAGCAGGGAACGGATCAAGGTTAGCTCTGGGAAAGCTACCAAAGTCCAGACTACTATCGAGATCCTCAAAGACTAACATCTAAAGACAATAATACAACCTGTAGTTTTATATGGAGCAGAGTCCTGGACTATTACCCGAAAGATGGAAAGAAAACTCCTCACATTTGAAAATGCCATTCTCAGACAGATTTTTGTGCCAGTTAAGGATGGAAATGAATGGAGGGAAAGAATGAAGAGCGAATTGCTGGAGTTATTCAAGTCGATGGACATCGTCGCAGTAATCAAAGAAAGAGAAGTGGTATGGACAGGTAATGCATCGAGAAGGCCAGATCATCAGGCAGGTAGTTGAAAAGGACACCGGAGGCAAACGACCAAGGGGAAGACCAAGACTGCGATGGACTGACCAGATCAGAGGGGATATGAGTACGCTGAGACTGTCTGAAGAAGTTTACACGGACCGAGGCCGCTCCGCTGGGGGAGGCTCACTGGTGAGGCCCAAGACCGACTGCGGTTTGTGTGGCCAACGCAGTCAGACTGTAAGTCATACAAATTTTCCAGACACCAAAACAACCTAGTATATGTAGATGACGCGAAAAGGGCTACAAAACAACAATATCGCCAGAAATAACTGCGGCAATTGCGGAGTGCCACACAGTTCGCTTTTGAGTAGCGGACGGAGGATCAGACTGCGTCGGCGTGTATGTGAAGTTAGCCCCCAAATACGATTTTTTTTTTAATTTCTCTTGTTGCTCTGAGTTGCTCTAAGGTTGCTCTACTTTGCTCCATAGCCACATGTCTGTAAATTTAAAAATAGGCCAACAATTAAACAAAAACACAAATTTCCACAACCACAACTTTTTGAAAAATCGAACTTTTTATTGCTTGTTCTCAGTTGCTCTAGATGCCCTGAACGTTGCTCCAAAACAACAATATCCTCGGACCAATAGTTTTCAAATGGGACGCGAAAATATATTTTCCGCCAGCCCCCACTTTTTCAAAAATCGAACTTTTTATGTTTGCTCTGATTTGCTCTGAACGTTGCTCCAGAACAACTATGTCCTCAGACAAATAGTTTCCAAATGGGAAGCAAAATTAGATTTTCCTGGAGTAATTTTTCCTGCTAGCTCCAACACTAAAATCTCTTAAATATTTAACCTCGCAATTCAGTATTACTTATTTACCAACGTTCAGGTTCGGGGAAATTAAAGCAAATTTCACATAGAGCAAAGAAAGGCTGTTTCTTCAGAAACTGAGGGCTAGATAAAAAAATGGATTAGCTTACCGTTTGAAATATCGTTATTCTGGGGAAAAATTCAGACCAGCTAAAGAAAAGTATAAAACGTACGAGTTTTCAAAGAGTGGGGGCTGTCGGAAAATCAAATTTGCTTCCCCTTTTAAAATTATTGGTTAGAGGACATTGTTGTTCTGAAGCAACGGTCAGGAAGGAGGGAAGGAAGGAAGCTTAGGTTTTTACGTCCCGTCGACAGCTTCGTCATTAGAGACGGAGCTAAAGCTCGGAGTTTTGGGTAAGGATTGCGAAGGAAATCGGCCGTGCCCTTTGAAAGGAACCATCCCGGCATTTGCCTGGAGGAATTTAGGGAAATCACGGAAAACGTAAATTTAGATGGCCGGAGGTGAATTTGAACCGCCATCCTCCCGAATGCGAGTCCAGTGCAACGTTCAGAGCAACTAGAGTAACTCATAACAAGCATAAAAAATTTGATTTGTTAAAAAGTGCGGGCTGGCGGAAAATCTATTTTCGCTATCCATTTGAAAAGGAATGGGCCGAGGACATTGTCGTTCTGGAGCAACTTTCAGAGCAACAACTCAGAGGAAGCATAAAAAGTTCGATTTTTCAAAAAGTGGGGTCTGTGGATATTTGTGTTTTTGTTTAATTATTGGTCTCTTTTTAAATTTACAGACGTGCGCCTTTGGAGCAAACTAGAGCAACCTTAGAGCAACCCAGAGCAACAAAAGAAATTTTAAAAATTTCAAAGTTGGGGGCTAACCTCACATCCACTGCGTCGGCTCAAATGTTCAAATGTTTGTTAAGCTTATGGAACTTAGCTACGGGGTCATCAGTCCCTAAACTTACAAACCACTTATGAACTACCTACAACTAAGGACGTCACAAATATCAATGCCCGAGGGGGGATTCGAACCCCCGACTGTAGGGGCCGTGCAGACCGTGACTGAAGCGCCTCAGTCCCCCTTTTTTTTTTTTTTTTTTTTTTACGGGCCTCCTCTCCACCCCTTCAGCCCGGCCTTGCGCTCGCCTTCTTCGGCGTCGGCTTCAAATGCCATAAACAAAACATTCCTCTGCTGTAGGTACCATTGTTATATTGTAAAACAAATCAATTGCGTCTTCCCTTTAAATCATAATACGAAACTAAAATGATGCTCTATGGAATGAGTAAGAACTGCCCACTCTTCGTGTAGCAAGAAGAAAAAAAAAAAAAGCTTGTAATTCAAATAAATGAAATGATATTCAATACGTAAGTGAAACCTTTAAAAAGTTTTGGAACAAAGTCCTGTATTTGGAACGCTTTTGTAGAACGTAATGCTGGTCGTGAACATAGAGTATGAAATCTTGTAAGGCAGGAGCTTTCCGATTAATCGCATAGTAAATAAACTGTCCAAGAAACCATGTGTAACTATTATGTTTGGCGTCAGGGTAATATTTCCAATCAGGGCGCAGTATGTCATGTACAGTAATGATCAGTGCGGTGGTGCAGGTCATAAGAGATAGTCTTCTTCTAGTCCACGTCCAGATTTCAGTCTGATCTCGACAGACAAATGCGTGCGCTAACGTGTCCAGCAGCTGGCACCGAGTGCAGTACGGCGTGGCTTTTAATTTGATATTGTACATCTTTCCGCCAGAAGGGATGACATCATTTACAACGTCAAACCAGGTGGATCTAACTTTCGTACTAAGTACTGAATTATGGATGTGTTTCCATATAGCAGTCCAGTTATAAAGTGGATATTTCAGCTCAATTGTATTCTGTGGCACTATGTCAGTGAATGTGCGATAGAGTGATGCAGTATCGTAAGTCCGTTGATGTGCCCGTATATAGCCTACTTCGAGGTAAAATTTTCTGACGTGGTCCAGTTCCGGGTTGATACGGGCGAGGTTTACTGGCACAGCATTGTCCGCAGGTTCTAAGCGGACAAACAAATTTTTGGTTATCGTATTGTAATCGGCCTGCAAAATTTTGATGGTTCTGCTAACAAATAGTGCCGTACACTGCGCTTCCAAATTTTTGAGCCCGAGGCCTCCCTTACTGTAGCTAAGTGACCCTGTACGAAAAGCAACTTTAAAGATTGTATATAAAACTCTTCTGGGTTTTGGACCGCATCGTCAAAATATCAAACACTTCACCGACGTTTCGGCCACTATTGCAAGTGGCCATCTTCTGGGTGTTACATGGCCACTTGCAATAGTGGCCGAAAAGTCGGTGAAGTGTTTGATATTTTGACGATGCGGTCCAAAACCCAGAAGAGTTTTATATACAATGACAACGGCCGCGGAAGCCTTCGTTTACAACTTTAAAGATGTTGCGTCTCCACAAGTACCAACTTGCACTGGCTGTCATTTTCTGAGCTGTAGTGTTGGGGATAGGTAAAGTTGCAGCTACGTGGTAAATTTTACTGTAGACGTAGCCATTGATGAATAAGGCTTTTTGAATGCGGTCTAAGCTTCTTGTAGAATTATCCCGTAGAGTCGCACGTATGATGTTAAGTTTTTCTTGCCAGTTGAGCTGTACCACCTCGGCCACCGCGGCCGGCTGCGTCGGCTCGTTTTGCTTTTTCTCCACTGAGCAACGAGACGCAGCCCGCTTTTCTCGACACTCGGGTGCCCACTTTTCGCCTGACCTGACCTGACGCGGCGTGAACCCGGCACTGGTGCCTCATTAGCGCGTGCCTATCGCCAAACAGCCGGCAGACACGCGAAACGCGCAGTCCGCGGCGATTTCTGTTTCCGTCAGTCGCACCGCCTAGCGACCAGTCACGACCGGCCGCCTGTTGCCGGACCGCATCAGAAGACCGCAAACACGCGACTCGGCGGCCAGGTGAGCCGACAAACGGAACACAAGAGCATAGAAGGCCCGCCACCACAAATATGTGCTGTGTGTTTCCGGCACGTGCAAGGCGGGGCGGCCGGGGCGTGTTTGAACGTGGCGCCCTACGGCCTAAAGCACACACGCCGTCGACGCGTGCTCTAACCCTTCCCTGATTCGTTTGCACACGTACGCACACACTTGTTACGAGAGGCACACACACACACACAGGTCTGTTCTTTTTGTGAAATACTGTACGCACTTTCCACGAACAGTACCGTGGCTGCCTGTTGGTATACAGCGTAACCGGCCGCGGTGGCCGAGGGTACTGAGGCGCGTCAGTCACGGCCTGCACGGCCACTACGGTCGGGGGTTCGAATCCCCCCTCGGGCATGGATATTTGTGCCGTCCTTAGTATTAGGTAGATCATAAGTAGTTTGTAAGTTTAGGGACTGATGACCCCGTAGTTAAGTCCCATAAGCTTAACAAACATTTGAACATTTGAATTCGTGTTGCCACTTTGTCAGTCCAACCGTCCAACCGATTGGCACCAAATGCTACAGACATAATTGTTGGCTGCCAGATACCAGAACCTTCCCTTTTTCAAATATTTGGGACAAAAAATACGTTAGTAACACTAAAAAAAGCCGTTTGTAATATAATATTAATTGCGGATACACCATTCATCAGACACGAAAATTGAATAATGGAATTTGCTCTCTTACGTGGTTTTTTTTTCATATCTCGCACCGTCACAGAGGTATTTGCAAAAATAACGGCGATTTGACACCGTTCCTCGATTTTACGTAAACCAGGCGTTCGGAGATGTCACGTGACATTCCTCGCCCCGAATTATCTCTGGCATACGCCATCTTCCTTGCTGTATTTAATGATTTTATTGTTATAACTTACATATTGTCATTTCAAAGCAATGCCACACTGAAGAATTAACAAAAACACATCGTTCTTATTACGATAAAATATAATCTCGTGTCTAAAATGCCATATTATAAGGTAACTACTGCCTTCAACAGTACGAGAATTTAGAAACCCTTTCGCAACTGTCCTCCGCAGTGTAGTGTGCAGCGCATTAGGTTGCGATGCACATCGACGTAATTCGAAACCTACCACTACCATTTTTTTTCTTTCACCTTAAAAGGGTTTTCGGTACCCTTATTAATTAAATAGAGTTACGTTCTGCAATGTTTAGAGTTGTTCAGATGTAAGAGTGCTCCATCTAAAACGTATGTCTGTTCTATTTCGTGAACTCACGTGAAATACGTAATAAGGAATATTTATCATTTTTGTCCGAAATGTTTGCAAAGAATCAGAACATTACAAGTGTGGTGTCGCACAAGTCCAAAGTGCGCGCCACCGACTTTCGCCGCGCGCCGCCATGCACGCACGGCGCGGCGTTCTTACGACGTCAGCCACGAGCGCCCTCTGTTGCAACTCCGCTCGTGGCCACCACTGTACGACATCGTTCACTTGGGACTGAGATAGGAACCAGTAAAGACTTCGGAATCAGATAGGCACCAGTGAAGACTTGGCTATCGGATAGGCACTAGGCAGGCCTCAACTATGTATCAGCATTCTGCAGTACTGTAAAAGTTAAGTATTGTATAAATTCTGTGCAATATATATCTCGTTCTAATTTACTCTAGTGTTTCTAGTTTCTGGCTGCTCCCTTCCGTACCTGCACCAGCGTGCTATCTTTATTCCTGTGTCGGTCTCATTCCACTCGGCCACCGACACCTACGACGGAAACGAGACACAAAAGCGGCGACGAGGCTGGGACACAAAAACAGGCAATTCTAAAGTGGGCCGTAAAATAAGACAGTGCGGTTTTTTACCTGCTTTCCTACACTGCTCAAAACAAATGGGGAATCAGGTGAGATATCTTACAACGTATTATAATCAGATATTGGTTGCAATTTTTGCTTGTTGTAATATTCCAATCCCTCTGCAATTATATCAATTATTTACTAAATTTCCTTTAATTAATTCTACACATGCAAAGTTATAAAGACACATGTATTCCATGCCATCTTACAATCTCTGTGGTGTTAATAATCTATGGAAGAAAGAGACTTGCCTATTCTATGGTGGTATTCAAGGACGAAACTGATACATGATTGACGCACTCATGTATCTACGGAATGTTAATCGATGTTAGGAGCTGTAAACTATTATCACGTGGCGATCAGCAATAAACGGCACGAATGAAACGTAAGTAATCTTGTAACTTATTCACTCTGCGAGATAACTTCATTTCTTAGATCTGGATGTTTGTGTATGCCTTATTATGAAGGGACCTATCAACCTGCAACTGCTAGAACCTGTACGATCAACATTAAATGTATCTCAATATTTAGCATCAGAGAAAAAGCACGCAATTCATACGCCATAAACCAGTATTGATAGTGATCGGCTTTGCACAATCAATGATCGACATCCTGACGTACTACTAACGTTTATCTGAGATTGGTTTTCAGACGAGACCGTCACTTCGACGCAGTGTACCAGAACCGACGGCGTCGGAACATCTCATCGAGCTACGAGAGAATTACAGCAAACTTTGACTCGTTCTCTTTCAGCTTATTCAGAATATTAACATAGTCAATCTCCTCAGATAAATACTGAACATTACCTAATAGTAGTAACGTTCATGAAAAACCACCCCATGATCCATCAGATTTTAATCTATTACATCTTTACAATTAACTCTGTTCGCAACGGATTTTAACGACATACAGCAACTATACAAATGATAATGTAACTGCAAAATTATACAATATATAAATATACTGAAAAGTCCTTTTCTTTCAAAATGTTACATAGCCTATTGGAAATTTTACCTATGAAAGGTAACTTACACCATTTACTTTTTGATTTTTCAGTGGAGCTTACTGGGTAGAGTAGGGATCTTGCTACTTTCTCCTTTTCCTTGTCAAGAAAACAGATGCGCACAGCCCCAAATTTGATACTGAATGAACAGACAGAATTCAATTATTCACCTCTTTTAGACTATGAGTAACTTCTACGTAGTAGATAATAACAACATCATTAACAATAGGCAAGAAGCAAGATGTTGTACTGTAAACTGTTCAATTTTTCGAGGTACAATAATGATCAGTAATTTCATTAATAGATAACATCATTAAACAAAATATTAGTACAATAGATAAATAAGTTTATTCTAATAAGGTAATGCAAGTGTAATAATTCATAAATTGTAAGGTAAAAGTATTTTCTTCTAATGTTAAAATCGATAAACAGAGACCTGTAGTATCATAATGGTTTGTCTTCACTGGTGTAACAAGTTTGGTATCACTAAAGTACTTGAAAATGGGCTCATAACCAGAAACGTAGGACAGAAAATAAAGTTTCGTGAAACAAGGCAATTACAAGTGTTCAGTTATTTAATAATAATAATTATCCCCTAACCAAACGTACATACAGTACAAGAACAAGCGACAACTTTTTTAAATATATATATTACAATCTTAATCAACAGCAAGAGAAAAATATAAAATCTCTCATGAAGAGTCTTAAGCTCAACAGTTCACAGCACTGCACGAAATATATTAATGAATATCTCTGGCACTGCGTATTGGAAATATTACTGTCACTTGAATTACTGAATGTTCCACTACAGACTGATAACCACAGTAGTTCCATAGATTTGCAGACATTTAATTTGTACACTTGTAGAGGCCACAGCTTTGAAACCCGCAGCAATGTGTGGGAGGGTTGCACTCCCGCCAAACTGAACGATTGTCTTCAGTCGTCGTTGGTGCCGATCTTGCAGGATCTTTTTTCGACCGCAGCGCTGTCGGATGTTTGATGTTTTACTGGAGTCCCAATATTCAAGGTGCACTAGCGAAATGGTCGTACGGGAAAATATCCACCTATCGTTACCTAGGAGTCGCTGTGTCCCGTCTGTCGTGCGCCGCCGGCCGCGGTGGCCGAGGTGACTGAGGCGCTCCAGTCACGGTCAGCACGGCCACTACGGTCGGGGGTTCGAATCCCCCCTCGGGCATGGATATTTGTGCCGTCCTAGTTTGTAAGTAGTTCATAAGTAGTTTGTAAGTTTAGGGACTGATGACCCCGTAGTTAAGTCCCATAAGCTTAACAAACATTTGAACATTTTTTGTCGTGCGCCAACCACACCACGTTCAAAGTCACTTAAATCACGATAATTAGCGGGACTTTTACGTTCTAAAAATATTAAATTAGGTACTATACCTTACAAAAATAGGTTATAAAAATCAGGAGATAGATGACCAAAATCTGCAATTTCATCGCCTAGAAAGGTAAACAGATTGACAAAAATGCTCATTATTTTATTGTCCATGTCCATAATTGCAGTCACAGTAAATAAATACCACTTTTTGCAGATTTTCCGTTGAGAAGCTGCATCTCTTGTCCGTTAATAGCATCTTATATGCTGAGAATGAGCGTTCCACGTCAACGGATGTCACCGGAGCATATTAAAATGACGGTATTATGCGCAATGGGACCGCATACTCAAATTTTGTTGATTTATCTAATAAGATGTCATGCACTGTGCAGAGGGTTTAAAAAAAGAAAAAAAAAGTGGAACGAGGTGTAGTGGGATACCATCACTTTGTAGTGATCTTCACCCCAGATGGAGCAGGGTAGGCATGTTGAAGGCTTACTTTATTTCTCTATTTGCAATAAACTTTCGGGGCTGACTTGTAGCCGGCCGCGGTGGCCGAGGGGACTCAGGCGCTCCATTCACGGTCTGCACGGCCACTAAGGTCGAGGGTTTGAATCCCCCCTCGGGCATGGATATTTGTGCCGTCCTTAGTCTTAGTTAGTTCATAAGTAGTTTGTAAGTTTAGGGACTGATGACCCCGTAGTTAAGTCCCATAAGTTATACAAACATTTGAACATTTTTTGGCTGACTTGTAATGGCCTGTAGGGCCAAGTGCCTCGACCCGTAAGGCATCCCGGGTAGATGGAGTGGGGGATGTACAGAGGGTGGTCAGTCCCGGTATATATATGTGGGGGGGGGGGGGGACACGGTCTTTAGTTTCTCACTAACTTTCACACCAGCAGGTGTTTTACACAGGCTGTTCTGACAGGTCAGGAAGGCACCGGAGGCAGACCACAAGGCTCCTCCGTGCCCTGCCGGCTCATTTGACGGTTTATCACGAGCGACAGCGCTCTACGGAGCAGTGCGGGCTGCAACAGCCTGGCGTAAGCTGTCGGTCTCTGAGTCACGATTCAAAAAAATGTTTGTATAGCTTATGGGACTTAACTACGGGGTCATCAGTCCCTAAACTTACAAACTACATATGAACTACTTACGAACTAGGACGGCACAAATATCAATGACCGAGGGGGGATTCGAACCCCCGACCGTAGTGGCCGTGCTGACCGTGACTGAAGCGCCTCAGTCTCCTCGGCCACCGCGGCCGGCGACTCACGATTGTTCACGCATGCAAACGAATAAACCGGGAAGACCAGAAGAGTATTTTTAGTCATACAAATTTTATTTATCTGGCTTTTTAAAAATTAGATACGGTTAGGTTCTAATATGAAATTAGGTACCTTAGGTACTATAAGTGCGCCTCGGTTGGACAGTGGTAGAGTGCCAGATTACAAATTCAAAGGTCGCGGGTTCGATCCCCGCTAGGTCCTAGGATTTTTATCTGTTACTTTCCACTTCTTTCACCTCTGGCAGTATTGCTCATGTGAAAAATACCGAGTAGCACCTTGGTTCGGAACCCACGTTAAACTGTAGGTCCCCCTATAACTGGCTGCGTAAGTCAGTTCGAAGGTCGGAGGAAGGCAACGGCATACCACCTCTAAACAGGACCATGCCTAGTAAAGCACTTTGGTGTTCAAACCAATCTTCGGATTGTTGACTGCTTTACCTTAGGTACTATAAAATTACAATTTTCGATAACATATTTGCATAATTCTTATCTGAAAAGACCAAAAGATAATTTTTCGCATAAAATTTATTATTTAATTCCATTTTTAAAATTTAGGTACAATCAGGTAGTAACCTAAAATTAGGTATTTTTAGGTGCTATAAAACTAGCGTTTTAGATCATAAATTTACACAATTCTTGTATGTACAACTTTTACTGCCTTTATTTACTAAGGACCAAAATAGGTTTTTTCCTAAAATCCAAGGTCTAGTGATAATCCGCCATAGTAGCAGCAGTAACCGATCTAACGCCTGCCCCAGACTAGGGATGGCGGTTATCGCTGAAACAACCGGTTTTCGGTTATACCGGTTCTTTTCATCTCCAGTTTAACCGCACCGTAAAAATTGCTCAAGATAACCGGTTTTTTAAGTAACCGGATTTCGGTTTTTATTGCTATTATTCCCAGTAGAGTTCGAACAAAACATATTTTGCGGCCGAAACAGAAACCAAAATCGAATATTCGGTTCTTCTACTTTCGGCCGAAACCGAAACTTACGAAATTTAGTTGAAATTTAGGTAAATTTACGTTATACGACAAATCACTAGTCTTTCCATATTTTGTAAGATCCGCTCCCAATACTACGCCTTCTTGAGTGTGTGTAAGCCTAGCCAGGAGTCCGTAGAAGACGATATACGAAGCATACAGGTTTACTGGCCTAGTATTTCCATCCGGCAGTTGCGAATATTGAGCCAATCACTCCGTAAGTTGGACTTGTGAGCCAGCGCATACGAATATCTCGTTATACACACAACATATATAAGTTACAGTCAGTAAATAAACTTCAATCAGTGCTGCAGAAGTATTTCGAAAAATAGTCACAGTTCCGACTAACAGTATGATTGCTGTCAGTGTAAATTTACGCAAATTGAACTAGGAAAGCTCTGTACCACATGATCAAAGAATGTTCAAATGGGTGTACGTTCTTATGAGACCTAAATGCTTATGTCATCGGTCGCTAGACTTACAAACTATTTAATCTAACTTAAACTAACTTACGCTAAGGACAACATATTCATCCATGACCGAGGAAGGAGGGAGGACTCTAACCTCCGACTGGAGCAGCCGCACAGTCCGTGACATGGAGCCTCAGACCGCACGGCTACCTCGCGACGCACCACATGATCAATGTTACCTAAACCCATATTGGTTATTAAAAAAGCCCTCGCTTTGAAGGAATCACATTAATAATACTTGTTAGCATAACAATATGATAATACATTAAAAGTTAGTATTCCAAGCTTGGAGTACATCACTTACATAATAGGTATATGAATCGAATTTACCTTCTCTTCCAATGAACATTTTGATGCTTTCTCCTTAAATGACATAGCATATTTGTAGTACCTCCACCCGTTTACAGTTTTTTTAAAGCAAATGGAGCATTCTATCTCACTGCTCCCGTACTTCGTGAAGTACTTCCATACTCGGGATGGTGCCATTTAAGACACACCCGATGTCTGGCGACGACAGCAAGGAACTGCCGCATGACCAGACGGAGGCAAGTCTTGTTCTCTGCCGGTGCACGCGCGTCGTCTAATAGGACACGCCACATGGCAACAGGTGCATCGATGCCTCAGTAGCTGCACCAGTTCTTAAGTTCTTATGCCACGCGTTTGTTGCGCGTTCCTGACTGCCGGGATTGTTCTTAAATTAACACTGATAACTTTTCTTAGTTTCTGCGATGAACTAATATTTCACAGCAGTGGAAATTTTAGGAATAGCCCTAAATATTAGTGACTACTAGTTTTGATTTTTTAAAATTATTTACAAAAAACACATTTCGAACCACTACTACAGGAAGTAGTCGTACCGGTTTTTTTACCCGGTTCTTGGCAATAACTAAAATAAACCGGTTACAACCGACACCACATAAATACCGAAAAAACCGGTTATTCGAAACTAAAATACCGGTATCGGTATTAAATGTTCAAATGTTTGTTAAGCTTAGGGGACTTAACTACGGGGTCATCAGTCCCTAAACTTACAAACTACTTATGAACTACTTACGAACTAGGACGGCACAAATATCCATGCCCGAGGGGGGATTCGAACCCCCGACCGTAGTGGTCGTGCAGACCGTGACTGAAGCGCCTCAGTCCCCTTGGCCATATCGGTATTAACCGGTCGGTTTTTCGCATCCCTACCCCAGACACATGTTGTCTTATATAGGCGTTGCTGACTGCAGCACCGTCCTCTGAGTGTTTACATACTCATGACTATACCAGTTTCTTTGCTCTTAAGGTTATATTATTCAAACTGCAGAATAATCACAGCAGTAAGAATAAAGACCCATCTGAAATGTAAGGAGCACGTAAGTTTAATGGTGATTAAGGCAGATGGCATTTATGGCCGTTAGTCCCCAACTGCGGTCGTGTTCAGCCTGCCTGGTGCAAGGCTTTTTAGCTGACGCCACTTCGGCGACTTGTGTATCTATCTGATTATGCTGAAGCGGTAGCTCCTTACTTAACAGCCACATAAAACCGCTCACTCAAAGAAGGATCTGTACCAAAAGATTGGAAAGTTGCACAGGTCACACCTATATTCAAGAAAGGCTGTAGGAGTAACCCACTAAACTACAGGCCTATTTCATTGACGTCAATTTGCAGCAGGGTTTTGGAACATATCCTGTATTCAAATATTATGACTTAACTCGAACAGAACGATCTATTGACGCAAGGTCAACAGGAATTTAGAAAATATCGTTCATGCAAAACACAGCTAGCTCTTTATTCACACGAAGTGGTGCTGTCGACAAGGGTTCGCAAATTGATTCCGTGTTCCTTGATTTCCAGAAGGCTTTTGACACCGAACCTCACAAACGGCTTTCAATCAAATTGCATGGTGATGGTATATCGCCCCAAATCATGCGATTGCATAGGGGATTTCCTGTTAGAGAGGACACAGTTCGTAGTAATCGATGGTAAGGCATCGACTAAAACAGAGGTGCTATCGGGCGTTCCACAGGGTAGTGTTATTGGTCCTCTGCTGTTCCTTATTTACATAAACGATTTGGTTGTTTGCAGATGACGTCGTCATTTACCGTCTAGTAAAATCATCTGAAGATAAAAACCAACTGCAGAACTATCTAAATATCACTATGGTGTAAAAATTGGCAATTGACTCTAAATAATGAGAAGTGTGAAATCGTCCACATGAGTACGAAAAGAAATCCGTTAAACTTTGTTTACAAGATAAATCAATCAAAATTAAACTCCACAAAATACCTAGGAATTACTATTACTTCAGACTTGAATTGGAAACAACACGTAGATAATGTCGTTGGAATAACGAACCAAAGACTGCGTTTTATTGGCAGAACCCTTAAAAGATGCAACAGAACTACTAAAAGAGACTGCATACACTACGCTTCTCCGTCCTGTTTTGGACTATTGCTGCCCAGTGTGGGATCCTTATCAGGTGGGTTTGACGGAGGACATCGAAGGAGTCCAAAGAAGAGCAGCTCATTTTGTATTGTCACTATACAGGGGAGACAGCGTTACGGAAATGATACTGGATCTGGAATGGGAATCATTACAACAACGGCGTTTATCGCTGCGGCGTGGGCTACTTGCGAAACTCCAATCGCCAACATTCTCCTCCGAATGCGAAAATATATTGTTGACTGCCACTTACATAGGTAGAAATGATCATCAGAATAAAATACGAGGAATCAGAGCTAAAACGGAGAGATTGAGGTGTTCTTTCTGCCCGCGCGCTATTCGAGAATGGAATGGGAGATAAATAGTATAACGGTGGTTCGATGAACCCTCTGTCAAGCACTTAAATGTGATTTGCAGAGTATACCATGTATATGTAGATGTGTGCGTCAATGATGATGAGGGCGACACAACACCCAGTCCCTG
Source organism: Locusta migratoria (assembly GCA_026315105.1). Lineage (NCBI taxonomy): Eukaryota > Metazoa > Arthropoda > Insecta > Orthoptera > Acrididae > Locusta > Locusta migratoria. The sequence goes on from CM048744.1 coordinate 238,840,910, forward strand.
AGCGGAGAAAATCTCCGACCCGACTCGGGATCGAATCCGGGCCCCTTGAGAGGCAACCCACCACTCTGCCTGTGAGAGTATGGAGGCGCACAATAAGGTAGACGTCAGATGGCGTATCAATGAAAGAATCCCCGGCTAGTTAAGTCCATCAATAGACGAAGTAACTTACAAAACACTCGTTCGACCAATACTTGAATTTTACCCATTCTTGCGTCCACTGCTGATACTCAGTACACTGGCTTTTACAAACAACACTTAAGACAATATATATGATTTGAAAAATGCATGTGTGCGAAAATTTCCTAAATTAATAAATAATACTTCCAATCCGACTTAAGACAGAATTTCAACCATTCCTTCAAAATATAATCAAGAAAGTCTGACCTATTTCACCGTAGCATGCTACAGATTCATGAAAATGTTGTCGGGCCCGGTGGTCTTGGGGTAAAAGTACTCGACTGGAAACCGAAGGGTCGCGGGTTCGAAAGCCGGTCCGTCCTTGGATTTTTCAGTCTGCGTTTTAGCCCATCCTTCACCGTAATACCATTTGAGGAGTCACCAGAAACGACACGTTAAGCTGTAGGTCCCCTTTCCCCAGTTGGATAACTCGGGTAGGTTAATGTTTCAAATGTTTGTATAGCTTACGGGACTTAACTACGGGGTCATCAGTCCCTAAACTTACAAACTACTTATTAACTAACTAATACCACAGACAAATATATACAGACGGGAAACCTCCGTAAGGGCCCGGTCCTACTCTCAGGGGTGCGGGGAGGGAGGGTTTCCAGCAGTTCCATAAGATGTCCCATGATGGCGCTGCGGTCAGAAGCAGCTCTTTAAACTGGCCAGAGCAGACGGCAGGTACCAGCTCTCCCCACCACCATCAAATGCCCAGCAAGCTGGACACAGCCGTGGCCTCGTGGCAGGCGGCACAAGCTCTCCCCTCAGCCTCCCCTCCAAGCTACACTCTGACGTGCGAGAGGCACCCCAAGCCAGCGATCCGCCTGACATCTGCTAGCATCTTACGGAACTACGAGGGGAGCATAGGACAGTGGTTTAGGGGGGGCTGCTCCTCTGTATATGTTACTCTGTGCTAATACTAAGGACGGCACAAATATCCATGTCCGAGGGGGGATTCGAACCCCCGACCGTAGTGGCCGTGCAGGCCGTGACTGGAGAGCCTCAGTCCTCTCGGCCACGTGGCCGGCTGGGGTAAGTTAGCGAAACGCAAGTCGCCGAAGTGGCGTCCAATTGAATGACTTGCACCAGGCCAGAGAGCAACACGAAATTATTATTATTATTATGAATAAGTTAATTTCCGATGCTGCCATACGCCGATACAGTCCCCTTCTTGTGTGTATGCGAACTGTGCAACTTCCTCAGAGATGTATAATTCCACACTCCACACAATCTGTAGATCACTGACAACACAAACGCGCGGCATGGTTAGCAGCTTTTTTTCAAGCAGGCATGAAACGCGAATGCGCTTAGATTAGTTAATTTTAACTATAAAGGCGTTTGTGTAGAACTGTTTTAAGAATGTTCTGTCCATATTACGACCTGGTTTAAGTACACTGATTTGAATTTCACCTTAACTGTTTGTCTTGTTTGTAGCTAATTTTAAGTTTTCTTCGTGTTAACTATATGCTGTTGGATTTCGGTCTAACAGCTTGTTTGTACAGCATATGCGAGAGAGACGCAGAAAGTAGTTTCCGGTCTCTTACGTCAGGGGAATGAATGGCGCTAGGATCGCCAATTCTGTTCCGTTGTGTTTTAAAATGTTTCAAAATGTTCAAATGTTTGTTAAGCTTATGGGACTTAACTACGGGGTCATCAGTCCCTAAACTTACAAATTACTTATCAACTACCTTATACTAAGGACGACACAAATATCCATGCCCGAGGGGGGATTCGAACCCCCGACCGTAGTGGCCGTGCAGACCGTGACTGAAACGCCTCAGTCCCCTCGGCCACCGCGGCCGGATTTAAAATGTTTGCCGCAATAGAGGATTCCGTCAAGAGTGTGGTACGTCGGGTAATAAAACTTCTGCGGACAAAACAGATGACACCATAAGTAATCCATCGTTGAATTACTGAAGTGTACGGAAACTCTGAGTGACAGTGTTTTTCAACATTGCTGTCGTGCATTACGTGACTTACGCAGAAACGTCCATAATCAAGAGCCGTCTGCAGTGAATTCTGAGGTTGTTGCAAAAGTGTACGTAGTGATTAGACAGAATCACCATTTCTCCATTTCTGAAAAGCATTTCTCACAAATCGGTCAAACTGTCCTGTGCGAAACTTCTGACCCCAAAACGAACATCAACACTGATATTTCCTCATTGCTCCAGAATGAAGATGAGAGGTTTCTCCACCAGTCCGACGCTCATGAAATGTGGGTTCCATATGTGAATTCCGAAAAAAAAAATCCATCTTATGGAATCAACCCAGCTGACCTATGGTGAAATGACATGGATGTTGAATTTCGGCTTTCTTTTGATCCATGAAAGTGTTCAGACGCATATTGTCTCTTTGCTATGACTATTTTGTAGTTATGGTAACCACAACTGAGACAATACTTTTTCCGAAACATTGTAGGATAAGCAACACTCTGTCAGCAATAAAATAAAAACGTCTAGAGTGCACCATTTAAATTATACCGGATTTGATCATAGATTGGATCACCACGAAGAATCCTCCAGGTACACTCACTGTCCCCTCCATGTCAACACCGGAGAATATCTGAGGGTGAACCATTCTAGGATCATATTTGTAATACCTTTTCTTGCCTTATCTTGATGTAGAGCATCGTGAACTGTGTTTAAAATTAAATTCAGTTGATTGTCTGTTTAGAGCTGTTTTATTTGAGAATGTTATCAAATACATCGAAAATATCTAACAAAAACTTGCATGATGGAGGTTCCAACCTGGATCAACAGGGACAGTCCAAACCCTAAACCGCTCGACCGGCGTCGATGTTCGGACAGTCGCTCATGTTTACGACTACCCAAGCTACAACATGAAAGCAGGAAAACTTTAATTACTCGAACGCCATTAACTTTTGATCCCATACATGTTAGTAAAAGTGTTCATCTCTAGACGATATTTCGATGCATAGCACTGAAAACGCGATCTTTCATCACCAACTATGACCTTGATTTTTTTAACTCAAAAAATGTTGAAATGTTTGTTAAGCTTAAGGGACTTAACTGCGGGGTCATCAGTCCCTAAACGTACAAACTACTTATGAACTAGCTTATACTAAATACGACACAAATATCCATGCCCGAGGGGGGATTCGAATCCCCGACCGTAGCGGCCGTGCAGACTGTGACTGGCGCGCCGCAGTCCCCTCGGCCACCGCGGCCGGCTTTAACTCCTGAGTGTGTAACAATATGCCAAGAGTCATGTCCCTTTATGTTCAATATAGAACGTCCATGCAAAATTCTGTCGAAATCGGTCACCCAGGTGTCACACCCTCTCCTTGTGAGAAGTAACGTGAAGAGACAGCTTCTATCTCATTGGTTTCAAGCGAATGAAGTCTCAAAGAGTGCGTCAGTCGGTAGCTACACACACAGGCGATAGTTTTACCCAGAAGGGAATTTGTGAAGCGGCATCGCAAATGTTCGTATGTGAATGGGAACTGTGTTGAAAAGTAGCTGAAATGGTGTCCTGTTCTGTGATACGTGATAAAAGTTCCCACAATGAATTTTCTGGTTTTAAAAACTATCGGAATTTATTCCTTGCTGTCTCCTATAGGCATTTGTAAGACGTGACCATTTCGATGCACTTGATGTAAACTTTACTGTCTTGCCCATAAATTTCAATTTATTAACGCCTTGCGCGTTTCGACATGTCATTATCGAAGGCGACAACAAGATAATGGAATTAATATACATCCAACATTTTGATAAAACATAACAAATGAGTAACACTATCTTCACACTCACCATATCTGTTAAAAATTATTAAAAGGTAAAAAATTTCTTTTAAAACAATTACTGCCATAGACATATGTCAAACATAAGAGAAGTTTAAAACTCCCCTCAGAACATCCCTGTAGGATGGTCAAGTGCATACTGAGATCAGCTTAACAGTCAGTTACTGAGTGGAAAATCCGTCAGATGGCGATAATGTCATTCTACTTCTCTCTCACACACATATGCGCACTCACTCCCTCTGGTTTTCTTTTTCTTTTTTTCCCCTTCACTACAAGTACCTGTAGAAAATGTTTTGTACTTTTAACTTTAATCCCCCTAATTGTTGCTCACCCATAAATCACCACTTCATGGTCTATCCTCCTCCAGTCCTGCATCCAATTATCACACCCAACCTCTGACGATCACTCCTTACCTCTGACAATGGATACAGTAATGGTGTCCATTGTTTGCATGACTAATTGAAATCACAATGTAAGTTTATGTCTTACTGTAGACAATATTCAATTACTGACCTTTGTATGTTATATTACTGTTTTTTACTTAAAATATTCGTTTATTTTAAGAGTCTTGAGTGTAATTTTTCTGATCAGTGTATACCTTAAAACTGTTTTATCTCATGTTTTATAATAGAGAGCTAATATGTGGTATGCACTTATGGAAGTTGAAATTTTAACTACTCTTAGAGTTTATATCGCGGATATCTATCCCACATCAGTATTGCCTAAACTGTAATACTGAACACAGTAGTTTCTGGAAGGAAGGAAGCTTAGGGTTTAACGTCCAATCGATCGACAGCTTGGTCATTAGAGACGGAGCTAACGATCGGAGTTTTGGGTAAGGAGGGGGAAGGAAACCGGCCGTGCCCTTCTTTTGAATGGAGCCATCCCGGCATTTGCCTGGAGTGATTTAGGGAAATCTCGGAAAACCTAAATCAGGATGGCCGGAGGTGGATTTGAACCACCGTCCTTCCGAATGCGAGTCCAGTGTGTTACCACTGCGCCACCTCGCTCGGTCAGTAGTTTCTGATCCAGCTCCTGTTGCAAACAGTAATCAGAAATGTGAAACTACTTTAACACATTGTACTACCGCTTGTAGGCCAACATTGTATGTTAATCATTAAGTGATAAACGAGAGGCAAACCACCGTGTGGTTTTCGTAAGCAGATGGCGCTTGGTGACTGCTCTTCCTTCCCAGCACCTTTATGTATGTTTCTCCCTTCCATCTGCCCGCCCTCCCCCACATTTTTCCTCCCCTGGATACTATAAAGGTACCATGATTTTTTTTTTTTATTTATTTTTTTTTTTTTTTTTGTGAGCATTGTCTTACTTAATACCATCTGGCCTGACGATGTCAAAATATAGTGCGGCAGAAAAATATTTTGTGTAGCATTCATTTACAATTGTATACTCTAAACGAAAATATTTTTGTGCAGTACGTAATGATTTTAAAAGTTTATAGTTTACCGTCAAATGGGGTGATTTCGGACAGTTTTGAGATTATTTGCACTATAACTTTTGTCGGTTTTGTCAGATTTCTATGTTTTTTTACGGAAGTGGTGGGTTATATATGTAACCAATACAATATCCTAGAAAAAGAACGTCCACGTGCATCTATTTTTGCCTGAGACAGACAAACGGACTGGAGTGATTTCGGACACATTTGTATTGTCAATCTCTGTGCGGTTTTTCGAAGTGTATGGGGTGATTTCTGACACTTTATTTGACTGATTATTGCTTGGGTAAACAATAGACCCAACACGGGAGCGCGGGACGCGGGAATTACAGTGTCGTGCATAAAATAAGCAGCGCGCGTAGGTGGAAATGAGTGCTAATTCGTTGCTATGCAGCGGGAAAAAGAAGATAAACCGTATCGTCCCAAATCACCTCGGTGTCCGAAATCAGCACATTTGACGGTATAAGTTTATAACTGTATAACTTAACAGAAAACAAAAATTTTGTAGAACACTAGGATTTTTTTTATCTACAGAGGGACAGAGTGTGCGTATGTGAGTGAGAGAGAAGTATCGCCATATGGCGGATTTTCCACATACAAGGAAAGTACTTGGGCTCCAACAAACAAATATACACCAAAATCGTATGAGAGATAATGTAAAGGTCCCTTATTTCACTATTGATACTCCCGCATCTGCAAAACTCTGCAGTCGTCCGTTATAGACCTCTGCTTGTGCTTTGCCACATTGCACTTTGACCTGTCATTCGCCAATAGGGACGGTGCAGTGTGCCTCCGAAGTTGCGTTTTTTGACGTTATTTGTGGTTGGTTGGTTGGATGGATGTTTAAGGGGGACCAAACTGCAACGGTCATCAGTCCCCCGTTATTTGTGTTGTGAAGCGTCAGATGGGGCGGCGATTGGTAATCAGTCCTGCTAATGTATTGCGATTGGTTGAGATGAAGTTACGAAGAACCCTTCTTCGTGAAGATGGTATTAGTGTAGAAGATGAATCATTTGCATGCTTTCTCGTATCTGTTATGGTACAGAAATATGAGCATAAGTTAGATACAGTTGTTACAAACTCATAATAATGATAATAGGGATGATAATGACGAACAACCCATTGCAAGCGGTAGTGCTACGGTAAGTGAGGGAAGAGGCGATGGAAGCAGTGGCAGTGAATACCAACAGTCTTTCGGGAAGAAGGTTAAAGTTGCAACGATCATCACGGCTTTTGATGACAATTCGCTAGAGAACATATACGATGATTATTACGTAAGTTATAGTTACGATATCTGCATTACGTATAGCGTCTACAATTACATCTACGGTGCTATCTAGAGTATGGTTGCAGAGCTTTGCAGAAAAACGACACCCACCAGCACATTGAGGTGAGTGTGAAGATAGTGTTACTCATTTGTTACGGTTTATAAAAATGTTGGATGAATATTAATTCCATTGATTCTTTAGTTCCTCCCGGCGTATTTGATAATAAAACTATCCACAATATTTCGGCGATCATACAGGTGAACATCAGTGACGGATCTAGGGGGGGGGGGGGGGGGGGGCGGGGGGCAAAGGGGGCAAGTTGCCCCGGGCCAGAGTTCAGGGGGCGCCAAAATGGGCAAAAGCTTTACTATAATTATTATGATCTTTGAAGAGATAATTACATGAACTAATTCACCTTTACTGTAACCTATAGTACGAATTTCGTTACCTTAGCAATAAGTAATTATACGTGTTTTTACTTGCATTCCTGGCCGTTTGCAACTATTAAACACAATGTCTCGGCAGCCCCTGTACCCATGCTATTTAGATTACAGATGTGTTAGCCAAGTTATCCCGAATGCGCTGACCACGGACCATTCAGTACGCTTATTAAGTTGTATTGTGTCACCAGCGCCGCAGTGGCAGAAACACGAACTGCGAGTTTCTTTGTTGTAATCGACTTAATCGCGTCAATATTCTCTTTGTTGTCGCTTCTATGTTTTACTTTTGACCAGTGGCGTAGCTATCATAGGGCTAGGCGGGGCAGTGCCCCGGGGCCCCCAAGCTCTAGGGGCCCCTCGGCCTCCGTGAGCGACATTGGAACAAGTTACAGCAGAGCGGCGAATTTATTTTATCTACTTTTTTACTGTCCCATCCTACCGTCCATCACCTCCTGCTCCCCTCAAACCAAGTCTCCCATAGTAGCCGCAATGGGCCACCGGGTGGCGGAACACTGCTTCTAATGCTGCCTTCACACGACGCCACTCGTGAAGGATCGCGCGCCTCCGAATACTGTATACATAATATATTTAAAAGTGTACAGTTCAATTATCCGAATAATCGGTTTTCCGAACATCCGTGTCCTCCAGTTACTTCGGATAATCGACGTTCTATTATATATAATATTTTAGTTCAGTGAAGGATTTCCACTTTTAACTTTTCTGAACCCTGACCAACAAACCTCAAACGCACGAAGAGAAATCCAAAAATTATTCCCACCTCAGAATATAAAAATAACAAGGTCGATTGCTTGTCCGCTAAGACGTGGATTCTGCCACCGTTAGCGTGCTGTCGGTTGAAGTCGGAGTTGCAATGGCTGAAAATCTTTGTGAAATAACTGTCAATGGCGCTGAATTATTAGCAGTGTGTTTGACATCACAAGACGCGACCACATTTAAATATTAAGTATCTACAATTTATTACTACAGAATGGTATCCAAATCCACCCAGTAATTTTTGCGTGAAAACATAATAAAGTTTCACAGTTACAATTATATAAGAGACTACGATTAAGTATTATCTTCTGCATGACACACAATAATTTCCCTAATAGTATTTAGGTTTGCCTTATTATGTTGAACAATGGGCGGTAAGGACCTACTGATGAAGTAGTTTTGCCGGCCGCGGTGGCCGAGGGGACTGAGGCGCTTCAGTCACGGTCTGCACGGCGACTACGATCGGGGGTTCGAATCCCCCCTCGGGCATGGATATTTGTGCCGTCCTAGTTCGTAAGTAGTTCATAAGTAGTTTGTAAGTTTAGGGACTGATGACCCCGTAGTTAAGTTCAAATGTTCAAATGTTTGTAAAGTCTATGGGACTTAACTACGGGGTCATCAGTCCCTAAACTTACAAACTACTTATGAACTACTTACGAACTAGGACGGCATGCCCGAGGGGGGATTCGAACCCCCGACCGTAGTGGCCGTGCAGACCGCGACTGGAGCGCCTTAGTCTCCTCGGCCACCGCGGCCGGCGTAGTTAAGTCCCGTAAGTTTTACAAACATTTGAACATGAAGTAGTTTTGCACCTGTCTAGTTTTAAAGAGGGCCCTAATGTCATTTCTGCCCCGGGGCCCTTAGTGACATAGTTACGCCACTGCTTTTGACGAATGCATTTGAAGTTTCTTTAGACTAAAGGAGTTCTGACTGATGTAAGTCTGAAGTATCAAGTATAAGCTTATTACTTAGGTATGGAGTGTGAGAAGATGCCAAAAAACTATCTGGAGCGGCATTCAGGAGAAAAGCCCGAGAAAAAGAAATCTTCGTTAATGTCAATTTGTTTGAGAGGAAATGTGAAAGGTGAGTTATTAGTTTTTAGTCAAGCCAGAATCATGTTTTTCACTCGTCTGTTGCTTCAATTCCATATATATATATAGTCGTGAAGTGATCGCACTTTTCACAAATATATCTGAAATGCATCAGTTGTTCCACGGCGAAGCGGCCGAGAGCATTGAGGCGCTGTGTTACAATGCGCGAGGCCGTTCCCCATCGGGGGTTCGAATCCCTGTCGGGCGTGGATATTTGTGCCCTTTTTAGTATAAGCTAGTTCATAAATAGTTTGCAAGTTTAGGGACTGATGACCCCACCGTTAAGTCCCATAAGGTTTACAAACAGTTGAGGTTGCAGCAGTTGTATTTACTGTTCGGAATATATTACCATTAAAATATCTTTGCAAAAATCCATTTCTCATAAAGCCAGAGGCACACTACTTCTCCGTATTGTAGTCATAAATGCAACTTAAAAGAACACTTGCTCACGATTTACATCAGTCATGAATGTTCAGTGAAGTCATAACAAACGTCACGCTGGACCTACAGTGGCACTAGCTTTTCTGTCAGATATTGCATCCAAGACCCTGCAACATTTAACATTCAGTTCATACACTAACAGGAAGAAACGCGCAATCGGACATAACAATCAATTACAAATTTGAGACTGCTAACAATTTAAATTATTTATCCATTGTTGCCCCCCCCCTAGCCAGCCATTATAAGTGGAATAAAAATTACAGGTTACAGTTCTTGTTGCCGTGGTGGAGTGGCCGAGCTTTCTAAGGCGCCTAGCTGCGCAGCGCGCCGCTGCTCGCCGTCGGAGGTCCGAGTCCTCGCTCAGGAATGGGTGTATTTGTTGTCCTTACCATAATTTAGTTTAAATAGTTTGTAAGCCTAGGAACTGATAACCGCAGTAGTTAATTCCCATAGATTTACAAACATTTGAACAGTCCTTGTTCATACTGATTCATTTTTCAGTAAAGATTTCAAGATTTTATTCTATTACATATTATACTTGGAAAATTTGACTGTTTAATGTGCATTTATGTTTTATTCAATACTAAATATTTTGCATTGTTTGTGAACATCATTTGGTAAAAAAATTTCTTAAGTTAGGCCTATCCCTCAAATTTTTAAATTTATTTTTTATTTACATATTTATCATTATTCATTTATGACTTCATCATGCAGTACCTTTTCTTCTGTTTGTGAATAAAGGAACTTAATATAAATGCAGTTTTTGTTGTTTTTATTAAATCTCATATTTCGTCAGTGCGACGATGAAGCGGTGAGGGAGAAAGAGATTGGGGGGGGGGGTCCAAATGACAATCTTGCCCCAGGCGCCAAAAAACCTAGGTCCGTCCCTGGGTGAACTGACGGACTGAGCTCCTGGAAACGCGCTGGCACGAAGATCCGCACGCTACAGCGGCTTGAAGGAAACTGACCCGCCATAGCGTTCGGATCTCCGTGCCGGCGCGTTTCCAGGAGCTCAGTCCGTCAGTTCACCTGATGATGGCGACATGTATGATCGCCGAAATATTTTGCCCGTTGGACACTGTAGACCGGCAGTACGACCGTGGATATTTTGATCATTAATTCCATTGTCTTGTTGTAGCCTTCGATTATGACATATCGAAACGTGTAAGGCCTTAATAAATTGGGAATTCAGTTAAAAGAGAGATCTGAAGCATTGAATTAAAATTTGTGATGCGACCGGGAATCGAACCCGGGTCTCCATGCTTACTAGGCAGACGTCTTACCGCTAGACCACCACATCACTAGCAACTAAAACCTCTCGGGATAGCCTAAGTACGGTTTCCTTCACAGTACAAACTTTAATTCTGCTTCTGTGTTCCTAGTAAGCATGGAGGCCCGGATTCGATTCCCGGTCGCATCACGAATTTTAATTCAATGCTTCAGATTTATCTTTAAATGTCTTTTTTGAGGTTTGATTCCATTTCCTGCTCCACGACCATACAATGATGACCACACCAGATGTATTTCGCAGCATTGGTCGTTAATGTTTTATTAAAAAAAAAAACACACAGATCGATTTCAATCACATAGTGATCATCTTCAGTGTCCTTCAAACAAGCAAATGAATGCCCTGAATGTAACTGTAACGGCAAACATAAAATTGCAGTGTCCTCACTGTTTGCAGTGAGGACACTGCAAACAGTGAGTTACATTCAGGGCATTCATATGCTTGTCTGAAGGACACTGAAGATGATCACTATGTGATTGAAATCGATCTGTTTTTTTTTTTTTTTTTTTTTTTTTTTTTTTTTTTTTTTTTTTTTTTGTTTTTTTTTTTTTTTTTTTTTGTTTTTTTTTTAAATAAAACATTAACGGCCAATGCTGCGAAATACATCTGGTGTGTTTAAATGTCTTTGACGTATTCGAGACGAAAAACCGTCTCAGGAACTGTATACTTCTATTTAAATCGGAATTCAGTTTCGTAATCGGCCTGGTACTTTTTCGGCTGACTGCGGCAAATGTGGTCCCGCTAGAGTGAGGCTGCCCGCCGATGCCTCGTCCATCACCGCCTGCTATCGCATTGGCTACAAAACGAAAAGCAGTCGTAAGAGCGCGTGCGTCAGTTTTTGCACCTCCGCAACATTTCGTACTCGGCGGCGCGCGTAATAGCGAGAGACAATCTGGAGATAAGGCCTCCCTCATTGGAGCTCGTAAAGAGGCAGCCTGTGTGTGTGTGTGTGTGTGTGTGTGTGTGTGTGTGTGTGTTGGAGGAGGGGAGGGGGGACCGCCGAGCTCGGTAATTAACTGAGGGTGGGGGGGGGGAGGGAGGGGGGGAGGTAGCTAGCCGTCTGCTGGCCCGGCAATCGCGCCGTAATCTTAATAACGAGGGTCGCGGGTTCACGCCCGGCCCACGTGAATTACGGGACTCGGCCACGCCCGCAAGGTGCGTGCGTACGTGTGTGTGTGTGTGTGTGTGTGTGTGTGTGTGTGCGCGCGTGTGTGCGTGTGTGCGTGTGCCTTCGTCAGAGAGCGTGTATGCTTAGACGCGTATGGGCGAGAACGGACGAGCATGTCGAGGTCTCAAAGCAAGCTGGCAACCGCGTTGCAGTAACACCGAAAAGTACAGCCGGGTTTACACTGACAAGATAGTCTAACACAGAAAGTCGCTAAACTCTTCGGGGGGGGGGGAGGGGGGGGGAAATGTGCAGCTGAAGCGATGCTAGCGCTCCAAGCGGCCAGTGGGGAGTAACAGAGGAATGGTATACAATGTAAGCTTTCACGGCCGGCGTCAACATCATTAAAAACTTCCGGTCTCGTAAGCCGTGGTCGATTTGTAAATCTTTCCCCTAACGTTTCATCTTCGGCTGCGGCAGACATCTTCAGAGGTAGTGGCGAACTGCGATGAGAACTTGAGGGAGTGCCGTATATATAGGCAATGCAGAGGGCACCACAAGACATCACGTGATGTCGGCTACGACACTATCTCTGGTATTGCCAATATTCTTAGCAGAGAAGAATCGATTCTCGTTCCGCAGGTATAAAGCAGAAGTCCGAATTCTGTCTAATTTAACAGCTTTCTCTTTCCTGTTAAAATTATTGCGATGTTTATAAATCTCGATTGTTTCTCTATATGTGCGTGCATGATAGTGAGAAGTTTTTGAGATGACACTAGTCTCATTAAATTTAATTTCATGGTTGCCTTCTTGGTATACATGTTCCGCTACGGCCGATTTCTCCGTGTGCCCCAAACGGCAATTCCTTTTATGTTCGACCAGACGAGTATTGACGCTTCTTTTTGTAGTTCCAATGTAGACTGAACCACAGATGCAGGGAATTTTATATACACCTGGTGTATTCAACGGATGTCGTACATCTTTTGCAGATCTTAAATTTTCTTTTATCTTCCTCGTAGGTCTGAAAATGGTTTCTACCCCATACTTGTCCAGCACTTTTCCAATACGGTCTGTAACCTTATTTATGAACGGGAGAAAAACTTTCCCCTTGGGCGGTTGTCGTTCCTTGTTGACATTTACTTTCTCCCTGGGACGAAGGGCTCTGTCTATCTCCTTGGTAGAATAGCCGTTCTTCTGGAAGGTGGATCGTAAATGCTCCATCTCATCTTTTAAATGCAAATGCATTACTTATATATACGGCGCTCCCTCAAGTTCTCATCGCAGTTCAACACTCTACCTCTGAAGAAGTCTTCCGCAGCCGAAGATGAAACATTAGGGGAAAGTTTTACAAATCGACCACGGCTTATGAGCCCGGACGTTTTAAATGAAGAGGAATGGTATGTTATAAAATATGTAGTTGCTGTTTTTTCTACACAAACATATATACTCCGCACCGTAAAATGCGTGGCGGATGGTACACAGTACCACTACTAGGCATTTCCTTTCCTATTCCAATGCAGGATAGAACGAGGAAAAAAAGAATGCCTATATGCCTCCGTACGAGCCCTAATTTCACTTGTCTTTGTCATCATTACGCGAAATATAAGTAGGCGGAAAAAAGATCTTTCTACATTCTGCTTCAAATTCTGGCCCTCTAAATTTTCTCAACAGAATTTCTCGAAAAGAACGTCGTCTTTCCTCCAGTGATTCCCATTTGAGTTTCCGGAGCATATCCGTGACACTCGCGTATTGGTCGCACCTACCAGTAACATACCTAGCTGTTCCCCTCTGAACTGCTTCCACTCCCCGTCGGGGGTTCTAATCTTCCCCCGGTCATGGATGTTTGTGTTGCCTTTAGTGTAAGTTAATTTATAAGTAAGGTTTAGGAACTGATGACCCCGCAGTTAAGTCCCATGAGCTTAACAAACATTTGAACTGCTTCCTTGTCTTCCTTTAAACTGATCTGCTGCGGGTCCCAAGCACTTGAGCAGTACTCAAGACGTGGTCGTACAAGCGTTTTATACGCGGTTTCCTTTACAGATTAAGTACATCTTTCCAAAATTCTCCCAATACACCGAAGCCGACTGTCCGCCATACTCGCAACTGTCCTTACATGTTCGTTCATAACGCTTTGCATTTCATAACGCCCAGATATTTGACCGACGCGACTGCATCAAGAAGCTCACTAGTAATGTATTCGAACATTATGATATTGTTTTTCCTAATAATGTGCATCACTTTTCATTTTTCTAAATTTAGAGCTAGCTGCCAACTAGAAATTTTGTCTGAGTCACCCTGTATGCTATTATAGTCAGTTCAAAACAATACTTTCCCATACACCACTGCATCATCAGCAAACAGCCTCAAAATACAAGTTATTGTGTCCATCAGATCATTTATATGGGTAGAAAATAATAGCGGTCCTATCACGCTCCCTTGGGACACGCCTGACAATCTCTAATGATCACTCGCCGTCGAGAACAACGTACTGCGTCCTATTATTTAGGAAGTCTTCCAGCCAGTCAAAAATCTCTGAACCAATTCCATATGCTCGTATCTTCGTTCGAAGTCTCCATTGTGGCACCGCGTCAAATGCCTTTCTGAAATCGAGGAAAACACAATCTGCCTGTTGCCCTTCATCCATTGCTCCCAAGATGTCATGTGAGAAAGGGGCAAGCTGAGTAGAACGAAATTTCCTACACCCGTACTGATTCATAGAAAGAAGCTTATGCGTCTCAAGGATGGGATTGATGACCGAGCTGTTTAGTCCTCTACAGCTCCCTACAACAACAACAGCGTCTCAGAGAAATGTACTATATTGGAACTGAGAATTAGTTCCAAAACTCTACAGGAAGCTGATGTCAACGATATTGGCCTGTAATTATGTGGGTTTGTTCTCTTTCCTTTCTTATAAACAGTAGTCACCTGCGATTTTTTCCAATCACTAGGAACTATGCGCTGAATTAAGGATTCGCTATAAATGCAGGGTAAGCAAGGGTCCAATACCACTCAATAATACTCTTTGTAAAACCGAACTGTTATTCAATCCGGATCAGGAGAATATTTTGCATATAGCTATCGCAGCTACTTTTCTACACCGAATATATCTATTACAGGTGTAGAGAAACTGATGCGAGATCGATATACATAACTCTCCTGATTCGGATAGATCAATAATTCGCTTAAACAGCCCGAGGTGTGATGGTGCGTGTGTACAGTCCTCCTGCAAGAAAGAATTGTTAAATTTTGAGCTACAGCTTTCAGTTTGCTATCACTGCCACGGAATGATCAACGAGTCACTGGATAGTGGGCTTATGTTGGCCCACTTTAGGTTACGATAGTAACATTAAAAGTGGGCCTTTGCGATCGTCTTTTGACAGCTCGAAATGTAAATGAAAATAACGGCTTAACCATGCATGTGACACGAAAATTGAATAACTGAATTTGTAGAGGAGAAAATTCTCTACAACTTTGCTCTGTTATGTTTTTATCATATCTCGTATCGTTTCAGAGATATTTGCAAAAATAACGGCGATTTTGGGATGTATGTTTGTCGGTCTGTCTGTCCGTAACGTGTTCCCTGTTTTTAACACGAACCGTTCAACCGATCAGCACCAAATTGTGCACACGTAATTGTAGGCCGTCAGAGACCAGAACCTCCCTTTTTCAAATTTTTCGAAAAAAATACGGTAGTAATACAAAAAAAAGCCGTTTGTAATATAATTGTAATTGCAAACGAACCGTTCATCTGACACAAAAATTGAATAACCTAATCGGTAGAGAACCTAATTGGTAGAGGGGAAAATTCTCTACAACTTCGCTTTATTATGTTTTTCTCATATCTTGCATCGTTGTAGAGATATTAGCAAAAATAACGGCGATATGACGATATCTTGTCTGGCTGTAACGTGTTCCCACTTTCTAGGTCGAACCGTTAAACCGATCGGCACCAAAGTTTACAGACATAATTTTTGGCTACCAGAGACCAGAACCTCGCTTTTTGAAATATTTCGGACAAGAAATACGTTAGTAATACCAAAAAAACCGTTTGTAATGTAATTTTAATTGTAAATAAACCGTTCATCTGACGCGAAAATTGAATAAACGAATTTGTAGAGGAGAAAATTCTCTACGATTTAGTTTCCTTTTTTTCATATCTCGTATAGTCTGAGAGATATTTGCAAAAATAACGGAGTTTTGACACCCTCCATAGAATTAACGAAAACCAGCTGTTCTCAGATGTCACGTGACATTCCTCGCCCAGAAGTCTCTCTGGCATATACCATCTTGCGTTGCGTATTTGATGATTTTCTTAAGTAACTTACACGTTGTCATTTCAAAGCAATGGCGCAGTGAAGAATTAACAAAAAGACGTCGTTCTTCGTACGATAAATGATAATCTAGTGTCAACAAATGCCATATTAGCATCAGTTAAGAACGGCCATCAATAGTAACAGATTAAATAACGCAAATCCTAGCTGTTAGCTGTAGCGTAGTGGGCAATGTGTTGGACTGTGACGCTGAGGGTCAGTGGCTCGGAACCCGCCAGTACCTAATTTTTTTTTCCTACATGGGTTTCAGACATTAATTAAATTTTTATTATTTAGATTATTATTTTGGTCCAAAAAGTTTGCAAAAACTTACAAAACTACAAATCTAAAGTGGGCCGTAAAACACGTCAGTGAGATTTTTTTTCATATCCATTAGTCACTGAACAATTTTGTGAATTATCCAATACAAATATTAAAAGTCACTAAAGTATATCAATGTTTCTGTTATTTACGATATAAGGTAAAGTAAAGCAGACAACAATCCGAAAGATGGTTGGAACACCACAGTGCTTTACTAGGCATGGTCCTGTTTGGAGGTGGTATGCCGTTGCCTTCCTCCGACCTTCGAACTGACTTACCCAGCCAGTTTAACGTGGATTTCGAAGCACGGTGCTACTCGATATTTTTCACATCAGCGACACTGCCAAAGGTGAAAGAAGTAGAAAGTGACAGATAAAAATTCTAGTACTTGGCGAGGATCTGGTCCACAACCTTTGTATTCATAGGCAAGTACTGTATCACTGAGCTACCGAGCCTCACACCAAATATCATAACAAAATTTCAGTGCAGTGTAATTCATACAGCTCACAATAATAGAGTCATAATCGTATTGTCCAAAAACGTTTTAAGAGCAGAAATAATACTTCCAAAACTAGACTTCTTGGAGACGTACCCTCCTAATTGAAACTCTTTTCTCTTTGTCCTTGCGTCTATGCCTTAAGTGTGTACCTATCATGAGTACTTGGCTATCAATTCGAACATCTTCAAGAATTAGACGTGCTAATATTAACAATTTATACACCAACATACTATATATTTGTAGCTTCACATTCACTTTTTCAAACTAGTGGGTAACATACCGTCGGTATGTTATTGCGCTGTGCTCTTCAGTATGCAGAATGGTTTGATGCAGCGCCCCACGCCACCGTGTCCTGTGCAAGTCTTTGGAATCTGCTTACTGTATTCGTCTCTCGGTTCCCTCTACGATTTTTACCCACATACTTCCTTCTAATGCCAAGTGGATGATCCCTTGGTGTCTCAGAATGTGTCCCGCCAATCTATCCCTTCTCTTTGTCAGGATACGCCAAAACGTTTCTCCCCAATTCTGATGAACATCTCCTCATTAGTTATATGATCTACCCATCTACTCTTCGTCATTCGTCTGCAGCACCAAATTATAAAATCTTCTATCATCTTTTTGTCCGAACTCCTTTTCGTCCACGTTTCACTGTCATACAATGCTACACTCAAGACAAACGATTTCAGGAAGTACTTCCTAACATTTAAATGAATATTCGATCTCAACAAATTTCCCTTCTTCAGAAACGTTTTTCTTCCCATAGCCATTCTGCATTTCATATCTTTACTTCGATTATCAGAAGTTATTTTGCTAGCCAAGTAACAAAACTCGCCCTTTATTTCGTCATTACCTAATCTAACTCCTTCAGCAGCGCCTGATTTTTTGACACTACGTTCCATTACCATTAAGTTCCATTGGTTTACAAACATTTGAATATCTCAGGCCCCAAAAGGTATCTTGCACCCCCTAAGTTGGCGCCTCCGCGTAGCTTGGAATATGACCTCACCTTAGGTAATTCGAACAGACATTCATGTTGCAACTTTAATTATTGCATTATAATAGAGATAATAAGAAAATAAAGCGTATATTCGGGAATGGGTTTGGCGCAGAAACAGCATGTGACATTAAATGAAGCAATACACGTAAAGAAAATCTACTCCAGAACCACTCATGAATAGCAAAAGTAAATTTCAGTTACCAGCGGATAAGCGTGTCGAGCTCTGTTAGAATGTCCGATACCCGCATTAAAGATGCAGAAGCTAACAACGAGACCACATGGTTATCGGATTTTAGAATTTCTTTGTATTTATGGTACGTGATGTAAATAATAATCAGCCAGAGACATTCGACGCAACTCTCGAAAATTCTCGAGGAAATCGACTTTGAAGTTTTGCAAACTACACGTAAGTACCAATAATTAAAACAGTTGTAGCATCTGTGGCTGTAGCTCAGGTGGTAGTGTTCTAGCCCTACAACAATAGAGTCGGTGGTTCGAATCCCATTGTTTGTTTGTTTGTTTCTTCTTTGAATTCAGTTATATAAAACATTTTGAAGAAAAGACATTTTTAAATATGCACCAAAGCTGCTTTTATTTAAATGCTGACGACTAGTTTCGGGCTTTGCCCATTTTCTAAGTCACATTCATATACATTTATATTTGGTTACTGTTTATGTCACGCTGTTTATTACGACAAACAGCGTGACATAAACAGTAACCAAATATAAATGTATATGAATGTGACTTAGAAAATGGGCAAAGCCCGAAACTAGTCGTCAGCATTTAAATAAAAGCAGCGTTGGTGCATATTTAAAAATGTCTTTTCTTCAATATTTAAGAGCTGCAAAACACGACATATCAAAAACATTTTGTTACCTCTAATTCAACTTGTGAAGATTAAAAACACAATTTTGTGTTTGTTGTACGTTTTTGTTTATTTAGTGAATCGATTTTCGGCTTATCATCAGACATTTACTGAAGTTCAGTCAAAGAACTTGTGTTGTCAGTTCTTTGACTGAACTTCAGTAAATGTCTGATGATGGCATAATAAGCCGAAAATCGATTCACTGAATAAACAAAACCGTAGAACAAACACAAAATTGTATATTTTAATCTTCATAATGAATAAGTTCTACCAAGAAGCGACGGAAGATTCAGTTAACATGTAATTCAACTTGTTGTCAGTTTTTATGTGTTTGTAGGCGAGCTGAAAACCGTGTTGTGACGTAAAATTAAGGTTGAGTAGTTTAGCGGATGGAAAGCCATTAGTAGCTATGGAGATGACCTTCCAAAAACAGTGTCATAACTCGTCAAAAACTGAACCGCCAAAGACTACCGTCGTCAACTTACAGTAAAGCCAATCTCTCTCTTTCCAAGCATGGAATGAATTGTACAGAAAGGATGAAACAGATAGCTAAAACACATACACACACACACACAAACACGCAGAGAGAGAGAGTGAGAGAGAGAGAGAGAGAGAGAGAGAGAGAGAGAGAGAGAGAGAACAAAAATTATTCAAATCTACCACCATTTCACTGGAGAACAGCTGAAAGTCAGCTCACACATGCTCATTTCAACAAAGTAAACACAGACGAATTTTTAAAATGGGAAGTGATTGATATAGAAAAAGTTCGCAAAATATGTGTATTACATGTGTGCTATGTACAAAAGCGTATGTACAAAAGTGTATGCCAAAAGAAACTGTAAGTAATAAATAGTAAGCAGACGATAGAAATATCCCCACATACCAAAATTGCGTTTTCACACCATAAATAGCGTTTTGAAAACCTCAGAAGTTTTAAAACAGGTAATTTTGGTTGCAGATGACAACGCTACCACTACATAGATATGTAAAAAGGATCCCACATGACCACAGAATGTATAATAAGGTAAAAACCAAGATAAGGCTGACGACTTTTTAGGCCTAAATTTGCAAATAGTACAATAGTAAAATGAATGTAATTTGTTTTCACAACATTAAATAAATTGAAAGCCCACTGATGATGGCACAGAGGTGCTGAAACTAGTTTGGGTGTATAATAAAACAGTGTTTTGCATATCAGGCGGACCTCATACCCAGAAAATTTTTACTGCAGACACGGAAAGAATAAGAGCTGCAAATCAAGAAAATGATGAAAAGTTCTAGATCATGCTGACAAAGTTTAATGAATGTATTTGTGAAAGTACAGACAGTGTAAATTAAAATGTCCTGTCGTGCCTCTCCTGTTTCAAAAAACGTTCAAATGTTTGTAGAATTATGGGACTTAACTACGGGGTCATCAGTCCCTAAGCTTACAAACTACTTATGAACTAGAATGAAACTTCACTCTGCAGCGGAGTGTGCGCTGATATGAAACTTCCTGGCAGAGTAAAATTGTGTGCCGGAACCGGGACTCGAACCTGGGACCTTTGCCTTTCGCGGGCAAGCGCACTACCGACTATGCTATCCCGACACGACTCACGATTCATCCTTACAACCTTACTTCCGCCAGTACCTCGTCTCCTACTTTCCAAAGTTTCATATCAGCGCACACTCCGCTGCAGAGTGAAGTTTCATTCTGGAAACATCCCTTAGGCTGTGGCTAAGCCATGTCTCCACCATATCCTTTCTTCCAGGAGTGCTAGTCTTGCGTGTTTGCAGGAGAACTTCTGTGAAGTTTGGAAAGTAGGAGGCAAGGTACTCGCGGAAGTAAAGTTGTGAGGCGGCATCGTGAGTCGTGTCGGGATAGCACAGTCGGTAGTGCGCTTGCCCGCGAAAGGCAAAGGTCCCAGGTTCGAGTCCCGGTTCCGGCACACAATTTTAATCTACTTATGAACTAGCTAAGACTAAGGACGGCACAAATATCCATGCCCGAGGGGGGGATTCGAACCCCCGACCGTAGTGGCCGTGCAGACCGTGACTGGAGCGCCTCAGTCCCCTCGGCCACCGCGGCCGACTCTCCTGCGGAACTACTGTGACGTTTCTGTGGGTCCCTGGTCACGTGGGAGTGTTGGGGAATGAGTCTGCGGATACGGCTGCCAAAGAGGCAGTTCTCCTTCCTCGGCTATCTACCTTTTCTTCTAGCTCTGATGACCTTCGCGCTGGCGTCTCACGGCGTATCATCTCCCGTTGGTTTTTACATTGGTTATCCCTCTCAGGGAACAAATTGCGGGCCATTAAACCTGTGCCTGATCTTTGGTCAACGTCATCTCTACCGTCTCGTCGAGAGGAGATTGTCCTGGCCCGGCTTCGTATTGGCCACTGCCGTTATAGCCACCAGTATTTACTTCGTGGTCATCCTGCTCCCTTATGTGAGCACTGTTATGAACCTTTTACTGTGTAGCCAAGAGAATCTGCACCCCGTACACCTGGATGCTGAATTAAAATACCTGAAGCAAGCTTTCAAGAAAATGGCTATTCAGATAAAGACATAAACAGGGTTCTGCGACCAAATAACAATAGTCTAAGAAGAATTTATCAGACAAAACAATGGAGGAACACAGTTTCTCTGCCATTTATCGGAAAAGTAACTGATCAAATAGGAAAAATATTACGCAAACACATCAGACCAGTTTTCAGACCAACTAAGAAAATATGTCAAGTACACCGGTCTGTGAAAGATAAACGACCTCCTCTTTCTGCTTGTGGCGTTTATAAAATTTCATGTACATGTGGTAAAGTTTATATTGGAGCCACAAAAAGAAGTATAGAAACTAGGCTGAAGGAACACAAAATTCTTTGCCGATTAGGAAAAACAGAGAAATCGGCTGTGGCAGAGCATGCTCTTCAGTCTGTAAGTCATATAGTGAGGTTTTCCGAAACAACAGTTTTATCTACAATGACGAATTATTATCCACGGCAATACAAGGAAACTAATGAAATATATAAATATAAGGAAAATTTTAACAGGAAAGAAGAAGCTATGAAATTTAGCGACATATGGACAGGGGCTTTAAAAGCTTTTTATCTCTGCTGATAACGCGACAGCTTGGTCACACACACTTTCCACAGTCGGCAAGACTCAGCGAAAGTAGGAAGACCTCCGAAGATGTCCGGCGCAGCTCTGGACGAAACGTGAGGAAAAACTGAAAAGTTTTATGGAACACGGCCTTATAACCCGAAAGTTCTACCAGCAACTATTTACATTTATACTTGCCCTAGTTAACCTGACGTTGTCAGAAAATTGGAAACAACGTAAATATAACATCAGGCTTGATTCCATGATGGAACTTGTGCTCAACGACTGTTTATTTGACTAGAAGTATTTTTTCCAGCAAGTAAGTATCAATTTATTCTCAGATAGATTTCGACCGCTGTGTGATCAATATCATTGTTGAAAATAAAACGATTAAAACACGTAAAACATTCCGAATTTTGGATGTTACGTTCATATTGATACAGCTGTATCAGTATCAACGTAACCTCCAACGTGGGAGGTCGAAATGTTTTACGTGTTTTAATCGTTTTAGTTTAACCGAGATAGCGCTGACGTCCTTCCAGAAGGACGAGAACGGCAGCTTTTTTATTCTTGTCTGTAAGAATTCCTGTACAGTGTCACACTTTTCTCTGAATCGCCTGCTCCATTGCAGATCAATTTTAGCTTGTATTGCCGATTGCAAAGTGGTTTGATACAGCTGCAAAGTTGAGGTTCATACAGAAGATACTCAAGACTTCCCCGTAGTTGGGTTTATATTTCTTAAACTTTCTTCAATTTTTTTAAGCCATTTATATGTATATATTTCGTCTTACACGTTGTTTTAATAATAACGATTCGTCAGATTAAAATTATAAAACATTTATTCTGACGTCACTCCAGAAAGAAGGGCAGTATTACAAACTAATGGCGTGATTGTGAAAAAAAAAATACTTATAACGATCTAGTGTAGTCATATGAAGGTAATGAACAGTTTCTGAGAAAAAATTAAACGGAAAATGATTCCGCGCTATCTGGGTTAAACATTGTAATGACCACATAGTGGTCGAAATCAAGATCTGTGAATAAATTAATACTTACGAAAGCTTGCTGAAAAAAAATTATACAAGTAAATATGACAATTCAGTTTGTCATTACACAAGATCCAGAGAATCGCGTTATGCTATGAAAATTTTATCTCATTCTGAAATGCGCAAAGGGATAAGTTTTGGACAATATTTGAACGTAGCACTTACTGGACATATATTTTTGAGGGTTTTTTACTTTTACGCGAGTAATAGTATGGTACTAAATTAGTATCGTATAGAATAGTCACCAACGCCCGTTTTGGTTACTTGATATAAACTCGTCCACGTGATCACGAAACCTGTTCAGAAGAAACTTACTTTTCTTGATACTTCGTACTTCTCTGGTACAGTCCATCACCGCGTTTCAGAACAAAAGAAGCAGATTTTTTAAACAGAAAATATCCCTGCCACGTTTATCTAGGCAACATTGCAGTACACAGCTCTCGCCTGACGTCACACGAGCTGACAGGCTTGCCCATACCGCTGGCACATCACTCGTGAAACTGTCTTCCTCTGCGATAGGCTAACAGCTGTTCAAGCACCGTTGGTTCAGTGCATGAAAACTGCATCCATTAGATGCTTTTCGCGCGCGGTTATATTTTCTTAGCATTTTTATATGTGCAATGCCGTCTA
Source organism: Locusta migratoria (assembly GCA_026315105.1). Taxonomy (NCBI): domain Eukaryota; kingdom Metazoa; phylum Arthropoda; class Insecta; order Orthoptera; family Acrididae; genus Locusta; species Locusta migratoria. Next base: position 238,864,451 of record CM048744.1, read on the forward strand.
AAAGATTACATGTAGCAGAGTGAATGATAGACTCATTGTAAAATTATACGATTGTTGTTGTTGTTGTTGTTGTCCTCAGTCCAAAAACAGGTTTCATGCTGCTCTCAATGCTGTCCTATCCTGTGCAAGCCTCTTCACCTCTGAACAAGAATCGCAGCTACATTCGTTTGAACCTGCTTACTGTATTCGTTTATATGCCATCTCTACAATTTTAACCCCACATATCACCCTCCAATGCTATATTGACGTCGCTTGATATAATGTGTCTTACCAATCGATCCTTTTAGTCAAGAAAAACCAAATATTTCTTTACTTCCCAATTATGTTCAGCACATCCTCATTTGTGTCACGATCTACCCAACTAATATTCAGCAAATGTTCAAATGTTTGTAAATAGGGAGGACTCGAACCTCCACGGCGAGCAACCGCGCGCTCCGCAGCGAGACGCTTTAGACCGCTCGGCTACTCCACCGCGGCTAATATTCAGCATTTGTCTGTGACACCACAAAGTCGGAAACGTGATGGTACGCATTCCTCCTCCTTACACGAAGCATCACAACAACGTTTTACCAGGCAACGGCGGTTAACTGCTGTTTTTGTATGAGAAATCGGTTGGAAACTTTCCTCAAATCAGCACGTTGTAGGTGTAGCCACCGGTGCCAACCTAGTGTGAATGCTCTGAAAAGCTAATCATTTGAATATCACAGCATCTTCCTGTCGGTTAAATTTCGCTTCTGTAGCACGTCATCTTCGTGGTGTAGCAATTTTAATAGCCATGAGTATACAAATTGTCGGTTACTCCACCCAAGATCATATTTTTCTTAGCATCATATTCGTGTTAACGATTCCTCTGTGTTTTGTTTCATTAATAAACTTTTTGTCTAATTAACTAATCCTAACTTGAGCTACAAGCGGACTTATCATTCATTGTTTAACCAGACTCATGTTCTGGATAATTTAACGCACTGACATAGTCATACAGATTGCTATCAGTCGATGACAGGCTGATTAATAAAATTACTTTTACTTGAATTACAGACATTCAGTAATTACTTTTACTTGAATTACAGACATTCAGGTGGTTCGTGGTGTGGGTTCCTGTAGTCATGTCCTAGTTCTAGAACCACGGGCAACGTATGAGTGGCCAAGTAAGTGGTCCTGACAGTTGGTTTTGTGTCCCAACTTCGTCGCCGCTTTTGTGTCCCAGCCTCGTCGTAGGTGTCGGTGGCCGAGTGGAATGAGACCGACACAGGAACAAAAATAGCACGCTGGTGCAGGTACGGAGGGGAGCAGCCAGAAACTATAAACACTCGAGTAAATTAGAAAGAGATACATATTGCACAGAATGTAACAATACTTAACTTTTACATAGTACTGCAGAATGTTGATACATAGTTGTTAGAGGCCTGCCTAGCGCCTGTACGATAGCAAAGTCTTCACTGGTGCCTATCTGATTACGAAGGTCCTAACTGGCTGCTATCTCAGTCCCAAGTGGCGATGTCGTTCAGTGGTGGCCACGAGCGGCGTTGTAGCAGAGGGCGCTCGTGGCTGTCGTCGTGAGAACGCCGCGCCGTGCGTGCATGGCGGCGCGCGGCGAAAGTAAGTGGCGCGCACTTTGTACTTGTGCGACACCACACCCCTCCCCCCCAAACCGCCGTCGTGGCGTAGGGCTGAGGGCCACGGCGACGGCACTGGGAGGAGGGCCTGGGCGGGGGCGTTACTGGTGGGACGGGCGTCGTAGCTGAGGCTGGGATCGAGACGCCGTCCGCGCCCCGGCATCCGCCTTGCGATCCTCCAGGGAACCCACCGAAACCTGGGGAAGGGCGCACCCTGCCGCCCAGATTGAGCAGGTCATCTTCTTCTGAGGTGCGTGGCCCAAGCTGGGGGGGGGGGGGGGGGGGCCGCACGGTCCCGGAGTCCCTCTCGGTGACGCTGTCATCTGCGGCGGCGACAGCGGCGGCGTCGCGTCGATCTCCATCGGGACGATCTCGTAGTCCGGGGACGAACGATGTGGTTGTGCTCCCTGGCGGTGAACTGGGTCTGGAATCAAGAAACCGGAGACAGGATCGCGCGGCCTATGCAGACGCAATTGGTTTGCGTGGCGCCGCAGCTCCGACCCTGTGGAAGAACGTACAACATACATATTGCGACCGAGCACGCGCTGAATGGTGCCCGGCATCCATGTCTTCTTCATACCAGCAAACACCCTGTACAGCACCGGCGTGGAAACCTGAAAACGCGTAGCGCCATACGAACCGACTCGGTGCGTGGGAGGCTGCAGCAGGTGAAGGAGAGTGCGGTGACGGCGGCCGTGTAGCAGCTCGGCAGGAGACGGGCCGTCACGTGGCATGCATCGATACGTAGACAGGAAAATTTGAAGAGCATGCTGCCTGGAGTGCTGACCTTTCATCTTCTCCATGTGAGACTTGAATGTTCGAACGAAACGTTCTGCTTCACCATTGGACTGAGGGTGAAAAGGTGCGGTGGTGATATGCTGAATGCCATTCACACGACAAAACTGTTGAAATTCCGCACTAACAAACTGAGGTCCATTGTCACTGACGATAGTTTCAGGCAAACCTTCGATGCAAAACACTGATGTTAAGGCACTGATTGTACTAGAAGCTATCGTTGAGTTCATGGCAATCACAAAAGGAAACTTGCTGAAAGCGTCTACAACAATTAACCAGCGCGTATTCCAGAAAGGTCCGGCAAAGTCAATATGTAAACGTTGCCATGGTCCCTTGGGGCGTGGCCAGTCTGAGAAACGCTGTGGAGGAGCCGCCTGATGCTCCGCACAAACTGTACACTGTGATGTCATGCTCTCTATCTGAGCGTCCATACCAACCCAGGTACAATGACGTCTGGCCAGTTGCTTTGTCCTAACAATGCCCCAATGTCCTTGATGCAGGAGGCGTAACACTTCTCGTTGCAGGGAACGAGGAACAATCACAGTCGTTGTCGGTATGCAACAACAGTACACCCTGACTTAAAGATAATGCATGACGTTGTGCAAAATAACGTCGAACTAGAGGCCGATCAATGTCTTTGGCTCTGGCAGGCCACCCTGAGCGAACAAAACGTGCTACCACACTTAGGTCTGCATCCGCAGCTGTTTCCTGTGCAACCCGACGAGAGTTGAAAGGAAAGTCTGCGACAGCGGAAGCATCTCTGGAGTCTATCTGACAACATGCCATTTCTGAAGAATCAAATGATACATCCTGGCCAACCGGAAGTCGGGAAAGTGTGTCCGCGTTAGCATGTTTAGTGGTAGGTCTGTACAAAATCTCATACTGATAATTAGACAATATCAAGGACCATCTCTGAAGCTTTTGTGCCGTACGTGGCGGAATCGGCTTTGTGGGTGAGAACAACGACGTGATAGGCTTGTGGTCTGTCAACAAATAGAATTTTCTGCCATAGAGATAATGATGAAACTTTGTGACGCCGTAAATGATTGCTAAGGCCTCCTTTTCTATCTGACTGTAATTCTGTTGCGTCGGCGTCAGTAGCTTGGATGCAAAGGCAATAGGACGATCGTGACATCCAATACGATGCGACAGAACGGCACCCAGACCGTACGACGAGGCGTCAACTGCTAACACTACAGGCTTCTGTGGGTCAAAGGGAATCAAACATGCATCACTGAGTAGTGCAGACTTTAGTTTGTCAAAGGCAACCTGACAATCTTTAGACCATACAAAAGGAACATTTTTCCTACGTAAGTGATGCAGTGGAGCTGCAATCTGAGAGGCATTGGGAATAAATCTGAAATAATAGTTAAGCTTTCCCATCACTGCTTGCAATTCATGCACATTCTTAGGAGGAGGCAAGTCTTTGATTGCTCGAAGATGTGACTGTAAGGGATGAATTCCTTGGGCATTAATCACATGGCCTAGGTACTTTTATTTCAGTTTGAAAAAACGAACACTTTGCTTTATTACAACGTAGACCTGCTGCAGTCAAAACTTTGAAAAGGCACTCCAGGTTTGTTAAATGTTCTTCAACTGTACGTCCGGATACCACAATATCATCTAAGTAGTTCGAGCAACAAGGTACCAAAACTGTCAGCTGTTCCAAAAAACGCTGAAAAATAGCAGGGGCTGAAGAACTGCCAAAGGGTAGGCGTTGAAATTGAAAAAGGCCCATGTGAGTATTAATGATGAAAAACTTTTTTGACTCGTCATCAAGTGGAATCTGTAAGTATGCCTCTGCTAAATCAATCTTAGAAAAGAAGCGAGACTGTCCTAATTTGTCCATAAGTTCCTCAGGTCTGGGCAGGGGGTAAGTGTCTACAATTGTTTGACTGTTCACTGTTGATTTGAAGTCCGCACAGAGACGAAGTTTTCCTGACGGCTTGGGTATAATTACTATAGGCGAGGCCCACTAACTCGCAGAAACAGGAGAAATCACCCCACTATCTTGCCAACGTTTAAGTTCTTCGGCAACTGTATCACGCAAGGCGATAGGCACTGGTCTAGCTTTACGAAATTTTGGAACTGCAGATTCTTTTAAAGTTACATGTGCCACGAAGTCTTTTGCACAACCTAGTTCCGGCGAAAACAAGTCACTATATTTGTCACACAATGCATTGATTTTATCCTGAGGCACTATTGACGAAATTTGAAGCACATATCTTTGAATTGATAAACCAAACAAGTCAAAAGCATCTAGTCCAAAAATGTTCTGTGTCGATTTGGCCTGAAGAACTACAAAAGCAACTGTTTTTGTTACACCTTGAAAAGAGGCGGGCAGGCTACACGTTCCTAGCACGGGAATATTTTGACCTGTATAAGCTGTTAACACTTGCTGTGACGGCGACAATTTTGGCGAACCCAGAAGTTCATAAATGGCTTTATTAATTAATGTAACAGCGGAACCAGTATCTAGCTGAAATTGCACAGTCTTATTTTCTATGGAGAGATTGACAAAAAGTTTGTGCTTCTGGCGCACGACAGGTGCGCGAATGTGGGCAACGTCTGCTACGGTTTGTTTGCTGCGTATGCGCGGGCCGCGTAGTGAAGTAAGCGGCGCAGACTCGGCACGCAGCGGATTAACAACACTGTCACTAGATGACACTACCGCCGGATCGGCGTCCGCGCAAGCCTGCGAAGCTACTCCAGATTTACTAATTACTGCACTACACTTTTGAGTAGCTACTTGATGTCTACTGTCACTAGCTACACAACAAGGAGCAGTTGCAGAAGGCACTATTTTCACTACAGGAATGCACTGTTCATAGTCTTTTTGCTTGTCCCGAACCCTTCTCCGTTGCACTGTTTTACGCGCTCGTCGGCGCTTGCTACGTGGTGCACTATATAGTTTTGCCATAGGCGCAGAACTACTTTCTTGCAATTGAGATCCAAGGAAAGCACTGTTCAATTCCACAGCCCGTATAACATTTACAGAATGAACTGTTCTCGCACTCTGCGAAGCACTGTTTCTAACGGTACCGTTCTTTGAGTTTTTAATTTGCATACACACAGATTGTACATGTCCCGATTTGCCACATTGATAACAGGTTGCGTTGCGACTAGGGCAATGAGCACGCTTGTGGCGAGACACACACTGGGGGCAAGATTTACGTACATTTTTCTGAAATGAGCGTTGGCTCCCGTTATTCAAATCACTGTTTCTAACACGACGGGGCGACCTTTGTGTCGCACTTTTACACTGGCTACTGTTCACTGTCTGTTCAGCACGGCCTGTAGAAAAATAAGAATCACTAGGGCTAGACTGGGAACTACGACTAGGAAAGCGTCCGTTGCGGCGCACTGAATTAACACTGTGGCTTTGCAGTTCCATATCTGCTAAGTCAAAAGTATCATGCGCTTCTATAAGCTGCAGTACACTGTCTAATGAAGGGTCAGATTGTTTTAGAATTGCTGCCCTAATTCTGGGGTCCTGAATGTTCTGCGTAATCGCATCCCTCAACATCACGTCACTATACGAAAGTCCACAAGAGCAAGTAAATTTACATTTGCGGGTTAAGCCCTTCAATTCCGTAATCCACTCTTGGTGTGACTGCTGCGATAATTTTTTAAGTCTGAAAAATCGGTATCGTGCAGCGGCTACAAGAACTTTTCTCTCATAATGAGCATTCAGTGCATCTACAATTTGTTCAAAGTCTACATCACGAGGAGATGCGAGAGGGAAAAGTTTTTGCAATAGTACGAAGGTCTGGGGGCCCACAATCGATAAGAAAAGGTTCTTCACTCTCTGACCTGTAATTTGATGAGCCGCGACGAGTTCTTGAAACTGTGCGAAATAGTCGCTCCATTCTTCCTCACGTTCGTTGTACTGGCGAAATGTAGGAAGCGGTGCAGCGGCAGGTGCGGGCTGCTGATGTGACGACTGTTGTTGTTGGTGAGCAGCCTGTGTCGTCAACTGCGACACGGCCTGCAGTAGTTGAGTGATTTGCGCCATCTGTAACTGAATAATATCCATTAAGTTTGGGTTCGGGGTAGTGGCCATGCTGACCGATTAGGCGCCGCGCATACAAGTAAATTATAACAAAACACAAATGCAATATGAAAGAGGACGCTCTGCAACAAAAAAGTCCACAAAACACGTAACAAAATATCTTTCCCCAAAATTGTTATAATAAGGGTGGGTGGGCGGGAGCAATTTTTGCGTGCTCCGACTGCTGCTGTCTGGCTGCTGTAAGCGGGCTGGTCCAAGGTTCTATCACTCCTCGTCGCCACTTTTGTGTCCCAACTTCGTCGCCACTTTTGTGTCCCAACTTCGTCGCCGCTTTTGTGTCCCAGCCTCGTCGTAGGTGTCGGTGGCCGAGTGGAATGAGACCGACACAGGAACAAAAATAGCACGCTGGTGCAGGTACGGAGGGGAGCAGCCAGAAACTATAAACACTCGAGTAAATTAGAAAGAGATACATATTGCACAGAATGTAACAATACTTAACTTTTACATAGTACTGCAGAATGTTGATACATAGTTGTTAGAGGCCTGCCTAGCGCCTGTACGATAGCAAAGTCTTCACTGGTGCCTATCTGATTACGAAGGTCCTAACTGGCTGCTATCTCAGTCCCAAGTGGCGATGTCGTTCAGTGGTGGCCACGAGCAGCGTTGTAGCAGAGGGCGCTCGTGGCTGTCGTCGTGAGAACGCCGCGCCGTGCGTGCATGGCGGCGCGCGGCGAAAGTTAAGTGGCGCGCACTTTGTACTTGTGCGACACCACAGTTGGGATACCAGTTACTTTCGAATAAGGTTGGGCATCTCAGACATATTCTGAGTCGTGGCCACCTTTGTGCTCAGACGGCAAAGACTACCAAATCCACCGGTTAGTCCCTCAACCGTTAGGGGTAAAACCCAACGGGGCCCTGGGCAAGTAAGGCTAGCAACCTGCTTCCCAGGTACTTCAATATCATGCTGGCAACAATCAGAGCAAAATGCCGTGGACCTTTGGAGGTGATGGAGTCCCACCTCTAATTGACAGACCAGGGACTCCTCAGATACGACTTGGCAAACGATCTGGAATGAGATGGGGAACTATTAATATCAATGGGGATTACAATGGGAAGAAGGTAGAGCTGGCGGAGGCTTCAAGTAAGATGGGGTTAGATGTTTTATATGTTAGTGACGTTAGAGTAAGGGGAGAGAAAGAGGACGAAGTCGGAGAATACAAGGTCTACCTGTCAGGAGTCAAAGTAGGAAGAGCACAGTGGGGTGTAGGATTTTACATCAGGAAAGCAATCGAACCCACCATAATTGCAATAAAGTATGTAAATGTACGACTGATTTGGCCATCTCCTGCAAGAAAATTAGGATTGTGGCAGTGTATTCACCCTGTGAAGGGACAGATCAAGATGAGATGGACAGATTTTACAACACACTTAGTGATGTAGTTGTTAGAGTGAAGGATAAAGATAGTGTTTTACACATGAATGATTTCAACGCCAGGATAGGAAATCGAACAGAAGGTTATGAAAAGGTTACGGGTAAGTTTGGAGAGGATATGGAGGCAAACAGGAACGGAAAACAGATCTTGGATTTCTGTTCCAGTATGGGCTTAGTTATCACAAACTCCTTCTTTAAGCATAAGGACATTCACCGCTATACTTGGGAATGAAGGGGGACGAGATCTATCATTGACTACATAATAACAGACCAGGAATTCAGGAAGACAGTCAAGGACACACGTGTTTTCAGGGGGTTCTTTGATGATACTGATCATTATTTAATTTGCAGTGAAATTGGTTTTGTGAGGCCAAAAGAACAGAAAGTCAGGTCCACGTGTAGAAGGATAAAAGTGGAGAAGCTTCAAGACAAGGAAATTAGGCACAAATATATAACAATGATCTCGGAAAGGTACCAGTTAGTTGAATGTAATGATTTACAGTCACTGAGAGACGAATGGTCAAGGTACAGGGACACACTACTCGAAGCAGCTAGAGAATGTCTTGGAACAGTAGTTTGTAAAGGCAGGAAGAAGCAGACAGCTTGGTGGAATGACACAGTCAAGGCAGCCTGTAAAAAGAAAAAGAAGGCATTTCAAAAATGGCTCCATACTAGAAATAAGGCAGACAGAGAAAGTTATATTGAAGAAAGAAACAAAGCCAAACGGATAATTGCAGACTCCAGGCAGACATCATGGGAAGACTTTGGAAACAAGCTAGAAACTCTGGGTCAAGCCGCGGGAAAACCATTTTGGAGCGTAATTAGCAATCTTCGAAAGGGAGGGAAGAAGGAATTAACAAGTGTTTTGGACAGGTTAGGAAAGCTTCTAGTCAATCCTGTAGATGCCTTCAGCAGATGGAGGGAATATGTTGAAGAATTGCTCAATGTAGGTGAAACGTTCAATGATGAGTCAGATTTTCAGACAGAATGGGATAGGAACGACGATGGAAACAGGATCTTATTTGAGGAAGTGGAGAAAATGGTCAGTAGATTACAGTGCAATAAAGCGGCTGGGGGGATGAAATTAAGCCGGAACTCGTCAAATACACTGGAATATCAGGTCTCAAATGGTTACACAGGATAATTGAAAAGGCGTGGGAATTGGGACAGGTTCCGTCTGACTGGACGAAAGCGGTAATCACGCCAATTTTCAAACATGGAAACAGAAAAGATTGCAACAACTATCGAGGTATCTCTTTATTTAGCGTTGGAGGCAAAATATTCTCAGGTATTGTTGAAAGGAGAGTGTGAGTATTAATTGAGGACAAGTTAGATGAAAATCAGTGTGGGTTTAGGCCTCTTAGCGGCTGCCAGGACCAGATCTTTAGCCTACGGCAAGTAATAGAAAAGTGCTATGATTGGAACAGGGAATTGTATCTATGTTTCATAGATCTGGAAAAGGCTTATGACCGTGTTCCTAGGAGGAAGCTACTGTCAGTTCTTCAAGATTATGGTATAGGAGACAAACTTCTGCAGGCAATTAAAGGACTTTATGTAGACTGTCAGGCAGCAGTAATGGCAAATTAAGCTCATGGTTCAGGGTAGTTTCAAGGGTAAGACAAGGCTGTAACCTGTCACCACTGTTGTTCATACTATTCATGGATCATATGTTGAAAACAGTAGAGTGACAGGGCGGGATTAAAATAGGTGAAAATAAAATAAGCAGTCTCGCATATGAGGATGACTTAGTTGTAATGGCCGATTCGATTGAAAGGTTGCAAACTAATATTTCAGAGCTCGATCAGAGGTGCAAGGATTATGATATGAAGATCAGCATCTCCAAAACGAAAGTAATGTCTGTGGAAAAGATATTCAAACAGATTGAGTACCAAATAGGAGGAACGAAGTTAGAACAGGTAGACAGTTTCAAGTACCTGGGATGTATTTTCTCACAGGATGGCAATACAGCGAAAGAAGTGGAATCGAGGTGCAGCAAAGCTAATGCAGTGAGTGCTCAGCTAAGATTTACTCTTTTCTGCAAGAAGGAAGTAAGTACCAAGACTAAGTTAGCAGTGCACCGCTTAATCTTTCGACCAACTTTGTTATATGGGAGTGAAAGTTGGGTGGATACAGGTTACCTTATTCATAAGGTAGAGGTTACAGATATGAAAGTAGCAAGAATGATTGCAGGTACTAACAGATGGGAACAATGGCAGGAGGGTGTCCATAATGAGGAAATCAAAGAAAAGCTGGGAATGAACACCATAGATGAAGCAGTTAGAGCGAACAGACTGAGATGGTGGGATCATGTCACACGCATGGGGGAAGCAAGGTTACCTAAGAGACTCATGAGCTCGGCAGCGGATGGTAAGAGGAGTCGAGGTAGACCAAGAAGAAAGTTCTTAGATTCAGTGAAGAATGATTTTGAAGTAAAAGGCATAACATCAGAGGAGGCATCAATGTTAGCATTGAATAGGGGATCATGGAGGAATTTTATTAGAGGTACTATGCTCCAGACTGAACGCTGAAAGGCATAATCAGTCTCTAATGATGATGATGATGACGACAGACATTCAGATCAGTTTTTAAATTCACAGTCCAGATAGACACTTTTGCATCTGAACAAAAACAAAGTCCCTCCATGCATTCACTCACACACACACACACACACACACACACACACAGCCGGCCGCGGTGGCCGAGGTGACTGAGGCGCTCCAGTCACGGTCAGCACGGCCACTACGGCCGGGGGTTCGAATCCCCCCTCGGGCATGGATATTTGTGCCGTCCTAGTTCGTAAGTAGTTAATAGGTAGTTTGTAACTTTAGGGACTGATGACCCCGTAGTTAAGTCCCATTAACAAACATTTGAACATTTTTTTTTTGAACACACACACAAACAGACACACACACGCACACACTAGTGTCTCAACATAATTTTATTTTATTCGAACATATGTTTCAATTGAAATAGCGATAAAAAACTACAAATGAAAAAATGACAATCGATAAATGAAGTCATAGGAACTGGAATAGCAACATGCAAAATAAAAATGATACGATTTTCTGGGCTGATCTAACGTTAGAAGCTGTTGATCATGTCTTTCAAAAAATAAAGCAGAAATTTGTATGGCATCTTGAATTTTTTTTTAAATTGCAAGTAGACGCGCCCAACGAGAAAATTATTAACGTAATATCTTTATATCTGTTCGAATCAGACTGAGAAATACAAATATTTCACTTTAAATCATACTTAAAAACCAACAATAATAAAAAAAGAGCATAGTATCTGTAGCTGGTTGCTACACGAGAGAAGAGGTGCAGCCTCACAAGAAAAACAATATTCCGAACCATGTGATTAGTGGGGAGAATTCTGCTGCGCGCCCCCAACGAGTGGTGACCGATAAGTATGAGAAGAGGAAAATAGCCAGCCAAGGTAAATTAAAGACGGGAGAGTATGCTACATTAAAGCAATCAAGCGAGGGCGGATAAGCTGTGTAGATTCATCAAGATTGGTGGGGGAAATTACAGAGCGCGTCCGCAGGTAGGACACGGCCGTGTGGCAGGGCAGCCAACAGAAAATAGGGCCCGCGGGATAACGACGCCGGCACACACGCCACCTTTCCGAATTTAAGATTGGTCACGCCGAGCTGCGGCAGGTGCCGCCTGCAAGGGGGTCCAGTTAATTAGTTCGATCTCTATCGTCTTCACTTCCCTTGCACATGCTTACACATGACTCTCTGAGCTAAATTTGTTAATCTTAAAAGCACTATGTGTTTGGATGGTTATTGCAAGATAATGTGCGTATGTGTCGGAACAATATCGTGTAGCTGTTTGTGTTTTTGTGTGTGTGCTTTTAATCAAATTGCGTGGTTATGGTATATCGCCCCAAATTTGCGATTGGATAGGGGATTTCTTGTCAGAGAGGACACAGTTCGTAGTAATCGATAGTAAGGCATCGACTAAAACAGAGGTGATTTCGGGCGTTCCACAGGGTAGTGTTATTGGTCCTCTGCTATTCCTTACTTACATAAACGATTTAGGGGAAAATCTAAGTAGCTCTCTTAGGTTGTTTGCAGATGACGCCGTCATTTACCGTCTAGTAAAATCATCTGAAGATCAAAACCAACTGCAGAACGATCTGAATAAGATATCAGTATGGTGTAAGAATTGGCAGTTGACTATAAATAATGAGAAATGTGAAGTCGTCCACATGAGTACGAAAAGAAATCCGTTAAACTTTGTTTACAACATAAATCAATCAAATGTGAAGGCCGTAAACTCCACAAAATACCTAGGAATTACTATTACTTCAGACTTTAAACTGGAAAGAACACGTAGATAATATCGTGGGAAAGGCGAACCAGAGACTGCGTTTTATTGGCAGAACCCTTAAAAGATGCGACAGAACTACTAAAGAAACTGCATACACTGCGCTTGTCCGTCCATTTTTGGAGTATTGCAGCCCAGTGTGGGATCCTTATCAGGTGGGTTTGACGGAGGACATCGAAAGAGTCCAAAGAAGGGCAGCTCGTTTCGTATTGCCACGATACAGGGGAGACAGCGTTACGGAAATGATACAGGATCTGGGATGGGAATCATTACAACAACGGCGCTTATCGCTGCAGCGTGGGCTACTTGCGAAACTCCAATCGCCAACATTCTCCTCCGAATGCGAAAATATATTGTTGACTCCCACTTACATAGGTAGAAATGATCATCAGCATAAAATAAGAGAAATCAGAGCTCGAACAAGAGATTCAGGTGTTCTTTCTTCCCGCGCGCTATTCGATAATGGAATGGGAGATAAATAGTATAATTGTGATTCGATGAACCCTCTGCCAGGCACTTAAATGTGATTTGCAGAGTATCCCATGTAGATGTAGATGTTAAGTGAGTGTGCCCGATAAAATTCACAAATAAATTTTCTGTTCTGACTTTGACTACAAAATGACTAAGCAATGAGACTTACAAGGAAAGTACTTGGGCTCTAACAAACACATATACACCAAAATCGTATGAGAGATAATGTAAAGATCCCTTATTGCACTAGTGATACTCCCGCATCTGCAAAACTCTGCAGTCGTCCGTTAGAGGCCTTTACGTGTGCCATGCCGCATTGCACTTTGACATGTCTGTTCGCCAGTAGGGACGGTGCAGTGTACCTCCGAAGTTGCGTTTAGTGACGTTATTTGTATGGTGAAGCGTCAGATGGGGCAGCGATTGCTAATCCATCCTGCTAATGTATTGCGAGTAGTTGAAGTTACGAAGAAACCTTCTTCAAAAAATAAATTCAAATGTTTGTATAGGTTATGGGACTTAACTACGGGGTCATCAGTCCCTAAACTTACAAACTACTTATGGACTAACTTATACTAAGGACGGCACAAATATCCATGCCCGAGGGGGGATTCGAACCCCCGACCGTAGTGGCTGTGCAGACCGTGACTGGAGCGCCTCAGTCCCCTCGGCCACCGCGGCCGGCAAACCTTCTTCGTGCTGATGGTATTATTGTAGAAGATTAATGATTTATATGCATTCTCGTATCTGTTATGGTACAGATATATGAGCATAAGTTAGATATTGTTGTTACAAACTCATAATAATGATAATAGGGATGATAATGAAGAACAACTTATTGCAAGCGGTAGTGCGGGAAGAGGCAATGGAAGCAGTGGCAGTGAATACCAACAGTCTTTCGGGAAGAAGGTTAAAGTTGCAACTATCATCACGGCATTTGATGACAATTCGCTAGAGAACATGTACGATGATTATTACATATGTTACAGTTAAGATATCTGCATTACGTATTGCGTCTACAATTACATCTACAGTGCTATCTAGAGCATGGTTGCTTAGCTTTGCAGAAAAACGACACCCACCAGCACATTGAGGTGTACGTAGAGATCCTGTAACTAAACGTTCATACAGATATGTTTGTTCGAGCCCATGTACTTTACTTGTTAGTACCTTCCTCTGCCCTGTTGGAATACATTGCGACTAACATAGAATGCAGTAATCTTACGTGTATGTGGTTTTGTTTTATACGCAACTAATAACACTTTAAATTGTACTGTTGTTGTTGTTGTTGTTGCGGTGGTCTTCAGTCCCTCTTCCTGTCCGCACTGTTTATCGTCCATGTCTCACTCCCATACAAGGCAACACTCCACACAAATGCCTTCAGAAAGGACTTCCTTACACTTACATTAATATTCGATTTTAACAAACTTCTCTTTTTCAAAAACGCTTTTCTTCCCATCGCCATTCTGCATTTTATATCATCTGTACTACGCCATCATATGTTATTTTACTGCGTAACAAAACTCATTTACCACCTTTATTGATTCGTTACCTAATTTAATTACTTCAGCATCGCCTGATTTCTAAGACTGCTTTCCATTACCCTTGTTTTGCTCTTGTTAATGTTCATCTTATATGCTCCTTTCAACACGCTGTCCACTCCGTTCTATTTCTCCTCCAGGTCCTTTGCCGTCTCTGACAGAATGACAATGTCATCGGCAAAACGCAAGGTTTTTATTTCTTCACCCTGAACTTTAATTCCTTCTCCAAATTTCTCCTTGCTTTCCTTTATAGCTTGCTCAATGTACAAATTGAATAACATTGGGGATAGGCTACAACCCTGTCTCACACCCTTCCCAACCTCTGCATCCCTTTCATGCCCTTCAATTCTGATAACTGCTCTCTGGTTTTTGTGCAAGTTGTGAATTTTGTAAAATGTAACATTTCACGGCCGGAATGGTCACAATTACTAAAAATTACTGGAAATTTTTAGTAATTTTGAAGTTGTGAATAACCTTCCGTTCGCTATATTTTATTTTCATAATTTGAAAGAGTGTATTCTAATCAACATTGTCTAATGTTTCTCCAAATCTACAAAACAGGGAATGTAGATTTGCCTTGTAGTTGTACAGTAGTTAATAAATCAACTGTAGTTAAACTCTTAACTGTCCACACATTAATCTCGTGTGTGAGAAACAATGGCCAGACTGTACATGCACAGTTCGACAGCGAGAGCCAATAAACCAACGTACTATTACTGTAATACATTTGTCAATTGAATAAATATGATTTCAAATAAAGACATGGGATACCATAATCACTGCACTTGATAATGTACCTATATGTAGAACAATTACCATACAGATTCAATATTATAAGAATGTCCTTCAAATCTGGTAATGTTTTCAAAATATCACACACTGCAAATATTTCTTTTCTCATTAAGTGATCTAACTATTTCTCTTCTCATCAGACAAATCTCTTTAATTTTAGCTGTTACTAACATTAAGTCACCTAATAAAGTGAACTTTCATTAACACTGAGAAAATCTCTAACTATGAAGTTCACTGAAATTACGAACAAACTACTTCCTACTCCCATAGATAGACAAATTGAACAAGTTAGAAAAGCCTACACTGAACTGAACTGATCTAATAACACTTATAAAATTAATAACACTATTCTTATGCAACACTATCACGAAACAATGATCTTAATGCTGGACGCCAGAGGTAACATTTCGCTGACTTTACAGGAGAGCAAAAAGAAGCTGCTGCGACTCGGATTTTGCTACCTGTAGTAGCTCATGAAGAGCTCTAATTTTTATATCTTTTCTAGTTAGTCTCTACATGTACTTCGTTTTTAGAAATATTTTATGAAATGTTACTGGAGAAACAGCACTTACGATATTTTACCTCACATAAATATATTTGTGAAGCCGTCTTTATTTACACATACGATATTGTCAAGGTGCTTATTACATTAGGTTTGCTGTTCATTTGCAAGTCTTTTTATGTTCATAAACGTTCCTTTTTATGTTTATAAATTTTTATATTATACAGGATTATTCTATGAAATACGAACAGGAATATGAGAATTATTGGTACTGAAATTAAGAAATAAAGGCATTCATACTTATTGAATACCAGTAGATTTATTAAGAGTTACAATTTTATCCTTTCACAAAGGCAGTCACATATACTAGTCACTCACCAAAGTTTAAGTAAATTGAACAAAATAGATTCCAACCATAGTAGCTTAATCTAGAAAGTAACAAAGGTTAAACCGCTTTAAAAACTGAGACAATGAGAAACATTTCTGTCCAAATTCAGCATACATTCATTAACAAATTCAGGACAAAATTCGAAATGTTGAAAAAGAATTCCCTTGTACAATTAATTGATAACAACGTCATCATGTTCATATACTTCTGTGTCCTTTTCAGTTTGTGTTGACATAATCTGTGGTATATTTTGGTAGAAATAGTGAAAAGATTCAGGCACCCACTTAAGCAGCTTTTGTAAATCTATATACTTCTCTGTAACAATAGGTCTGAGAGTATTTCGTATAGCAGGAAGCTCTTCTGGCCATACTGCCCCTCCTGTTCGTCATTGCACATCAATCTACTGAAATTCACCATCAAATGCTGTTTTATAGAACACAGAACCTGAATTCTCTGCTCGTACTTGTAAATGCACAATTTGGCTAACCAAAAATTTTCCAGACGATAAACTTTTGGTTGTTTGCTTAACTAAAGGTGATGATGAACCTTTGAAAAGATTTTCAAAGTCTTTGAAATCTGCCATTTGCATGTCGTGTACTTCAATTAGTTCTTTGAATCTGCACTGGCGAACAAACTGTTGCCAATTCCAAGAAGTAGCAATTATCTCATTTGGGCTCAGTTTGCTTTTGGTACGTTCAATAACAGCATGTACACCATCTACCTCCATATGAGTGTGTCCCTTCAATAAGAATTTATGGTTTATCACTTTAAGATTAGGAAGACACCTAAGAATCCAAAAATATGACATAATCATGGGGAAGTTACGATCCACATCGTAAGTTCCTCAGTTTGGGTTTTTGGCAGGTTAGCTAGGGCCCACTTTCGCAAACAAGATGACACTTCTTTAGGTCCACGATCTGCAACTGTTTCATCCCACATGCAACAATAGGATTTCTGCTCTCAAGCATCAAGGATTGTCAGATTATACGTCCAGAGCTTTCTTAGATAAAACGCACTGGAATTAGTAAGGTGAGGTATCGGCAAACATTTCTGAAGATCGAACATGACAACCTTTGCTTTTCATCCAGGTTGTTTTCAGCGATTTTTCTTGGTCTTGTTTCTATATCTTATATCTGCTTCTGACAAGTGGGCATCGTAATCTGATTTAATTTGGAATGCTTCTTCAGCTGTTATATAATTTTTGAGTTTCACCTGAAACTCATAACAGTCTTCACACGTATAAGTCGCTGGTTCCTTGAATCCTAAATTAAACTCAATGTTAAATATGTCACGGTAAAGCCACTGCTTTGCAATTAACTCTTGCTTCATTTCATTTTCCTTGCAGTGCTCTACATACAAAGAATACATTTCTGATATATTGAGATGGCTGTCAAGATACAATCTAGCTGTTTTCTCTCTGCTGTAGTGACTCTAGATTGTGGGGAACATCCTGATGTGGTTTCTGATAGCGTCTCGTATTTATTCATCCAACTTGTTTGGTGGAACTTTCTTTCCTCTCTGGTCTGGTTTAATAAGTCCACCATTAATTTTTTTGGACAAAGTTGTCGTGACATACATTTCGGAAATACTCAAAGTATCTAAGAAAAATGTTTTGCAAACTTGTAGTCTCTGGCCACGAACTTCAAAGAAGTAATGAAGTGTCACATTACGATAAACTCACTCTCTTGAACTACTCTTCTACTAAATTTTATTGCAATTACGAGTGAGGCAACATATAATCTCTTAAAATCATTATTATTCCCTTCTCTTTCGACGACATTACTACCTTCGACTGGTGGTAAAGTATCCAGATCATTTGTCTCCTAAATCGCGGAACGTACATTTAGATGTTTGTTACATCCCAGTATGATGAATAATATCTTAAAATGTATATTAGCTACGCATAATGATTTAATGTTGTAAGCTGATGATGCAATGAGACTGTAGAATAGAATATTCTTGAAGTACTAGAAATACTTGTACTGCTTACCTGTACTAGTTTCAGCGCTAATTCCACAATCCTTTTACTTCTTCCACTAATTAATCCATTTTAATCTTCGATTCCTTCATAAAATGCTCCTCCAAATATCACAAACTACAGCAAACTGCTATTCGCACGTGATTAGCAATGTGTATAACAGTACGGAAGTAACGTAACACTTAGAGGTAAACCATCGTAACAGCCAATACGATAAAGAGCGTGGCGGTCTATATTCAGGTCAATTGTCGTATGGTCATGTACCATTGTTTACCACTGGTTTCAGATTGCAAATACGATAGTATCGCATTGCAGAATTTCTTTTGTGTAAAATATATGCATACAGTATTCTACCCCTAAGGAGGTGTGACTTAAACTAGCCACATACGATAAAAAACACAAAATCGTCATTTTTGCACTTACGATAGGTTACCTCTGACGTCCAGATATCAGATCTGATTGCAAATTAACTTTCAAATTGGTGAAGAGAAAGAGGTACTGGTAAAATGACTCTTGGTTAAATGATGAATGCAAGGTGCACTTAACTGTATTCATTAGCAAACGACAAACACCAGCTACAATATTTCAGGTACAAGCTACCATTCATAACAATAGAAATGTATAAGTTCTACCTTATTTGTGACAGTATTCATTAACATCAACATCAATACGAAAATTACAATCTGCAAACTTGGCTGCGACTCGTCAAAACGGCTAAAGCCTCAAACTTTCCGAATTTTACTCTTCGAGTCTTAGCCACCGACTATCTTACTCGACAGTTCCACAACGACTCCTATTCATCGACTGTATGACAGTCACACAATGACTCTCTTGACGCAACAACTGCGAGTGCAAGACACACTTCAAAGATAGAACCTACAGTCTTTGGTTTACAGCAGAGATAGACAAATGACTTCAGCATATCGATTAATAAAATGATGCAAAACATTTCATAAATTTTTCTACAGAATTACAGCTTAAGTTTCTATAACAAAATATGCTCAAGGCTGAATGGCAGGTAAAATTAAGTGAAAATTATATTACGTACTCCTTTCAATCTCTCTGTTCTTAAAATGAAAGACAAGAAAAATACACTGATGAACCCCCATTATGTAAAATCTGCATGTAGTTTCCTTTTGGCACACTCCTATTTTGAAGAGGAGTTCGTTGCAATTGTTGAGAACTTTCCTCTATAGTCTCGGTATTTCTTCGTATAAGTTAGTTCATTATAATTTGTTCCTACTTCCTGAGTTCATTCCCTCGTTTATAAATTTTATAATCAGCACTGTTGTTTTTTCTATCTTTTTCCAGCACTGGTACAGAACCCATAATAGCCAAATATTTTGGCAAAAACAGTCTTGGTTGCACAAATGCAATATTTTTTTTTTTCATTTTTCAAATTTTCGTCTGTTCTAGGCATCAATTGGATGTTCTTCGCAAGAACTGCTTACTGGCCACAAATGCCGTTTGTTTAAGCTTACGCTGTCAAGCCGACAACTGACATTATTACGTATAGACACTTAATATTAGTGAAGTTTATACTGAAGATATGGGATAGTCTTATTATTTTAAAATGAGAATAGTCACGTTAGCAAAATATTTTAATAATATATTTGATAGGGTGACCGGTTTCTATCTCTTCTGAGATCATAGAGATGAAACTGGTCACCCTATCAAATAAATTGCTAAAATATTTTGCGAACGTGACTGAGATGCTACACAGATTCTTCGGGAACTCAAATGAGAATCGCTGGAGGTAACTTTCCCAGAAATACTGTTGATGAAATATAGAGGGCCGGAAATTGAAGCTGATTGCAGAACTCCTGCCGTTTAAATTTTGCGAAAAGACCACAAATATGAGAGAAATTGTGAATCGTAGAGAGGCATACAGGCATTCGTTTTCCATCGCTCTGTTTGGGAAAAGGAAATTATGTACCAAGGAGCGGAAGGAAGAAGGGTTAGGAAGGAAAGGATTGACAGTGGTTGCATTACGGCACTGAAATAAAACAATGGCCACAAGTGGAAATTTGAGCCTTACCGGGAATCGAACCCGGCTTTCCCACTTCGGATCAGCGATCGCCTTAACCACTTGGCTACCCGTGCTCGCCTCCCGCCCGTTTCAGACTCCCACAAGTCGCACGCTATGGCTGTAGCGCCCCTACCGTTCATGCCCTCCTACACTCGCCGTTAAGGATTCCCGAGCGAGGTCGAACATATGACCGCATCTACTGTGACGGAAATGAAGCAAACGCGTGTAAATACTTATTATCATGGAGTGGTGTCTGTTCTTTCGTTCCTAAAGAACAGACACCGAGCCAATCTATATCTATGTATAAAAGGCTTGTGTGTGTACGTGCTGACAGACTTTTCTCCATGATCACATACTGCCACCCACTCGTGGTTGTGGTGGTAGATAGCCCTTGGTCTAATGATCTTAGTAAGGGAGTTTGGTCGCGGTGCGTGGCAGTGGGTGAGTGTCACGAGCAAAAATTCGCAAAATATGTAATAAATAATCTTAGGAAAAGCCATATACTCTGTGACTTACGAACTTTACGGTACGAGTCAAAATCTGTTTACTCTTTCAATCGTCAGACAATGCGGTCCTTTTAGACTTTAATAACGACGAGGAATATCAAATATGCAATTTTTTAAATAGATCACATGTTTCCGTCAACCACACAACCAACACAAAACAAAGATAAAAATCCAGATAGTCTCAAAGATAAAAATACTAGTGGAACATTGATCACTGTCGTGGAAGCGTGGTGGAAACACAGACATACAATAATGAATGTCTCTTAGGCCATAGGTATTGATATGCCTGTGCCAGAAAGCTCACTGGTGTGTGCTAATCAGTGATCTCTGATACATATAGCCGCGACACTCTCTGCTGTGAAAGGTGTTATCGTTTGACAGCTGGGTCAAGAAAAACTATGCGACGTAGTCCTACTCGTATCCCGGCGGCCTCCTGTGATAATGTTGGCAACAGATGTTGAATAACGAGAATCATGTGACATCGTCATAAGCCAATCGCGTGACACGCAAATATTTTGTCGTGAAATCAAGCATACAGCAGGAACAGCAGTATTTATCTACACTCTCTGTGGTTCGATCATCTTGGCAACGATTTTATATCGTGTTATTGATGTTGCCAAAACAAAAACACGAGGCCGCCAGGATAGAAAGTAAAATTTTACCGAATCAGATACATCCGTTGTTGTCACATCTCATTATGACCAGCACTTTCACGCGAAACTCTTTTGTACAGACAGTCTTACAATTCATTCCAAATTCCTATTCAAGAAGATATTTGTGAAAACTGTTACAAATCAGTATTCGCACTTATCCAATATCGTTTTCAGAAATGTAATTTGCCAGCCGCTTCGGCGCTGCTGTTGCAATGTGTAACAAAATTGAGAATAATGACGCATAATATCAAATATATAAGTTTTTAACTTCTCGGCGCGTTTTCCTCAATCACACTTTACCGACGATCAACAGAAACAAAGATGAAAATGCAGATAGATAATAGAGCGCTACACTACAATCACAGTCATACTTCTATTAGTTGGTGTGGGTGATTTAATTATTACTATTTCTCATCTCAACGATAGAATTGCTTTCAGAAGTTTACTTCAAACAGAGAATTACACACCGCAATGTTAACTTTATGAACACAACCTAACATTGAATTTACATCGTTCCGGAGTACGGACTTAATTCACGTTTTGTATGAAAAATGTTATGAACATTCATTGTTTGTTACAATTACTTCTACTTAAATTTGACATCTTAGCTAGGAGAACTGAGTTTATTGACAAACGATCCAACAAGGATTCTGTTTTTGTTGACCTAGGTCTGAAACCCTAAAAACCATTATCTACACAGGCCCTTCTTAAACAACCGTTGCGAAGCACGGGCATATAAGCTAGTGTAATAATAAAAGGAAATGACTGATAGTGGAACGAGGTACCATCCGCCAGGCACCTTATGAGAGATTGAGAAATATATATTATACATGTAGATATTTCAATAAAATTTCAGACATTTTACCGACTCTGCAGCATGCGACTTATAACTGTACTTGAGGAAAGCAATCTTCCTTGAAGTGAAAAGTAGTCAGACTTCACACAACGTTTACTTCCACAGTTCAACACTACTCTAAGTGCACTGTACTTTGAAAAGCTCCACAAATATTCACCATCGCAACGTCACCGATGTGTCTCTCTTCTGAAAGGCTGGAGTCGTCCTGTGGGGTACGGCGTTCAGATGGGTGGAATGATTCCTGGAGCGTGCCGTCGTGGCCTTAGGTAAAGGCAGCTCACCATTGGCAGCCTGGCGTAGGAATTCGCCGGTATGCGGTGGGTCGGAGCCGTCTGCAAGAAGAGGAACCGCGTAAACAACCTGATGTTATTGTTTTCCTGTTGTGTTTACCTCCAGCTCGCCGGGCGTGTAGGTTGCCTGGAATTTTTAGGTGTAGGTTAAGTTGTCGACCTTTCAGGGGTTATGGAAGGCCGACAGAACAGTTATACACAGTCCCCTACCTCTGTCCCTCTCCTCCTAACTTCTCTGTCCACTTCTTTCCGCTGTCGTGCTAAAAATGGAGAAATTAAAAATTAGGAAGTTATTTCAAATTTTTTAGTAATGGCAGCAAATGAACACAGTTACTCCTATAGAACACTAAGCGAAAAAACGAGCCAATAAACAGCGTCATTTACAGACTTGTTTTTAATTCTAAAGGTATTAACATAAGGAGAAGCATTGAATTGAAATTTATGCTGTCGCTGGGATTCGAACCCGGGACTTGCTACTTACTAGGTAGATGATTTAGACCACTCAGCTAACACAGCGTTGTAGACAAAGCAACCACACGGACTGTCTTAAAGTACGTCTCCCTCCACACCACATACTTCAATTCTGCCTCATGTCCCCTGTGCTCAACGCTGTGTTAGCTGACCGGGCGCCGTGGCTCAGCGCGCCCGGTCAGAGGGCTGAACGGCCTCTGTAATAAAAAAGCTGAGCCAAGAACAAATCGAACAAAAACGAACAATCTTGATCAACGTCCGCAACGAACAGAACTACACATAGAGCACCAAAAAAAAAAAAAAAAAAAAAAAAAAAAAAAAAAAAAAAAAAAAAGTGGTTTAAAGCACCTAACTAGTAAGTAGGAGGTCCCAGGTTCGAATCCCGTCCACAGCATAAATTTTAATTCAATGCCTCTCCTCATGTTAATACCTTTGGTATAACGAGACAATATTGTCTCAAGGAATTGTATTATTTGTTGATATTTTTAATTCTAGTCCTGATAACATCATCAACCTAGTAGCTGTGGTATTGTTTTTTTACGTCAAATGGACCAATAAACATCAACGTCTTTAGAATTTGGGGAAACGTTGTAACTTTCGTGTATCATTCTACCACAATACTCCATCGGCTCGCAAGGCAGAAGTTGGTAGGACTTAGATTTTCGCATATTGTTATCGCTAGTATTAGGACAGTCGGAGATGTTCATGCGTGATAGAAACGGTAACATCACATTTATACGTCTGAAAACATCCACATCCTTTCGCCATTCTTAACTGCTACACACTTAAATGATTTTGATTTTGTGCACGACTATGGCAAATTATATAAGTTTCATTGACCTCCTTGTAAATTATAATTGACATTTAAAAATCAGTATTTCTGTTTTAATATTGACGTATTAATATTATTCAATCAATAACTTTTCAAAGAGGAGAATGCAGCCTCTCCCTCGCGCCCGTTTTAGAAATAAAGTTATCGGAAACTTATTATTTTAATACGATGTTTTAGGAGATAACTAGCTGAAAACCCGGCGTTGTCCGGGTATTTATTTATTTATTCCTGCCATTTTTAGGTATATATGCATTTGTATAAAGGCTGTATGTCTGTAAAATGTCTTGTCAATGAAATTGCTAATAAAGAAGCAATAGCTTAAAACTTGGTGCATGATAGGGCGGTTTCCCATGAACGTTACTGTTTTAGTCCATAAACACGGAACTTTACTGTTTATGAGCTCATAACTCGAACTACGTGTCGTACTGCGATACAACTCAGAAGGTACATTCAACTATATATGTGTATACTGTCTGTAAAATTCCCTGTCGCTACAATTTGTAGTGTACAAATTATAAATTTTAACGTCATATCGA
The DNA here is from genome assembly GCA_026315105.1 of Locusta migratoria. Lineage (NCBI taxonomy): Eukaryota > Metazoa > Arthropoda > Insecta > Orthoptera > Acrididae > Locusta > Locusta migratoria. The sequence continues at coordinate 238,888,479 of CM048744.1, forward strand.
GAGCCGTAGATTTACTCCATAAACAGCGGAAAAGTAGTAAGCGAGAAACTTTTTTCCTTTCATCATTTCACTATGGTTGCCAGCGAGAAAAAGTTTAATAAAGGTTTGAAATTATGTTTAAAGTTTGTTGCAAGTCGCTAAGTACTGTCATTCTCATACACTTTATTTCGAAAGTCTCGCCACATTATATGGCATTTTTTGCGGTTTCTATTGGTTATGACGTAATATCTTTTGAACCATGCGCCGTATGTGATTCTTAATCATGCAGCAATTGTTACCTCCCGGTAAGGAATGTGTGTACCAAATTTGGTTGAAACCGGTCCAATGGTTTAGGAGAAAATGAGCAGCATTGTCGCAAAATGCAGCAGTTTTTCGCGCATCTCATTGTTTATGACGTCATATCTCGTGAACTATATATCGTATGTGATTATTACACTTACGGCGACCGTCCTCATGGATTGAAGCTTACGTGTACAAAATTTCATAAGGATTGGAACAAAACTGTAGGTATGTATTGTGATGATACTGCCGGCCCTCTCATATCAATGTTATTGTACGATACCGTCTGCGTCGGACCCGGAATCGTGTGGTTCAATAGTGATACATGTTGCGTGTGAAGTTAGTTAAAAACAAAATAGCCAGCCTAGGAATCAGTATAGCACAGTGTCCCGGTGATACTGTGATTAAAACAAGGGATAGATTTCATTAATTAAGAGATTCGTTTAGATACTTTCCAGCCAGTTCTATAAACAATAGTTTCGTCATTGTATGTTATTTAAAGATTTAAACAGATGAATTGTAAAAACGTTTGTGAAAAACAAAAAGAAATTAAAATAAATAGCATTGTATATATGTCAGGCTCATAAACAAGTTGTGTTGACCAGCTAATTGTGTTAATTAACGTAATAGTCAAAATTTGAATATCGTAATTCTTTGTATATATAGACTGATGTGAGATTTTGAACTTATTTTGAGAATGGCCAAGATATTTGATAGCTCAATATATGTTAGGAACATGTATGATGTACTCATTAACTAATTAATTGACACTTAACATTGCCGTTTGTTATCTAACAAAAAGGACGCCGATTGAGACTTTAAAAAATATGTGCATCCAAAATTATTGTATGTATAGTTTTCATTTTATATTGTGATTATTCTTGTGTACAAGAAATGTTTTATTTGTATGTTCGGTAATTGTAAATCAGTATATTCAATTGTTATGAACATTGCATAATGTAGGTCATTATTGCCGATGTTATATATTTGCCTCACCGCCTTGCGTGGGGGAGTTAGAGTTCTGGCTTTCGCAAAGTGCTTTAGAATCTATGTCAGTCTGTGTGGTTTTTTTTTTTTTTTTTTTTTTTTTTTTTTTTTTTTTTTTTTTTATGGGACTTAACTACGGGGTCATCAGTCCCTAAACTTACAAACTACTTATGAACTACTTACGAACTAGGACGGCACAAATATCCATGCCCGAGGGGGGATTCGAACCCCCGACCGTAGTGGCCGTACAGACCGTGACTGGAGCGCCTTAGTCCCCTCGGCCACCGCGGCCGGCTGTTGTTGTTGTACGCAAGTTTGAATTTGTAATGTTTTGGTGGAGAAGCAGTTTGGTTTCAAATTAAAGAAGAAGTGGAAAAATTGTACATAACGTGTATTTATTTCTACCACGACGCCCCAGGAGAATAATGTTGCAGCGAGCAGAACCCCCATACATCGTAACGTTGAAAAGCTGAGTATCGGTAGAATGAAATGTAATTACTTAAAAATATATTAAAACATTTCAGTATGCAACACGTACAAACATACGGACACCCTGCTTTATATATTAGACAGCTGTCAGATTGTGCAGTGTCAAGTACAGTTGTGCAACTTTGCTCCCTGCTTTGGGGCGGTGTCGTGTAGTGACGGCGTCAGTGACCGCGAGTGAGTCACGCAGCGCCCAGGGCGGCTGTTTGAGCAGCTCACTGCGGTTACGGCCGGACTACCAGCTCGTCCGCCGACGCACCGCCACCACGTCTCCCTCCACATCACCCAAGGCCCCGTTCTCTAGCTACCCACACCAGCTAAAGGATCTAATTACAAACCTGTACCGCTGATAAGGTTCTGTCTTTTGGATTCCCGGTATCTGAATTCGTTATCTTATTTGTAGCTGGCCCAAACACACGGTACGAAATACGCTGTTGAGAAAAAAATCAGGACAAAAGTAACTTTCTCTACCAAGTAACATAGATTGAATTTGGGTATACTTAGAAACTACATCTCTTCTTATTCAAAAAGAGTAGTTTTGGCTCGGGCGGTTCAGGGAATATCTGGTGTATGCTTGCAAATCTCTTTTCGACCTCTGCTCAGTACTATAGGAATTGTAACATTCGCATCTCTGTACTAAAAGTGGGCCACAGTACGAAATAAAAGCTTAATTCTGGTAGGAGGTACCCAGATAACAATTTACTGTTATAAAAAAGCTTAATTTTAGCAGTAAAATTAGCAAAAGATTCGTGTGAGCTACCGGCTACTCCCTGCTGCAAAACCTTGTTCCCTGGCCCAAATTGAGAATTAACTTGGTTCAAATTACTCTAACAACAGGAAGATAACGACACAGTGGCCAATATACGTAGCAGCTCACACGAAATTACACACAGACATTAATAAACAAACCACCACAATTACAGTTACTTCATAAAGGTGGCTAAGAAAACTTTTATGGCGCAACGGAACTTAAACATAAAAAATTGCATCTGAGCTTGTTCTCAGCACTGGTGAAAAGCAATATTTAAAAAAAGGGGGAAGGTGCTCGAAAACTATAATTTATAGGCAAGTTAAAACTATACTGAAACTTGTTTATTCAGCTCGAACGCAAGCAAAATGGGGAACCAATTTTGTTAATACAATAAAAAAGCATCTCATTTACATAGTCTAATACTGACGATGCCCAGCATGAATTTAACATAAATTACACAGAACTTAGCACTACTGAGGGCAGGTTTTAAAAACAACACTCACTCGCTCACACACACACGCAATGCAACAGCAACACTCACCAAAATCAGCGTGCTGAAACAAGGCAGAAGCAGGCGCCGATATCGTAGGCGAAATTCAGCAAACCCGGAGGTACTACACAACACAATGTACGATAAAACGGCGAAGATGGCTCTGCTTTGTCGTGCCTGATTTGAGATGGTGCGTGAGTATAGCAAAGTTAAGTTGCATCTAGATTAGACCGCGAGCAAACATACATACAGCGACACACGGCTACATTACATGATCCACTGAAGATGAAGTGGTTAAAAATCGGATTCATTACACAAACTCACGGTGGACTCTTAAGTTGCAACCTGAGAGTAAACTTTCTAGGCACTGGTTTTATGAGAGGTGGCGTGAATTTAGTTGACTAGTTGCAAACCCCTGAAGTCGGAGTTCGGACCCACGTGGTTCCGAAAACCGATAAAAATGTATAAATTCAATTTCCGAAAAATAAAGAAAATTAACTACGGCATACAACCTGTAGAAGTGCAACCTGTGCAACCCGTAGAAATGCAACAACATGCAATTGGAAGCGTTCACAGAGACGGAAGAAGTCCAATCTCAGAAACCGGAAAAGTGAAATAATTACAAACTCGGAAAAATAAAAATAAAAACTCTGGCATGCAACCCATAGAAATGTTTACAATTACATAAGGAAGCGAATGAGATGCAGCTACATGCGATAGGGAACGATTACAGAGACGGATTAAGTCCAGTCTCAAAAAAAGCAGAAAAGTGAAATAATTACAAAGACAGAAAAGTAAAAAATAAAAACTACGGAATGCAACCCTTATAAATACATAGAATTTTATAAGCAAGCTATTGAAGGAGGTTGTACAAGGCTCTGAGAGAATTACTGACAAAGACTGAGTGCATACTACAAGTTCGGAGAACAAACAGCAAAATTAAAATAGGCAGGGAGAGAAGATCGCGAAATGTTAGTGGAAATCAGGAGGATACATGCATAGTTCCTCGCCTGATGGGCACGGAACAAACAACAGTGGACGCTGAAGTCTTTGTTCTAAGAACCAACCACGTGGAACACATATCACTCACGAAAGGAAACGACAAGAAAGATTTTTTACATGCACTGTACAAAAATGAACATATCGTCAGTGAGAAATTGGGCCCCACAAAACTAGAAAGAATTTACACAGAGTTCGTACACCGCCACATAATCGCAAAAGGTTTGAATATACCAGGCCGTTATCAAAATGCAACTAGTAACACACATACCGCGTTTATCTGTTGGAAATCACTGGATTGAAAAACTAGAACACATTTCCACGCACGATCGGAAGGAATATTCCAAAAAATGAATGTAAGTTCAAGAGTCTAAGTTAAACATGCTAGACTATGAATCGCTAGCCGCAGTGGAGTAGCCGAGCGGTCTAAAGCGTCTCGCTGCGGAGCGCGCGGTTGCTTGCCGTGGAGGTTCGAGTCCTCCCTGGGGCATGGGTGTGTGTGTGTTTGTCTTTAGGTTAGTTTACCTAGGTTTAAGTAGTTTGTAAGCTACGGACTGATGACCACGCAGTTTGGTCCGATAGATTTACAAACATTTGAACATTTTTTTTATGAATCGCTATCATCTCCGTAGACACAAGAGCAGAACCAACCTTACCTCTCCACGATCCGAGCACATAGTGACGAAAAGCCCGACCAGCCAGGAGGCGAGAAAGCTACCAGAAACTGGGCAAAACCCATGATAACAGCAGTGGTGGGGAGAGAAGATCGCGAGACTCGCTTGCAGAGGACTCGTCGACTGGCTTGTAACCAAAGGGTGTAGAAACCTCTTTGGTCGCATCAGCATCAGGGGTTGGTAACGACTAACTATCGACTGAGCCAGAGAGAACCATGCAAAGCGAGCTATTACCATCCACATTCAGGCAGCCGTTATATCCTCGAACATCCCCTTAAAAGTAAAACAAGTACACATTATCACAGGGACAATAATAAATTATTAAAATAACAAAATCCTAGCAATATTAACTAACATTTCAGAAACTAATATTTTAAAACATGAAATAAAAATACTATTCCTCATGCCTTGAAAAGAATGGGGTTCTAATTTTAACAAAATGCTAATCTAGCGACATTAAATATATTACAATTTTATTTAAAAAAATATATGTAAGACGACAGAGGGTCGTCTTTCACTACATATTTCATACTAGTTTCATGTTAACAGTATAAGCTTATAAGAGGCAAGAGATCTCAAATCGATTCCATATTTATAGATTGCCGGAAGGGTTTTGACACTGTACCTCACAAGCCTCTTCTAATCAAATTACGTGCTTCTGCAATATCGTCACAGTTGTGCGATTAGATTTGCGATTTCCTGTCAGAAAGGACATAGTATGTTGTAATTGACGGAAAGTCATCGAGTTAAAAAGGTGTGATATCTGGCATTCCTCCTGGAAGTGTGTCCAGGACCCTTACTGTTCCGTTTCTTTATAAACAATTTAGACTGTACGCGTCTGATCGTTACTGAAGTCACCAGAAGATCAAAATCAACTGCAAAATGGTGCAAAAATTGAAAGTTGACACTAAATAATAAGTGTTGAGTCATCCATATGAACACTAAAAGAAATGAATTAAACTTCATTTTGACGGTAAATACGCCAAACCTAAAGGCCGTAAATTCATCTGAAGCCTAGCAATTACAATTACGAGCAACTTGAAAGAACATATAGAAAATATTGTAGGAAAGGAGAACCAAAGGCTACGTTTCTTTTGCACAAAAATTAGCAGATGAAACAGGCCTACTGTGGTGTCGCACAAGCATGAAGTGCGAGCCACCTACTTTCGCCGCGCGCCGCCATGCACGCACGGCACGGCGTTCTTAAGACGCCAGCCACGAGCGCCCTCTGCTGCAACTCCGCTCGTGGCCACCACTGGACTGCATCGTTCACTTGGGACTGAGATAGGAACCAGTTAACACTTGGCTATCGGATAGGCATTAGGAATCATCTGTAGGCAGGCCTCTATCTAATCTATGTATCAGCATTCTGCAGTCAAGAACTATGTAAAAGTTAAGTATTACTAAGTCTCTATGACATACATATCTCGTTCTAATTTACTCTAGTGTTTCTAGTTTCTGCTGTCCAACTGGCTGCTCACCTCCGTACCTGCACAAGCGTGCATCCTTTATTCCTGTGTCGGTCTCCTTCTACTCGGCCACCAACACCCAGGTCTACCGGCGGAAACGAGTCACAAAAGTGGCGACGAGGCTGGGACTCAAAAAACTACTAAAGAAACTGCCTACGCTGCACTTGTGCGTTCTATTTTAGAGTATTACTTCGCATTGTAAGATCCCCACCAAATGGGACTGACGGACGATTTAGAGAAAGTTCATAGGAGAGCAGCTCGTTTTGTATTATCGTGATATACGGGAGACTGTGCCACGCAAATGATGCACGAGTTGGGGTGGAAATCATCAAAGGAAAGGCGTTAGTCGTTGCTGCATGATTTACTTGCGAAATTTATTTTGCCAATTTTCTCTTTCTAATGCGAACATATTTTGTTAGCACGCCTCTACATCAGAATAAAATAAGAAAACGGAAAGAGTTAGGTATTAGAGAACTGCCGGCCGCGGTGGCCGAGGGGACTGAGGCGCTCCAGTTACGGTCTGCACGGCCACTACGGTCGGGGGTTCGAATCCCCCCTCGGGCATGGATATTTGTGCCATCCTTAGGATAAGCTAGTTCATAAGTAGTTTGTAATATTAGGGACTGATGACCCCTTAGTTAAGTCCCATAAGCTATACAAACATTTGAACATTTTTATTAGAGAACTGAACGGTAGAGCAATATCATAAAAGCGGTTCGATTAACCCTCTGCCATGCACTTCATTGTGATTTTGAGATTACTGTTGTAGATAATGTTTATAATTAAAAACAGCACCCAACCACAAATATAGTTTACACAATATTTATTTCAAATGATCAAATGTTTGTAAACCTGTTGGACCAAACTGCTATGTTCAAATGTTTGTATAGTCTATGGGACTTAACTACGGGGTCATCAGTCCCTAAACTTACAAACTACTTATGAACTAACTAAGACTAAGGACGGCACAAATATCCATGCCCGAGGGGGGATTCGAACCCCCGACCGTAGTGGCCGTGCAGACCGTGACTGAAGCGCCTCAGTCCCCTCGGCCACCGCGGCCGGCCAAACGGCTATTTTCACCAGTCCACAGACTTACAAAATTACTTAAACCGACCAAAGGACAAAACATACACACACAGACGACCCAGGAAGAACTGGAATCACCGATTGCGAACAACCGCGCGCTCCGCAGCAAGGCGACTTAGATCGTCCAGCCACTCCACCGCGGTAATATATATTTATTCAAATTATCACTGGTTTCGATTATTTTCTATAACGATTGATAAATTTCCAGCTGCCGTGTCCTGTCCTGTCCTTTGCTATGACGAAATTGTCATGTGTTTCTCATATGTATTTTAAACATTGAGGTAAAGGAGATTTTCTTAGCTTCAACATCATAGTGATTTACTTGGCATGGTCGTTTGGAGGTGGTATGCCGTTGCCTTCCTCTGACTTTCAAACTGTCAGGCATTTACAGCGGACCTACATTTTAGATCCCCGGTGCAATTTAGCATTTTTCGTGTCAACACATAGCCAGGGGTAAAAAGTGAAAAAAATCCTAGCACTGATTGGGAATCGATCCCGCGACCTTTGCAGTCATAGTCTACCACTGTGCTAGGACCCACACATAATGTGATAAAAATGGTATTTACAACCTATCCCCTAATAGTATGGACCCAGAGTGCCTCCGCACTGAAGAAAGGATCTCTGCCCATCATCGGTTAATTGTATATATATGGTGTCTGTTATTTCGGACACGTTCGACACACCCAAATGAAACACACTTTCTGCACACTTGTTACTGTCACAATCAACTTTGCGGTCTGTTTTCGCCAAAGTTCAAATTTATAAGTGTGCGGAATATGTGTTTTGTTTGTGTGTGCCTGATGGAAACACGGAAGAAGAATTAAATCCCGAAACCAGCAGTAATTAACACACCAAATTACAGGGTGTCCAGAAAAGGACTCCCTGATTTCAAAATTAAATATCTCGAAAACAAAGATCGATAGAGGAATGCAGTAAACGGTATGTTTATTGTGAAAGCTGTAAGACGTTTATACAGCAGTTTGAAATAATAGTTACAAAAGCTGATAACAGATGGCGCTGTAATCACCAAACGTAATGCCTAGTGTAAATAGTGATCCGAAGCCCAGAGCAATCCGTTCCACTATTGAAACGTAAAAGGCAGTTAGCGTAGCGAAGGAAGAGATTAAAACCATGTACTCCATAGAACAACGCTTTTTGTGGTGCTAGAGTACCACAGGTTAGAAGAGAGTCCTACGGCATCAAGGCGAAGTTTTCAAGCACGATTTAATGTTCCAAAAGGACCCGATGCGAAAACCATTCGTACGCTCTTCGCAAAATGTCAACGAACAGGCAGCGTAACTGATGATCTAGTGGGGCTTGTTGGCCGCAAGCAAACCGCAGTTACGCCTGAAAATATCGCCACAGTTTCTGGAATTATTCAGTGAAATCTAATGTCATCCGTCCGTAGAATTGCATCTGAGACTGGTTTGAAGCGTTCCAGCACGCAGAAAATATTGAGAAAGAGCCTACACCTGATTCCATTCAAAATTCAAACGCACCAGGCCATACCCGTACGAACTGTGCAACAAAGGGTTGCCTTTGGTAATCAGATGCTCACAATGATTGATAGTGAAGAATTTGATGTTGGCTGCATCTGGTTTACAGATGAAGCACGCTTCCACCTGAATGGATACGGGAATAAGCAGAACTGGCGATTTTGGGGTTCCGTAAAGCCATATTGGTGTGAAGCGAAACCCCTGTATTCTCCTAAAGTTACTGGGTGGGCTCCAGTATGCAGCAGTGGCATTATTGGCCCTTTTTCACTCGAGAAACGGTCGCTGGTGCACGTTACGTTGCAATTTTGGAACAATTTGTGCCACACAGCAAGCGTTAGAGGATCGACCAGGTACTGAATGGTTTATGCAAGATGGAGCCCGACCACATCTTGAGGAATAGTTCGGGATTCGAGTCATGACTTTGGAATATCCCAAATTTACTGGTGCAGGCATGGATTGGCCACCATATTCGCCGGATTTGACTCCCTGTGAATATTTTTTGGAGCACAGTGAAAGACATGGTTTATCGGATGCATCCCGCCACGCTGGTCAAGCTTGAATCGGTGATCTCTGTGACATGTGAATCCATTTCGGTTGAGACACTACTAAATGTGATGGCGAATTTCACTCTTCGTTTGCGCCACCTCTGTAGTGCCAATGGTGAACATTTTGAAAACATTGTGATGTAATTGTTTGCACAGAGTGTTTTCATACGATTATTTCACTTATGTATGCTGATATGAGCTGTACAGCGCCATCTGTTAGCAGCTTTTGTAACTATTATTTCAAACTGCTGTATAAATGTCTTACAGCTTTCACAATAAACATACCGTTTACTGCATTCCTCTATCGATCTTTGTTTTCGAGATGTTTAATTTTGAAATCAGGGAGCCCTTTTCTGGACACCCTGTACGTTTAACACACAAAGTAGGCATCACGTATTAACACATCAAACAGTAAAATTAAAATGTTCACATAGAATTTATTTGGTTGCAAATGAGAAAGCTACCAATATTGGATGTTACAGAAATGGTCATACATGACCGCGCAATGTAAAACCAAGGTAACAATCCTAGCTATGATTTTTAGACCAAAGTTTTTACTTAATTATATTCACACACAAAAAACACTGATGATGGCACAGAGACGCCGAAACATGTTTGGGTAATCAGATGATGATTTCGTGCATCATTTTTGGCCGTTAGACGCCAACTGTGATCGTGTTCGGCCTGCCTGATGCAAGTCTTTAGGTGACGCAATATGGGCGACTTGCGTATCAATGATGATGAGGATAGCACAACACCCCAGTCCCCGAGTAGAGAAAAATCTCCAACCCGACTGGGAATCGAAACCAGGCGCCCTGCATGGCAATCTACCACGCTGTCCACCGGACAACGAAGGCAGTCGGGTAACCAGAAACACAGTGTTTTGCATATCAGGCGGACCTTACACAAAAGACTATCTTTAATATACACCGCGTGAGTGGAGCACACGTGTTTCTACTTAAACAGTGGTGTCAAAACCAGCTCACTTGTGGCTGTCGTCATCTGTCTTGTAGCACCAGACAAAAAGAGGCTGCCGGCCGTCACAGGTGGTTGTCGAGTGGACAGACACATAAGGAGCGAGGCGAGGCAATTAATGGCAGCAGGCGCAGACGCCGCTACCGTGCTGCTCGCCCTCGCCACACACGTCAGCGCTGTCTCATACCAGGTGGGCACACGGAACTTATTGATAGAGCTGAAGCATTGAGTTAAAATTTGTGGTGCGGCCGGGAATCGAACCCGGACGTCCATGCTTACTAGGCAGACGTCTTAACCGTTAGACTACCACACCACTAACGATTAAGGCACCTCGGAATAGTCTATGTACGATTTCCCTCCACAACACAAACTTTAATTCACCTTCTTTGTTCCAAAGATAATTGCCACTACTGCCAAGGCTCTCCATGCAGCGGAATAGCACCTCAGCAATGGACATGGTGGAACAATCCTGTTATGGTGATATAAATATCATGGAGAGCCTTGGCAGTAGTGGCAATTATCTTTGGAACAAAGAAGGTGAATTAAAGTTTGTGTTGTGGAGGGAAATCGTACATAGACTATTCCGAGGCGCCTTAATCGTTAGTGGTGTGGTAGTCTAACGGTTAAGACGTCTGCCCTGTAAGCATGGAGGTCCGGGTTCGATTCCCGGCCGCACCACAAATTTTAATTCAATGCTTCAGCTCTATCAATAATGTCTTTGACATATTTGAGACGTAAATCCGTCTCAGGGATTCTTTCATTGTATTTAATTGACACGGAACTTAGTCGCAGATCAAAGCAGTACGCCCCACCTGGGATCTCTGAATTTCTTAGGCAGTCCAAGAACCCAGAGTACTTGAAGTAAATCACCAATTGAGAAGGCAGTGTAACAGGGCTCTAGCCTAAGGCGACCAACCGTCCCGGATTCTGCGGGATCGTCCCGCATTGGAAGACTTAACAAAAGTGTCCCGCAAAATGCCGAATTTGTTCCGCATGTCCCGCATTCCGGTAATTTTCACTTTCCACCAACTGCAGATTATTCCCACATATCGTAAGCACTATGAATCAAATTCAAATGTTCAAATGTCTGTAAATCTATCGGATCAAACTGCGTGGTCATCAGTCCGTAGCTTACAAACTACTTAAACCTAAGGACAACACAAACACCCATGCCACAGGGAGGACTTCGAACCTCCACGGCGAACAACCGCGCGCTCCGCAGCGAGGCGCTTTAGACCCCTCGGCTACTCCACCGCGGCTGCTATGAATCAGGATACGTACTTAGTAAGTGCGCTCGATATATCGACTATTGCCCCGCTTTCCAGCTAAAGCTGTGTAATTAATTTTTTTTTCTTTTTTAAATCTAACGGACCAAACTGCGTGGTCATCAGTCCGTAGCTTACAAACTACTTAAACCTAGGTAAACAAACCTAAGGACAACACAAACACCCATGCCCCAGGGAGGACTCGAACCTCCACGGCGAGCAACAACGCGCTCCGTAGCGAGACGCTTTAGACCGCTCGGCTACTCCACCGCGGCTGTAATTAATTCAAATTGTTACACCCATGCAGTGTTGCCATATGGCAGAGAAATCAGGGTCGTGGCCAGGATTTGGGTCTGGGAGGGACTGAATCCAGGAGTCCGGCCAGCAGACGTTAACCAGTTGATTAATGTGACATGTTACAATTTTGAAAAACTTTAAAATAAATATTTGGCAGCGTGCTTCACTTGCTAGATATGTTTATCCAGTGACCGATCGTTACTGATTGAAGTCAAGTGTAGATTATGCCGCAAATTGCAAGTGCTCTGTTACAAGAAGATTACTGATTTATCGGTCGGACAAGGGTATTATATCAAGAACTTGTCAACCACAGAGAGAAGCAGCATTAATTATTATCCCCAAATATGCCGCTAATTCCGTTACACGAGGATAACTGATTTATTGACTGGAAACATCGAGACACTATCAACCATAAAGTAGGAACAGTAGTAATTACTTAGTTCAATCAGCACAAAAAAGGAAGTTCGTCACTCTACACGAATCGATTTTCAAAGAGTAATGCTATTTTGACAACGAATATCTAGCGCTTTGTTCATTACAACGTTGGCTGTCGCAAATTTTTTAATGTTTTCTTGTGAGCATGTTCTCATTTACAAGTACTTACTAGTATATCGTCCTGACGTAAATAAATAAGTCTAGTCAAGTTAATAAAACGAATTTTTCTTGTGCTGACATTTTCTAACACTATTTCTCCATTACACTGATATAAATTGAAATCATCGTAATTCGCATCAATTTTAATGTGTCTGAAACTAGGTTTTCAAATTAATAGTGTTTACTATGAACAGAAAACAACTATGCCGTCTAAATATCATTGGCTAGTTCAAACTTTGCCACAATTGGTCGGCTTCATTCCCGCGTGCTGACAACTGTTTGTTTCCAACATTACCCGCTAGGCCTTTGTCGGCGATTGTAAAATTTTGCCAAATTACTTACGCTTTGGGGACATTTGGATGAAAATTCCCTACATGATTTTAATGCTTAAAAGTACCTGTTGTTGTTATGGTCTTCAGTCCGGAGACTGGTTTGATGCAGCTCTCCACCCTATTCTATCCTGAGCAAGCCTTTTCATCTCCTCATAAGAACGGCAACCCACATCCACTTGAATCTGCTTACTATACGCGTCTCTTGGTGTCCCTCTGCGATTTTTACCCCACACACTTCCCTCCAATGCTAAATTTACGATTCCTCGCTGTCTAAGAATGTGTCCTACCAAGCGATCCCTTCTTTTGGTCAGGGTATGCCAAAAATACCTTTTCGCACCAATTCTGTTCAGTACCTGGAGTAGGATTGATAATGAATAAGAAAATAGGAATGCGGGTAAACTACTATGACCAGCACAGCGATCGCATTATCATTGTCAAGATAGATACGAAGCCAACACCGACAACAGTAGTACAGGTTTATATGCCAACTAGCTCTGCCGATGATGAGGAGATCGAAGAAATATATGAGGAGCTAAAGGAAATTATTCAGACAATTAAGGGAGAGGAAAACTTAATTGTTATGGGAGACTGGAATTCGGTAGTAGGACAAGGAAGGGATGGGAAGATAGTGGGTGAATATGGTCTGGGCAAAAGGAATGAAAGAGGAAGCCGCCTGGTAGAATTTTGCACGGAACATAATTTAGTTATAACAAACACCTGGTTTAAGAATCACAAAAGAAGGTTGTATACGTGGAAGAGACCAGGAGACACCGGGAGATACCAGATAGATTTTATAATGGTAAGACATAGATTTCGGAACCAGGTTTTGAAGTGTAGGACATACCCAGGGGCAGACATAGACTCTGACCATAACTTGTTGGTTATGAACTGTAGGCTGAAACTGAAGAAACTACAGAAAGGTAGGAAAATAAGGAGATGGGACCTGGATAAATTGAAGGAACCTGAAGTTCTTAAGAATTTCAGAGGGAGCTTCAGGCAACAATTGACAGCAACAGGGAAAAATAAAACAGTTGAGGAGGAATGGGTAAAATTGAGAGATGAAATAGTGAAGGCAGCAGAGGACAAAATAGTTAGGAAGGCAAGACCTACAAAAAACCCTTCGATATCTCAGGAGATACTAAATTTAATCGATGAAAGGAGGAAATATAAAAATGCAGTAAATGAAACAGGCAAAACGGAGTACAGACGACTAAGAAATGAGATTGACAGGAAGTGCAAAATGGCTAAGTAGGTGTGGTTAGAAGGATGTAGAAGAATGTATAAATAGGGCAAAAATAGATACAGCCTACAGGAAAATAAAAGAAACATTTGGAGATAAGAAAAACAGCTCTATGAATATCAAGGACACTGGTGGAAAACCAGTTCTCAGCAAAGAAGGGAAAGCTGAAAGGTGGAAAGAGTATATAGAGTGGCTCTACAAAGGAAATGAACTTCGAGACAATATTGTAGGAAGGGAAGAGGATGTAGATGATGATGAAATAGGAGATATTATACTGAGAGATGAATTTGACAGAGCACTGAAAGATCTAAGTCGAAACAAGGCCCCTCGAGTAGATGATATCCCGTCAGAGCTACTGAAGTCTCTGGGAGAACCAGCCATGACAAAATTGTTTCAAATTGTAAGATGTATGAGACAGGTGAAGTACCCTCAGACTTTAAGAAAAATGTTATAATCCCCATTCCAAAGAAAGCGGGTGCAGACAGGTGTAAAAACTACAGAACCATCAGTTCAATAAGTCATGGTTGCAAAATATTAACACGAATTATATACAGAAGGATGGAAAAGCTGGTAGAAGCCGACCTCGGGGAAGATCAGTTTGGGTTCAGGAGAAATGTAGGAACACGGGAGGCAATACTCACTTTACGGCTTATCCTAGAAGATAGATTAAGAAAAGGCAAACCTACATTTCTAGCTTTTGTAGATTTGGAGAAGGCTTTTGACAATGTTGATTGGAATAAACTCTTTCAAGTTCTGAAGCAAGCTGGAGTAAAATATAGGGAGCGTAAGGTTATTTACAACTTGTACAAAAACCAGACAGCGATTGTCAGAGTTGAAGGGCATGAAAGGGATGCAGTGGTTGGAAAGGGAGTAAGACAGGGTTGTAGCCTTTCCCCAATGTTGTTCAATTTGTACATTGAGCAAGCTATAAAGGAAAGCAAGGAGAAATTTGGAGAAGGAATTAAAGTTCAGGGTGAAGAATGGAAAACATTGCGTTTTGCCGACGACATAGTAATTCTGTCAGAGACATCAAATGATCTGCAAGAGCAATTGAACGGAATGGACAGTGTGCTGAAAGGTGCATATAAGATGAACATTAATAAGAGTAAAACTAGGGTAATGGAGTGCAGTGTAAGAAAATCAGGTGATGCTGAAGGAATTAAATTATGTAACGAAACAATAAAGGAGGTAGATGAGTTTTGTTACTTGGGCAGTAAAATAACAAATGATGGTCGCAGTACAGAGGATATAAAATGCAGACTGGCAATGGGTAGAAAGGCGTTTTTGAAAAAGAGAAATTTGTTAACATCTAATATTGATTTTAGAAGTCCTTTCTGAAGGCATTTGTATGGAGTGTTGCCTTGTATGGGAGTGAAACATGGACGATAAGCAGTGTGGACAGAAAGAGGATAGAGGCTTTTGAAATATGGTGCTACAGAAGAATGCTGAAGATTAGGTGGGTGGGTCGCGTAACTAATGAGGAGGTACTGAACCGAATTGGGGAGAAAAGAAATTTCTGGCATACCTTGACTAAAAGAAGGGATAGATTGGTAGGACACATTCTTAGACATCAAGGAATTGTGAATTTAGCGTTGGAGGAAAGTGTGTGGGGTAAAAATCGCAGAGGGAGACCAAGAGACGCGTATAGTAAGCAGATTCAAGTGGATGTGGGTTGTCATTCTTATGAGGAGATGAAAAGGCTTGCTCAGGATAGAGTAGGGTGGAGAGCTGCATCAAACCAGTCTCTGGACTGAAGACCACAACAACAACCTCTTCATTAGTTACGCGATTTACCCACCTAATCTTCAGCATTCTTCTGTAGCACCACATTTCAAAAGCCTCTATTCTCTTCCTGTCCGCACTGCTTATCGTCCATGTTTCACTCCCGTACAAGGCAACACTCCACACAAATGCCTTCAGAAAAGACTTCCTTACACTTAAATTAATATTCGATGTTAGCAAATTTCTCTTTTTCAAAAATGCTTTTCTTCCCATTGCCATTCTGCATTTTATATCCTCTGTACTACGACAATCATTTATTTTACTACCCAAGTAACAAAACTCATCTACCACCTTCATTGTTTCGTTACCTAATCTAATTCCTTCAGCATCGCCTGATTTTCTAAGACCGCATTCCATTATTTTTGTTTTGCTCTTGTTAATGTTCATTTTATACGCTCTCTTCAACACACTGTCCATTCCATTCAACTGCTCTTCCAGGTCCTTTGCTGTCTCTGACAGAATTACAATTACATCAGCAAAACGCAATGTTTTTATTTCTTCCCCCTGAACTTTAATCCCTATTCCAAATTTTTCCTTGCTTTCCTTCACCGCCTGCTCGATGTACAAATTGAATAACATCGGAGAAAGGCTACAACCCTGTCTTACTCCCTTCCCAACTGATGCTCTCCTTTCATGCCCTTCGAGTCTAATATCTGCGGTCTGGCTTTTGTACAAGATGTAAATAACTCTCCTTTCCCTGTATTTTACCGCAGCTGACTTCAGAATTTGAAAGAGTGTATTCCAGTCTTGTCAAACGCTTTCTTCTAATCCCCACTGTATCTAACTTCAACCTATCCATTTCCATTTTTAAATTTTCTAATTTTCCTACCCGATTAAGGGATCTAACATTCCACGCTCCGATCCGTAGAATGCCAGTATTGTCTTTCCTGATGACAACATCCTCCTGAGTAGTCCCCGCCCGGAGATCCGAATGGGGGACTATTTTACCTCCGGAATATTTTACCCGAGAGGATGCCATCATCATATTTCCATACAGTAGAGCTGCATGTCCTCGGGAAAAGTAACGGCTGTAGTTTCCCCTTGCTTTCAGCCGTTCGCAGTAGCTGTGCGGCAAAGCCACATTAGCTAATGTTACAAGGCCAGCTCAGTCAATCATCCAGACTGTTGCCCCTGTAACTACTGAAAAGACTGCTGCCCCTCTTCAGGAACCACACGTTTGTCTGGCCTCTCCACAGATACCCCTCCGCTGTGGTTGCACCTACGGTACGGCTATCTGCATCGTTGAGGCACGCAAGCCACCCCACCTCGACAATGTCTGTGGTTCGTGGGGGGGCTTTTCTACGTGTAGGGAAAATTCCCCACGTCTGGCAACACTGCACCCATGTAGTGACTGGTTCTCGATCCACTTTTCCGATTCACGATCTCATCAGATGTAACTGTAAAGCCACGGGCGTGGTCAAGCACGTAAACTACATTCTGGTCGACAACAGTTGTATTGTGAGGTGGCGGAGCTAGCGAATGTGAAAGCAGTAAATCTGGTCGTGGTAAAATATGTTATCTTAAAGTCTAATATTTGAACTCAACATCAGTAGTAGCTACACAAAGTAGTTGTTCTGGCAGATTAGTTTCCTGTCACCGCTCGAGAAGCTACAGTCTAACGTGCGTTATATATCGATCGCACTGCCGTTGCTTCGACGTACACAGCTCCTAGGAAATTACCCATGTTGCATTTAATTTTAGCACAGTGAGGATACATTTTCACTTACCCCCAATTCCCATCCACATGCACAAAACGTCCTATATTGACAATGGCCGTCTTTAGAAAAACCATTCAAAAATTCCCAAACTAATTCATTGAATATAGGCGCTCGCGAAAATATTTATGAAACTATAATAAAGATCTAGAAGTAAAAATAGAACATCACTAATGTTAGATATATTATTTTAAAAGTAAATGAGTTCTTTTGTCGCCTACGTTTCTGAATAACCGACACACTGAGTCACGTGGTCATAGTCCCCAGCCACATCCTTGAAACGTCCCGCATTGGGATTTGATAAAGTTGGCCGCCTTACTCTAGCCTCTCCTGTTGATCAGTCTGCAACTAGAGAAACCAACAAATGGAAAAACAAGAGATTTTTAGAAAAAAAAGGCGAGTACTCTACTGATCTATCCAAGTACCACACAGGGGCCTAACTTCTGCTGGTACCTTTACGTTACCTTACAAACTTACCATTTCTCCTGCACACTTCGACTGCAAAAAGTGAAGATTGTCAAAGCCTAACACAAATTAAGATTAGAATTAAAACAGTCCAGATCGCAGAATTGTTCATTTTATTCCGTGACCGGTTTCAGTCAACTTAGATAAATGTACACTAACCGAATGGCTCTGGTCTGCCCTTTCCGACTTGAGATGGAACGAGAGAATAGCAAAACTAATATGCGTTATTATTAGGCAATCAGTATACAAACTGAAAAGAAATGAAATGTCTGTAAATCTATCGGACCAAACTGCATGCTCATCAGTCCGTAGCTTACAAACTACTTAAACCTAGGTAAACTAACCTAAGGATAACACACACACCCATGCCCCAGGGAGGACTCGAACCTCCACGGCGAGCAACGGCGCGCTCCGCAGCGAGACGCTTTAGACCGCTCGGCTATTCCACCGCGGCAGTAAACAACCCAACTGATCTACACGGCACATGGCTGGAGCATTACATGAACGCACACCGCAGAAGGCGGAGTGGTTAAATACGGGTAACATCTCACCAAAATCGAAATAGTAACTTGAAATTTAAAACAAGAATTACCCAACCTAGACACTGGTTCATGAGCAGGAAAGAAAAACACAAGAGATTAACTATTTACCTTTTACTTCGGAGTCCGGAGCCACGTGGTTCCGAAAACCAGTAAATATTCAAAAAAACTTTAATTCCCGGAAAATAAAGCAAAATAGCTGTTGCATGTAACCCTTCAGAAACGCAAAGAATTTCACGATAAAGCTAATGAAAGGTAGCTACACGCGGTTGGAAGAGCCTTCAGAGACAGAATTGAAGCACAGTTCCCAGTACCCAGAAAAGTGAAAACTTAGATGAGCGGACGAGATGAAACAGGAACTACAGCATGCAACTACTAGAAATATGTAGAACTTCTAGAGGAAACTAATAAATGAGGTTGTGCAAGGCTAGTAGAGCGAAAGCAAACTACAAGTTCTGAAAGAAAAAAGCAACACTAATACAGTCGGAGAGACTATGTCGCGAATCAGTAATACGGAATCAGTAACCTAAACGCATTATTATTTGCCTGAAGGGCATAGAACAGACACAGGGGAAGCTGAAGGCTTTGTTCGACGAACACACCATGTGGAACACATATCACTCACGGAAACAAAGAACGAAAGAAATGTTTCACGCGCATTGCGCAAATTTATCATACCCTTGAATACTAGTACTTCACGGAAATCTGCACGAAGTTCACAAACCGACACATAATCAAAACGTTTGAGCATGCAAAAATTAAAGACCCGCGCCAAGGCGTTCATCAAAAGGCTGGACTAGTGACAAATTAAATCACAAATTTAAAACAACCTGTAGAAGACGGCAGACGCCCGTCTTTCAAATGTAACAAAATGAATGTTACGATGAAGAGACAAGCTACCTTCGGGTCACCTGAAACTGTAAGTAGCGTCCCTTCTAGCCTTACGCAAGCGCAAAGGCTGCTCTCCCCCACATCTCTTCTAAATTTAAATACTCGTTACAACAAAGAGTACAAAAGTCGTGTAACAAAAGTCCCGTGCCGGCCGCGGTGGCCGAGGAGACTGAGGCGCGTCAATCACGGTCTACACGGCCACTACGATCGGGGGTTCGAATCCCCCCTCGGGCATGGATATTTGTGCCGTCTTTGGTATAAGGTAGTTGATAAGTAGGTTTAGGGACTGATGATCCCGTAGTTAAGTCCCATAAGCTTAACAAACATTTGAACATTTGAAAGTCCCGTCCATAATGACGAAGCTCTCGACGGAACGTTAAACCCAAAGCTTCCTTCCTTCCAATACAAGTCATTGTTGTTTCCGTATCTGTTAAAAATAAGATTGGGTTTAAAAAAAATTGCTTGGTGTCGGTCTCGAACCCACTACGGCGCAATGCGACGCCACTAACCACACGGCTATTCTTGCTAGGTGGAGCGTAGTGCCTTTATTATTATTCATGATCGGATCTCCTGAAGGCTTTTGCAGTTGATGTGTCTTTAATTTGTAGTTATTAGATATTCGACAAAATATGACGTGTTTTGATTAATCTTCTATGCGCCAAAAATAAATATCAAGGGCGGATGTTGTTTAAATGGAGGATTTGCCGATGCGCAAGGCGAGGTGCGCAGTAGCTCCATTCTCTTCGTTTCGGGACCATTCGTGCGTAACGGCCAGAGCTCAAGTAGCCAGGAGCTGGTGTCTCTACCAGCTCCAATGCCAACGTTGCAAGCGGCGTTTTCCTCGCCCATCCCTGCCGCCGGAGGGGCCATTATGCTGCCTCCAGGAGGTTCAGAAGAGAATTTGACCCTCAGCTGCGCATGCGCATTGCAACGCTGCGGCCGCTGCCGCTTGTATAAAGCGGTCGCAGACGAGTGCGAGGATCGTCTGAAACTTTGATAATTTGAGCAATACGTGTCCAGTCTCACCATAGTGGCACGTATGACAAACAGTCTACAAATATTGAACAAAACTACACTACGCGACCTACCAGTACTTGCCTACTATACTGAAGACTGGACCAAAAACCGTTTTTTTTTTTTTTTTTTTTTTTTTTTTTACAGCTGTACATATCAGTAGTTTACCTCTTGTAATAGACTCATGTGATCACAGGAATAACGCTTCAGAAATGAAATTCATTTGCATGGAACGTAGAAAGCTGCCATCACGTCTTCGTACTGTTGCTTCATACAACAAGGGTTGCTGCCTATCGGCTTTCCTCTCAGACAGGAAGTTACACTCACCTGCTGATCTGCTGTCCTCGGACCGTAAAGGCGTCTGACTCCTTCTCTTGGCAGGCGTTTCGTCGCCTTATTGAGGATTCATTAACTGAAAAGGGGACAGTAGGAAAGTTACAGAACAAATAGGCAGAAATATGTTGAAATCTTTATTTATAAAGGTATGACTAATGTGAGGTACCCTGTTGCATGTTCATTATTATTATTTCACAAATAAGATTATTTTGTCACAAAACCACCTTCTCGTAGGACAAGGAATTACTAATAATAGCCAATAAATAAACACACTTTAAAAAGATACATTTGCAGTCCCTAGAGAGAGCGGAGAGTGGTTGAACTAGAGTGAAAAGTTTCATTCTGGAAACATCCCTAGGCTGTGGCTAAGCCATGTCTCCACCATATCCTGTTCTGACTCCCTTAGTGCCCTGCAGAGTCTTAAGGACCCTTTCTCGACCCATCCTGTCGTGTATCGAATCCAACGCTACCTTCAGTTGCTAGCAGATAACAGCTGTCACGTTTCTTTTCTGTGGGTCCCTGGCCACGTGGGTGTGCCCGGGAATGAGACCGCCGACATTGCAGCCAGGGCAGCAGCTCTTATGCCTCGCATGTCTACTTTTTGCGTCCCATCAGACGATGTTCAACGGGCTCTTTGCCGGAGTATTGTGTCGCCTGGCACAGTTCGTGGTTCTCACTCCACGACAATAAATTGAGAACTGTAAAACCGATCCCGGCCGCTTGGAGGACCTTCTCACGCCCCTCTCGGCACATGTGGTCATCCTGGCCCGGTTGCGAATCGGTCATTGCCGATTCAGCCACCGTCATTTGCTAACCGCCGACCCTGCACCGCTGTGCTCCTGTGGTGAATTGCTGACGTTGCGACATGTTTTACTGCCTTGCCCTAATTTTAATCATCTCCGTGTAGCCCTTAACTTTCCGTCTACTCTGGAGGAACTTTTAGCTGATGACACACGAGCAGCTGCTCGAGTTATGTGTTTTATCAACATGGCCAATTTATCAAAGGATATTTAACCTTTCTAATTGTTTTTTATCTTTCGTTTTTAGCTTTCTCTTGATACTCTCCTATCTGATAGTTATAATTTTTTTCGAAATATAGCGAAGCTCTGTTCCGATCTGGGGGCTAATGACCTGAGAAGTTATGCGCCCTACAACCAGAAAAAGAAAAAAAAAAAAAAAAAAAAAAAAAGAAACCCCATATCCTTTCTTCCAGGAGCGCTAGTCTTGCATGTTTCGCAGGAGAGCTTCTGTGGCGTTTGGAAAGTAGGAGGCGAGGTACTGGCGGAAGTAAAGTTGTGAGGCGGCATCGTGAGTCGCGTCGGGTTAGCTCACTTGCCTACAATAGGGAAAGGTCCCAGGTTCGAGTCCCGGTTCCGGCACACAATTTTAATCCGCCAGGAAGTTTCTTATCAGCGCACACTCCGCTGCAGAGTGAAAAGTTTAATTTTAGAGAGAATGTTGCTAGCCATGTAATTCGTCATACTATAACATGAGCAGGGGCCAGCCGGACAAGCTTACCTCATTATAAACCGAGAGGTAAGTGTACCGCCTGTTCGTAGTAATCGTTAGAAATTTGCTGCGTACGTCAATCATTTTAACAGACGCGTTCGATCGTCAAAGTCACACTTTACTAATTTAGCAGTAACATCCGCCCTAGACTGTCCGCGAGGTGAATCATTCGAAGCTCTGCAACCGAATGGTGGTGCGTGGCTGTGCGCCGGGCGGCACTGTGTCTCGGACACTCAGGTTGGGACACTCCTTTGGGCGCGGGACAAAACCGATATGCCTCCGCCCCGATGTGGCTTCCGCTTGCCTTTAAATTTAACGACTGCGATCTGCTACAGAAAGTTCTCCATTTTGAGCCATTTCTACATTAAGCAAACGGGTAATGTAGAAATTACTATTTCCGTTCCATTCGATTGTCCTCTACGTAAGCAATCATTCTGTAATGCTCCTCGGTTGATAAAAATTAATAAAACGTCCTACATTGTTTTAATTTGGCAACTTTTTCATCAAGGATCCGCCCGGTCTGTTATCCAGGAGTTCGTAATTTTACTGGCAACTCGAATCACGTAATTAATTTTTATTTTACTATGTTTCTTTGTAATGACACAGCCGTTGCGGCCGCGCAATGTGTGCCCTCAAAAAGTCTGTGCGGTTTACTCCCACCACCTCCTTCCCCCATCCCCCCTCCCCCCATGCCCCGATCATATCACTCTGACGCCAAATTCTGTCCTTTATTGCTGTATTACCAAAATGTTCAAATGTTTGTTAAGCTTAAGGGACTTAAATGCGGGGTCATCAGTCCCTAAACGTACAAACTACTTATGAACTACCATATACTAAAGACGACACAGATATCCATTCCCGAGAGCAGATTCGAACCCCCGACCTTAGCGGCCGTGCAGACTGTGACTGACGCGCCGCAGACCACTCGGCCACTGCGTCCGGCTCTGTATTGCCAATTGCAACACTGCACTCAGAATTCTCCCAGAAACGCAAACACAATGACGAAATTAGCTACTTTTTAATTAGCGCTTCTCTTGTGTTGTCAGTCATTTGCGACTTTTTATTTCGTGGCGTTTACAGGATATTCATCAAACAGTACACAGACTATTGCAATAGAAGTATCGTCTTTCATTATCAGCACATAAAAAGAATCCAGATACATTTCAATTTCATTATTAACTAATTTCTTGTCATTATTCGGATAAATAGCACGTCAAGTTTGCTACGAGGGCAAAAAACTTGTATTAACGATAGTGTTACCTTTTCGTACAGACGTCAATATAGACGGTTAATGGCAGTTCGGTAGCGATCCCCATCGCGTAGAAACTATCTGGAGGCCTATGCAACAACTGACATTTCGGGGAATGATAAAAGTCGGCCCACTGTCGATGAGCTCACTCACAAGGAATGTACTTAGGCTCGAACAAACAGAAACGCGCCAAAATAGTATGATAGATAATGTAAAGGTCTCTTATTGCACTAGTGATACTCCCGCATCTGCAAAACTCTGCAGTCGCCCATTAGAGTCCTCTGCGTGTGCCATGCCGCATTGCACTTTGACCTGCCGGTACGCCAGTAGGACGGTGCACTGTGCCTCTGAAATTGTGACGTTATTTGTGTGGTGAAGTGTCGGATGGGTCGGCGATTGGTAATCAAGATAAATGATCTCACTTTCTTTTTGAGAAAAATTTGTGATAAAAACCTTGCTTTCCTTCTCAAACAGCTGTAGCTAACCGCTTTTATGGACAGAGGATTTATCAAAACAATGTCACCCTTAGTAGGATTTCTTACAATTAAATGTCAATGAATGATAATTTGACTGTAAACGTCGTCACAAGTTCTAAACTAATGAAAACTGTCGGGCAGCAATGTTCAGTATGGTCCGATGGTTAAAGGCCCGTGGTATTTCAAATGTAATGATCGCTGGTTCAAGTCCTGGTACGCATTAATATTTTTCCAGTTTGAAACAGATTCTGGAACTAGCAGTGACGTATTCTTACTTGTCACAAATATATACCCTTTTTTTTCAGAACATGTGGCGATTCAGAGGGTGTGGGGAGGCAACAACCTAAGACTACAGCTAGAGCAATAGGCCTTTTTATAATTCATCACTTGTCAAAACTATTTACTCCTAATTTTTGAACATATTGCGTTTAGTTACGGTGTGGTTAGGCAGCAAGCTATTATTAAAGCTTAGATTGTTGTGAGTGAAATGAGCAGCGAATACATTTTCTTTTATTCTTCTTCGTTTTCACAAAATAGTTGCTGTTTAAGACGAGCAATATATAAGAGTCTCGTATTCACCACTGACTCAGCTGTGTGACTGTTCTCTATAGGCAGGATATTGTTAAAGATAAATGCATAAACACTGGTACTAAACAAACGTTTACATACTGATATCTTCATAAGTGACACATGTGGACAGGAAACTTCATAAAAAGAAGTTATGCGATTTCTTACTTCAGGATAGGGGGACTTGTGAGCGATAACACTTCGGTAACAGGAACATATGACTGACAAAATGGAGAATAGCGAAAGCTTGTACTTACAATATTTCCTTCTTGCCATAAATTGTACGTAATTATGTCTAAAATAACAAAATCCCACAAAACAATCCTTTTCTTAATTACGTTTATTATTACTACGATTGGTAGTGGTAAATTTGTACAAAGTTGTTGATAATCCTAAATTTTATAAAACAAATGCTACTTGAGAGTTCTGTTTTCTGAATCTAAAATTTTCTGAAAGCCAAATATATTTTAATGAGCCGCCACTGCATGTACCGGTCGTTACAATAATTTATTTACTACATACAAATAACGATAAAATTTGTAGTACAATTGTAATGGCTCAGTAAAGTATATACTTCACACCTTGTAGTCTGCGTTGTCCATTATTGGACGTTCCCTTTTAGTGCAGAGTGTAACACGTCAACCCTCGCATGTTCGGTTTCATAGTTTACATATACAGTCTATATTTGGTTAATCATATGCAGCCCATGGCGGAAACCGTTGACTTCCATTCTGGTAGTCACGTGTATTATCTCGAAAGTTCCTTTGTTCGGTCAATCTTGGAGGCCTCGCGGCAGAATTCCGAAGGTGAGTCTCTCCTTCAACATTTTTTAAGATAAGGTGGAGTACTCCCTGCAAACTACTTACACTAACTTCTACATCTGCATTAATACTCTGCAATTCACATTCAGTTGCATGGCAGAGGGTTTATCGAACCGTTTTCATGATATTTCTTTACAGTTCCACCTTCTAATAGCTCGCGGAAAAAAGGAACACCTAAATCTTTCCGTTTTCGATTAGATTTCTCTTATATTATTTTGATGATCATGTCTTCCTACAAAGGTGGGTGCTAACAAAATCTGTCCGCATTCGGAAGAGAAAGTTGGCGAAAGAAATTTCGCAAATAGATCTCGTCGCAACGAGTAACGCCCTCTTTTGATGATTTCCACCACAATTCGTGCATCATTTCCGTGACACTCTCTCCCCTATATCGCGATAATACAAAACGAGCTGCACTTCTTTGTACTTTATCTAAATCGTCTCTCAATCCCACTTGGTGGGGATCCCACAATGCGGAACAATAATCCAAAATAGAACGCGTAAGTTTGGTGTAGGCACTTAAGTACAGCTGTTGCAGCTTCTAAGTGTTCTGCCAACGAAACGTAGTCTTTTGTCGCTTTCCCTATAATATTTTCTATGTGTTCGTTCCAATTTAAGTTGTTTGTAATTGTTACTCGTAGGTATTTAGTTGAATTTACGGCATGTAGTTTTGACTCATTTATCGTATAACTGAAGTTTAACGGGATATTTGGCCATATGGATGACTTCACACGTCATTATTAAGAGTCAGTTGCCATTTTTTGCGCCATGCAGATATCTTAGCTAAATCTCTTTTGCTGTTGCTGTTGATCTTCTGGTGACTTTACTAACCGGTAAGTGACAGCATCAGCCGCGAACAGTTTTACGGAGCTACTAATATTGTCTGCTAAATTCTTTATAAAAATAAGCTACAGGAGTGGCCCTATAACTCTTCCCTGGGGAACGCCAGATGTCACTTCTACTCGATGACTTTTCGTCAATTACAACGTACTGTATCCTATCTGACAGGAAATCCCGAAATCCCGAATTCGCACAATTGTGGCGATATTCCATAAGCACGCAGTTTGATTAGAAGAAGCTGGTGAGGTACAGTGTCGACTGCCTTCCGGAAATCTAGAAATACTTAATCTGTTTGACATCTCCTGTCGATAGCACTCATCATATAATGTGAGTAAAGGGCTACCGTGTTGACTATGGGTCAATAGGTCGTTCTCTTCGAGTTCATATATTGTCCTAAAATCCTGCTGCAAACCGACATCAGTGCTGTAGGGCTTACTTACACTAAGGACAACTCACACACCCATACCCGAGGGAAGTCTCGATGAGAAAAAACGGCCGCCCACTCCGTAGCATGACGCCTCAAACCGCGCGGCCATTCTGCGCGGCAAAGTACTAGAAGACAGGCGCCAAATCAGGATGCAAACAAACCAGCTCATATACACTAAGTTGTCATAATCCACAGACACCAAGTTCGTTTCTTTACAAGTGTTTACAGTTTAATGTTCAGTAGGAGAACCTAAAGATGAGTTCGAAAGAACACTTTTACTTGTCAGGGTGTGAGAATATAAAAAAAAATCGCACTGAAGTGTTTTACGGCACACTTTAGATTTGTAATTTTATAAGTTTTTGCAAACATTTTGGACCAAAATAATAATCTAAATAATGAAAAATTAATTAAGAGTGTCTGAAACCTTTTTAGGAAAAAATTTTTAAGAAGTGTCGGGTTCCGAACCACCGACCTTTAGCATCATGGTCCTACGCCTTGCCCACTACACGACGGCTATCAAGATGAGTCCTTTAATCTCGTACTATTGATGGCCGTTGTTAACTGATACTAATATGGCATTCGTAGACACTAGATTATCGTTTATCGTACGAAGAACTATGTGTTTTTGTTAATTCTTCAGTGCGCCATTGCTTTGAAATGACAACGTGTAAGTTACAATAAGAAAATCATCAAATACTCAACGCAAAATGGCGTATGCCAGAGAGAGTTCTGGGCGAGGAATGTCACGTGACATCTCCGAACGGCTGGTTTTCGTTAATTCAGTGGAGGGTGTCAAATTTCCGTCATTTTTGCAAATATGTCTCAAACGATACGAGATATGAAAAAAAAAAAAAAAAAAAAAAAAAACATAAAGGAGCAAAGTTGTAGAGAATTTTCTCCTCAACCAATTAGGTTATTCAATTTTCGTTTCAGATGAACGGTTCGTTTGCAGTTACAGTTATATTACAAACGGCGTTGTTTGGTATTACTATCGTATTTTTTGTCCGAAAAATTTGAAAATGGAGGTTCTGGTCTCTGGCGGCCTACAATCATGTCTATAAAATTTGGTGCTGATCGGTCGAACGATTCGTCTTAAAAACAGGGAACACGTTGCGGAGAGACAGACGGACGGACAGGCATCCCAAAATCGCCGTTATTTTTGCAAATATCTCTGAAACGCTACGAGATATGAAAAAACATAAGGGAGCAAAGTTGTAGAGACGTTTCTCCTCTACCAATTAGGTTATTCAGTTATCGTGTTAGATGAATAGTTAAGTCGTTATTTTCATTTAAATTTCGAGCTGTCAAAAGACGATCGCAAAGGCCCACTTTTAGTGTTACTATCTTGACCTAAAGCGGGCCAAAAGTTCGATTAAAAAAAAAAAAAAAAAAAAAAAAGAAGTTTTGGTTCTCTCCGTGCGCAATTTATGTCGATAAAGCTTTCAATTACTATTATTAGTCTACTGTAACGGTTAAACTGCAATTTTTAGGCACACCCCTGTATGAATGAATAATAATATTTCCGGAAACTTTGTTCTGGGGAAGTCCAAGCTACACCTTTGGCACGAACACCGAACTACCCACACACATCTCAAGCCGGTTTAACGGTTTAATGATGCGCTCCTTCCCCGAAGCAGATTACGAACGTTTCAGTTCTCTTCTCTGTATTAAGGCTTAGGGGAGGTTTCTGGAAAACGTTATGCTAATAATCAGCGGAAAATAGTTGATAACGACGAAATGTAAGTGCTCTGGGAAGGATAGGCTGCACGAACTCGCGGAGAGGCGCGCAGCAATTTTACGCGAGACCCGAAGCTGGGGAAGCGGGAGCCTTTCTGAGGAATTGTTTTTGTAATCAGAGGCGCGCCCGTGCGGAAAAAGGCGCCAGAGGGTGTCAGTGGCCGCAGCGCGTGTAATCTGAAATGAGCGCGCGCCTGTCATTACGAATGATTCGGATTTTCGGGTGCCCGGAGAGCAGCTACCGGGAAAGAGGCGATGAAACTGTAGTTCCGCAAAGCTCAGGTACACTCTGCCTGTAGACCTCCGAAGGAAGCGAGAAACTCACTATGTATGCTGGAACACACAGTGTTTAGACTCATTACGGACTACGTTGTGACGACTGCAACTGTTAAGAAGTCATATAAAAATTTTGCATCCGTCACAACGTTTATACTTACATATACTATGCGTTTCAATAGTTATCATCATCCCGATATGGAGAAGATGGTTGTTAACCCTGCCGGCCACACGATAGGCCTCTGAGGGCCAGATGCTCACTCAGACCTGTCTAATCCCGCTCCAACACAGCTGGAGGGGACGTGACTCGCATGTAAGCCTCCTCTAGTTAGTCGTCTCTGAGCCAGTGTACAGTGCACTGTCGGCCCGTTCAGGTAAACAACAAGACCTCCGAGACCTCCATAGCTTTAGAAAGACCAAGGGAAAGGGAGACACAACGGGCAAACAAAACCATTGTCCCGATTTGAGTTTATGTTGACGCTTTCTGAACACATTACAGCACCTTGGTTGAAGGCTAGGCTTGACACACCAACTCCCCGTGACCTACGAGACAGTATTTATAGATGCCTAAACATCACTCCACCTGCAGAGGCAGCTCATCCTTATCATGACATTAAATTTCTTAAAGAGTTTTCCATTATTATATATCGTGTGGGCCTCTGAGGACTATGGTGTGGCCCAGACGTAGGAGCCTGGTGGTGTGGCCCACAGGATTAATAATCCTGCGCATGACGTGCCGAAAGGATAGATATCAGCTTCCACTGCTATTATTGAACTCAAATAGTGACACTCCTGAATACAATCTCTTACAAAGTTCGGTAAATAGTCCTGTAACATTAACGTAGATGGACTGTGAACTACAATTGCCTTACTGTCCTTCGAAATTGTCACCTGCTATCAGAGCGTGCATAAGGGGGAGGAGGCAGGGCGTCTAGCACCCCCACCCCCGGAATAATGAATATAAAAAATAGCTATATTTTTATGATTTAATGCCAACAATAAAAAAGCTTTATCTCGATAAAGTAAAAGAGGCATCAGCGTAAATTATCCTCTGACTATGAGAAGCAAAACTTATAAAAAATACACCACGAAGATGACGTGCTACATCGCAGGCGCTCCTGTCTGTGATGCAGCGTCAAGGGTAACCGCAGCCATGTTTCACCAAACGTTGTCGAACTGTTCGTGCAGATGGTTGTTGTGTTGCAAACATCCCCATCTATTGACTCGGGGATCGAGACGTGGCTGCACGATCCGTTTCAGCTATGCGGATAAGATGCCTGGCGTCTCGACTGCTAGTGATACGAGGCCGTTGGGATCCAGCACGACGTTCCGTTTTGCCCTCCTGAACCCACCGATTCCATATTCTGCTAACAGTCATTGGATCGCGACCAACGCGAGCAGCAATGTCGCGATACTATAAACCGCAATCGCGATAGGCTACAATCCGACCTTAATCAAAGTCGGAAACGTGATGGTACGCATTTCTCCTCCTTACGTGAGGCATGACAACAACGTTTCACCAGGCAACGCCGGCCAACTGCTGTTTGTGTATGAAAAATCGGTTGGAAACTTTCCTCATGTCAGCAACTCGTAGGTGTCGCCACCGGCTCCAACCTTGTGTGAATGCCCTGAAAAGCTAATCATTTGTATATCACAGCATCTTCTTCCTGTCGGTTAAATTTCGCGTCTGTAGCATGTCGTCTTCGTGGTGTAGCAATTGTAATGGCCAGGAGTGCACATTTGAAGTAATGATGATTCCAATCAGTAGGAAAGAGAACAAATGATTAGGGTGAAAACATTTAATAGAACGATTTGTGTTGTAAGAAGACAACAAGTCTTTTCAAGAATTAGAAGGAAGTTATATTCAGATTTTATCATAGCAAAAGGATTGGAGACGAAAGGAATGGTTCTTCGTTGGAGCAAGTCAGAAGAAAGACTATGTATGCGATACAGCCTGTCTAACTATCCCTTGGTTTCGTTACATATCTTTCGATGAAAACATCATCTGTTACATTTGCTCTGACAAGCAGTCAGGACTTTCACACCTGTTGCAGGTCTACCAGATCCGGTAATACGCCACGCCTCACAAGACATAATACCACACACCCCACTGCCAAGCTAAGAGTAAAATTAATGTGTAATTTCCTTTACAAAGGCTCGTCAATAAGTGTGGCGTCATTCTGTACTGGGACATACTTCTGAAATGTCGTGTAGTTTTTATAATGCTTTCTTCTTTTTAGTTCAGTACTGTCCTATCTTCTTTCTGATTGTATTAAGGTAACAATTTTGCTTGCCGCAGCTCGAGCTCTACAATTACCAAATGAAGTACCCCTTCTGCGGCGGTACCAATTTCGTGTAGCCCGACTTGAAAGCAGTAATTTGAAAGCTTCTTCCCGTCCGAGGGAACAGTAACAGCCCACATATATCACCTGCTGTTATGGACCAACACACACACACACACACACGCATTGCAGTGTAAACCTGTAAGGTTTCAGTTTTCTCCAAATTCAGTTCATGTCCTCATAAAAAAAAAAAAAAAAAAAAAAAAAAAAAAAAAAAAAAAAAAAAAAAATATGCTTCGTAAGCAGAGTGAAATCCTTTCAATGAGCCTTTAAACAAAGGTTCTGCTTCACAGCAAAATTATGTTATGTGTGTTAGATGATCTACACAGTCAACCGCAGTTAGATTTCAGTAGTTACAGGTAAGTAGTGTTCAAATACGCACTTGTTGATCACGGGCAAGGAAAGTTTTTATGGGTTTTGATTCTTACCATTTCATGAAAAATATTAAAGTTTGAGATTTTCGATTAAGAAAATTTACCGGTAAGGACATTGATAGGTTCCAACCTTGAGAGAACAGAACTCTTAGGAAATTCGCTCTCCATCATAAAAGTTTTCTTCAGTAAAAAACCGTCTTGATTGAAAATTGTGTTATTAATTAATGACGCGTTTCGCCCTTAGCAGGGCATCTTCAGATTATCTGCGTGCCGGCCGCGGTGGCCGAGGGCACTGAGGCGCTTCAATCACGGTCTGCACGGCCACTACGGTCAGGGGTTCGAATACCCCCTCGGGCATGGATATTTGTGCCGTCCTTAGTTGTAGGTAGTTTGTAAGTTTAGGGACTGATGACCCCGTAGTTAAGTCCCTTAAGCTTAACAAACATTTTAACATTTGATTATCTGCGTGACAATTTACACAAACTTACAGGGCTGAATTACAAACTGGTATAATGATACATGGGCTTATTTTGAGTTAAGAAGACAGTATAAATGGTAAATAAAGCTTACAATGCGCTCTCCGTGGTGTGACACCGTAAGTTGTTTTGCGGTGTTTCTATTTCTCTGGAATTTTTAGATTTCCTTGTAGCCCTACAAATGATCGGGTAATTGAGATAGCGAAGCGCGCTTGCTTTGGACACCCACACCTCCTAAACGATCAGTTGGCATGCAAAGATCAAACATTCCTAGATATTATGATGTCTCTGTTCAAATAAAATTCCTTTCATTTATAAGTACCTACATAAATTATTAACTTCTGTCCTGTTTAATAACCCCCCTTTCGTTAAATTTGTATTAAGATATCTAGATTTCATCCGTCCCGTCTTATACACCGGTTTCCTATGTCACTCCCTATCCACATTCCCTTAGTTAGTCTGTACAAGTCGGCGGAGCAGCACACCACGCCCGCCCACCGCCCGTCAGCGCAATTGTAAACATGGGCTTATGTTTTATCACCAGAGACCACCGTTTCTATTAAGGTGATCTTAAAAATCGGTTACATGTTTCTCACATCTTTACCGAGTATGTTCCAACTGTAATTCGTTGTTACCCGATCATTTGTAGGGCTACAGGGAAATCCAAAAATCCCAGAAAAATAGAAACACCGCAAAACAAATTACGGTATCACACCACGGAGAGCGCATTGTAAGCTTTACCATTTATACTGTCTTCTTAACACAAAATAAGTCCATGTATCATTATACCCGTTTGTAATTCGGCCTTGTAATTTTGTGTAAATTCTGTTGCGCAGATAATCTGAAGATGCCCTGCTAAAGGGCGAAACGCGTCCTTAATTAATAAAACAATTTGCTATCAAGACGATTTTTTACTGAGGGAATATTTATTCTTTTTGATTGCTGCACACCAAGGACTGGAAATCATTTCATAAGCCGGCCGCGGTGGCCGAAGGGACTGAGGCGCTCCAGTCACGGTCTGCACGACCACTACGGTCGGGGGTTCGAATCCCCCCTCGGGCATGGATATTTGTGCCGTCCTTAGGATAAGCTAGTTGATAAGTAGTTTGTAAGTTTAGGGACTGATGACCCCGCAGTCGAGTCCCATAAGTTATACAAACCTTTGAACATATAATTTCATAAAAATTTCGTCACAGAGATAAGCTAAGACAGGAGTCTTAAAACAGATGTCCCGGACGTTTGGTACAGAAAACTGAAAAGGAAGAAATCTACACAGAATTTTAAAAGGAAGAGAAAGTTTAAAAGAACGGAGATATCAGACACTTTGCGTCGAAAGCGTAAAATTAAATAAAGAAATGATTAAAGCAAGACTTATAAGGAATTCAGTGATATCTGTTCGACAAACACGCGAGTATTACGGAAATGATCCGTGCACTCAAATGAAAACCCTTGTAGTGAGACGATGTTCTTTATTCGAAAGACTGCTGAGAACTGTTTTGCTGTCACGTCACGCGTAAGAACCATGAACAGAAATTAGGACTCGCATGGAAGCGTATGCAGTCGTTTTTCCTCTCTTCATTGGCGACTGCAGCGATGAAGTTAATGATTGGGGTACAAGATACGAGGTTCGTTTAGTAAGCCCTTAGACAGTCCAAAAATGTCCCTTATAGTATCGAAACCGTTTGCTGGTAGTGAATATCAACTGCTGCTAGAGCGCAAGCAAAGATGTACCCTTGTCAGATGGTTGCATCGTACCAGTCTACTGAAGCAACAATCTTCTTTCTTATCAACAATGAAAATTCTTGATGTTCTGCAAAATTATTTATTGATTACTAACCAGCTTTCCGTTTTGTAGGCCATCTTCAGGTAACTACTGAACGTCGCTAACGTTTGTTCACAGATGTGCGACTTACGAATATGTTATTTTACAGAAGATACAAACTGACTTGTTCACAGGAAAGTGTTACCTTTTTATGGCACTGAATAACCTATAGTAAAACACATAAATATAAAAGCTGATATTTTTTTGGGTAGAGGTTCAAAGCTTGAATATTTTCGTTAAAAGCAGGGCGCGGAGAAGGAAGGGTGGTGTGATGTTGTTACATTGTGAAATAGTATTAAAATGGTAACATTGGATACATTTAACAAACTGATAACTGCTAATGTTGATAACTAAAAATTATTTTATTAAACGGGAAAAAGGAAACTGGATTTGATCATTTAATATTAATCTGGTGTCCTGCCATATGTTCACTGATTTCCAGTATTTCCAATAGTGTCATCTTTGTGCTTTTCTTGAGAGAATGTAAGCTTTCACAGTCTACATTGTAAGTGTGGTTTTCTGTGAACAGATGTTTGGAAAAGGTTGAATTTTTCTTTTTTGACCTGCGGCGTCCTTCAAGTAATGATAATGTAATAGCAACAGCCCTACCAGACTGACCAACATACACTTTTGTACAATCTCTGTGTGTGATCTTATACACACCACTCTGTGCTAGTTGTTGAATTTTGCCTTTACTATTGAATAAATATTTTAAATGTTGTATGTCCAACTTTTGCAGGATGATTAGTACCTTAGCTTTTCAATTTTAATAAATAAAAATACCTTCAGCCGTCCACTTCGATTCCTTATTAGACTACAAAACTCAGCATTTCATTATTCCAGCTTCTGATCACCTGACCAAATTAAAACCGCGATGTATCCAATTACCAGCACGATGTCACTGGTATGAGTAGATTTGAGGCACTATCACTGCACTCACCAATTGAGAACATTCTGGGTTGTCAACCGATGAGTAAAGCGATTTTGTTATAAATCTACTGACTTCACAACGTGATCGGATACATCGCGGTTTTAATTTGATCAGACAGTCTGAATGTAATGTAATGAAATACTGATTACGGTAGTCCAATAAAGAATCAAAATAGACGGCTGGAGGTATTTTATCATACTTTTGTCTATTTCAGAAAATCTAAAAAAGTGAGTTTCGAGCAAACACTCCTATTTAAAAGACTTAAAACCCGAAAGGGATCAAAGCTTAGTTTAAAGCAGTTCATGGCCCGTGTGCTTCTGAGTTTGCAACCGCTTAAAACATCGTAAAAGAGTAAAAGTGGCCTTAAAAGGTAGAGCAGTCAACAATCCGAAGATTGGTTTGAACACCACAGTGATTTACTAGGCACGGTCCTGTTTGCAGATGGTATGCCGATGCCTTCCTCCGACCTTCGAACTGACTTACCCAGCCAGTTATAGGGGGGACCTACAGTTTAACGTGGGTTCCGAACCACGGTGTTACTCGTTATTTTTCACATGAGCAATACTGCCAAAGGTGAAAGAAGTGAAAAGTGACAGATAAAAATCCTAGGACCTGGTGGGGATCTAACCCGCGACCTTTGGATTTGTAGTCTGGCACTACCACTGTGCAACTGAGGAAACGTGGCCTTACATCCACGAAAGCTGGACGGCGTTCAAGAAGTCCAGTGAAAGCGACCACACCCCAAACTGATTGACAGAATCCACGATATGGTTTTGAGCGACCATCAAATAAAAGTGTACAGTACATTTAATTTTTCACTAAAATTGGGCGTGAAAAAAATCTCAGCAATATGTCTAACACAACTAAACGCACCACGTGACTGAATCTGAATGCGCACTTTTCCGTGCAAATGCTGCCGAGTTTCTACAAACTGTGGACGAAACGGGGATATAGTATAACAGAGGCTAAGAAATAATCAAGACAGTTGCAAGGTTATCACTCAGACATTGGTTATTTTGCAGATGTTCCGAAAACCTTCGCTCCGCCATCCTTCCTATGTCATTTGCTCTGACTCCATCAGTGCCATTCAAAGTCTAAGAGACCCGTATCCGATCCACCCTGTCGTACGCCGAATTCAACGCTCCCTTCAACTATAAGCGGACGACGGTTCTCACGTTTGCTTTCTGTGAGTACCTGGCCACGAAGGTGTGTCTGGGAACGAGGCTGCTGATGCTGCGGCCAGGGCTGCAACTCTCCTGCCTCGGACAGCTACCCTCTGGGTCCCATCCAGTGATATTAAAGCGTCTATTTGCCGACGCATTTTATTGTCATGGCATAGTTTGTGGTTCTCGCTTCATGCCAGTAAGCTTCGCACCATTATGCCAATTCCAACAACTTGGAGGACCTTCTCACGCGCCTCTCAATGGGAGGAAGTAATCCTGGCCCGGTTGCGGATCGGTCACTGCCGGCTCAGCCACCGCCACTTGTTGACAGGTGACCCCGCACATTCGTGTTCCTGCGGTCACCCGCTGACGGTGCGCCATGTTTTAATGTCCTGTGCTAATAATTTCCGTATTGCCCTTAATCTGCCGAACACTTTAGAGGAAATTTTAGCCGACAACACACGAGCAGCTGCTCGGGTCTTGAATTTTATAGAGATGACTCATTTATCAAAGGACATTTAGTCCCTCCTCTTGATGTATTTTACCGAATGTTTTTATTAATATCCTGATATCGTCCTCAATGGCAGTTGTTTTAACTCTGGTTTTTGGTACATTCACGTTTAAGGTCGAGCAATAATGCCACAAGCAGTTGTGCGCCCTTACACAAAAAAAAAAAAAAAAAAAAAAAAAAAAAAAAAAAAAAAAACAACCGTAAGTAGAAGTCAGGAGGGCTGAGGTTTGTTTTGTTTGGTGTTCCATCGTGAATGAATCCTGTATCAGCACAAATGACCGATCTACATACAAAAATGCCGGTAACACGGTAAGAAAAGCATATAAACCGTATGTGTAGAGGACACGTTTGTTGGTCGGTTGTCTATTGAACCCCCAGAGCTTTTCCACATATTTAGCTAAACCATGTACATACACCCTTTCCTCCTTTTTTGTTTTACGGACCGTTTTGGAAGAGATTTGTTTCGTAGACGCCTGTGCCGGAAGAGTTGGCGGCGTTCTATTTAGCTTATGGTGAAAGTAGTAGTGGCACTGGATTATCAGCTACTGCTGATTTATTCGCCTTGCCTTTCTTAACGCGGGTGCAAATGCCGGCCGGCTGCGGTGGTCGAGGGGACTGAGACGCTTCAGTCACGGTCTGCACGGCCATTACGGTCGGGGATTCGAATCCCCCCTCGGGCATGGATATTTGTGCCGTCCTAGTTCGTTAGTAGTTCATAAGTAGTTTGTAAGTTTAGGGACTGATGACCCCGTAGTTAAGTCCCATAAACTTAACGAACATTTGAACATTTGCAAATGCCGAGCTTGTTTCATACTGTAATATTATTGCCTGCAGCACTGGAAT
Organism: Locusta migratoria; assembly: GCA_026315105.1. Classification (NCBI taxonomy): domain Eukaryota; kingdom Metazoa; phylum Arthropoda; class Insecta; order Orthoptera; family Acrididae; genus Locusta; species Locusta migratoria. The sequence goes on from CM048744.1 coordinate 238,925,550, forward strand.
ACTAAACTTTAGGAGAAAAAATAAGTTCTTGAAGGACATTTTTTTTTTTTTTTTTTTTTTTTTTTTTTTTTTGTGTCTCGTTTCCTCCGGATGTCCTGGGTGTCGGTGGCTGAGTAGAAAGAGACCGACACAGGAATAAAGGATGCACGCGTCTGCAGGTACGTAGGTGCCAGCCAGTGGGACAGCCGAAACTAGAACACTAGGCTAAATTAGAACAAGATATATATTTCGTGGAGCCTTGGTAATACTTAACTTTTACATAGTTCCTGACTGCAGAATGCTGAATCATAGTTTAGATAGAGGCCTGCCTACTGATGATTCTTAGTGCCTATCTGATTCCCAAGTGAACGATGCAGCAGTCGTGGCCACGAGCGGAGTTGCAGCAGAGGGCGCTCATGGCCGACGTAAGTACGCCGCGCCGTGCGTGCATGGCGGCGCGCGGCGAAAGTACGTGGCGCGCACTTCATACTTGTGCGACACCACACATTTAATTTCTCCTCTTTGATGTATTTTACCGTATGTTTTTAGCGATATCCTGGTATCGTCCTCTTTGGCACTTGTCTTATCTCTGGTTTTTGGTACGTTCACGTTTAAGGTCGGGCGCTAATGACCTAAGCAGTTGTGCGCCCTTAAACCACAAAAGAAAGAAATCAAAAAGAAAAACGATATCCTTCGTTTTCAGCGCTTAAGAAAAGTTGGATCAATGCGTGGAATGGTGGCAGATTTGAAAGGGCATTACATTAAAAAAAATTACCGATAAAATTAGTTTTCGTATTATCGTCTAAGGAATTTCTGAATTACAGTCCGTGTAGCATCGAGAGTGTTGGCTTGTGAACTACGTAGACGATGAGGTGAAACTGCGCAACAAACTGAGTTGGAGTTGTTGGGCGAGTAATGGACAGGGGAGAACGAGTGGACAGCACAGCTTATTGTTCCGAGAAACAGTTCCACGGGACGTGTCGTTAAATTAGTCAAAGTCTAGAGACAGGCGTCGGCCTTCGCGTGAGCACTGGACCCTGAGAAACGGAATAGTTTCCTGCTCTAGGAAAGCACCTCCTTTCACTAAGCAACTAACGGGCTAGCTAGTTTGTTGCAAGTTCTTAGCCGCCCCGGACAGTCGAGACCTCTCAGCTGGGTTAGGCTATTAGGCGCGGCCCGTGAGAACTCGGTCTGGTGGTCGAGGGTGGCTCTTCAGGGGACGCGGCACTGACAGGACGCAGGAGCATCTGAGCTGCAGAAAGTTGGCAGTCTGCAAGGTGGAATTAGAAGAACTGCCCAGGAGACAGCATCTATCGGCTAACTCTGATGTAAGTCGAGATGGCAACAGTTCAGTCCTCCCAACGTACCGAAGGGTTCATTTATTTTTCTCCACTGACAGCGGGACAGTACGAGCACTTCCTTACAGATATTTCGAGGCGCGTCCAGAAAGTAAGTACCATTTGGTAATAAAATGAAATTGTACACAGATACAGAAGAAATTTTTATTGCACGAAATTCTACAACTCTTAAACTACTTTTCCACAAAACTGCCGACATTTTGCAGGCATTTGTCATAGCGTGGCACCAAGTTTTGTATACCTTCTTCATAGAAATCTGCCGCCTGTGTCTTCAACCAGTTGGAAACAGTGAAATTTGGGGGAAGTCCATAGCGAGAGCACTAATTGTAAACCTACGGTTTTCCTGGATCTTGTCATCAATCGCGTGAACCAGTTCTTCTGCAACCAAAGGTGGACGCCCACTTCGTTCTTCATCGTACACATCACTACGCCCGCCATTGAACTGTCGGACCCATCATCTCACCTTCTATCACTCATCTCATTTGGTCCGTAAACATCGCAAATTTGCCGATAAATTTGACTTGGTTTCACTTTCCTCGCATTCAGAACAGAATCACCGACCTGATTTCACAGGCGGCGGGATTTTCAATCAACGCCGACATTTCAAACAAGCACAACAAAGCGTACGTAACTGACAGCGATCTCCAAATGGCCCACGTTCTTCTCCTTGATACACATCGTCTACAGCGCATGTGCGGAACTGCAATCGCGGCGCTGCAGCGGAGATAAATTGAAACGGAACTTACTTTCTGGATGCGCCTCGTATTAATCGAGAGGATGTGTCTCAATATTCAACGAAGGTAAAAAGGAAGACGTAACTCTCAACGGTTTTTCCTAAAATCGAATTTGAAAAATATACGTACATGCCAATTTTCAAACATGGTAACAGAAAAGATTGTAACAAATAAAGAGGTATTCCTTTAATTAGCGTTCTAGGAAAAATGTTCTCAGGTATTGTTGAAAGGTGAATGCGAGTATTAGTTGAAGGCAAGTTGGGTGAAAATCAGAGTGATTTTAGGTCTCTTGCAGGCTGTCAGGACCACCTTTAGCAGATAATGAACATTAAACTTGAATCCATTCTGGAAGTGTGGAGCCGGCCACGGTAGCCGAGCTGTTTGCGGTGCGCCAGTCACGTCTGCACGGCCACTACAGTCGGGGGTTCCAATCCCCCTTCGGGCATGGATATTTGTGCCGTGCTTAGTATCGGCTAGTTTATAAGTAGTTTGTAAGTTTAGGGACTGATGACCAAGTAGTTAAGTCCCATAAGTTCTACAAAAATTTGAACATTTTAGGAAGTGTGGAACCTGCGACCGAGGTGATTAAAGAAATCAGAAAATAACACCAACCAGTCCTACATATTTATTTACCACGACCGGTTTCGAACTGTCTGGCAGTTCATTATCAAGCGGTATACGAGTTTTATATGTTGCTCATCGCATTGTGGAACTCGTTTGGCTGTGGTGAGATAGAAAATTATTTGTGAGCTTTGTCTTTGGCACTAAAATACAATATTTACAAGTTTAAAACGTGTTCTAAACAGCTACTTACAGTTGGGTCACACTGCTGTTTGATGATAGGTGACTTTTCAGGTTTTTAGTGCTTAAAAGCTGCCCACAAAACACATACTTTACCACAGTACTCGCTTTTCATATTTTTTACAAACATAAACAATACAGAGATATATACAGCTAGTTGTCGAAGATCACAAATGATGCACAGATATTATTTTAAACTTATTTACCAGTTACAGTTTCAATAGTTGACGTGTTCATACATTTCTATTTACATTATTCTCTTACAGTGGTGGCTTCTTTATTCGTTAATACTGTAATGGTAGCACTAATGTTATATTTGAAGAAAAATCCATAGTCTGCATTTATAAGATTAAACATATACGGTTTGTGTAGCATTTGGGAATGGTAAGGGGGGATAGGTGTAATGTGATCTAAGTATTTGTATGTCTGTTTGGTTTTCTCAGGCATAAAGAGTCTTTAAAATTTTTGTAAAAAGAGTTGTTTGCCAGTTCTGTTTGTTCATTTAAGATGGTTATGGTGCTTTATTGTTATGGATGAAAATTTCTAATTACAGTATTAAGGAATAAAGAAGCCACCACTGTAAGAGAATAATGTAAATAGAAATGTATGAACACGTCAACTATTGAAATGTAACTGGTAAATAAGTTTAAAATAATATCTGTGCATCAACTGAGATGTTTGACAACCAGCTGTATATATCTCTGTATTATTCATGTTTGTAAAACATGTGGAAAGCGAGTACTGTGGTAAATTATGTGTTTTGTGGGCAGCTTTTGAGCACTAAAATGCCTGAAAAATAACCTATTATCAAACAGCGGTGTGATCCAGCTGTAAGTAGCAGTTTAGAACACGTTTTAAACTTGTAAATATTGTATTTTAGTGCCAAAGACAAAGCTCACACATAATTTTCTATCTCACCACAGCCAAACGAGTTCCACAGCGTTATGAGCAACGTATAAAACATGTACACCGCCTGATGATGAACTGCCAGGCAGTTAGAAACCGGTCTGGTAAATAAATATGTAACAAAGGTGACTGGTTGCTGTTATTTTCTGATTCCTTAGATAATGAAGAACCTCTATGAGTGGAACAGGGAATTTTATCTATGTTTTGTAGATCCAGAAAAGGCTTATGAACGTGTCCCTAGGAGGAAGTTATTGTCAGTTCTACAAGATTATAGAATAGGGAGCAAACTTCTGCAAATAATTGAAGATCCTTAGGTATATTGTTAGACAAACTAATAGCTCCCGGTAGTTTCAGGGGTAAGACACCACTTTTGTTCATACTGATTACGGATCATATGTTGGAAACAATAGACTAACAGGGTGAGATTAAAATAGGTGGGAAAAAATAAGCAGTCTCGCTTATGCGGACGACTTAGTTGTGATTGCTATTTGACTGAAAGGTTGCAATCTAATGTTTCAGAGCTAGATCGGAGATGTAAGAGTTATAATTTGAAGCTCGGCAATTCAAAACGATAGTAATGTCTGTGGGAAAGAGAGTTAAGCAGAATGAGTGCCAAATAGGAGGAACATAGTTAAACCAGTGGACAGTTTCAAGTACTTAAGATGTATTTTCTCACAGGATGGAAACACAGTTTAAGAACTAGTATGAAGGTCTAGCAAAGTTAATGCAGTGACTACTGAGCTACAATACTCTCTTCTGCAAGAAGGAAGTCAGTACCAAGACTAAGTTAGCAGTGTTGTATGGATGTGAAAGCAGGGTGGATACAGGTTACCTTATTAATAAGGTTGAGGATCCAGATGTGAAAGTAGCAGGGATGATTGCAGGTACTAACAGGAGGGTGTCCATAATGAGGAAATCAAGCAAACTGGGAATGAACACCTTAGATGAAGTAGTTAGAGCGAACAGACTGAGATGGTGGGGTCATGTTATACGCATGGGAGAAGCAAGGTTACCTAAGACACTCATGGATTCGGCAGTAGAGGGTAAGAGGAGTCTAGGTAGACCAAGGAGAAAGTACTTCGATTCTGTGGTGTCGCACAAGTCCAAAGTGCGCGCCACCTACTTTCGCCGAGCGCCGCCATGCACGCACGGCGCGGCGTTCTTACGACGTCAGCCACGAGCGAATTACAACTCCGCTCGTGGCCACCACTGAACGACATCGTTCACTTGGGACTGAGATAGGAACCAGTCAACACTTCGGAATCAGATAGGCACCAGTGAAGACTTGGCTATCGGACAGGCACTAGGCAGGCCTCTAGCTCAACTATGTATCAGCATTCTGCCGTACTGACTATGTAAAAGTTAAGTATTGTATAAATTCTGTGCAATATATATCTCGTTCTATTTTACTCTAGTGTTTCTAGTTTCTGCAGTCCCACTGGCTGCTCACCTCCGTACCTGCACAAGCGTGCTACCTTTATTCCTGTGTCGGTCTTCCTACTCGGCCACCGACACCTACGACGGAAACGAGACCCAAAAGCGGCGACGAGGCTGGGACACAAAAGATTCGGTTAAGAATGATTTTGAAGTAAAAGACTTGACATCAGACGAGGCATGACTGTTAGTATTGAATAGAGGATCATGAAGAAATTTTATTAGGAGGACTATGCTCTAAACTGAACGAGTTTCAGTTGTTATTCAGAGTTGAAGAGGTTTGCACAGGACAGGGTAGCGTGGAGAGCTACATCAAACCAGTCTTTTGGGTGAATATCATCACAAGAACAACAAAAACATAAATGGTCGTTCCAGATGAGTCCAAATGGAGTTGAACATAATTCAAAATTGTTTATCAAAATCGTTTTTCTTCCTGCATAAAATCGTACTTCCTGCGTTATCATACTGAGAAACCTATCAAATTGCCAGTGAAGTCGAGACACGTAAAGTGATTTATGAAAAGTAAGAAAATCGAAAAATTTCTTTGTATGTGTTGAATTTTTTAAGAGACGGTGAAGTACTTCACGTAAATGGCAACTACTGAGGGGGAAACGCAGGTCAGGATAGGAAAAAAAATAGCAAATGTTCACCGAAGAAATACAAACGATGATGTGCACGTGGAATACAGGCAGCAAATTTGCTCCGGGAAATAGTCTTTAATTTATAAATCCGCACTTACCTACTGCCGTGGAAAATGGCGCTTCCAACAAGATTTCGTCGATGTGATCCTCTGAAATCAGAAAAACGTAGGAAAAATTTCACTGAAATATTATTTTTGGAGCCATCATTGCAATGACCCTTCAGGAAACCAGAAAGATAAATGTTAATGCACTTACAGAATTGGCCTCCCACTATGAAAACGTCTAGGCTGGACGGAAATATGTGAGAACTAAAACCAATATCTTGAAAGCAGTCACATTACTGGATTATTCTATGAAACAGACGAAATGAAAATAAATGTGGTATCGTATCTCAAGAAAATAGTCATACAACTGTTTTATGGGTAGCGCTCAAATTAATAAATGAAGTATCTGATCCTCTAAACGGTAGTGTTCTGAAACTTTCCAAATAGCATGATGACACAACCTGAACGCGACCCACACATCGGAATTGCGCTACCGTGCAGTTGTATTTCCGCTTACATACCCGGTAAGTGTTATGAAGACATGTGAGTGTCCTTTCATATGTAATCGGACATTCTATTGTATGGAAGCTTAATTCAGATGTGACTGCATTTATGCACCGATAATGGTTATTCTATAGTCGGAATCGGTTGCAATCAATTCACATCCTAAATTTTGTGTCCCAGCCTCGTCACCGCTTTTGTGTCTCGTTTCCGTCGTAGGTGTCGATGGCCGAGTGGAACGACCGACACAGGAATAAAGGATGCACGCTTGTGCAGGTAGAAGGTGAGCAGCCAGTGGAACAGCAGATACTAGAAACACTAGAGTAAATTAGAACGAGATATATATTTCTTAGAGACTTAGTAATACTTAACTTTTACATAGCTCAGTACTGCAGAATGCTGATACATAGTTCAGCTCGAGGCCTGCCTAGTGCCTGTCCGATAGCCAAGTCTTCATTGATTCCGATGTCTTAACTAGTTCCTGTCTCAGTCCCAAGTGAACGATGTCGTTCAGTGGTGGCCACGAGCGGAGTTGTAGCAGACGGCGCTCGTGGCTGACGTCGTAAGAACGTGCGTGCATGGCGGCGCGCGGCGAAAGTAGGTGGCGCGCACTTTGGACTTGTGCGACACCACACCAAATCTATTTAGAACGTCACATTTATGAAGGTACTAAGACTACAGGTCTCTTATGACTTGCAAACTGCTGCGTGTAAGGTAGTACTAGGAGCGATCAATGATGTTTGGACGTGTGATGAGCCACTAGATGAGTCCTGATTCGCCGCTACTTTTTTTATCCAAGCAGCTCCCCGTTTGACCCCAACAAAAGCTGAGTGGCCCCGTACCAGACCTCCCTAAACCAGAAAAAGTTTAAACAGGTACCGGTAAATGAACGCGGATTACGATTAACATGGTGACGGATTTTTGATGCCATCCGGGGTCTCCGTAAGAAGCACGCCACCCGCCGACTCGAACTTCACCTGAGAATGCTCCTCATCAACACTGTGATCCTGGCGAAGGCCTGGTATACCGCACTGATCCAACTGCAGAACGATGTGGATATCACTATGGCAACTGGCTCTAAATAATGAGAAGCGTGAAGTCGTCCACATGAGTACGAAAAGAGATCCGTTAAACTTCGTTTACCAGATAAATCAGTCAAAAGTGAAGGCCGTAAACTAGGAATTACTATTACTTCAGACTTAAACAGGAAAGAACACGTAGATAATGTCCTGGGAAAGGCAAACCAGAGACTGCGTTTTATTGGCAGAACCCTTAAAAGATGCTACAGAACTACTAAAGAAACTGCATACACTTCGCTTGTCCGTCCATTTTTGCAGTATTGCTGCGCAGTGTGGAAACTTTATCACGTGTGTTTGACGGAGGACATGGAAAGTGTGGTGTCGCACAAGTCCAAAGTGCGCGCCACCTACTTTCGCCGCGCGCCGCCATGCACGCACGGCGCGGCGTTCTTAAGACGACAGCCACGAGCGCCCTCTGCTACAACTCCGCTCGTGACCACCACTGAACAACATCGTTCACTTGGGACTGAGATAGGAACCAGTTAACACTTCGGAATCAGATAGGCACCAGTGAAGACTTGGCTATCGGATAGGCACTAGGCAGGCCTCTAGCTCAACTATGTATCAGCCTTCTGCAGTACTGAGCTATGTAAAAGTTAAGTATTGTATAAATTCTGTGCAATATATATCTCGTTCTAATTTACTCTAGTGTTTCTAGTTTCTGCTGTCCCACTGGCTGCTCACCTTCGTACCTGCACAGGCGTGCTTCCTTCCAGGTAATCATTACAACAACGGCGCTTATCGCTGCAGTGTGGGCTACTTACGAAACTATAATCGCCAACATTCTCATCCGAATGCGGTAATATATTGTTGACTCCCACTTACATAGGTAGAAATGATCATCAGAATAAAATACGAGAAATCAGAGCTCGAACGGAGAGATTCAGGTATTCTTTCTTCCCGCGCGCTATTCGAGAATGGAATGGGAGATAAATAGTATAACGGTGGTTTGATGAACCCTCTGCTAGGCACTTAAATGTGATTTGCAGAGTATCCCATGTAGATGTAGCTGTTAGTGTGCCCAAGCTCGTGGCTGGATCGATAGCGCGAGCCGTCTTTGCCTCTTGTGGCGACGTGCCCTGGCCTAAGTCGGGGCGGGAACGCGCGTCTTAGCAAAGTCCGTCCGAGAACGGGCTTGGTCGGCGTGTTTCGCAAGTGTGATGTGCTGTTACTCCATCGATCAGCAAACACGTGTGCCAGCTACTCGCACTGCACAAGAGTGTTGATCATAGCGCGTTACCTCGCGAAATCGGAGCGCGCCCGTAACATCATGAAGAACATCCCCTTCAAAATGCAGTATGTGAGGGAGTATAACTTCACACGGGAATACGTGTTGGATGTGGCCACTGACTGACACCGAACCGTCCGCCGCCTGTATGCGACCCTGCTTGGACGCCCCCTCCATCCGAGCTGCAAGTGCGCCATCCCACCGGTAATTGGAGCCGAGAGTGGGATAACATCAACAGCCCTGTCCTGCCGTCGGAAGTTTCGTCCATATGGTAGTGCCTCGTCAGTGAGTAACGTAGAAATAGATATCATAGGAGTAGTGAAGCAACTGAAATCACTTAACAAAAACAAGTCTTCTGCTCCGGACTGTATACCCACTAGATTGCTGTGTGATTATGCTGATGCGATAGCTCCTTACCTAACAGCCTTATAGAACCGCTCTCTCAAAGAAGGCCAACAGTTGTTTGCCAGTTGTGTTTGTTCATTTAAGATGGTTTGTGGTGCTTCATTGTTATGGATGAAAATTTCTAATTACATTATTAAGGAATAAAGAAGGTACCACTGTAAGAGAATAATGTAAATAGAAATGTATTAACACGTTAACTATTAAAACTGTAACTGGTAAATAAGTTTAAAATAATATCTGTGCATCAACTGTGATCTTTTACAACTAGCTGTATATCTCTCTGTATTGTTTATGTTTGTAAACATGTGAAAAGCGAGTACTGTGGTAAAGTATTATTTTGTGAGCACCTTTTGAGCACTAAAATGCCTGAAGAATCACCTATCATCAAACAGCAGTGTGAACCAACTGTAAGTAGCTGTTTAGAACATGTTTTAAATTTGTAAATATTGTATTATAGTGCGAAAGACAAAGCTCACACATAATTTTCTATCTCACCTCAGGCAAACGAGTTCCACAATGTTATGAGCAACACATAAAAAATGTATACCGCCTGATGATGAACGGCCAGACAGTTCGAAACCGGTCGTGGTAAATAAATATGTAACAAAGGTGACTGGTCGCTATTATTTTCTGATTCCTTAGATAATGAAGAACCTCTATGAGTGGAACAGGGAATTTTATCTATGTTTTGTATATCCAGACAAGGCTTATGAACGTGTCCCTAGGAGTAAGCTAATGTCAGTTCTACACGATTATAGAACAGGGAGCAAACTTCTGCAAGTAATTTATTGAAAAGTTACACAGATTGCACCTATATTCAAGAAAGGCAGTAGGAGTAACCCACTAAACTTTTAATGTGCATGTAAAATGATCTGATAGAAGAACGAAGCGAAGAGTGATAGTTTAAAAACACTTTTTGGTCCACTTTAGGTTGCGGTAGTAACACTTAAAAGTGGGTCTTTGCGATCTTCTTTTGGCAGCTCGAAATTTAAATGGAAATAACGGCTTAACCATTCATCTGACACGAAAATTGAATAACTGAATTTTCAGGGGAGAAAATTCTCTACAACTTTGCTCTCTTAAGATTTTTTCATATCTTGTATCGTTTGAGAGATATTTGCAAAAATAGCCGAGATCTGACACCCTCCATCGAATTAACGAAAACCAGACGTTCGGAGATGTCACGTGAGATTCCTCACCCAGAAGTGTCTCTGGCATACGCCATCTTGCGTTGCGTATTTGATGAGTTTCTTATTGTAACTTACACGTTGTCATTTCAAAGCAATGGCGCACTGAAGAATTAACAAAAACACGTCGATCTTCGTATAATAAATGATAATCTAGTGTCTACGAATGTCATATTAGCATCAGTTAACAACTGCCATCAATAGTACGAGATTAAATAACGCAATTTCACATTGCTAGCCGTAGCGTAGAGGGGAATGCGGTGGACTGTGATGCTGTAGGTCAGCGGTTCGAAACCCGCCACTACCAAACTTTTTTCAACTAAAATGGTTTTCAGACGCTTTTATTAATTAAATAGAGCAATGATCTTCAATGTTTAGAATTGTGCATATGTAAGAATGCTCCCTCTAAATTGCGTGTTTGCTATATTTCGTGAACATGCCGTGAAATACGTAACAAGAAATTGAACAATGGTCTTCTGAAGCATATGTACGTAAACTGGGAGGATACTATAATAATGAACATTCTGCACAAAGTGCTGATAGAGATAGTTTCGTATGTAAAGGAAGTCCCAGATTTGTGTGGAAAGTATAGGTCCTTAATGAAACAAAATGTTCAAATGGTTGTATAGTCTATGGGACTTAACTACGGGGTCATCAGTCCCTAAACTTACAAACTACTTACGAACTAGGACGGCACAAATATCCATGCCCGAGGGGGGATTCGAACCCCCGACCGTAGTGGCCGTGCAGACCGTGACTGAAGCGCCTTAGTCCCCTCGACCACCGCGGCCGGCTTTAATGAAACAGCAGGGAGGTGTACACATTGCAACAAATTACCTTGTTTATTTTTTTCTAAGCGTATATTCACTATTTGCGGAATATATTGAAAGTCATTAATTACAATCAATGTATCTACGCCAAATGTACGCTGAGTTCCATCCAGGCTATAGTCACTCGTCCGAATGCCAAATGTACGCTACGTTCATTTCAGTCTATAGTCATTCGTAACCAGTACAGGCAAAGAAAATAAACTTTGAACTACCAAGGCCAGACAGGTGATAATATTTTAACGGAAAAATGTAATGAAAATGTGGGAAAGATATTAAAATGATAGTTCAAAGACGTAAAAGTAAAAAAAAGAATATGTTTGTCAAAAATAAACCCAAACATCATATAATTTTGGCTGTTTGTTAAAATACGGTCAGAAAGAATATTACGTGTTAGGTGCATAGATATTACCACAATAGTAGAGTCGTAATCTTATCACCATAATTTTTTTATTATTTAGATTATTATTTTGGTCCAAAATATTTGCAAAAACTTATAAAACTAAAAATCTAAAGTGGGCCGTAAAACATGTTAGTGCGACTTTTTATTTATTTCTTTACTTTTTTCACGACCAGTGAACACATACGACGCGCCGCCTCTGCTACTACTGCAAGTACTATTAGTAAAAAATGGTTTCACTAACACATGATTTTCTCTCTCTCTCTCTGAGTCTGCAACATAATCTAAGGTCCAATAAATTGTATAACCGGTTACATATCTTGTAAGTGGTTATTAAGTTCCTTTTAAAGGTTCTGAATCGCAAGTAGGTATCAGAGTGCGCCTGATGAAATTCTAGACAAAAAATGATTACCAGTAGTGGGTTTTTACAACTAAAATAGGTTCCGCCTACAGCGCGGTTCCAATCTTGAGCAACAAGCCGTACAGTGTCCCGAATAAGGGTGCAGTGCGCGGAACGTTCTCGGTGGAGTGTAACTAGGCCGGAATGCGGGCGATAAATTGTAACGTTATCGCCAGCGACCTGGTGTGTGTTTGCGTTGAAAACCGCAGCGCATGTGGAGGCTGGCGGTCCCTAGAGCCACAGGCACAGGCACACGAGCAGCGGCCGCAGCTGTGCCGGCATTAGCACGGCCAGCCGACCGTGACCCGCGCCACAAAACACGCCGGGGAAAGCCTCAGGAGCTTCTTTCTGCTGCCCTGCCCTGCCCACACACAGCTCGGACGTGCCTCTGCCGGCGGTCGCCTCCCCGAGACGTCTGTGGCGCTGCCAACTTCCTGGACCTTTGTTTCAACCTACTCTGCATCCACCCAAAGCTGCGTGCCGAAGGGTACCTAGTACCGTGGCGGAGCGGCCGAGAGCAAGCCGCGGTGGAGTCGCCGAGCGGTCTAAGGCCGCGGCCTGCGTGGGCTACACATTCTAGCGACAGCGTCACGCGACAGAAGACGGCCAGACGGCCACACGTATTACTACGGGAGTGTCCTGCTTCGGGCGATAAAAGACGACCACACGTACTGCAACGGGAGCGTCCTGCGTGAGCGCCGACTGTGGCGCTGCCTGTCGCGCGCTACAACGAGCGACGTTTGAGATTCAAGCCTGTTTGAATCTTGTCGCTGTCGCTCGCGCTACAAAGTGCCGAGTTTCGTTGAGAGTCGACTGCTTTTAGAGGTTATAAAGGTTGTCGCAAGATTTCTGCGAGCCAATAATCCCTGAAGTTTATGAAACGGGAACTGTTTGTGAAATAACAGAAAATAAAATTCCCCTTGCACACATAACGAAGTATTTTGCTTTGGATAACTATCTCGTAAATTTTCTTTTCCCTTTTATAAACGACTAAAGTTAAATTTTTAAATGGTTTCTAATATATCAGTCTTCTGCATTTTTATTCTGAATGATAGTTTCATTTACACCACGATGAACGTGATTTAAAGAATTACTCCCATTTGTGTGCTTTGTGCATTTGCAGTACCGGTAACAAGAAAGTTACAGTACTCCTGAGAGAGAGAGAGAGAGAGAGAGAGAGAGAGAGAGAGAGAGAGAGAGAGAGATAACTATGGGATGTCAAAGGAGATGCGTGTAAATTACGTTTCTGAGTAAAATGTCAGGGTATAATGTTTCAGTAGCAATTTAATGTGTTTGGTAGGTGTACAGTATGGTACATGTGTTTGCAATAAAGATGAACTAGGGGTAAAAAAATTTTTAAAAATAATTTGTGGTGGTTTCTAAAAATAATACATAAAACCTTGCACAAATAAAAGGTGAAAGGGTTGTAATTGCAGTAATTAAAATATAAGATGGAACGAGAAGCGAACCCGCGACCGCAAAATTACTTACATGAGGAGCTAGCAGCCCAGGCCGCTACCCCTACGCTACATCAACCGATAATGGAAGGTTACGGGCTAACTGAGTTACTATCACCTTCAAATAAGTCATATTTCGAACCTATTCAGTTGTTGATGGTTTGTAATCACAAAACCCATTTAGAACGTAGTCGAAAGTAGCTGTTCTCGTCGTTGTACTTGCGAAGAATTTGGCCGGTGATATTCATAGTTGTTTTCGCATTTGAAGTTCCGAATGAAATAGTACACGAACATTCCTCGCTTTGTAAATGTAATGCACAGCATTCCTTTTGCGCCTTATTTCCTAAAGTTAATAAAACTTTATTGCCTTACTCTACAGCTATCATTATTCTACGGCTTACGCATGGCAAACTTTAGAAACAGCTGATCGGTTGTAGCGGCCATCTTGTAGAGAGAAGTTGTCGCGCTCACGTCGGACACCCGTCCATGTCGCCGCTTGTAGCAGCAGTGTCGCGTCGCTGGATGTCGCGCGCTGTCGCTAGAATGTGCAGCCCACGCAGGCCGCGGCCTAAAGCGTCTCGCTACGGAGCGCGCGATTGCTCGCCGTGGAGGTTCGAGTCCTCCCTGGGGCATGGGTGTGTGTGTTATCCTTAGGTTGGTTTACCTAGGTTTAGGTAGTTTGTAAGCTACGGACTGGTGACCACGCAATTTAAAAATACTAAAAAGCTGCGTGGTACATGATCGTCAATGATAAAGTTCCCACGGCCGAAAAGCGCCACAACATCAAGATGTGTCCTTCGCCGGCTTGCGCCACATGTGGTCTCGTTGACACTTTACCTCACAGGCTCACCTGTGGAACAACGGGACAGATTATTACAGTAATGCGACAACGCCTGGCGATAATCGACCGTACGGTTCCACACACCGTCGACGTCAATGAATTACTCAGACCCGACAAGTTACGATTTCCACGAAGGAAAAACAACGCTGCGGTTTGGATGTTAGGTCACACGGCTGTATACGCTCTTGATAATCGTCACGCCACCCTTGACGATTACCGAGCATACCTCGAATACGAACACAGCGCCATACAAGGACTCCGGGACTATAAGGACACATATGGTAACATGCTGCAAATTATGGTACAAATGTGACGATAGTTCAAGTCAGTAAAACTGAAAAAAATAGCACAATAGAAACAGAGGGAAAAAAAGTGAAATGTACTACTACCGTGGGAGAAGGATTTTTATTTTATTCAATTTAACTTTTCTCTTCGGTTTTTCTTACGTTTTATTTATTTATTTATGGAGGACCCCAACATTTCTTTTGATTTTCTTATCGGGCAGGAGCCCAATTATTTTCGTCAGAAGTATCTGTTGTGGACATAAATAATTGCATTAAAAAAAAGCATTGGGGCTCTACGTTGCGATGCGCGAGGCTGTTCCCCGCCGGGGGTTCGAATCCCCCCTTCGGGCTTTTTTTTATTTATTTATTTATTTATTTATTTATTTATTTCGTAACTGGAGCATCATGTGTACAGAAGTTTATAAAGGTATAACATACAGAGATTACTTACATACATGTAAACTAAGAACTATAAACAAACAGACAGAAATATTATATACATTTGGCCCAAAAACGGGCTACGTCGACAGCATTTGGGGTTGCCAACATCAGGTCCTCTAAGGTGCAGTGTGTAGCAGTTATATATGTGCTGCATCGTCTGCACGTCTCCACAGTCACAGAGGTTAGATACAGTAGAATATACCCACTTCATACGATTATCTCTTGACCGTGCAGTGTTGATGCGAAGCCTGTTTAGTGACTTCCAAACCATCCTGGTGCCAATTCTTCCTTTGGTTCCATCCAGTGCCTTTCTCTCGATCTCTTCCACCTGTCCACTCTAGATCCGGGTTGGTCACTGAGGTTGTCGGTTGCTCTGAGAAAGCTCCGTCTGGATTTCAGGCGTCTGGTGGCTGATTGAATGTTGTGGAGGCGGTGGCTCTTAGACAACTCAGTCCTCGCTCTTTCGCTGTAGGCTGCAGCTTCTCTACGCACGGCAGGAGGTGCAATGCCACCAAGGTGGTATATCTTGTCGATTGGCGTAGGTTTCAGACATCCAGTGACGAGCCTGCAGGTCTCGTTCAGAGCGATGTCGACCTTCGGGCATGGATGTTTGTGTTGTCCTTAGTATAAGCTAGTTCATAAGTAGGGACTGATGACCCCCGCAGTTAAGTCCCATAACCTTCACAAACATTTGAATATTTGGTACCTAGTACCAATATTAGTTATTTGTTTTCCTGTTCCTCTTCCATATACACTACACTATCAGTCAAAAGTTTTAGATCACCTATCACAACTATGGATTTGTGATTACAATAGATATGTAGTTTTAAATAAACTATCACAGCCGCGTTATGATACTAAAAAAGCAACATAAATCAATAAAAAGTTAAGGCAGTAAAGTCCATCAAATACCTGGGAATTACTATTACTTCAGACTTAAACTGGAAAGAAACAATAGATAATGTCATGGGAAAGGCGAACCAGAAACTGCTTTTTATTGGTAGAACCCTTCAAAGATGTAACAGAACTACATCTACATACATACTCCAAAATCCACCGCAAGGTGCGTGGCGGAGGGTACACTGTACCCCTACTAGGCATTTCCTTTCCTATTCCACTACCAAATAGAACTAGGTAAAAAAGAATGCCTGTATGCCTTCGTACGAGTCCTAATTTATTTGTCATTGTGATCACTACGCGAAATGTAAGTAGGTGGCAGAAACATCGTACTACACTCAGCTTCAAATTTCGGCCCTCTAAATTTCCTCAACAAAAATTCACGAAAAGAACGTCGTCTTTCCTCCAGCGATCCCCAACTGAGTTACCGGAGCATTTCCGTGACACTCGCGCACTGGTGGAACCTAACCAGTAACAAACCTAGCTGCTCGCCTCAGAACTGCTTCTACGTCTTCTTTTAAACTGATCTGCTGCGGGTCCCAAACACTTGAGCAATACTCAAGACGTGGTCGTACAAGCGTTTTATACCCGGTCTCCTTTACAGATGAAGTACATCTTCCCAAAATTCTCCCAATAAACCGAAGTCGGCTGTCCGCCTTACTCACAACTGTCCTTACATGTTATTTCCATTTCATATCGCTCTGCAGTGTTATGCCTAGATATTTGAACGACGCGACTGCATCTAGAAGCTCACTACTGATACTGTATTCGAATATTATGGGATTGTTTTTCCTACTCATGCGCATCGCCTTACATTTTTCTACATTGAGAGCTAGCTGCTATTCTTCGCACCAACTAGAAATTTTTTTCCAAGACATCCTGTATGCTATTACAGTCAGTTAAAGACGACACCCTCCCATACACCATAGCAAACAGCAAACAGCCACAAGTTACATGTTACTCTGTCCATCAGATCATTTATATAGATAAAAAATAACAGCGGTCCTGTCACACTCCCCTAGGGCACGCCTGACGATACACTCGTCTCTGATGAACACTCCCCGTCGAGAACAACGTACTGCGTTCCATTACTTAGGAAGTCTTCCAGCCAGTCACAAATCTCTGAACCTATTCCATAAGCTCGTATCTTCGTACGCAGTCTGCAATGTGGCACCACGTCAAACGCCTTTTTGAAGTCTAGAAAAACACAATGCATCTGTTGCCTTTCATCCATGACTCACAAGATGTCATGTGAGAAAAGGACCAGCTGAGTATCACATGAACGATGTTTCCTGAAACCGTGGTGGTTCGTACAAAGAAATTTTTCCCTCTCAAGGAAATTTACTATATTCGAACTGAGAATATGCTCCGCAATTCTACAGGAAACTGATGTCAACGATATTGGCCTGTAATTATGTGGGTCAGTTCACTATTAGTTACTTGTTTTTCTGTTTCTCTCTCACATACACTACACTATCAGTCAAAAGTTTCCGATCACCTATCACAACTATGGATTTGTGATTAAAATAGAGATTTAGTTTTAAATAAGTTATCACAGACGTGTTCTGATACTAAGATAAGCATGAACATGTAAAGGCGAAACGACTCTGTTGTGTATTTGAGCGGTTTTCCTTATGGTGGGGCGCAGAGGCGGTGCGTCCTGTGTTCAGTGTAGGTGGCAGTGGCCGGAGCGTTGCAATGCGCATGCGCGGCTGAGGTTCAAATTCTCTTCTGAGCCCCCTGGAAGCAGCATATGGGCGCTCCCGCAGCAGGAAGGGGCGAGGGGAAACACCGTTTTCAACATCAGCGCTGGAACTGGTAGAGACACCAGCTCCTGGCTATTCGAGCTCTGGCGGTTATGCACGAATGGTCCCGAAGCAAAGGGAATGGAGCTACTGCGCACCTCGTCTTCCGCATGGGTAAATCATCCACGAAGGCAACATCCGCCCTACATATTTGTTTTCGGCGCGTTGTAGATTTGTCAAAAACATGTCATATATGATGAAACAACTTATAACTATCAATTAAGGAAGCATCAACTGTAAAAGCCTTCAGGATACCTGATATGAATAATAATATTCACTACCCACCACCTAACAAGAATAGCCGTGTGGTTAGCGCCAGTGCGTTGTGTCGTTAAAGGTTCTAGCCTTACAGCAAGCATGTTTTTTAACCCAATCTTCTTTTTAACATATACTGCCACATATATTTGAACGTTTTTGCGAATATGTCGCGATTTTGATTTAAATGACATTTATACAAATATTTTAACTGTGGGGGAGAGCAACCTTTGCGCATGCCCAAGGTTAGGAGGGGATGCTGTTTACAGTGTCACGTGTCCCGAAGGTGGCTTGTCTCTTCATCGTTGTAGATTCATTTTGTTACAGTCACTTAACAGTGTAATCAGATACCTACTGTGTCTTCGTGTTCATGCGCATTTTCTTATTGTTCTGATGTTTATTATGAAATAAAAATGAACAACGTTCAGTGTCTTTTCGAAACACATTTCTCAGCTTTAAGCGCTTGGGGGGGGGGGGGGGGGGGATTTATGTGCGCCGAAACATCAACGTGCCAAGCTGAAGTGGGGGAGGGGGAGGAGGCTACTATCAAGTTGCGACCTCGATTCGGAAAATATTGTAGATCCGGGACTGAAAGAAGTGAACAACCAGTCAGGTGAAGCACGAGTTGCCACTGGTGGGGCGCTGATGAGTAACCACAACAACACTGACGTGTGCTTTCGCAAGACGTGTCCACTCGAATAGGCCTCATTCCTTCAGCTGAGTGTGTGTTTGTGTATCTGATCAGGTACATACCATATTGCCTCCAAATGGGACAGAAGCAGGAGTTTGGATTTGAAAAACGTGTTGTAACAGCAGCTCTGCATCACGAAGGCTATTCTAGTAGGACAACAGCAACAAAAGTTGGCGTAGCCCGATCTACAATGGTGCATACATTGCAGCGGTTCAAGCAAACCAGTGCCAACGCAAGTATTTCGCCATCTGGAAGACCCCGTGTAACATCATACAGGGAAGATCAATTCATATGGTCACATAGTAAACGTCAGACTACTCTTAAGGCACCTAAATTCGCGAGAAATTCAGTAATATGCGAGCTGCTCCAATCTCTGTCTCAATAGTGCAACGCTCTCTTCGTGAACGATGTTTAAATGGGGGTATAGTGGCCAAAAACCTTCATTACGGACAGAAAATAAGGTGAAATGGATGTAATTGGCAGATCAACATAAAAGCTGGAGCGTGCAGCAATGGTCCAAAGTGTTATTCACAGATGAATCGAAGTTCGAAGTATTTGGGAGCCATCGTCGAATGTTTGTTCGTCGACTTCGTGGAGAACGTATGAAGAGTTAGTGTGTAACACCTACGGCGAAGCATGGTGGAGGGTCGGTTATGGTGTGGGGATATTTCGCGGGTGAAAAAGTCGGTGATCTCTTGCAAATTAATGGAAAATTAATGAAGTAAGGATATCACAGGATACTGATCAACAATGCAGTTCCATCTGGTAAATGGCTTAGGCCTATTGGTCGTAATTTGTTCTGCAACAGGACAATGACCCCAAACAGTATTCTGAATTATGTAGAAGGTATGTCAATAGAAAAGAGAAATGTCGGGAACTGAAAAATATGATTTGGCCAAGTCAGTACACACCGCATAGATCGACTACGCGGTTTTCGGCATTTTCTACTGTTTTATTGCTTTATAATGCACTGGGGTAACACAAGTAATGGGATGACTATATGTAAAGGTACAGATGATGGCGACATCGCGTATGTAGGCAATAAAAGGACGATGCTTGGCAGGGTTGTCATTTACACTTTAGTGTTTCACGTTGTAAGATACCTGTTAGTATTGTGTGTCACATATTTGCTAACGATATAATTGTCGATAAAATATTTTGTTATGTTATAAATTAATTTCAAGGCTAATTAGAATGTTTGCTGTATTTAATATATATCGAAATTTATCGTAAAGTATTTCTGAGAACATATAGAATCTCCATGTAATTGCTAGAAAGAGAAAAAGTGGTTGTTCTTTGCTGATAGAATTTAGAGTATTCTATAGGAGTATGTTATTATTATTGGGATTTTATGGAAAGTGAATCGATGTATTACTAACGCTCAATATATATATATATATATATATATATCAACAAGTTCTTCTTTCGTCTACAATTATTTCATCTCTTCAACATGTAATTTTGGTGTAGTAGAAAGAAAGTCTACGGTAGCTACCTCACCTGGAGTTACGAACCTGGAGATTTTACACACGGGACTTTATTTGAAGCTAATTATAAAATTGACTGTTACATTAGACACAGATACTCCTGGCAATTCTAGATTGGGCAGTGAATTTTCCATTCGGTACATAGAGACCATCAGTTATCCAAGAAATTAAATTAAAAAGTTTACAGGTTCACACATCATTGCAGACCATCAAGCAAGAAACTACGAGCTGCATCGACACCACAAACTCTAGCCTGTAGTGGTAAGAAATAAATAAAATTGTTCCTTTTCAGGAATTTCCCAGCATCTTATCAGAAACTGACCAGAGACTTTTAAAGAGACATTTAAATCAAAATAATTGATTATGCCAGACGTAATGAATATCAATATTTAATACATAATTATTTTACATCGTGAAGTTTCTGATGTGATCGTGCCCGCGCGGTGGGAGGATCCAGTGTGTGGAGAGAATACCAGCTGTCTGGCTGAACCTCACACAACGTGTAACACAGAAGGCTACGGCGACGGCCCTCACTTAATGACCCAGGCCAACGCCGTCTGCCTACAGCTGTCACTGCTAATGGCCACCAACGCTGCGTCAAACAACCGCATTAATCAACGTAGGACGCTCGACGAATGTATCACTTAGGACAAGCCGGCCGCAGTGGCCGAGCGGCCTGCGGCACGCCACTCAGTCTGCACGGCCGTTACGATCGGGGATCCCAGGCCCCCCTCGGGCATGAATGTTTGTGCCGTCCTTAGTATAAGCTAGTTCATAAGTAGTCTGTACGTTTAGGGACTGATGAAAAAATGTTCAAATGTTTGTACAGCTTATGGGACTTAACTACGGGGTCATCAGTCCCTAAACTTACGAACTACTTATGAACTACTTACGAACTAGGACGGCACAAATATCCGTGCCCGAGGGGGGATTCGAACCCCCGACCGTAGTGGTAGGGACTGATGACCCCGCAGTTAAGTCCCTTAAGCTTAACAAACATTTGAACATTTTGAACTTAGGACAGCGCGGCGCAGTTTGCCGTTTGAACGGGCTGTGGCAGCAGAGGACCACGACATTGTCTGCAGGGCTCTACTGGACATACTTTTCAATTTACTCACTTAGTCGGTAATATTGCGCTTTCTTTCTTCCGATCAGGTGTTGGAAGGAAGGAAGGAAACCTGGAATTTAACGTCCCGTCGACAGCGTGGTCATTAGAGACGGAGCTTGCGCTAGGAAGGTTTGAGTAGGATGTGGAAGGAAATCGGCCGTGCCCTTTCAAAGGAACCACCCCGGAATTTGCCTGGAGTGATTTAGGGAAATCACGGAAAACCTAAATCTGGATGGCCGGAGGTGGATTTGAACCACCATCCTTCCGAATGCGAGTCCAGGTGTTGGAGTAGTAGTTATTGTTCGTAGCCGCTATAAAAGTTCACTAACGGTACAATATTACCGGAAAATACTTTGGCGAATCTGATACATTTAGGGAACTTTATAGATAGAAGACTCAAAAAAGGAGGCGGAACCTGACTTTAAAGTGTAGCGGCAGTAGTAATTTGGAATGAAAGCAACACCTGAGCACAATATTACACAAAGAAACTAGCAGATTCCGCGATGACCTTTCTTTCCTTCTTATGTTAAGTTGACTGGATGTAGCAGATGAAGCTGTAAAAACTTTTGCTGCATTATGCAAAATGTTGCTTGGTTGGATGGAGCAATGACCGTGAAAAAAAATATTAAATTATTCTTTTATGACGAAAGAATGTTTAGATCGATCGGATTTCGATTAATTCCGAAGATTTCCTTGCATTACTATCAAATCGCGTTCATAAAAGTTACATATAATGATATTTAGAAGATTCTAGTAAATTATAGATAAAGTCCAACAATGGCTCCAAGCATCATGTTAAACAATCAAGAATACTACTGGAAAAATAGAAACACTTCATGAATCATTAAAAGGTTTGGTCATTTTAAATAAGTAAAAGATTTTAATTGTACCAACTATATTTTCATCATATTTAAAGAGAAAAACGAACTCGCATACTTACATTTGGTAGTAAGGAAGTTCCTGACGTACGTCTAATCTTAGCGAAGGGTAAAACATAAAAGACCAAATTCACAACCGCGTTCTGGACAGCTCATAAAAAATAGATGAACATCAAAAATATATGAAGAGCGTAATTACCTGCCAGAGAAAGCTGTGGTCAGCGATAAGAGTCGTAAATAAATTATTTATCGAATGAAAATTTTTAATGTAATACTACAAGTCCTGCAGCTATTTCGCCTTAATTCAAACGTTCATATGTTTTAAATATATGGGACTTCACTACTGCGGTTGTCAGTCCCTAGGCCTACAAACTACTTACACTAACTTTAACGAATCGAACGACAACACACACAATTATGGCCCGAGGGAGCACTCGAACCTCCGACGGGGAGAAACCACGCGCTCCGCAGCGAGGCGGGATTAGAGCACTCGGCCATTCCACCGGGGCTACTTCGCCTTAGCTTCTCTGAACCTTTTATTTATCTCATTCCTAAACCAGCCATTCCACCGGGGCTACTTCGCCTTAGCTTCTCTGAACCTTTCATTTATCTCATTCCTAAACCAGCCATTCCACCGGGGCTACTTCGCCTTAGCTTCTCTGAAACTTTCATTTATCTCATTCCTAAACCAATCACGTTGTTGTTTTCTTGTCTTTTCCTGAACTACTCCCCCCTCTCCTCTATCAGTTGAAGTTTTTCTTCTGTTACCACAAGTTCCTTTGTATTTACTAGCTTCATTCCCGCTGCTTCGCACGCGTAGACTGGATGGTCTGCATTCGTTGTTTCTACTTTTAAATATAAATATTCATAAATTTAGCTTTAAAAAAGCTTTCCCGATCAAGTATTTTGATACAACTTGCCATCCCTATTGTACCATTGATGGCAGAATTCAAAACACCCCCAAACACATTTTTTTTAAAATTCTAACGATGGTTCCAAATGCAAATTTTGGCATTTCTAGCATCCTTAAAAGATTTTCCCTTATTTCTCCAGCTTAATTGTTGAATTTCCCAAAATATCGAAATATCGTAGACAATGTATAAACTGGCGAGATATTATTTTTAGTTGTTGGTTGAACTTTCTATGGAGAAAGTTCGATATTAACTCCACAGAAAGTTCAACCAACAACTGAAAATCACGCGTGTTGATTCATTACAGAAAGGAGATCAGCAAGAAGAAGGAATTCACACATCTAAAACATCAAAAATAAAATAGTAGTATTTTCATTTGTAAACAAATCCATTGATCTCACAGGCGCAAGTTTTAAAGGAAACCATTTTCTAATGTATCAAATGAAATAGGAACAGTGCCAAAATACCGTTTTAAAATATCATTTATTTCATGAAATAACACATACAATCACATAGTATAAACTGAGAAATACGTAAAGCCTTTTTATCTTATCAATTCTCCTTTGTCCTGAGTATTTCATGGTTTTGAGACAGCTGCCTGATTGATTGTATGTTTTAATCTACGTTTTAAACACTGATAATGTGGGCACACAGAGATCGAAATGTCGATCTCGGACAGTAAAGAAATATTTGCGACCGATTGCTGTTCATCATCTGCACTCGATGTTGTACTTGGCAGAGATGTATTTTTTACCAGCTGAAGTACATTATTATCTCCTGTGATAATAGTATCCATAACAGAAACCGGTAGAGAATAAATAATAAAAGTGTGCAGGAGTTGCAACAAAAATGATTTTTTACACTTGTTCATTATCCGTGTAAATAACGATGCCTCTTTATACGCGCATCGGTTGGTAGATCTACCAGCCAGGCATGAAAGAGCAATTACGTGCTTCTCAAGGAAGTAACGAATCAGATCGTTTACGCGTTCCTCATTGATGTGCATCAGAGTCGAGAGACCAACGCACAGCAAGAAATTTATCTGATCGTCTACGTGCTGCTCGGTCTCGTGCTTCGGAAACAGACGAGCAACGTGCGTCAAGAAATGTAGCTGATCATGGAATCGACTTGCTAACGAACCGGTGAAGTAGACATAGGTTTCCGTGCTTTTCATCTCGACGGACATTGCAATGTTGACATAAGCTCTTGTTGCATTCCAAAGCAGTGACAATTATGACTGTATAATGCACCCGAGTGTAGAACCCGAACACACAAATAAAGTGTATTTGCACTGTGGTACAGGGACGTTTACATTCAAGCAGGATTGTGCGGTGCAAACAGCTTACTGCAAGTCTTTGCGTGCTCCGCCTGAAACACCCTTGTCATTGCTTTCAGGCGACTCTTCGTACATCAGTGTGTCTTTCGTTTGTGTGTATCTACTCCACTAGATCACCAAAAAAAAAAGATGCATTTGAAAGCACATAGAGTTTTAGTTTAAAGGTCTCCATGAGAGCTCCTTCATAAATCTCTACGTATTTTGTCAATTTTATTCGTTCTACTGCATCTTACTTCTTCATTGCGTACTTTAAATATGGGAGAACAAAGATTGAGCAGTTGTTACAATAGCCGCAATTCAACTCGTAAACTATATTCATATAAAGTCTATGTCTGTCCACATTCTGATGTTCATGTCCTCTGTACTTCCTATACGTCTCCCACACTTAAATATAATGTTGTTATTATCCTCCTTTACCATTCCTACTCTCGAAGAATGACAGAGCAAGTGAATGAGTATGTAGAGTTCCTTTTTCTCAGGGTCTGGTAAGGGTTGGAAGTTCATTTCTGCTACCTTTTGTTAGCTTAGGGATGGGCAAAGAGGTTTAGTCCCCCTCTGATTGAAACGCTATTGTGCCTAAGTCGTCAGGGCGCGTTTTATATGAGATACTTCCGGCGTGACTGTGAAGACGCTGGTTTTGGATAAAGGTGTTAGTTTTTGTTCTTGAGATCCAAGAGGACGTGGTGGTTGCGAGTGTGAGTGTCGAGCTAGTGTAAACTTTCCTTTGGCTGAGATTTAATCAGTTTCTCTTGCAGTTTATTATCCGTATATCCATGAAAAATGTATTTTGTTTGGAACTTACTGGCAGATTAAAATTGTGTGCCGGAACTGGAACTCGAACCTGGGACCTTTGCCTTTCGCGGGCAAACGCTCTACCACTGAGCTATCCCGACACGGCTCACGGTTACGCCCCACAACTTCAATTCTGCCAGTACCTCGCCTCCTACTTTCCAAACTTCACAGAGGTTTTCCTGCGAACCTTGCACGACTAGCACTCCTGGAAGAAAGGATGTGGTGGAGAGATGGCTTAGCCACAGGGATGTTTCTCTTCTATTTTGTTTAGCTTTTTTTTTTTTTTTTTTTTTTTTTTTTTTTTTTTTTTTTTTTTTTTTTTTTTTTTAAGCGTTTAGTACTTGCTCAATCCTGTGAATAATGGGTTTGTTCATTCGGCACTGTGTAGTGGGAACATGGTATACGGACCATACTTGACTAATCAGGATTCGGGTTTCCCAGTGTGAATGTGTGAGTATATGCGACTGAATATATTTCTCCTTTTCCGGACATTTAGTCTCATGTTCCCAATTTAACTTCTACTAGCCATGTATGACTTTCTTCTGTCTGTGCCACGAGTTTAATTATTTTCTATCTATATAAATGATCTGATGGACAGAGTAAGCTGTAATTTGCGGTTGTTTGCTGATGATGCTGTGGTGTATGGAAGGGTGTCGTCTTTAACTGACTGTAATAGCATGCAGGATGACTTGGACAAAATTTCTAGTTAGTGCGAAGAATGGCAGCTAGCTCTCAATGTAGAAAAATGTAAGGTGATGCGCATGAGTAGAAAAAACAATCCCATAATGTTCGAATACAGCATTAATAGTGAGCTTCTGGATGCTGTCGCGTCGTTCAAATATCTAGGCGTAACATTGCAGAGCGATATGAAATGGAACGAACATGTAAGGACAGTTGTGAGTAAGGCGGACATCCGACTTCGGTTTATTGAGAGAATTTTGGGAAGATGAACTTCACCTTTAAAGGAGACCACGTATAAAACGCTTGTACTACCACGTCTTGAGTATTGCAACTGGAGCTGGAGTTTCATTAAAATCATTAAAATATTGCTCAAGTGTTTGGGACCCGCAGCAGATCAGTTTAAAGGAAGACATAGAGGCAGTTCAGAGGCGAGCAGCTAGGTTTGTTACTGGTAGGTTCGACCAATGCGCGAGTGTCACGGAAACGCTCCGGCAACTCAATTGGGGATCGCTGGAGGAAAGACGACGTTCTTTTCGTGAATTTCTGTTGAGGAAATTTAGAGGGCCGGAATTTGAAGCTGAGTGTAGTACGATCTTGCTGTCGCCTACTTACATTTCGCGTGGTGATCACAAAGACAAGGTAAGAGAAATTAGGGCTCTTACGGAGGCATATAGGTATTCTTTTTTTTTTCCTCGTTATCATTTGGGAGTGGAATAGGAAAGGAAATGCCTAGTAGTGGTACAGTGTACCTTCCGCCACGCACCTTACGATGAATTGCGTATGGATTTAGATGTAAAACGGTTTCGTTTTGTGAGTAACCAACCAGTTGGCTCATGTTAAACCATTTTCGTGCTAACCATGATTTGCCTTTGGATACACCTTACCAATAACTGAAATTAAATAATTTTTAATGACATGGCTTTGTTTGACTTGGGCCACGAGGTTGTGCTCGAATCACCGATAGAATCATTGGTTTCTTTTACTCAATGTATCAATCGTTAACTCGAATTACCTTGGACCTCCTGTCCCATTCCAATACGTAAAAGAATTTTTGTAAGTCGCGGCAGAGGGGAAGATACTCCCTTTGTCTTTAGACACGTGTAGTGCATGCCGTATTTCTCTGTTTTATTCTTTCTCTTGCTTCACATTAAAATGAATGTACTGTTCTCTCTTACATTGTGTATTGGCATCATATTAGCAATATAGCAAGGCACAATCAAATTTAATTTGTTCACTTGCTGGTACCCGGCGAGTTGCTGTCACAGAACAAATAATTGTGCAACATCTCCGCTCTTTCATTCTCCTCCTCTTTCTCATCCTCAACCCTCCCCCCTCTCTCTCTCTCTATCCGTCTCCTCCTCCACCAACTCCTATCCCTCCTATATATGAAAACGTACATACATTCGCCAAATTTTATGGTGACTGGCCAAACGGTATCGAAGTTGCAAGGTACCCTCCGCCATCCCAAGTCGACTGGACTGCACATTACAAAAATTTCCTTCATGAATACAAATATTTATGTGCTGAATTTCATGCTAACAGTCAAACAATTTCGATGTTTGTTGTAACGTACCGTCCGCCATGCGCCTACGGAGGCTTATGAAAGGTGGCCCATCTATTAATTCGGGTATAAGCTGTCTTCAGTCCACATTTCATTCAGTTTCGTCCAGCTGTTTCAGCGTGAAGCTTATCAAACGTGTTAACCCACCCTCTGCCACGCACCGTACGGTGG
Source organism: Locusta migratoria (assembly GCA_026315105.1). Lineage (NCBI taxonomy): Eukaryota > Metazoa > Arthropoda > Insecta > Orthoptera > Acrididae > Locusta > Locusta migratoria. The sequence continues at coordinate 238,953,070 of CM048744.1, forward strand.
CTTCCGAAAGGAAGCCCATACGTTAATGCAGGGTATAATTCCAAATTTCATTCAAATATGTCCATCCCTTTCAGCATGAAGGAGTAGCAAACATATTGACATATTATGAGGTACCCTCTGAGACGCCCTCTATGGTTGCTGACGAAAGGTAGCCCATGTATTAATCAGGGTATACGCTACCACTGTTCTAAATTTCATTCATATCCGCCCAGCCGTAAGAAACGAAGTAACTAATTTTAAAGCACCCTTCCACCATGCTCCATACGAAGTTAATTTCAATATACTCATAAACCTTCATACTTATCCTCAACGACTATATTACTATCTGAACAGCACAGCAGAAACACACGCTCTTACCAAAATAAAACTCTCTCTCTACCTTCACATAACACTGCAATCTTCTCCAAATCATTTTCTGTTACGGGAACACGTCTGTGGAACAATCTTCCTCAAAAGTTAAGAGAAATAAAATCAATTCAAAACTTTAAAAGACAACTAAGGGTTCACCTTCTGTCACAATAGCCATCTTTTTCTCCACTTACCAGTCTGTAGCCCACTGTTGTCAATTCCTCCTTCCCCCATAAATGTTTCCCTTTCCTTTCGCCAGCAGAGATCTCCATTCATATATGTCTCCACTTCCTCACATCCATTAGCACTGTCATTTTTCAATCTTCTCCTTTTTCACTAACCATTTTCTCTCTTCTGTTTATTTTAAACTTAATTCAAATGTGAATATCTCTTGTTATTATTAGTATTACTTTCATTTTTGTGTTATTATTATCATTATTATTATTAGTACTATCATATATTGTTATTATTTAATATTATTAATGTAGTGGTTTTTGTAATGAAATCCTTTGTTTATGTTGTTCCTGATCAGATGTAAGAGAGGGCCCTATGGCCTTAATCTGGTCAGGTTAAATAACCAAATAAATAAATAAATAAAAATAACCCTCACGCGAGTGTCAGCAATGAGTTGACAAGATTTTATCGCAATCGGATGTACGGTATGGACGTACATAAAATAAATATAAAGAAACAAACATGAACTTTTTATATATTTGATTATGTTTCTATCAGCGCCAGCTTATAAAATAAATGCTCAGTAAGTCAAAATTAAATTGTAGAGTCAATTTTAGTAGTCTACATCTTGGTGTATTCCCGTTGTCTAAAATTTACCTCTGCATTCATTTAAGTAGTGCCAATGGCCGTACTGCAGTGGATACGCCGGTCCCTGTTAGATCACTGAAGTCAAGCGCTGTCGGGCATCCCTGGCACTTGGATCGATAACACTGTAGTATATTTGGATGGATAGTAGTAAGGTAAAGGCGGGACAGACGCCGAACATTTTTTAAAATTAATTTTTATCAATATATAAACACTTAAATCGCAATAAAATTAGGCAAGATTGATGGTTTGAACATTGTATTTTATTATAGATATCATCGCATTACAAAAAACTTTATAAGAAAGGAACATTCTTATGATGTACAACGGCTTGCAAATTTCAGTTAATCAGCAAGTGGCGGGCAAGATGCCGCAGAAGGGAGGGACAGATGGCCAATGGCAAAATACATTGAAAATTACATTCACTTTGATTTTTGTTTTTCAAGTTTATTTTTAAGTGGTCTACACAAACAACACACGTTCTCATAGAGAGCCACCTAGAACATCCTACACATTGAATCCAGTCAGAGGTAGACGATGTTTCTTGATAAAGTTCAAGGCATTCTACACATTCGTTTTCTTCGAAATTTAATTCATCGGAGGAACTACCGTGTAGGGAAATATCATCATCATCTTCTTCTGAAACTGAGTCTTCAAACAGACGCTTCATTGGCGGTTTTTTCTCTCTGGTTTTGGGGATTTGATTTCTTTTAGCTGCTACATTTTTGTGGGCAAGAGGTTTTCCTTTCTGGTTTCTTTCGGTGATTTTCTTTCTTTTCGTTTCTGTAAAGTCGCCGAATGTTATATTTGTTGCTGATTGCTTTCTTTTGGATTGATTTCTCTGAGGCAGTGTAGGAACAGGTGATATCTGTTCCAGCAATTTTGATGGAGTCTCTCCATGAGATGTCACTGAGTTGTCATCTACACAGCAGCTGCCTTGATCAGTTGGTCTAATGCGTTTTCTCGGCATTTTTATGTAAAACAAAAACATATGGGCTCCTTTTAGCATTGCAAGCACTGTGGCATCTGTTCCACAGTAATGGTGCGTCGTCTGTTCGCTTTCGTGAGGACAGATTCCGCACCCCCCATTTTCAGCAAAGATGTTATCGGAAGATGCCATTACTCGACCGACATAACCTACAATGTTTCTACTGCACAATCTAAATACAAGTTATAAGCTACAAGGCGCGTATCTACTACTACATACTATTAAAAAGGAATCGTGAAAAATATCCTTGACTTACCTTGGTCTCGAAATTCGATATTCTTAAGTTTCTCCTCTATTTTCCGCTCCTGAACTACAAAAACTTGGGAGTAAACTGATCTCACCAGCCGTTACAACAACCGTGAGCGTCGCGCGCACAACAATGTGTGCTGACGAATTTCTTGGAAGTGCGGCATCTGACCCTCTGCGTCATCTGTCCCGCTTTTACCTTATATTTAATTCCTGTGGTATAGTATATTTCAGTATATGTAATATCTTTCAAATATTTTCAACGGGCTTGAATAAGAATAATCTCAGATGTACCTTTTCTTTTAATACTCTACTTAAGGGATCTCAATGGATACGCTTTATAGTTTATAATAAAAGCAACATTAAGAAGACACCAAAGCATACAATCCAAGGCTATAACATTTTTAGCAGTAAGGATTCGTCCAGCTTTAATAATAATAAAGCCAATGACTTCCTTTTCTGCCTTCATTTTCCTTTCAAAACTTCATCAGTTATTCAGATTTTTTTCTTCCTTTAGTTTGTGTATTTTTCCCCCGCCGGTTCTTCCGTTGAGTCTCGTTCAATTTTCCTGTTTCCGATTTTACTTCTGATTTGTTTCCTGTTCAAAATTAGCTCTTAGAAGCAACATAAAATCAAAATACGACCCGCACTGTACTGGTGCCGTGTGAGTAGCATCACCTTACCTGAATTTAGGAAGATTCTTCAATCTCTCTTTGAACTGCTATCGAAGAATTTCCCGTGTTTTATTAACAACGTCAATTGCTAAAATTAGCATAAAAATATCTTGGTAAGATTATAAAAATTTAGTTTTACCTAGTAGATAAAGGATTTATAGAAACAGATATAAGAAAATAACAAACTTTTTAAAATTATTTTGATGTTCTTGGCAATCGAGAACTCGTATGAAAACCGAGCAGGAGAATTTAGAATACGGACAATTATTTACATAGAGTCCCAAGAAACAACACGCAGCGTGTAGGTGTCCAAGAGGATACGACACCGTTAGAGTGACCTTGAATCAGCTCAAGTTTCAGGACATACGGTGATGGACACAGCGGCAAAACGGAACCAGCTTGATATCATCGCCTGGCGAGGGTCATAGAGAGCAGCGCGGCAAACTATGATGATGCAGGTTAAACGCGCCGGCAAGGCTGCGTGGGTTTGATTCAGCTGCCGGCGAGGAGCGAGCAGCGACGTGGCTGCGTAAACGCACGCTAACAGTGCCTGCGGTTTAGATGGTTGCTCCTAAATATGTGAAGTGAGTATTTTTCGAGAGCTTCCCATATTGCATTTTTAGTGGGAATTTTCCTGTAGACTTCGTATCTGTATACTGAGATTCGCTGGAAATTTGAAGTCGTGTTTTACGGGAGATTTCATGTAGTTATGTGACTTAACTACGGGGTCATCAGTCCCTAAACTTACGAATTACTTATGAACTACCTTACAGTAAAGACGACACAAGCATCAATGCCCGAGGGGGGATTCGAACCCCCGTCGGTGGACGGCCGCGCGCTCCACAACTGGGCGATCCAGTACGCGCGGCTAATCCGCCGCGGCGGAGTTATGGTGAGGCGTTGGCGTCGGACGTTTTCTTTCAGCATCCCTAGAGATGTCGGTCGATCACGATACACTTGCGACTTCAGGTAACCCCCAAGCCAATGATCGCACGGACTGAGGTCTGGGGACCTGGGAGGCCAAGCATGACGAAAGTGGCGGCTGAGCACACGATCATCACCAAACAATGCGCGCAAGAGATCTTTCACACGTATAGCAATTTTTTGTTCTAATAAAACCCCATCTTACTCCAAGCATGTGCATCGATTTTTACCCCTCTATCTACATTATTCCGTGATTTTTTAAGTTTTCAAATTTATACTGACTTTTTGATCAGGACTCCCACCTACAAAAGTTCAGATGTTTGTAAATCTGTAGCTTACAAACTACATAAAGTAAGGTAAACTATCCTAAGGACAACACACACACACACACACACACAGAGAGAGAGAGAGAGACACACGCCCCAGGGAGGACTCGAACCTCCGACGGCGAGCAACCGCGCGCTCCGCAGCGAGGCGCCTTAGACCGCTCGGCTACTCCACCGCGGCCCACTTACAAAGGTAGAAATGGTCATGAGAATAAAATACGAGAAATCTGAGCTCGAACTCAGAAATTCAGATGTTCTTTCTTTCCGCCTGCTATTCGAGAATGGAATAAAGATGAATAGTATAAAGGTCTACATCTACATCTACATGGGATGCTCTGAAAATCGCATTTAAGTGCCTGGCATAGGGCTCATCGAACCACCGTTATACTAATCATCTCCCATTCCACTCTGGAATAGCGCGCGGGAAAAAAGAACATCTGAATCTCTCCGTTCGAGCTCTGATTTCTCGTATTTTAATCTAATGGTCATTTCTACCTATATAAGTGGGAGTCAACAACATATTTTCGCATTAGGAGGAGAATTTCAGCGATTGGAGTTTCGTAATTAGACCACGCCGCAGCGATAAGCGCCGTTGTTGTAATGATTCCCATCTCAGATCCTGTATCATTTTGGTAACGCTGTCTCCTCTGTATCGTGACAATACAAAACGAGATGCCCTTCTTTGAACTCTTTCGAAGTCCTCCGTCAAACCCACATGGTAAGGATTCCACACTGGGCAGCAATACTCCAAACAAAGACGGACAAGCGTAGTGTATGAAGTCTCTTTAGTAGTTCTGTTGCATCTTTTAAGGGTGCCGCCAATAAAACGCAGTCTCTGGTTCGTCTTTGTCACGACGTACTCTACGTGTTCTTTCCAGTTTAAGTCTGAAGTAATAGTAATTCCTAGATGTGGAGTTCAATGAAACCTGTACCAGGCGCTTAAATGTGATTTTCAGAGTATCCCGTGTAGATGTAGAAGCTGGCGCGCTATTGTATGTCAGTGGCTCTGCCAGTGAGTAAGTAAATGGTACGGAGGTTTTCTCGTACGGAATTTTTCGGTAGGCCGCTGGCGCCGTGAAGAGGAGATCGGAGCCTGGGTTGGCCCGCATCGCGAGGCGCGCGGGTGTGGAAGGGGAGGGGGCGGGGGCGGGGGCAGGGTCAGGCGCGGGGTCAGATAATACGCCAAAGCCGGCCGGCCGCCACCCCCTCTCCCGCCGCCGTAATTAGAGGCTGTAAAGACGAGCGCGCCCCGCGCTAAGGGCGAGAGTCGCTCGCTCCGCGCGCGCCCCATTCGCAGCTGTGCCGCGGGGAGGAGGGGGAGGGGGAGGACGCTCTGCCGCTGCCAGCTCCCAGCCAGTCTGCCGAGAGGCCGCCGTGCGCTACGGACCGCCAGGAGAGGCCACGCCGAGGGGACGCCACACGTGACCGCACGTCGTCAACTCGCCGCGCGTAAGCCAAGCGTGTCTTCCGGTACCCGCGGCGCGCCGCTGCTGCGGACCACACCTACCAGTGCGCGCTCTCGTTACCGGACGGGGTGATTCGCGCTCTAAATGGAGCTTCCAGCTCTGACGGGTGGACTGTCGTTATCCGGGTAGTGTGTTCCGATGACTGGTCTGGTCCACGAAATCTTGCGCGTCTGAAGACGCCGGAGCAACCACTGCTTTCCAGCGACACCTCTGAGGTACGAGAAAAAAGACATACAACTTTTTTTTTCGTTTCTTTTACGCCTTAGTGGTGTGATAGAAAACTGATTAATTGTAATTAAATAATTCTCAGTCTCTGTTGCGAAACCTCTTTATATATATATATATATATATATATATATATATATATATATATATATATATATATATATTCTCCAATTACGCGTTTCGCACTGTTAGCGCATCGTCAGCCTGGAAAAAGACTAGGTTTACCAGACGTCCTCTTTTACCCGGACATGTCCTCTTTTTTGGACCCAGAAAATGGTCCGGCCGGGTTTTTAACAAAATGGGGAAATGTCCTCTTTTTTTGCGTTGTGCAACTGCTTAAACTTCAAAGTGCGTAAATACAGCTCTCTCAACTGTCACAATCACTAACTCTAGAGAATTTAAACTTTCTTGAAACAATGTGATATTTTTAATTTTTTCGTTTCTGCGCCGCCGCTGCTCTGTCAAGCTACCTCGGAACAACTGAAATCACTGGAGTGGCAATTGTCGCGCAATACGAGCTTCGAGGCGGCCAATTAAAAACATAGTCTGCAACAATGCAAGACAGTGCAAAGTTACATAGTATGTATAATATGATACTCTCCCCCCCCCCCTTTCTCTGCTCGGAGTGTTGTGCGACACCCAAAAATAAGACGTTCAGTCTGTCGTCTTGGGAGTCGGCAGTTCTGTGTGTTGTGTGTCAAGCACACTTTTAAGATCAAAAGCTAGTGCAATGTTCGTTACACAAAAGTTAAAACCTTGTGCAAAATTTCATATAAATAAGGTCAGATGCCACAGTCACCAATGCCGTTTCACCCTTCGCCTGGTCAGGACCAATGAGACGTAACTACATAAAGAGTGTATTGGAAAAATCGATTTAAAGCTATTGTCCTAAAAACTGAGTAATTTTTAATAATTAATTGCGAGCCTTTGTACGGCAAATAAAAAGTTTATTTTATTCATTGCTTTTTTTCACCTAGGGCATACATATTCCATTCATTGTCTAGGATCCAGATGCTAATCATGTATATACAGTCACGTCGGTCTGATCCGAAATTGGAGGATAGCTATATCAATGAACTCTTACATCATTTTTACAATTGCTTTATTCGTGACGATTTTACAGCCAACAGTACTATAGTTCCCGTAAATGATGCATCGTTAAAATTTTGAAGTGAAAACAGGGGGGTGAACGGCACGGTATCTTACAAGTTGGGAAAAAATGTTCAGCACTTAAGACGACAATTACAAGTGGTGAAGTGATGAAATATTAGGGCTTTACTGCTATGTAGTCATGTAATTCGTTCTACGGGTCTCAACATTTCATGCTTCTTAATTTGTAAGAAGATGGACAAATTGCGTAAGATGTATTACAAACAAGACTCTGGTAGACACATCACTGGTACTTTAGTTGCCAAGACCAGAGAGAGAGAGTTCTTTTATGAATCTAGAAGTGTTCTCTTTTCTGAAGACGGACATCTGGTAACCCTAAAAAAGACAAATGTTTTGTTACAATCCGTGTACCTGGCGGGCAGCGAATCTAGCCACATTAGATTCGTTGCCCGCCAGGTACACGGACTGTAACAAAACATTTGTCTTTTTCCAGTCTGACGATGCGCTAACAGCGCGAAACGCGTAATTAGAGAATTAAAAAAATAAATTGCAACAGAGACTGAGAATTATTTAATTATTCAACACTATTGCTGTACCAGCCGCCACCACCACCATCATGGAATGAATGAAATGATTAATTGTATATCTCCGTCCCTTAACCCTTTCCACCCCAGTGATTTCGGTAAAAGTCTCGACCAGCGGCATGGCCTAATGTATTTACGTGACGTGAAGCGACAGTGTTGGCAACAATCGCTGTGGATGCTGGGATGAATGGCGGCACACAATGTTTACAGGATGCGAAAATGAATGTGTTAACATCACGTTTGAATGATTTTTATTTTCGAAATGAATCACAGCGTTCGAATGTAGAACATCGCACACTACAAAACTACGTTTCTCCACATGCATTGTCTTTCTGTTCAGATGTAACACTTTGTTGTTAAATAAATCGAAATACGGGTAAAATTTTACGACGCTTTCGCCGGGCTCCAGTGCTTATGTTGCCAAAAGATCGACAATCAAATGTAGAACTGCGTTAATATTTTTCACGAGCTACAGGGTAAATTTAATACTGTACTTGCTCTATGGTCGACAGGTTCTTGTATGTACCTTTGTCCTTCAGAAAAAATAATTATCGTTTTAATTACAGTTGTCACGAAAAAACATTTATTGGTCATCTGAGTTGCCATCATTACCATTGGTGCCAACATAACCACTGCAGCCCGGCGAGAAGCGTCGTACAATTTAACCGAAATACGTGTGTGTCTATCTCTCAAATGATACGAATTACAATATCTTTTTCAATGTTCTTAATTTGGTAAAACGCTTGCAACAATTTAATATGTACTCTTCGGTTCCTGCCTAACCACATCCTTTAATATCATGACAATTCGTAAAAATCATGGCATAACTGTAGACTGGGATACTCCCCGTCTTCTTTGACCCACGACGTCATCAAGATGTCGAAAAACCTGTACACGGCATATCTTAATAGTTCTGTATTGAAGATACAAATAACCTGTAGTTATTATAGATAACGGAATGTATCATCGATCACAGGTCTCAGTCCAAAAATTCGCACCTTCGGCGCTCACATACGGAAAAAAAAAATCTCTCGGTTAACCTACACCTAACCATCAGAGAGAAGCTATAGATCACTTTTTAAACACAAAATATTAATCTGTTATGTTTGTGAATAAACTATCGTCTTTAACTCAGCCACCACACAATTACTAACGCCTTTTACAAACACTCAAAACTACCGCACTGCGAAGACGTCAGTGGTCAAAGCTGATGGGCGATATCCCCGTGTACAGGTGAGCCAAAATGATAACATTCGCTCAAAACAAATTAAGCTGTACTCTTAAGTTCCTGCCTAACCACAACCCTTAAAGTCATGACATATTTGTAAAAATACTAATATTCGTCGATGTACCCTTCTACATTGAGTAACTGAATTATCGTACACGCCATAGGCTATTCGAAATGTACTACGTTGCCAACCGAACACTGCTACGGACGCACCGCGACGCTACCTATGCCGCTGATCGAGATTTTAGCCAGTGATGCTATATGGCAACGGCATGTTCTGTAGGCACAACCATTTGTCCAAAGATCGTAAACAACACTGCAGAAACTTTCCAAAATTCATTGTGGCTAGGATGGCAACCATTACTTCAAGGAAATGTAGAGCATTAGGCTAAAATCCATTGGCAAAGCATGCATTGTTGTTTGATGTCTTAAGTTCGAATACATGCAGCAAAACTTTAAAATTTTTATATCAAGATAAAGAAAAGTACTGTGAACATTTTATTACTAAATTATTGTCAAACGTCTAATTTAGTTTGAAAATGATGTTAGTTACGATAAAGGAAACACATCCGGCCCAATTATGCCATAAGGGATGCGGCTGGAGCGCCTTGCTGCGGTGCGCGCGGCCGTTCGCCGTCGGGGGTTCGAGTCCCTCCCTCAGGCATGGGTGTTTCTTGTTGTCCTTACGTTAGTTTACCTTAGTTTAAGTAGTTTGTAAGTTACGGACTAATAACCCATTAGCTGAGTTCGATAGATTTACAGTCATTTGATTTTGATGCTATATGGAGTGATCCCAAATTATCACCCAAAAAACTAAAAACAAATGAAAAAATTCTGACACATTATTCCAATTAGTATGTATAGAAATACACAGAAAAATATTTTTGTTCATATCTTAATAAAATTTGAGGTGGAAAGGGTTAATAAGCACCACGTCGACGGGACGTTAAACCCGATTCTTCCTGTCATGAACACTCCATTACGAGTTGTGTGCACAAACCACGACAATATTATTATTATTAATAGAATTTCAGCTTGGTGGTTATATATAAAAATAGCGCCTAGATTTAGTTTATTGAATGAACATCCTCAGTGCACGTTTAACTCCAGGGGACTTCAATGAACGAAATCGATATGCTATATTTTAAAATAAATATTACAGCCACCAAGGTAAAATATCTATTATTATTACCGAATATTCCTTCCTTTGTTTATTCTTTTTTTTTTAATTTTGTTTCTGTAAATATTGTTCCAAACCATTTGACCTTCTGATTCCACAACCGAATCCTAATTTTATTTATTGAATTAAGGTAGTCTCAGTCGCAAAAATTGTATTAACAACGATTGTTGGGCATAATTTTTGCAATGCGATTGCCCCCGTCTGCTTTGACCCACGACGTCATCAACATGTCAGAAAATCCATATTCCAGTCGTAGTCAACTGCAAATAATCAACGGTTCAATTGATTATTGTTTTTAATTAAGTCGCGGAGCTCGCCAAAATATGACTGGTAATTTAGAAGCGTCGCGTATCGCAGTTGCGGCCGACTATCAGAACATTCCATCAGGCGTTCATCTCAGTGTCATCGGTGCTTGTTCACTGACAACAATTTAAGCTGTACTCTTAGGTTCATACATAACCACATCCTTTAAAATTATATTCGTAACAAATATTAAAGTAATTTTGTCAATGAGAATAGCTATCTACAGTTCAGCTCGTCAATAGTACTTTGACTACTACACAACATGCAGACGCCGCGAGTCAAAACCGAGACGGGTGGAATAGAGTTCTATAAATGGCTCCAATCGTTTCTCCCCTTATGAGGCATCGTCAGGTGATGTAAGTATGCGGTGAGAGGTGAGCTTAAAATGGTATTTTATTCCGTAAGAGAAGAAACTGAAAAAAGGGTGTTTTTTCCCTCTTTTATATAAATTAACGGAAGTTTAACATCCCATCGACAGCGTTGTCATTAGAGATCGAGCTCATGCTAAGATTTTTAAGCAAAGATGGAGAACGAAATCGGCTTTGCTTTTTCAAAGTAACCATCCTGTCATTTGCCCAGAGTGGCAGGGAAGTCACGGAAAACCTAAATCGGGATGGTCGGAGGTGGATTTGAACCATCGTCCTCCTGAACGCGCAACCAGTGTCTTACCACTATGCCATATCGCACGCTTATAAAATAGTGGAAGTGAGGAAGTTTTATTTGGTGACGGCGCTTACAAGTACGCTATTCCCTTGAGCAATTTGTATAAACCAAAATGTCATGAAGATTTAAGAGGTGTATAAACATGAGCACAAATAACACATCTCTCAGTGTGTGCATTTCACCGTACTGTGTATAGGCAAAAAGTTCACTTGATACACTCGGTGCGTTCATTCATTAAGTGGACTTATTCAGTAGAAATGATCGTAATATTTCTTCCATTCAATAGTTTAATGCAGCAGAAGTAACTTACAACGGCCAGCTTACCTTTCATACCAACAAATCAGTGATATAATACATAAGCCTGCTGTACACACCAATTAGTTCAACAATATAAGTGAATTCTTGCTGCATATATCTCAATAGGACATAACAAAAAAAAACGAAAAATTGACAAATTTGAGATTTTCCTTCTCTCATTTCTGGCTTGTCCCATTATAAGATCATCCGTCAAATACCAGTAAAGGGCATTAAAATAAAATCCAGAGTCCAGATTTTATCGTGATTTATCCTGATTTCATTTTAATGTCCTTTAGTGACAAATGACGGATTAAGCTTTTACCACACGTTTACATGAACTGGCGGTGCCTCTAAGTGCGGAAGGTGTAGTTTTTATTAGTAAATTACAATTTTACAACAACGACTACTTTTATTGAAGATATCTACATCTATAGGATGGCGCATGAGTTCGCATCCTTTTTCCTTAAGTTCGATAAATATAACAGATGCACACAACTCAGACTGACGTGAAGTGGATTAGTGCTGTCAAACGATCAAATCACGAAGGTATACTAGACGTGGGAAGTGACTAAGGTCAAAACGATCGTTACTAATACGACACCACCATTTTCTTGTCGTGTTCTGTCCAGCTCTAACAGAATAACATGTCGCAGATGTTCCAATTTCTCTACTTCGCACCCAATTTTCTACACTCCACAACCCGACTCACCATCTAGATACGACATAAATGGCAAAACGTAAACTCAAATAGCATTAGTGAACTACAAATAAAAAAAATGACAATCGTGAAATAAAATCGTGCAACAGCATTACCAACACACTACACGAAAACGCTACAAAGTTGTGGACCAACCTAATACATACATCCTACATAACCCACTTAATGGTATGTGGCAGAGGATACTTTGTGTGCCGCGGTGGAGCGGCTGAGAGTTTTAAGGCGCCTTGCTGCAGAGCGCGCGGTTGCTCGCAGTCGGAGGTTCGAGTCTTCCCTCGTGCATCGGTGTTTGTGTTGTCCTTAATAATAATTTACTTTCAGTTAGTTTAAGTATTTTGTAAGCCTAGGGAGTCCCTTAGATTTGATCATTTGATACTTTGTGTGCCACTATAACCAAAAATGTTCAAATGTTTGTAGAGTCTATGGGACTTAACTACGGGGTCATCAGTCCCTAAACTTACAAACTACTTACAAACTAGCTAATACTAAGGACGGCACAAATATCCATGCCCAAGGGGGATTCGAACCCCCGACCGTAGTGGCCGTGCAGACCGTGACTGGAGCGTCTCAGTCCCCTCGGCCACCGCGGCCGGCCCACTATAATCCCTCCCCGTTGGTGGTCTGCTCCAGTCGTAAATCATTCTTCGAAATTCTCTAACTGCACCCTCTTGATCGCTTTACGAGGTAAACGTAGGAGGGTGGAATATTCTGTAAATTGAAAAAGTTCCAAGATGGGATTAATGAAACATAAGCTTTTAGTGCTTCAGACGTTCTACGTCATCTCCCTCCCCCCCCCCCCCCCCACTTCAATATATCACACGGAATGTTCAGAAAACCGTGTGTCACAAAAGTTCTAGATGTCACATTCGCTTGAAAGTTTTTTTCTGGTATGTGATAAAACCATGTGTCGCCCTACGACTTTTTATTTTTATTTTCATGTAGTCGCCTCAGAGTTTTCGATCGTTAGGCAAGGTATGTGGTTCAAAGGAAAAGTAAGGAAGCTTAGAGTTTGACGTCCCGTCGGCAGCTTGGTCATTAGAGACGGAACTAACGCTCGGAGTTTTGCGTAATGACGGAAAAGGAAATCGGTCTTGACATTTCAAAGGAACCATCCCGGCATTTGCCTGGTGTGATTTAGGAAAATCAATGAAAACTTAATATCTGGATGGCTCCCCCCCCCCCCCCCGTAAGCGAACCCAGTGCGTGTCCACTGCGCCACCGCGCTCGGTGTATGTGGAACACACCTCACACAAACTTCCCTCTTCATCGAAAAATTCTAGATAGCGTCGTGAACGCTCCATTTACAAATGTTCTCCCATCGCTATCACAACAATGACACACCACGGACTCACGTCCACTAAACACAGCTTAGTGGCCGAATGCGAATCTGTTGTTTACAGTTGCTAGTTCATTTTGCCACCCTAACAACTACCCGAGAAAGAAAATCAGTATCGCGCGGTGTATTCCGCTAGCCATCTTATAGTGAGTGTCGGAACTCGATTCCAATTTTACCTTCCCGGTTTTTTCGAGAAGTATACATAGTACGGACTAGTATATCGTTGGCTCTTGTAGGAACTTACGTTCTCGAAATTGTGGCGTCAAACCACACTGTAACGAAAATAGTGTCTCTTGCAGCGCTTACAAATCGTGGTGGCTGAGTAATGACACAACAAATTGTGATAGAATTGGTCTATATAGAAAAGCTATTTATAGACAGAAGAAATACATAAGAAAATTAATGTGTGAAACAAACTGTAATATTCTAGATTTACATCTGAATGTAAATACTATGGCGTTATTTATTTGAATGAATCCCTACCACCTGACAATCACGCTTTGATTTAGTTTCTGTACTGTCCTGTATACTGTCTGGAGTGTATACGCATTAGATTTCTATCTGATTATGCTGAAGCAATAGTTACTCACTTAACAGCCATATAAACCGCTCTCTCAAAGAAGGATCTGTACCAAAAGATTGGAAAGTTGCACAGGTACACCTGTATTCAAGACAGGCAGTAGGAATAACGCACTATACTACAGGTCTATTTCTTTGAAGTCAATCTGCAGCAGGGTTTTGGAATATGTCCTATATTCAAATATTCTGAATTATCTCGAACGGAATGATCTGTTGACCCAAGGTCAACACGGATTTAGCAAATATCGTTCATGCGAAACACAACTAGCTCCTTACTCAGACGAAGTGATGAGTGCTATCGACAAGTTCGCAAATCGTTTCCGTATTTCTTGATTTCCAGAAGGCTTTTGACACCGTACCTCACAAACGTTTTTAATCAAATTGCGTGGTTATGGTATATTGCCCCCAATTTGCGACTGGATAGGGGATTTCCTATCAGAGGGGACACAGTTCGTAGTAATCGATGGTAAGGTATCGACTAAAACAGAGGCGATATCGGGCGTTCCACAAGGTAGTTTTATTGGTCCTCTGCTGTTCCTTATTTATCTAAGTAGCTCTCTTAGATTGTGCAAATGACGCCGTCATTTACCGTCTAGTAAAATCTGAAGAACAAAACCAACTGCAGAACGATCTGAATAAGATATCACTATGGTGAGAAAATTAAACTTTGCTTACAAGATAAATCAATCAAAAGTGAAGGCCGTAAACTCCACTAAATACGTAGGAATTACTATTACTTCAGACTTAAACTGGAAAGAACACGTAGATAATGTCGTGGGAAAGTCGAACCCAAAGACTGCGTTTTATTGGCAGAACCCTTAAAAGATGCAACAAAACTAATAAAGAGGCTGCATACATTACGCTTGTTCGCCCTTTTTTTGGAGTTTGCTGCCCAGTGTGGGATCCTTATCAGGTGGGTTTGCCGGAGGACATCGAAAGAGTCCAAAGAAGAGTAGCTCGCTTCGTACTGTCACGGTACAGGGGAGACAGCGTTACGGAAATGATACAGGATCTGTGATGGGAATCATTACAACAACGGCGCTTATCGCTGCGACGTGGACTACTTACGAAATTACAATCGCCAACATTCTCCTCCGAATGCGAAAATATATTGTTGACTGCCACTTACATAGGTAGAAATGATCATCAGAATAAAATTCGAGAAATCAGAGCTCGAACGGAGAGATTCAAGTATTCTTTCTTTTCGCGCGCTATTCGAGAATGGAATGGGAGATAAATAGTATAACGGTGGTTCGATGAACACTCTGCCAGGCACTTAAATGTGATTTGCAGAGTATCCCATGTAGATGTATAGGTAGACTATCTTCAAGTACCGAATAATTTTGTTTATTTCTCTATACGATACACGTGTGTTAAGCAATTTTCAGCAGCTTTAAAAATGCCGTAAGAACGATATTTTGCAATATCATGGAAAATAAAAACTGGACGTCGCAGGCAATATAGAGTCAATCAGAGAATCCTAAGTAACTTTCGACCCATTGTAAATAACAAGGAATGGTATGGAAAAAATTTACCTCAACCATGCGCGTGCACGTAACTTGAATTTTTAAACCCATGAAATTTTTGTGTAAGTGTGACGCTCCCCTTCAGTATATCATGATAGCTTTTATTGCAAACATTTTTATACATTTTTTACCCTGAAACGTCAGACAATTTCTAAGACAGGAAAAACATAATGTTTGTGTCTTGTATTTCCAATGTGGAGCCAACTAATAGTTTTTGTAGAAATAACGCTCTGCAGTTTTATTACAGTTACACATATGCAGCAAAACCAGGTCTGTAACTATGTAAACTGAATTTCAGTTTCACACATACAAATGAGGTAGCTCTTTCTCAGTTAAACAAAAACTAATGAAATAACGAAATTCGTGGAGTTAGAGCACAAAGACCCCAAAATAGTCGTTAGTGAAGACAAGTTCGAACGTTCAAATAATCGTGGAGTTACACAGCTTTAGAAGCAATAAAAGACTACAAGTCTGGGAGAGCTGAATGGGGATAGTCTAATGTTGATTTGGACCCGGCCTCAAGCAAATATGACTGCTGTTATTCAATCCATGCACGTGCTTCCTCATCCGGTGAGTAACACCTTCCGTGTACTCTTACATGGATACTCTGCAAATCACTTTGAAGTGCCTGGCAGAGGGTTCACAGAACCGCTTTTATGATGTTTCTCTCTATGGTTCCATTCTGTAATAGCTCGCGGGAAACAGGAACACCTAAATCTTTCCGTTTTCGAGCTCATTTCTCGTATGTTACTAAGATTATCATGTCTCTCTATGTAGGTGGGTGCTAATAAAATATGTTCGAATTCGGTGGAGGAAGTTGAAATTGAATAAATTCAGTTTCCGAAAAATGAAGAAAATTAACTACAGCACGTAACCCATAGAAATGCTTAGAATTATATAAGGAAGCTAATGAGTGTTGTTTGTGAATCCTTCCCCCCAGTAGCGTTAAATCATGTATAATTTAGGCTGGGCACTTCCTCATTAATCCATGTAAGAGATGCATTATTGTATTATTATCAGAATTTTGCTTGTTTTCTATCTGAATAAAGAAGTTTAAGTTCAGCATAATCCATAAGTTGCCTATAAATTGTAGTTTTAGGGCACCTTCCCTCTTTTATTTAATATTGTTCTTCACAAGTGCTGAGAACAAGCTCAGATGCAATTTTTCTTACGTCTAAATTCCGTTGCGCCATAAATGTTTTCTTAGCCACTTTTATAAGATAACTTTAATTGTGGTGGCTTGCTTATTAATGTCTGTGTGTAATAACGTGTAAGCTGCTATGTATATTGACCACTGTAGTATTAACTTGCTGTTATTTAACTAATTTTAAACGAGTCAGTTCTCAGTTTGGGCCAGGAAACAAGGTTTGTAGCAGGGAGTAATCGGTAGTTCACACGGACCTTATCTGCTAATTTTAGTGATAAGACAAAGCTCTTGTTTCGTACAGTGGTCGACTTTTAACTGTCACCTTCAAAGTTTCAAACCCGTAACTGAGAACAGATTCTACATTTGATTCAAAGATTTTAAGTTTCACTTTCAATAATATTTCACGAGATGTCTAAACTGGTCGGAGCTGAGCAAAGGCCCCTTTTGCCTTTTTGTTTCTACTTTCGACGTCGTCGCCCCTCCATTCTTGAAAACATTACTTTCCAGATAACAAAGTTCTCCACCTGCTCAATCTCCTCTTCTTTCACTGCTAGTGGGTTCTTGTTCTTACTGTTCATCCTAATCTCTTTAGTCTTCGCCGTGTTTATTTTTAATCCAACACTCTGAGCGTCTGTTTCCATTTCCTTCAGCTTTTCATTACCTTGAAAGTGTGGGACAGAAGGCAGATGTCATCCGCAAAGTCCAGGTTCTCCAGGCGCTCCTATAGAGTCCTCTCTTTTTCTCTTGGGCGACCTTCTTCATGACACCATCTAATGTCAGTAAGAACAGCAATAACAGCAATGGTGTTGTAAAATTGGTACCATGTAGCTGCCGTGGGTAGGCAGTGAAGCAAGATATTTGTGAACGCACCCCTGATGCAGTGTTAGTCTATCCATCAAAATAATGGCACAAACCATCTCTCGGGTGACCTTCTGGCTACTGTGGCGACACCACACCTTTAAAGTCAAGGCCGACACTTGCGTCCTCGACCCCTCAGTGGGAGGCCTGGGCCTCGTCCACTTCTATAAGAAGTTCATGACCCTTCTCATTAACAGAACAGACACGTTACGGGACACGCACCCACGGGGACTGACGGCGGCTTTGTTGTAAGCTGAGAGGGCTGAGTAGGCGCCAATCATGCCACTTCTTATCCCGTATAAGATGTCCCACATCTGGGACCACTACTGTAATCGTAGCTACGTCCTTCAGGTGGCGACATCACAACACCATACGGCTCGGCTGAGATTTACCGCGCTTTTAGGACGACCGCCAGTCCATAGATTAGAGGCTCAGTACTCTATGACATCAACTGGCGGCAGGTATGGGTTAACACCTTCCATCCACTCCTTTCGACCGACGTCCGCGGACTTTGGTACTAGTTGGTGTGCCAGTATATTTATTTACCATAGATCGATTATATACATTGATTTTACATTGATCGCCTCGATAGCACAGACTAAAAATCCAAAGGTCGCGGGTTCTATCCTCCCCAGGTCCTGGGATTTTTATCTGTCACTTTCCACTTCTTTCACCTCTGGCAGTGTTGCTAATGTGAAAAATGTCGAGTAGCACCGTGGTTCGGAACCCACGTTAAACTGTAGGTCTCCCTGTAACTGGCTGGGTCAGTCAGTTCGAAGGTCGTAGGAAGGCAACGGCATACCACCTCCAAACAGGACCATGTCTAGTAAAGCACTGTGGTGTTCAAACCAATCTTCAGATTGTTGACTGCTTTACATTTTTTACAATGTTTCTTATAAAAACATTGATTGATTACTTTGAGAAATGTGCTTAATCCATCGAACAGGGTTTAGCTCAAATGACCTCTTCCTTGGAAAACTGTCCGACAAAGTATTTAGCGTGCCTACTGTGAAGCAAATAATTATAACAAAAACTCATTTTCAGAATACTTCATGTGTTGATTTCTATGAAATTGTATGTGAAAATATCGAACTCCTGATGACATACTTTCTTCTGCAAAATGTGATTGAGGGAGTAATTAGTAAATGGCGTACGTAATACTGCTACATGAAAATAAGTGTGGAAGACAAATATATAAAATATTTGGCTTTGTTAACATCTGACTTGCTATATTTTCGTTTTCGGGTTGCCGTATATTTGTCTCCACCCAAAAATTCTTGCACTTGTCCCATTGGTTCCAAATTCTTTTAGCAATTACATTTCGTGTTTCAGTAATGGTATTATACTGAAAACTCACATGATCTGCCCACAAAAGAGTACTAAAAACGATGTGATTTAGAGAGGAGCAAATGTAAATAAAAGGAGAGAAAAATTCAAATGTCTGTAAATCTAGAAACTTGACTGCTGCAGTTATCAGGCTCTCGGCTTACAAACAATTTAAATTAACCTTCGAACAATAAAAACACTCCCATTCCCGAGGGAGAACTCAACCTTCGACGGAGAATAACAGCGCGCTCCGCATCACGGCTATGAGGAGAGAGAGAGAAACATTACTTCTGTTTCTTACTATTCATCCAATTATTATAATTACCTGACATCGTATTCAGGATTTATATAGGATGCGAACTTAAAATGATACTTATGAATCTCTTATGAGTTCTTTATTTGCCATAGACCGCTTATATACAATGATTTTTACATTGATCGCCTCGATAGCACAGTGGTAGAGTGCCAGACTACAAACCCAAAGGTCCCGGGCTCGATCTCCGCCAGGTCCTGGGATTTTTATGTCACTTTCCACTTCTTTCACCTCTGGCAGTGTTGCTCATGTGAAAAATATCGAGTAGCACTGTGGTTCGGAAACCACTTTAAGCTGTAGGTCCCAAATCCAAATGTTTGTAAATCTTATGGGATTTAACTACGGGGTCATCAGTCCCTAAACTTACAAACTACTTATGAACTACTTACGAACTAGGACGGCACAAATATCCATGCCCGAGGGGGGGATTCGAACCCCCGACCGTAGCGGCCGTGCAGACCGTGACTGAAGCGCCTCAGTCCCCTCGGCCACCGTGGCCGGCCTGTAGGTCCCCCAGTATGGGAAAGTCAGTTCGAAGGCCGGAGGAAGGCAACGGCATACCACCTCCAAACAGGACCATGCCTAGTAAAGCACTGTGGTGTTTAAACCCATCTTCGGATTTTTGACTGCTTGACCTTACCTAACTAGTTTCTACTCGCCAAAGAGTGATTATCGAATCTTAATTGTCCAGGCATGGTAAGACATATGTTTCTGATGAGCTGACACTATAGTGGAATGTTATAAATGCTATGCACATCACCAGTCAAATATGCCTCAATACAATGTGCTTTCCTGTCCCACATGTCCAGGCAGTGTGTCATTAGAGCAAGAACTGTAGATGGACTCTTTGACGAGTCGAAACTAGTCGCCAATGTAAAATCAATGTATATTAGTGATCTGCGGCAAATAAGGTCTCATAAGAGATTCACAAGCATCCAATAATTCGTAAGATAATACGTGCGTTAATGAGTGACTCCAAGGCCATCATACCGTATAAGCTTTCAGATACAACATCTACGTTGATGACGCCACGGGTAAAGGCAACATTGCCGCGCGGTTTGAGGCGCCACGTTTTGGACTGCACGGGCGCTAACGTCTGAGGTTTGAGTCCTCCCTCGCGCTTGAGTGTGTGTTTTGCCCCTAGAATAAGTTAGTTTATGTAGATCGTAGAAACACACGAACTTAGTCGTTTCGTCCCATAGAATTACAAATTTTTTAATACTTAAAATTTTGGTACCCATGTGTGTCCCGTATTTTGATTTTCGAAATCTGGTCACTCTAGACGCGCTTCGGCAGACATAGAGGACACAGCGACACAGCGCCCGCACGTCGTACCTCTCTTGGCACATCACCTTAAGACAGTGTTCTAACAAGTCAGTGCTCCCCTATTCACAACAAGTTTTTCCTACAGCATGGTGTGATGCTTCTGTGGCCAACGCGAGCCCTGGACTTCTCCCTTACTGAGCATGCGTGCGATGACATTGGAAGGGTCCTATGTCTGAGTGCTTACCCGCGGGATTTAGAGGGATAGCTGTACCAACTGTGGACAAGCTTGCCTCAGAGACGGCTATGAAATAGGAATAGCTATTTTTGCAAAAAATGTTCAAATGTTTGTAAATCTATCGGGCCAAACTGCGTGGTCATCAGTCCGTAGCTTACAAATTACTTAAACCCAGGTAAACTAACCTAAGGACAACACACACACACCCATGCCCCAGGGAGGACTCGAACCTCCACGGCGAGCAACCGCGCGCTCCGCAGCGAGACGCTTTAGACCGTTCGACTACTCCACCGCGGCACTATTTTTGCGATCTGGGTCTTAATTACATTATAACTATTGCATCAACAGCGATCTATTTTATCTCCAGTATGATTTGAAAAATTTTATATATAAAGCACTCTTCGGCAACCTAAGCTTTTTCGTGTTCTAAAACACATTAACAAATTTCTCTTCTGCATTTGATATGACCTGTGCTGCACCCATCAATAATTATTTCAGTGTCGTCTAATTTTCTTTCACTACATGCCATGACCCTTGTCATGCTCTTGTTAACGGTCATCTTATACCCTCCTTTTAACACACTGTCCGTTCCGTTCAATTGCTCTTCCACACGTTTGCTGCGTCTGACATAATTCTAATATCATCGACAAACCCCAAAGTTTTTCTTTTTCTCCCTGGACTTTAATTCCTTCTCCAAACTGCCCCTTGCCTTCCTTCACAGCTTGCTCAATGTTCAGACTGAACCACATTGGGGAAAGGCTACAACCCTGTCTTACTCCCTTCCCAACCACTACGTCCGTTTCGTGTCATTCGACTCCTACAAGTTGTAAATAACCTTCCGTTCCGTACATTTTATCCCTGCTAACTTGACAGTTTGAAATAGTGGGAGCTTCCTCCAAAACTACAAAAAGCAGATTTGCATAGTCAATCAAAATTACAAACGTACCTCTGGTAATGAAAGAATTAAGTTCCTTTTCTTTCTCTTTTACAATGTGGCGAAGATTTTCTGCAGTCAAATACTCGAATAACATTTTCGCTTGTATCGACTTCTTAAGTGTGTACACACTTGATTTTCTAATGTGAAATGTAAATAAAATAGTTGATTCGTACCTTATTATATACCTAAAGAAAATTGCCGGCCACTGCAGTCGGGGGTTCGAATCCCCCCTCGGGCATGGATATTTGTGCCGTCCTTAGTATAAGGTAGTTGATAAGTAGTTTCTGAGTTTAGGGACTGATGACCCCGTAGTTAAGTCCCATAAGCTTAACAAACATTTGAAAATTTGAACCTAAAAAAAATTAAGGAAAAAGGCAATCATAACATGGAGGGCAATCATTTGAGTGGATCAGTGTTTGAGAGTTATGAAGTATGATCCCCTGAAGCGCAGAATCATTAAACTGCTATGAAGAAACTTTATACGGCGTGGAATGCGGAATGAGGATTCTCTTAATAACCTCGGTGCTCGGGACCGTTAGCGGGTCTGGTCTCTCCATTTACGATGTTATGAGTGGGGCCTGCCCGCGAGGAATGCGCTCTCGGTCATGGGGCTGGCCGATTATAACGCAGCGGGTATTTTCTGCATAGCTGCCGGTACTTGACACCGCCGGCCGGCTTGTCTTGCCTTTTATAACGCCACGGGTCCAGTTTGCAGCCAGGAAACATAACTTCTCTCTGTGCGCTCTTCGAGCATAGCCTCAGTGCCGTGATGTAAGATATTACCTTCAAGAGATTTTATTGGAACCATTGACTTCATTAATACTGAATACTTCACTAATACCTTTACATACATTTCACAGCCACTGTGTTCATTAAAGATATGGCTTCAGATGTTTGAGCATTGTAAACGCAGGCCTTTAGGAATAAAGACATCCTCTTTGCGTTCTGTATTGTTATACTTTACATACCCTTTCCTATCTTCTTTTATTTATCCTTCTAAATAATAATGATTTTTGAGATGCCCTTCCTTTTCCTTATAATTTGTAGTATCCATTATTCATCGAATTAAATTTAAAATTGTATAAATAACTAAATATGTAACACAATGAATTTCACCATTAACGTATCTAATTGTTACTATCACTATATATTTTAACTTTACGCTATTAAAATGTAAGAGAAAACACAAACCATACTTGGTATAATTACGACCAGCTATATACCCAAAGGCAGCTGGTCTATATCAAGGACATTTATGGACACTAAGTGTTTTGGCCAATCTAAACTTTAAATGTGTGTGATTAATGTATTTAGAAAAAAAAAACGTACCAATAAATGTAATGTATTTCTGTCTGTATTGTTAAATAATTCTGTTGAACTCGTCCCCATTTTCATAAATCCTAGTTACGTACGACCACTCGATATATTTCTGATTGACTACTTCAAATAAAAATTCCTTTGTAAACTAAAACCTAAAATTTACGCAATAAAAGTTAGTTGTGATACAATATAATAAAACACTATCGGCAACTGCATGAAACTGCTGAAATGGTCCGGATCCCACAAATCGCAGCAATACTTCAAAATAGGAGGCACAAGTGTGGTGTAGGCACTGTCTGTAGTAGAGCTGTTGCAACTTCTAAGTGTTCTGCCAACGAAACGTAGTCTTTGGTTCGTTTCCCCTACAATATTTTCTATCTGTTCTTTCCAGTTTGTTGTTGTAATTGTTACTCGTTGGTACTGTTGCGAAAAGTCGGAGAAAAAATTGGTTAAAGAAATTACAAGAAGTCATACTAGCCTCTTTTATGGCCCACTTTTGCAAATATTTCGGATAAAAAATTAATGAAAATACAAATAAAAACTAATATCTATATAAATAAAAATGAATCGTCAAATGTGTTGCTTAGCGTAAAAATCGAGAATGGCTTCACCGATTTGGCTGATCTTTCATTTGTTTTGTTCGTAATTCTCAGGAGAAATTTTGTATGAAAGAAAATTTTTGGAAAATCTACCGGAAATTATAATAATTTGAGAAAAACTAAATGTACGCTTACAGCTCGGATCTTTTTCTAGATTCTCCGACAATCAGCTTATTCATTCGCTAGCGACAAAATACGCTGTAACGGAGAGAACAAGTACGTCAAGGAGGTTCGAATAAAGGGAGATGGCGTTATGCACTCAAGCTTAAAACAGCCAGACAGATTTAAGATGAACGTTGTTTCTTTAGAAGCCCCTCAGTATTATTCTTACCTCCATGGTGTTGCCGGTGGTGATCATATCTTTGGAGCGTTGCAAAGAGACAGTTGATGCCAGTTCGTGGTATTGTTGAGTGTTACAAACAAATTGAGTACAGATCGTGGTTTATTTTTTTTAGAACAATTCCTCGATTTCGGCGATGTTGCCTGCTCTCGCGTCGGAAAACCGAAAGCTTTATTTATTTACGCGCTAGACAATCAAACAAAAAATAACATGTACCATAAGGCATTACAATAAAAATACCACATTATTACAACAACTACTACTAAAGTCTTACAATGTACAAAATAGAAAACTTATATTTGTAAGTAATCGTTGTTTATTATGGATACACAAATCTATAAATAAAGTGATCACTCAACAAAGTCTGTCGGGGAAGACCTATTAACATAAAAAATCTATATACTGTTGTTTTAGACAAAAAATTGGGCATAACATCTGCCGGGGCAGCTAGTAACTACATAAAAATATTATCATAATATAATGTTTATCTATTTTGTATTATTTTATTAAATACTTTATATTAGTCTATAGTAATTTATATATTTGGCTTTATAAAATTTATATTCTTCTTATTATTCGTCCGAAATATTTTCAAAAATCAAAACACTACAGGAAAACCTAAAGTATCCCGTAAAACACGCCAGTGCGAATTTTTTTGTATGCTTTCTGGATGTTGCATTTTTCTCAAACACTTAATGGACTAATTTGACACGAACATACGGAAGTAAGTGTCAGAGTTTCACATAGGCAGCTACAGATGACGAGTCCTGGATTATCTGAGTATCCGCGGTGGCAGAGGGGACTGCGGCGCGCCAGTCACGGTCTGCACTGCCACTACGGTCGGGGGTTCGAATCCCCTCTCGGACATGGATATTTGTGCCGTCCTTAGTGTTAGCTAGTTCATATGTATTTTGTAAGTTTAGGGACTGATGACCCCGTAGTTAAGTCCCATAAGCTATACAAACATTTGAAACATTTGAATCTGCGCATCTACATCACAACCATAGCTCTGTCCCCTATGCTTCCTTGCTCACACGCTGCGTAACAAACTCAGGCCATAGTCTCACGTACTGATGTCGGAGCTTCGGGTCGCCAACCATGCAGTTAAAAAAAAAAAGTTTTACGATACCGAGAATAGAAATGTTTCACACAGAAAACCACCTCTGGGGATTCGTGAGCGAAAGCCTATACGACGTAGGAGACCACACAGCTTCGCAGAATTTCACGCAGTTTGCAACCCGCCGGTCTGTTCAGTAATGCAACAGCGTCGTGCCGGTGATCAGTGATCTTACGCGGATTGCTTAAGAAAGAAGTTTGCACAGAGTCGAAGATCCTGTCCCTGATAGGAATTCATCGTTGGGGTTTTCTGAAGATTTCTTAGAATCAAAAAACGGGGGACAGGACTCTGCGCAAGGCGAAAAAGTCCAGCCATCGTGCTAATCCTACTAACTTGTAGATATAAGTTAATAATTGCAGTTTTGGTTTGTTTCTGTTTTCATCCATCCCTTTTTATAGCCTCGTTAACACAGGCTATAAAATCTTAGCACTGTTTTAAAAATAAACTGCGCTTTATGTCTGATAGATGATAAAACCTATTAGGTTTTTAACATCTCCAGTCTTATTTTAAGTTCAGAAAAATTAGTCATGCTTTACAATTGCAAATAGTATGTGTCTACAGAGATTGTGGCTCGGCATGTAAATTACTAAGAAGATATTCATATAATAATTGAGAATGTGAGCATTTAGCGACTACCAATAAAACGTAATTTAAACTGTTTTGTAACTTTTTCTCTTCAACGGCCGCTCCTACACCTCTCCCCCCCTCCCCCCCACCACAAAAAAAGGAAAAAGGTTTATTGTTAAGTGAATTTCCACTATTCTACAGTAAAACTACAGTATCAGACGTGAGGTTTTATTACTGCTAGAATTGCCTGTGGTCGAAAATCGTCCAATTGTGTTTACAATGGTCACTGGGGGTAAAATTTTACGTCGGCGGCCTCGCGTGATTATGTTGGCAACATCAGTAACACGATAGAAAATCTTTGCCCATTTGTTCGAACCACATAGAATAACTCGATTAGTGTATCGTACAGACCATGAAGTTCCTGCTTTATGGTTGACAGGTTCTTGTATGTACCCTCGTCCGCTCAGTAAAAATAATTGCCCTCGTAAAGCGAAGATTCCATGAGAAGACATCAGCGTTGTCAAGCGATTGCCTAAAATGAAGACTCACAGGATTCTCACTATTCAGCATCTGTTGCCAACATTATCATAGGACGCCGCGGGGATATTTGGTCAAATTTAACCGGCACTGGGAGGTGTGAAACGGTATCTTTTACGTGTTAAGGAAAATGCCTGACACAAAGCAACAAATAAAAACGGAAGTCATACTTCTCATACCATTATATAACTTTCATTAGCCTAATATTTGAAATGGTGTTCGTATATTTATACAACGCCAAGAAATAATGTTATTTCGATACTGCGAATTCCATAGCTGATAACTTGTTGAATTCGTAGTTCCACCCGTGCACCGCTACATGCCTCTCCCGGCGCATCATCAATTATATCGGCATTCTCGACTTTTTAGTTCCATTCGAGCACCGCTAGATGCCTCTCCCGGCGCATCATCCTTTATATCGGCATTCGTATGAAAACATCCATTTCCTTTACCCACTCTTAATCACCGCGAAAATGAAGCATTTGAACGGCACGAGAAAGTGAGTTGGGAGCCTCCATGTTTCGATATTGACGTATTTTAATACGTTATTTTAATACCTCAGATGCGCTGCATTACAGCGTCTTTGGTCGAGGCGAATAGCCAATCAGTGAGCTGATTGTTAGAGAATGTAGAACTTGATCCAAGCTGCAGATAGGAAATTTTCTACTTCCTTTTACCACTTTTAATGGCTAAATGCACACATAATATTTATATTCGTGAAATCTACGACAAACAATCTTTCGAATTATGTAACTTTCATTGACCTTCTCCTACGAATAAATTAGTAATCTGTACCACAATTTTCGTGTTAGAGTATTTAATTATGATTTTTTAAAATTAGGGCCTATGCACTCTATTCGCAACACATTTTGCAGACAGGATCAACACATATGACTGTAGGAAAATAGTTAGGGAGATATGACTTTCTATGCGTGAAAGAATAGGGAGTGGCGGTTATCTTTCACTAACAGACCTTGGTACGCTGTACTGGACGATGAATGTTCTAGAGCAGAGGCCGGGTCCGGACCGCGGAGGACAAAAAATTGGACCGCCGAAAGTATTTTTCTGTAGATAACAACAACGAGCTAAGCAAATGGGAAATTAATATGTAATTTGATTCGAAGTGTATCATCAATCCATCGCAAGCTGGTTCTTTGAAAGAGACGTTTTAAGTAAAGAATATCTTCATTATCCAACAATTTTTGAATATAAAAATAACCCTGAAATAGACATGTCCATATTATCAAATTTCTTGGCTGATCCCAAGAGGAAGTTTGCAGTGAGGTTCAAAAAAATATACGAGTTGTCACGATTTTTAAAATCACCTTTTCAGGTTTCTCCTGTAGCAAAATGGACGGATGTGGCTGACAATTTGTTCCACCTTTCAAAACCTTTACTCCAAATGGAGATAACAGACTTACAGAAAGATATTTTCTTGCAAACGTATAAAACTGTATCCACTGAAGAATGTGGGAGTCAACATGTCCCGGAAAATTATGAAAATTGCTAAAAAATCTACCTGGCTGCTATGTTTAGCTCCACATGTTTGTGAAATTTAATTTTCAAAAACGATTTTCTTGGAGAATAATTTTAGCTCAAGACTAACGACCGCCCACTTTGAAGAGACGATTCCCATAAACTGCTGCGCACGTGAACCTTACTTTAAGAACCTCTTCAAGACGGCAAATGTAATTTTTCCCGTTAATTTTTTTAACAGATATTCGCTCATTTCATTGTATTTCATACTTTCTTAGTAAAAATTAAAATAGTATGTATAATGCATGACCTGTTTCTGGAATTTTCAATAAAAAATTGAGTATCCAATTTATTTCATATTTTTTGTGAGCGAAAATAAAAAATAAATAATTAATGTTTTTGGACCTTTTATTCATTATTATTTTACATTGTTGTATTCCATATTTTGAGAGTTAAAATTAAAATTAAAAATCATAAAAGAATATGATTTTTTCTGGATTTTTGAATACAAATATGCCTGTCAGTTTTATTTTATATTATTTTGTGACTAAAAATTAAAATAAAAAATTAAGGAACATGAGGTTTTACATGTGGACATCGATAAAAATTTTCAAAAGTATCCGGACCCCATCTAAGATTACTTCCCGGCCTCTGTTTTAGAGAAAGTAATATGGACGACGCCCAAAATAATGATGATATGAACTTCACTTTTTGTAATATATCGAGTGATTGCGTGATGAGGTTGTATCTAACTTTCTCACAGAAACGGTTGAATTATGCTGCCATAAAAGGATTTCTCCCTATATAAATTTTTAAATATGAAATAGTAATTTTAAAACAAAATTAAGTAAGAAATAAAATATATTTTTAAAATTGACTGTCATGAAAAGAAACCTTTTATTAAACTGAAATGTCAATTAAATATTAATTTAATCTCAGTGCAGTAACTTCTTTTCCTACAACTACGAGGAATATTCACAAACTGCAAAGCCTGCAGCAAAAAGTGTACACTTATTTCATCCGATCAATAAGGCTATCCGTACGTACCGTTTTCGACGTATTCTCCATTATTGGTTAAAGCGTTTGTCGCTGCATGAGATGAGTCCCTATCACAGACATACATTACTAGACTGGCAAACTCGCCTCAGTGACTGAAGTTTGATGCCGCCATCTTGCCTCACCTAACGTCAAAAAGTTTCCGTACGGTACCTACTGCTAAGATCTTCTGACACGACATGACGTTGTAAGCTTTGGTTTCAACATAATTTACATTTGAGCTAACACTTTCGCATTTTCGAATCGTGTTATGAGAACATGTTATGTACGGTTAAACATTAACATCTAGGCAAAGACTTTCCACCATTTTGTTGTGTTGCCAACATAATCATGAGAGGTCGGCGGGATGATAGGTAGAATTTTACCGTTACGTACATTTAAAGCAGAAGTAGCTATCTGAAAAACACTAACAAGAATAAAGCCGTGTGTTATCCACGACAAATAACACATTTATAACGGTTTTACTATTAAAAGAAAAGCCGAAGTTGATCGAAACTTGAAAAAGATTAATAAAAACAGGAAACGCGACTCATTAGTATGTGCGTCAAAGCAGACTATCGATTTTGTAAGAACTCTCGACAGAATAAGGGTACCTGTTATCCACTATGACAACACTTTTATAATGACCATACTACTGAAAGAAAATCCAAAGTTGAATGAAATTGGTAACAGATTAATAATAATAATAATAATAGCAAATCAATGCAACTCATTACTCTATGTGATGAAGCTTACTCAAACTTAAAAAATTTCAGCCATATACAAAACACGAATTTCCTACATGTCAAAACTCTAAGGACAGCATAGTTACGTCAGTTCATCGGTATTTTTACGACTGTTTTCTGTAATAACTCACACGACGGCTCGCTCGTTATAGTCTAGATATATGGCGGCGAGACTTCTCCGACACCAATGATACAGTATATGGCATTGCCAGTCTAGTAATATATGTTTGTGGTCCCAATATGACCTCGTCTCCTTTCTTCAATCACATTGTCACGAAGTGTTTAACCTTCTCGTCTGAACAAAAGCGTCGGTCTGTTTCCTGCAGTGCTGGAACCACAAACTGAGAAGGCAGAAGTGGCTCACATTTCTTGAAATTTTGCTCGCATACGAAACCCAACTAATAGGCCTACCAGAATCGTGGTAGGCGACTTTCGGAATGGGCTAGCAAACTGCATAATTATTCGTTTTAATTACGTATTCGACAGTACAAAAAAAGACTGATGACAATGACTGCATCACACAGTACTGTATACTGTGTGTGAGGCTGGCCTACTAATGTTGGCTGCAGTCAAAGAGCAAATGGCTGCCGGCCGATGCCTCCCGACATCTACCGACTTCTCCCGACTTCTACTGATCCAGCTCTAGGGAGAACTCAGCCATCTAAAGTAAACCTCCTGCTAGTATGTGGCTCACAAAATCTTCACATAGTTTTCATATCATTTTTATTTTATTCTTCTTATCTGAGGCTAAATATATTTTAACTAGAATTAAGTGTCCAGTTATTGAGCAAACGGCAGAACACTGAGTCATCGCAATTCTTTGAAGATGGTCTACGGCAGTGACTAATTCTGAGACTTAGAAACAGAAGAATGGCGTATCAACTGAGTAACTTCTGTTTTCAGTCCTGATACTTCCCTGCTTCCCACTCATATAGTGTAATAACATATTCCCTCGCCAACTGCAAATAATCATCATTATCATTATACCAGGTGTGTCACCTTACTTTACCACTGGGAATATCACGTAATCCACCATAAATATTTAATAACTAATTCCGCAGACCGAAAGTGAGGAGAGGGGCTGGTGTAAATGATTAATAAAAACCATTAAAATGCACGGAAGTTTTTTTTTTAACACAAACATAACGGAAACCTCATATTATTTTTAGCACAACTGAAAATAGGAAAACATATTTAAGTGTTGCCGTTTGTTACATTATAAAATGTTCAGTGCTTCCAGAGCTATTGTAACCTAAAGTTGTAAGTAACTCCTCAGCGTTTCAGAAGACACTTGAACAGCACATTACCTCCACATGCTAACATTTTTATTAGTCTTTCTTCCTGGAGAATACTGTACTACACTGACTTGTTAGAAGAAAATGTACGTTAACAAGAGAATTTAGTTAAACTTACAAATTAGTTTTTTTTTCAATTATAGAATGTGAATGTGTATGCCCTGACATTTGATTCCAATAAATGTTCATAGCGGTGCCCATCCTTTGCTACACTTGTTTGAAATCTACCACGTAATGCATGTCTTACACGACGCAGTTCATCTGCTGTAAAGTTCCCTCAGGATGCCTCAATACGACATTTCATGCCTTCTGGGGATGTAGGCACCTCACTGTACTCGGTATCCTTTAACGTACCCCACAGAAAGACGTCTAAAGGTTTTAAGATCTGGGGAACAGGCTGGGCAATTTATGCGTCAGCCACGTCCTATGAAACGACCGTCGAACATTCTGTCATCGGTCAGCCTAGTGCTCACTGAATTGCTAAGGTGTTACTCAAACGTAAACTTTAGGTTACAATTACTCAAGATGTAATTAACATTTTACAATGTAACAAACGGCATTACTTGAGTATGTTTTCCTATTTTCAGTTGTGCTAAAAATAATAATAGGGTTCCATTTTAAAAAAACATATGTGTGTGTTAAAAAACATACTAACGTGCATTTTAATGGTTTGTATTAACCAATTACATCAGCACCTCTCCTCACTGTCGGTCTGCGGAATAAGTTATTAAATATTTGTGGTGGTTTACGAGATATTCCCAGTGGTAAAGTAAGATGACTCACTCGGTATATTATAAAAATAAGTGTTCAATGTGCGTGCCGCGAAAACACAAAAACAAATTAAGGTATGATCAAGGGACTTACACGGGACGATAGCCCTTTATCTCCTCTCGATCAAGATTACCTTAATTTTTACCTAAAGAGCATACAGGGCTTACCTTCGGAAATATAATTCTGAGTAGGCGTTAGAGTTGGCGTTTGCAGTTGCAGTTGGCGAAGGCCACTCATGCGCAGTAGAGGTAGTCAGAAACTGTGGTGACTGGTAAATTTCTCGCTTTTCGAACGAACATAATATGACTGCTGACATTTCTCTCAGATACGAAAAAAGGATACACAGTACCTATCCCTTATGTATTCTACTTTAAAATATTGCGTACAGGGCGTACCTTCGGAAATATTATTTTAATGTTAAAGAAATCGAACCTGAAATCATATCTGTAGGCACGCATACAAATGCTCAAATGTCAAAGAGCACACTTTTCTGACATGCTTTTACATATCCTACTGGCCATACGACTGTCCTCAACCGTAATTTCTGCAACATGGCCAACACTCAAAACGAGCTCATCGACCACATTTATCCCGACATTGTTCTTAACTACACCGTTTAGGATTGAGAAAGGGCGATTTTGGCAACGAAAAGTAATATTGTTGACGATATCAACTTTATCATTCAAAAGAAAATTCAGTTGTTGACCTAGCGGCAAATCAGCAATTAGCACCGCAGCCAACCATGGCCACTGTCCGGCGTACGTCGTCTGCCGTTCATGCATACTGGCCGAAGCTAGTATTTAGTAGAACGACGTGTCGTTCAGTTTGCGAATTTTGGGATGGCAGAATTAGAGAAGCAACGTGTCTGCATTAAATTTTGCCGGTTAACGCAGTCTTTACAGATACAGCCAAATGATGCGGGAAGCCTGCGGTGAGCAGTGCGAATCCATATTTTTGAGGTGTTTCATCTCTTTAATATGCCGATATTAAAAGTTGCTGAATCTGAATATTAAATCAGATTCTGAAAATTAAATATGGCTGATCCGGCATAGCGGAGTAAAACTCGAAAAAGTTCTTGAATAGACAGTAACTCGACATGCGACTTTCATAATACTGCAAAATCTACTTTTGTATTTATACCGAATAAAAGTCTTAAAACATAGTTACCTGACATGTTACGCATGTGGAGAGCGATTTGCATTATTAATAAAAACCTTCTTCAGTTTGTTAAGCCAAGATCGCCAATGAAATATTTTTATTTCTCTTCACCAGTTTGTGATGTGTATCATCATCTTCAGAAGTGTTTAAACATCTTCAGTTAGGAGAAATGTAAAATGAATAAAAATGCATGGTGAACATGTTAAAATATGACAGACTTTCTTATACTACGTGCTAAACGGTCATATTTAACTTTTACTCTGATATGATGATCCATTTTGGTGTCGTATGTTTTAACAAATTGGCCATGCATTTTACTCATTTTACGTTTTGACGAGAAGCCCTTTGTTTCACATGTTCTCCTAAGTGAAGATGTTTAAACCCTTCTGGAGATGAAATAAATCACTGAAACCGGTTAAGGGAAATAAATATATTTTATTGGAGATTTTTGCTTAACAACCTGTAAGTGTGTATATTTATTAACACAATTAAAACATGTTAAAATGTTTATCGATTTTAACTGCTAGCGTTAACGTTGCTCGTGATATAACGCGTGGAGGTCGCACGGCCATATTTCAGGATTATCATCAAACGAATGCGGTAATATGTCTCCATCACATCCTTTCTTGAAGAAGTGCTAGTTCTGCAAGGTTCACAGGAGAACTTCTGTGAAGTTTGGAAATTAGGAGGCGAGGTAATGGCAGAATTAAAATTGTGAGGACGAACCGTGAAGCGTGCCGGGATAGCTTAGAGGCTAGAGCGTTTGTCTGTGAAAGGCAAAGGTCCCAGGTTCGATTGCCGGTTCCGGCACACAATTTTAATCTGCGAGGAAGTTTAATGTAATGATTGTTTACCCCTCAAATAACTGTATATTGATTTGCCTTCCTTTGAAGCTTTAATAGATTCTACTTCGATTAAATCAAAAATAATTGTTTTGCAAAACATTGGTCTCTTTCGGGGTGATTGCCCCCTGAGCTGTCACTCGCCCTCCAATACGTACCAAAAGATACGTTGACAACAAAAGTAATTAAAATCGCTTCAGTAAGATACTGCGATTTTGCAGTTACCGTTTCATCCAAATCAAATGTTCAAATGTTTGTAGAGCTTATGGGACTTAACTGCGGCGTCATCAGTCCCTAAACTTACAAGCTACTTATGAACTGTCTTATACTAAAGAGAACACAAACATCCATGCCCGAGGGTGGATTCGAACCTCCGACGAGGGAGGCCGTACGATCCGCAA
Organism: Locusta migratoria; assembly: GCA_026315105.1. Classification (NCBI taxonomy): domain Eukaryota; kingdom Metazoa; phylum Arthropoda; class Insecta; order Orthoptera; family Acrididae; genus Locusta; species Locusta migratoria. Next base: position 238,986,896 of record CM048744.1, read on the forward strand.
CGTGGCGCTCCAGACTGCTCGGCTAATTCCGCGCGGCCCGTTTCATCCCTGAAATATGTTTTAGCGCCGCTAAAACAATACGTGTCCCTTTGTTTTTTCGTGTATTACAACATATCCAAGTTTCAGAAAAATCGGAGAGTGACACCCGTAGTTATACCTGTGAGTGAGGTAGTGGTATCGTGCAACTGCCAGGCATGTGGGCCAATCAGGTATTAAAGTGGCCACATGCTGGAATGGCAGGTTACAGGAGGCACTCAGTCGACTAGTAGAGGATCGGGTGGACCAAGAAACACCACCCCGAGGGAGAAATATTGAATTCCCTATAAAACTGTATCGTGCTTCCAGCTCCAACAGCCATTCAGCTCTGGAAATGTACCGTCCTTCCAGCTCCAAGAGCCATTCAGCTTTCAAAGTCTGTTAATTCCCGTCATGTGGAAATATTTTCACATGAATCACCGAAATAGAAATGATAGCTCTGCCAACGCACAACCCTTATATATTTGGTCTGGGCGATACTACCTCGATCCTTATGTGTGCATATCGCTGTCCCGTGATTTCGATCAGCTCGCCATTAAATTTGTATAGAACACTTAGAGGTAGTCCTACTCGGAAATACCGGGATTATTTGAATTTCTTCTTGCTTACTGTTTCATCCGCTGCTCCTCAATATCAGTGGTGCAAAAAGACTTTGTAATTGTTTAGTATGTGTGGTTTTGGGAGACCACCGTGCCACAAAGCGGTATTACCACAGTCTAAGATATACAGTCGCGACACTCCAACACCACCTAGAGAGAAGGCCGCGGCGCTCTCGTGTGACGTCAGGCAGAGTAGGTTGAGCGTGCATAGCTGACTGGGTAGCCGCTGGGGCACGGCCCACTATGCCGAAACAGCGAACCAGTCAGCTATGCGCGCGCAACCTACTCTGCCTGACGTCACACGAGAGCGCCGCGGTTTTCTCTCTAGGTGGTGGTGGACACTCCGCCTGATATTTGTTACCCAGCACGCTAGTAGCGCCCCAAGCGGCTAGCCAGGTGTACTAGTCAGCCCGGCGCGGTTTATGAGTGTGATATCCAACTGTTGTTGCTTATATTTGTTTGCGAAATGGTCTTTACTGCGGGGAACGTCTGTGGAGCAATTCATTGTGTTAATGACCAGAAAAAAGACTTCGCGTTTATCGTTTTTTAGGTTCCCAATGGATCCTGACAGGTATGTAACATCGTATTACTGAATTCTATCGTCCGGAAATGCATGTCATTGACAAACATGTATTAACGATTAACAATTCTTTGCAGGAGTAGATAGCAGAAGACAGGACCTGATGAAAAAGGATGCTCTTTATATGAAAATGTGACGTTGTGTTAGCTTCACTTTGAAGCAAACCAATTTATGAATACACAAAACAATACGAATTTTGGAATCTTGATTATTTGTAGTGAAGCAGTTTGTTCATTTTTCAAGAGTTGTGACGACGAGATGGCTTCAGTTTTTGATCAAGAAGCTCACAAGAAAAACTGTGGTGCATTGTTTGTGGATATGTTGAAGGGGGTTTCATATGTTCCTGTTTGTAGCTGTGATGAAGCTAAACTGCTGTTAACAAGAGTGTCAAAATCAGGCTGCTTTAAAGGATTAAGTTTCTTAACCAAGACTTAGTTTCCAATAATAAGAAATCAAACAAGATTCTTAAGAAGTTTGCACCTTAAGGTTGCTGATTTGTTTGGTATGTACTCAATTCACTTGACTTAATATTTTTTGCTTGCTGCTGGTGATCACATTGCTATGTTGTGAAACTTTTTTACTGACAGATTTTCTGAAAAGTGGGCTATGGAATTTAAATATTTGCCTTTAAGTGAACTTAGTGTAATCAACGTATTAAAATGATGATTTCAACATGTTTCTATCATTATTTGGAAGTTGTTTATAGGCGCTAATGAGTTAAACACAGTATCTTACGATCCATTTTGATCTTGAAGGTACAGGGCAGTGCTGCTAACGTATGTATATGCGTTTGTTTATAGTTTTTCGGTGACAACATGGTAGGTACCAGATCTACCCAACGTCGGAAATATTTTATAGCTAACATTGGGCCGGCCGCGGTGGCCGAGGGGACTGAGACGCTTCAGTCACGGTCTGCACGACCACTACAATCGGGGGTTCGAATCCCCCCTCGGGCATGGATATTTGTACCGTCCTAGTTCGTAAGTAGTTCATAAGTAGTTCGTAAGTTTAGGGACTGATGACCCCGTAGTTAAGTCCCATAAGATTTACAAACATTTGAACATTTTTGCTAACATTGGATTTTCAAGTTGCAATCTTCAGGAAGTGGAGAAAATAGTCAGTAGATTACAGTGCAATAAAGCGGCTGGCGTGGATGAAATTAAGCTGGAACTCATCAAATACAGTGGAATATCAAGTCTCAAATGGTTACACAGGATAATTGAGATGGCGTGGGAATCGGGACAGGTTCCGTCTGACTGGACGAAGCGGTAATCACGCCAATTTTCAAACATGGAAGCAGAAAAGAAAAAGATTGTAACAACTATCGAGGTATCTCTTTAATTATCGTTGTAGGCAAAATATTCTCAGGAATTGTTGAGAATTCGAGTATTAATTGAGGACAAGTTAGATGAAAATCAGTGTGGGTTTATGCCTCTTAGAGGCTGCCAGGACCAGATCTTTAGCTTACGGCAGGTTATGGAAAAGTGCTATGAGTGGAACAGGGAATCTATGTTTCATAGATCTAGAAAAGACTTATGACCATGTCCCTAGAAGGAAGCTACTGTCAGTTCTACAAGATTATGGTATAGGAGACAAACGTCAACAGGCAATTAAAGGGCTTTACGTAGACTGTCAGGCAGCAGTTAGAGTAGATGGGAAATCAAGCTCATGGTTCAGGGTAGTTTCAGGGGTAAGACGAGGCTGTAACCTGTTACCACTGTTGTTCATAATATTCATGGACCATATGTTGAAAACAGGCAGGGCAGGATTAAAGTAGGTCAAAACAAAATAAGCAGTCTCGCATATGCGGATGACTTAGTTGTAATGGCCGATTCGATTGAAAGGTTGTAAACTAATATTCCAGAGCTCGATCAGAGGTGCAAGGATTATTATATGAAGATCAGCATCTCCAAAACGAAAGTAATGTCTGTGGGAAACAGATTGAGTGCCAAATAGAGGGAACGAAGTTAGAACAGGTAGACAGTTTCAAGCTCCTGGGATGTATTTTCTCACAAGATGGCAACATAGTGAAAGAACTGGAATCGAGGTGCAGCTAAGCTAATGCAGTGAGTGCTCAGCTAAGATCTAATCTCTTCTGCAAGAAGGAAGGAAGTACCAAGACTAAGTTAGCAATACACCGCTCTATCTTTCGACCAACTTTGTTGTATGGGAATGAAAGTTCGGTGGATACAGGTTACCTTATTCATTAGGTAGAGGTTACAGACATGAAAGTAGCAAGAATGATTGCAGGTACTAATAGATAGGAACAATGGCAGGAGGGTGCTCATAATGAGGAAATCAAAGAAAAACGTGGAATGAACATCATAGATGAAGCAGAGTGAACAGACTGAGACGGTGGGGTCATGTTACACGCATGGGACAAGCAAGGTTACCTAAGAGACTCATGAGCTCGGAAGCGGAGGGTAAGAGGAGTCGAGGAGGTAGACCAAGAAGAAAGTACTTAGATTCGGTGCAGAATGATTTTGAAGTAAAAGGCATAACATCAGAGGAGGCACCAATGTTAGCATTGAATAGGGGATCATGGAGAATTTTATGAGAGGTACTATGCTCCAGACTGAACGCTGAAAGGTATAATCAGTCTCTAATGATAATGATGATGATGATTGTGTTATTGGTCTTCTGCTGTTCCTTATTAACATAAACGATTTAGGGGAAAATCTAAGTAGCTCTCTTAGGATGTTTGCAGATGACGCCGTTATTTACCGTCTAGTAAAATCATCTGAAGATCAAAACCAACTGCAGAACGACCTGGATAAGATATCAGTATGGTGTAAAAATTGGCAATTGAATCTAAATAATGACAAGCGTGAAGCGTCCGCATGAGCTCGAAAAGAAATCCGTTAAACTTTGTTTACATGATAAATCAATCAAATGTAAAGGCCGTAAACTCGACAAAATACCCAGGAATTACTATTACTTCAGACTTAAACTGGAAAGAACTCTTAGATAATGTCGTGGGAAAGGCGAACCAGAGACTGCGTTTTATTGGCAGAACCCTTAAAAGATGCAACAGAACTACTAAAGAAACAGCATACACTACGCTTGTCCGTCCTTTTATAGAGTATTGCTGCCCAGTGTAGTATCGATATCAGGTGGGTTTGACGGAGGACATCGAAAGAGTCCAAAGAAGGGCAGCTCGTTTCGTATTGTCACGATACAGGAGAGACAGCGTCACGGAAATGATACAGGATCTGGGATGGGAATCATTACAACAACGGCTCTTATCGTTGCGGCGTGGGCTACTTACGAAACTCCAATCGCCAACATTCTCCTCCGAATGCGAAAATATATTGTTGACTTGCACTTACATAGGGAGAAATGATCAACAGAATAAAATACGAGAAATCAAAGCCCGAACGGAGAGATTCAGGTGTTCATTCTTCCCGCGCGCTATTCGAGAATGCAATGGTAGATAAATAGTATAACGGTGGTTCGATGAACCCTCTGCCAGGCACGTAAATGTGATGTGAGTATCCCATGTAGATGTAGGTGTAGATGATGATGAGTCATACTCGCTTTTATTTGAGAACCATGCATTTCTTCTGGTTTTACACCAATGCTTGGAGATAGTGAAAGACGTTAAATATTTCGTAAACAGCGTTAAAAAAAAATTGCCCTGACGTGTTTTACGGCCCACTTTATCTCTGTAGTTTTATAAGTTTTTGCAAACATTTTGGACCAAAATAATAATCTAAATAATTATAAATTAATTAATAAGGGTGTCTGAAACCCTTTTAGGAAAAAAAATTAAGTAGTGGCGGGTTGCAAACCACCGACCTTTTGAGTTACAGTGCAGCACCTAGCCCACTACGCTACGGCTATAAATCAAAACACGAGTTCTTTAATCTCATACTATTGATAGCCCTTGTTAACCGATGTTAATGTGGCATTTGTAGACATTAGATTATCATTTATCGTACGATGAACGGTGTGTTTTTGTGAATTCCTCAGTGTGCCTTTGCTTTGAAATGACAAAGAATAAGTTACGATAAGAAAACCATCAAATACGCGAGGAATGTCACGACTAGGTTATTCAATTTTCGTGTCAGATGAATGGTTCGTTTGCAATTACAATTATATTTTTTGGTATTACTACCGTATTTTGTGTCCGAAAAAAATTGAAAAAGGGTGGTTCTGGTCTCTGGCGGCCTACAATCATGTCTGTAAAATTTGGTGCTGATCGGTTGAACGGTTCGTCTTAAAAACAGGGAACACGTTACAGACAGACAGACAGACATCCCAAAATCGCCGTTATTTTTGCAAATATCTCTGAAACGATACGAGATATGAAAAAAACGTAAGAGAGCAAAGTTGTAGAGAATTTTCTCCTCTATAAATTCGATTGTTCAATTTTCGTGTCAGATGAATAGTTAAGCCGTTATATTCATTTAAATTTCCAGCTGTCAAAAGACGATTGCAAAGGCCCACTTTTAGTGTTACTACCGTAACCTAAAGTGGGCCGAAAGTGGACGAAAGCAAACATTATCCATACGACGTCTATGAGTCTGACATGGCTAGCCGCTTGGGGAGCTCCAGCTGTCAAACGGTAACAAATTTCACGGATGTGAGTGTGGTGCCTGTGTATTAGAGGTCTGCACCTCGCTCGGTTGCTCGCTCGAATCGCGAGATACATGTCGTTCTCTGACAGTCCGACAGGTGTCGGTACTGCAGCTTGCGGCAAGGCGTGTGGCTGCGCTCGACTTCCTCCTCGCTCGTTCGAGCGGGACACGCTCGACTGGCCCGACCGTCCACACTGCCCGCTCGCCACTCGGTCGCCCACTGCAGCGCCACTCGAGTCCAAGGCGAGTGTCGGGAGCAAACTAGATGCTTGAGAATACATCCTGACCTCTAAATTTGGAATTGTTTCCTTTACCGGGTGCTTCGAAAGCTTTTCTCTCAATCCAGTTGAACTAGCCATTCAGTTTCGCATTTTATACTTTACCATACAGGTTATTATACGTGATTAACATAAAGTTTCTGTGCTAAGATAATTTACTAAATGAGTTTTCCAGGATCTTTCTTTCTTTCTTGTTCCTATTTTGTGGATTGTTAGTGCCTGTTTAGTGGTAGGTGTTACTTGCCGTCTTAACGAGGACGTGATTGTATTTTATATCCATTCCTCTTATTACTCTCAAGTCCTGGAATACTTTGTCCGTCTTTTATATTGATACTAAATACGCTATATTGATGTACACCCGTTAGGTTAGTTTTGTGCATCTCTCTCTGTTGCACCCCGTTAATATATATTCCCGTAGCATTTTGGCACTGAGCGTGGTTGCTGCGTCTCTACCTTTTCCGAGTGAGTCCTTAACGGGAATTTTTCCAATTGCAACATTCATATCTCCCCCACTGCCACTGTCGTCTTTCTTATCTACATAATAAATAACGTATGCAAGCTTTTGTGCAATATATAGGATCCTCGCTTTCTTCCGTGTCTTGATAAGAGATCGGCCTAAGTACATTGCAGGGGGAGTGACAATTAGGGGGATAGCTCAAAAATTATTTTGATTTTATCGAAGATGAATCTATGGAATTTGTCTTTCATCAAAAGATATTTTCATACCAAACATCATTAAAATCGCTTCTCTAGTCTCTAAGTTATCGCCATGTTTCTATTTAAGCGACAGTTTTGGGGGGACTGTTTCACCCTTAAATATGTTTCTCCGCCGCAAAAAAAAAAAAAAAAAAAAAAAAAAAAAAAAAAAAAAAAAAAAAAAAAAAAAGTCCCATTGTTTTTCATGAATTACAACATATGCAAATTTCATAAAAATCGGAGAGCGGTAGGTTTCCTTGTGAGTACAGCGGCAGCACTACGCTGTGCGGCCTCTGCCCGCCCCGCCCCACGTGCCTCGTTCGAGTGTCAACACGCTCGCTGCGAGCGTAACACATTCGGCGCGCCACCGCCGAGCGTTGCGCACTCGACCGAGTACGAGCGAGCGAAACCGGCCATTTGCAGACCTCTGCTGTGTATATTAGACTGCGGTGCTACAGCGCCAGCAGAACAGAGCTGAGAGTTGAGGCCTGGGCCCACCGGAGCTGGCTGGCAGCACGTCACGCGGGATTTACGGCGGAGGCATCAGCGCGGAATCGCGAGCGATTACGCGGCCGCCGCCCCCATACCATGCCCAGGGCCCGGCACGCTCGCCTCGGGGCCTCACGCCGCGGGAATTACCACCTGTCAGTCACCGCCGGCCCGCCGGAGCGACAGCGCGCCCAAAAAACTACTCCGTGCTTCCACCCCGTCTCTCGCGTGACCCAGCTGGTCCGACAGCAAAACACCACAGCCCACGATACCGCATTAATTTTATTACCCAACTAGCTGATACCCCGTTTTTCCCAGGTATTTACGTACTCCATACTCTCGCAGTCCAACTCCAAAAATTGTTCAAATGTTTGTAAGGGTATGGGACCGAACTGCAGTGGTCATCAGCCCATAGGCTTACAAACATCTACATCTACGTGCGATACTCTGCAATCACATTTAAGTTCCTGGCAGAGGGTTCATCGAACCACCTTCATAGTATTTATCTCCCATTCCATTCTCGAATAGCGCGCGGGCAGAAAGAACACCTCAATCTCTCCGTTTTAGCTCTGATTCCTCGTATTTTATTCTGATGATCATTTCTACCTATGTACGTGGGAGTCAACAATATATTTTCGCATTCGGAGGGGAATGTTGGCGATTGGAGTTTCGTAAGTAGCTCACGCCGCAGCGATAAGCGCCGTTATTGTAAAGATTCTCATCCAAAATCCTGTATCATTTCCGTAACGCTGTCTCCCCTGTATCGTGACAGTACAAAACGAGCTGCCCTTCTTTGAACTCTTTCGGTGTCCTCCGTCAAACCCACCTGATAAGGATCCCACACTGGGCAGCAATACTCCACAAATGGACGGACAACCGTAGTGTATGCAGTTTCTTTAGTACTACTGTTGCATCTTTTAAGGGTTCTGCCAATAAAACGCATTCTCTGGTTCGCCTTTCCCACGACATAATTTACGTATTCTTTCCAGTTTGAAGTAATAATAATTCCCAGCTATTTTGTGGAGTTTACGGCTTTCACTTTGATTGATTTATCTTGTAAACAAAGTTTAACGGATTTCTTTTCGTACTCGTGTGGACGACTTCACCCTTCTCATTATTTAGAGTCAATTACCAATTTTTACACCATAGTGATATCTTATTCAGATCGTTCTGCAGTTGGTTTTGATCTTCGAATGATTTTACTAGACGGTAAATGATGGCGTCAGCTGCAAACAATCTAAGAGAGCTACTTAGATTTTCTCCCAAATCGGTTATGTAAATAAGGAAGAGCAGAGGACCAGTAACACTACCCTGTGGAACGCACGATATCACCTCTGTTTTACTCGATGACATACTATCGATTACTACGCCCTGTGTCCTCTCTGACAGGAAATCCCCTATCCAGTCACAAATTTGTGGCGATATACCATAACCATGCAACTATAAGAGTTTATTCCAAAAGTAAGGTCCGATTCACTGTAAATATTTCAAAGTGGCGCCAATGACTAAACACGCATGCGCGGCGACTCTTGGCATACCTTGCGCGTTATACGTTGCCATTATCGTTGTTACTGGTGCTGATGATGATGATCGTGTGGCAATTATGACCGTTAGACCACAACTGGAGTCGTGTTCAGCCTGCCTGGTGCAAGTCTCTTTATCTGACGCCACTTCGGCGACTTGTATGTCAATGATGATGGAATGATGATGAGGACGACACAACACCCAGTCCCCGAGCGGAGAAAATCTCCTACCCGACCGGGAATCGAACCCGGGCCCCCTGCGTGGCAACCAACCACGTTGTCCACTGGACTACGGAGGCGGACGTTACTGGTGCTGTGTGCTGTCGACAGTGTCAGTTCTCAATGTTGAACACAATCAGTCAGCCTGCTGATTGTGAAGTAAAGACAGTGATACGGTTTTTGTCTGGAACAAACATTGGAGCGGCAGAAATCTACCGGCAGATTACTGAAGTGTACGGTCCTAACGTAATGAGTGACAGTGAAGTGCGCAAGTGGGTGCGAGCCTTTAATGAAGGACGGGGAAATGTCCACGATGCACCACGCTCCGGCCGACCATCGGTGATTTCTTTGGACGGGATCAGATGGACCACCCACCGTACCATTCCGGACTTGGCGCCAAGTGAGTTCTACCTTTTCCGCTACCTAAAGGAGATTCTTGGCGGCAAGCGCTTCGCCACAGACGGTGAAGTGAAAGAAGCTGTTAATGACTGGTTAACTTCGCAGGCGGCCGATTTCTATCACTTAGGCATTCAAAAGCTTGCTGAATGATATGACAAATGCCTAAATAAGTATGGAGATTATGTAGAAAATAGAGACAGACGAGAGGGACGTCAATAAAACAACTGCTTTGGAAAGAAGTTTTACTTTGGATGTTTTTGTTTTAACCGGGCCTAGCTTTTTCAATATCTCTCGTACTTAAGCTAACTTACACTAAGGACTTTGCCCAAAGGTGGACTCGAACCATCGACTGGGAGTAAACGCGCACTCTGCGGCAAGGCGCCTTAGAGCGCTCGGCCACTCCCGCGTGGCAGTTTACCTCCCCTCCAATCCTCTGTCTCCATCTCTTCCTCTCCCGTCTCTTTGTCCATGTCCTTCTGATGACATTTATGGAATGAGTAACAAAGATGCAAATTCAAGTTTAGGATAAATATCGTTACATAGATGCTAGCTGAAAGCTGTAACATCTGAGATTGCTAATTAATAATGAGTTAGTTGTTGTTGAGCTCCGGCCATTGTAAGATGCATGTAATGCTACATCTGTAAAGTCGGTCGTAATAATAATAAAAAAAATTGTGGTCTCCATTAAACAAGTGAAAAAGTGTTTCAATACATTATGATTCATTTCTAGGTTGTACTTTTATTTCCGATAAAGATACCCTTAATGGTAAACGAAATCTAGATAACGTTCAATTATTTTAAAGTAGCTTGTAGGGCTGCATTTTCTCATGCAGTAAATTACGTTAAAAGAGTTGCTGCTTCTGACAGGCCATGTTCAAAATCATATGTTTCTATTTTGTGATGTTATTCAGCCCAGAATTAATTTAATCACGAGGTCAGTGTCAGAAAATTAATCTTCATTGGAAGGACCCATTCCATCCTCCTTCCCCTCTCTTGTTCCATCTCTTCCGCTCCCCCTCCCCTCCATCTCCTCGCCCTCTCTCTCTCTCTCTCTGTACATTCAGTCTGCTTGGTTATCTCCTCCTCCTTCTAAGAAAACCCACATGTATCTCTGTCGACGGGACGTTAAACTCCAAGGTTCCTCTGTTATTTCATAATGTTCGTCGCAGTAAAGCAATCGACGATACTCTATACATAATATGTTCTTGGGACTTACCACAAAAGGTGCATTTTGTTTGCTCTACAATGATTTAGGAAAACATAAAGACAAGTTTTACAATTTCACAAGAATGAGTGTGAAATAACTTGATTCTTCAATATTCAAAGATTATCCCATCTACCAGAAAGTTATAAATGGATATCTGCAAATTCCACAAAAGAGTCCAATATCTACAACCGATACTGCACCTATGCCGTATGTATTTGTTGCTGACGAGGTTCTCCCTCTTTCGTATGATGCGTCCATATTTCGGTATTAATTTAACTGCTGAAAAGAAGATTTTCAATTACAGTCTTAGTCGTGCTCGACGATACATCGAATGTTTTTCAGGTTTTTATTTAATAAATGGCGAATTTTGCATCGTCCACTAGATGTAAAAATCAATTTTGCAATTGATACTGTAAAAACTTGTTGTGTATTACACAATTTCATTCGTATCAGAGATGGTATTAGAGACGATGACGGACTACATTATTATCAAACAACTGATACTCCACGAGATCACACAAGAAATGCTAAACGTTCTGCATCTTACCGAGATTTCTTTGCTACATATTTTATTAATGAAGGCTAGGTTTCGTGGCAAAACAAATATATGTAACTATGTTAACTTTAGAAATCCATGTACATACAAGTCTGAAAATACGTAACTGTTTATACTCACAAAGTGATTTTCTTCCACATACTGTAGATGACCTCCAAATTTCTCTAAAACTTCTTCCCACAAAGCTTTTCATTTTTTCACTATATTCCTTTATAGCACAGTTGAATGGTGCTAGTCTTTGTTCCACTTCCATTATAAGCAACAATGTGCCGATGTAATTCTGATAGCGCAGTTTATAAACAACTTCAGCTTTGCTTCGTGCTGTGTGGCGCGCTGCTGGCCGCGGCAGTGAGTTCTGTCCGATCGTCCCTCCTGGTTAGTTTGGCCGCGAGCGGTCGCTGTGTCGCATGTTCTTCGAGCCAGCGAAACTGGCCACGCGCGACTAGCCAGCCGCCTCGCGCCACTGGGTTTTGCATCGTACGGCGCCGTGGAATCAACAGCAGCCGCGATGCGCGACTAGCCGCGAGCGACAGGTCCCGTCAGTGGAAACAGCCTAAGCGGCTTAAGAATATCCTATCATGTCTATTGTGCATTCCAGCAAGAAAGTGCGACACCCTACACGTTCATAATTGCTACAGTTCTGAGTTTAAAAATCTCTACTGACCACCGAACGCCTCAGAATTGAACCTTATTGAGCTTGTCTGGGATGCCTTGCAACGTGCTGTTCAGAATAAATGTCCAGCTCCTCGCACCTCTTGAGTATTTCTGGACAGCCCACGTTCAGACTTTAGTCCAGTCAACGCCTCGTCGATCTGGGGCACTCAAGCCTGCTCCCGAGGCCCAAACACAATATTACGCAGGTGTACCAGTTTCTTTGCTCTTCATTGTAGATAAAATCGTGGAAGAGCTGCGGCGACCGAAGGCTTCGGCCATGTGTGCGAAAGTTGTGTCTGTACGATTTCATGAATGTGTGTGTGTGTGTGTGTGTGTGTGTGTGTGTGTGTGTGTCAGTGTGTTGTTTTCTGATGAAGCTTTTGGCCGAAAGTTGTGTGATTTTCTACATCTACAACTCACATTTAAGTTCCTGGCAGAGGGTTAATCGAACCACCGTTATACTATTTATCTCCCATACTATTCTCGAATAGCGCGCGGGAAGAAAGAACACCTCAAACTCTCCGTTCGAGCTCTGATTTCTGGTATTTTATTCTGATGATCATTTCTACCTATGTAAGTGGCAGTCAACAATATATTTTCGTATTCGGAGGAGAATGTTGGCGATTGGAGTTTCGTAAGTAGCCCACGCCACAGCGATAAGCGCCGTTGTTGTAATCATTCAAATGTTCAAATGTCTGTAAATCTATCGGACCAAACTGCGTGGACATCAGTCCGTAGCTTACAAACTACTTAAACCTAGGTAAACTAACCTAAGGACAAACACACACACCCATGCCCCAGGGAGGACTCGAACCTCCACGGCGAGCAACCGCGCGCTCCGCAGCGAGGAGCTTTAGACCGCTCGGCTACTCCACCGCGGCTGTAATCATTCCCATCCCAGATCCTGCATCATTACCTTAACGCTGTCTCTCCTGTATCGTGACAATACGAAGCGAGCTGATCTTCTTTGGACTCTTTCGATGTCCTCCGTCAAACCCGGCTGATAAGGATCCCACACTGGGTAGCAATACTTAAAAAAAAGGACGGACAAGCGTACTTTATGCCGTTTCTTTAGTAGCTCTGTTGCATCTTTTAAGGGTACTGCCAATAAAACGCATTTCGCCTTTCGCACGATATTATCTACGAGTTATTACCAGGTTAGGTCTGAAGTAATAGTAATTCCTAGATATTTTATGTAGTTTACTGCCTTCACTTTTGATTGATTTATCTTGTAAACAAAGTTTAACGGGTTTCTTTTCGTACTCATGTGGACGACTTCACACTTCTCATTATTTAGAGTCAATTGCCAATTTTTACACCATAGTGATATCTTATTCAGATCGTTCTGCAGTTGGTTTTGATCTTCAGATGATTTTACTAGACGTTAAATGACTGCGTCATCTGCAAACAACCTAAGAGGGCTACTTAGATTTTCCCCTAAATCGTTTATGTTAATAAGGAACAGCAGAGGACCAATAACACTACCCTGTGGAACGCCCGATATCTCCTCTGTTTTAGTCGATGTCTTCCCATCGATTACTACGAACTGTGTCCTCTCTCACAGGAAATCCCTTATCCAGTCGCAAATTTGGGGCGATATACCATGACCACGCAATTTGTTTAAAAGCCGCTTGTAATGTACAGTGTCAAAAACCTTCTAGAAATCAAGAAATACGGAATCAATTTGCGAACCCTAGTCGATAGGACGCATCACTTCGTGTGAGTAAAGAGCTAGTTGTGTTTCGCATGAACGATGATCTTGGGTCAGTAGATGATTCTGTTCGAGATAATTCATAACATTTCCTGTCTGAGTCGTATCGTATCGTCTTTACCGTGCGTTGCAGTCTATTCTCTCATTATTTATGATATTCTTATTGAAATTACTTAATATTATACACCAGAACCATTGTGCAGTGCATGGTAGACGGGCGGAGGATACCATGTTTCCTGACCCTCTCGCAAATAGGACGAGAAAAAAATAAGGCCTAGCGTCTCTTATCTCAGAGGTAATTGCGCGAAATTCGCGTTTGTAAGAGTACAAACGTTCTGCAGATAGATTCATATGCCGGTAATCTGAATTTTCTCAGTAGTTTATTCTCAAGGTGAATGTGATCCAGGAAATGCCATGTGTGATAACGGATCATTGCCATAATACTTACCTGTCGATCGAACCTACCGGCCAGTGGCGGATTAGCCGTGCGCACTGGGGCGCCGTGCTGCGGTGCGCGCGGTCGTTCGCCGTCAGGGGTTTGTGCCCCCCTCGAGCACGGGAGTTGTCCTTCGTTTAAGTAGTTTGTAAGCTACGGACTAATAACCCAGCAGTTGAGTACGATAGATTTACAAACATTTGAACATTTTCAACCTACTGGTATCAAATATAGCAGCACACGTCTGAAATTGATGTATTCATTTCATCGACGTACAACATTCGAGTAGTACTCAACATGGTTCTTATATATGATCTGTAGGTGGTCTCTTTTGTAGATAAGCTTCTCCCAAACCGACTATTCAACTTCCTCTGTGAATCGTCCTTCTTGATTAACCGAACTTGTTTTTAAGTCGCTTTCAGAAACCTCCATAATTCGAGAAAATGTTTTTGGTACATTCGATAAATCTAAAAAATTACCATGACAACGCCCTGCAAGCGCTGCGTAAAATGAATTCCACTATTAGGTAATACTCTGTTCAAATGTTTGTTAAGCTTATGGGACTTAACTACGGGGTCATCAGTCCCCAAACTTACAAACTACTTGTGAACTACTTACGAACTAAGACGGCACAAATATCCATGCCCGAGGGGGGATTCGAACCCCCGACCGTAGTAGCCGTGCTGACCGTGACTGTAGCGCCTCAGTCACCTCGGCCACCGCGGCCGGCTAGGTAATACTCTGTAACCCGTCAGTTCTTCAGATAATTGTTTTACCGTACAGCTATTCCTGACACTCGTTTGTTGTCTCCACTACACAGCCGGCCGCGGTGGCCGAGGGGATTGAGGCGCTTCAGTCGCGGTCTGCACGGCCACTACGGTCGGGGGTTCGAATCCCCCCTCGGTCATGGATATTTGTGCCGTCCTTAGTTGTAGGTAGTTCATAAGTAGTTTGTAAGTTTAGGGACAGACAACCCCGTAGTTAAGTCCCTTAAGCTTAACAAACATTTGAACATTTTTGATCCACTACACACAACTTACTACATTACATTACCAACTTGTAACTTCAAAGTAGCACAAATTCTTTGATTTGTATAAAAGCTCCGATTATTGATCCCATAGAGTATCTAGAAGGCTTAGTATATGATACGTTTGAATGGACTCGAGATTTCCCGATACGGCGCAACGTTCGGTATGGTATAGAACTTGGTCGAACAATTACGTGACATTTGATTCGCATGGCACGAGTGCAAAGCAGATAGGGATGCGCAAGAACAAGCTTTGTGTCTCCTTAAAATTTTATTATGTCGTGAAACACAAAAATAGCATCAAATCTTACCATTGTACAAGATGGTAATGTGTTTTAACAAATTTACCATAAGTTTCACTTACTTCATACTAAAATACAACTTCATTTTAAGACGATTTGCGGAAGCGATTTAAGAGATGATGACACAATTTGTTCGGCTTTGACAAATGAATGATAGTTCTCTTATTTCCACGCTCTGAAAATCATATTTGTCTTTCGTTTGAAATGTTAAATAAAAATAAATAAATAACATAGGAAAATGTAAGCTTTCTTTATTGAAAGTACAAGTTTTACCCTTTCGAATTTTTCCAGACTCCATCTTGAGACTTTCGTTAATCTGAAATATCGTTTATTCGTGTTGCCAGGACCTTAAACTTGAAATTATTGGAGTCTACTACATTTCTAACAGCGATGCCAGATGCTGCAAGGAATTGATAGAAGTTGAAGCTGTAGTACATCCGAAGATTCGTTAGGGATTTATACTGGATATTGCCCTATTGGAGTTGGTATGCAATCGACTTCTCCAGTCTAAAGTGGCCTCCCAACCACGGTGAATTAAAAGCATTGCCAGAAGTGAAAGAAGTGTTATCTGACAGAAAAAATCGTAGAGCTGGCCTGGAATGTAACAGGTGACTAATGAGCTTGTAGATTGGCACCGGTGTTCCTTTCTCTTCCAGTGCCTGTGAGGAATGTGAAAGGAGCACAAAGCATTCACCTGCTAACTGGAGGCTGGGGCAAACGCGCGAGGCGTCCACGCAGGGCTGCGACAAAACCGTTATGTCGCTAACTGATCAGCGTGTAGACAAAAGAATTTAAATGGTATTAATTTTTCTTGTATTTCTATACCGTTCTAACATTTCTTGGCAATTTATCTCAACCCTTGCCTTGCGAAGGGGGCAGGGGACAGATTTATGCCCACCATTAGAAAACACTGTAATCCGTATTCACGGAACGTATGACATTAACTGCGAATGGGCAAAGTTGAAAATGTGAACCCAGCCGGGGTTAGAACCCGGGTCTCCTTCTTTCTAGGCAGTTGCGCTGACCCCTACACCACTGGGGACACAGCGGTCATCACACCTGCACGGAATTACTTACTCAAGCACGCCTCCCGTCAGATACAAATTCTCAACTTTATCCCTGCCCACTAGAACTCGACCGAAAGAACAGACACGACATATACAGGGTGTTACAAAAGAAACGCTTAATTTCCATGTTAGAGCTCATTTGTCAGAATACCCAATTGTTTCGTTAGTATGTACTGTATTTCCTCGACTCACAGCCAGTTGGCCCAATTGAAGGAAGGTAATGACTTCAGTGCTTGTGTTGACATGCGACTCATTCCTCTATAGTACTAGCATCAAGCACATCAGTACGTAGCATCAACTGGTTATTGTTCGTCGTTTTGCAGTCAGTGCAATGTTTACAAATGCGGTGAATCGAGGAAGTACAGTACATACTAACGAAACAATTGGGTATTATGACAATTGTCTGCACGAATTTTTTCAATTTACATTTAAAGAGAAATACTAAACTGAGCTCCAACATGGAAATTAAGCGTTTCCGGACACATGTCCACATCACATATTTTCTTTCTTTGTGTGTGAGGAATGTTTCCTGAAAGTTTGGCCGTACCTTTTTTTGTAAAACCCTGTATATATATATATACGTTGTAATCCAGTCACGTATATTTAAATTTAAAAGTTTAGAATAAAATTAAGAATTGTTTTTAAGTCTTCTACCAGATTCCATAATTTAATTTTTCAGTTAAACTGCACCTAATAAATTAAGTCTTAGTAGTAATGTCACCTTCACAACGAATGACATATGAAAAATGTTAGGGTTCAAAAATGTAGTTGCACATCAGCAGTACATTGAAAGATTAAATCGTTTGGCGTATGAAAGATAATCTCACAGAATTAAGTACAAATACTGTAATTGGTGCGCCTCGCTTGCACAGTAGTAGTGTGCCAGAATACAAATCGATCCCCGCCAGTTCCAAGGATTTTTATCTGCCACTTTCCACTTCCCCCTCTGGCAGTATTGCTCATATGAAAAATACCGAGTAGCACCGTGATTCGGAACCCACGTTAAACTGTAGGCCCCCCCGTATAATTGGCTGGGTAAGTCAGTTCGAAAGTCGGAGGAAGGCAACGGCATACCACCTCCACACAGGACCATGCCTAGTAAAATACTGCGGTGTTCAAACCAATCTTCGGATTGTTGACTGCTTTTACCTTTTACTATATTTGTTACAAGACATACCTTCAATGAAGACGTCTATTTTGATCCGATGACACCAGGTGCCACGTCGGGGGGGGGGGGATAGTGAATGTACTGATAGTGGTTTCAACGTAGTCCGTCCATAGACGGCGTAGCAACGTAGCTGGCTGAGCAAAAAGTGTGTCTACCCTTTAATAGGATACGAATACTGTCACAAGGCTCAGTGTAATATCAACGTGAGAAGCAAGCAGGCGCCACGCAGTCGTGCTTCCTGCAGCCAATTAGCTGAGTCTGAAAGAACTGTGGCCTTCTGAATGGCGGGAGGAATCTTACGGAGAACTGCCACTCGAGTTGCAAGTGCTACGTCTCACATCTGAGACGATATTCCGGAAGTCCACGTGGCAACGTGGCACTATGTCTGCCGAGATCGTCGTACTGTAAGGATAGCAGTGGCAGATTATACCGCAGAACACACAATATGTGTCTGTTGTGGCGTAAAGTCAGCGCCACACACCAGACGTAAGAGAACGATCGTGGAGTAGGCAGTGATCGACAGAAAGCCAATCGCAAGCAGGCGCCGCGCATCCTGGAGGGAGTAACAGAAGATGTGCGCCCTCTAAGACTCGGTTTGTTACTAGTGAGGACTTTGTTTGTTACTAGGGAGGACTTTGTTTGTTACTATGAGGACTTTGTTACTAGTGAGGACTTTGTTTGTTACTAGGGAGGACTTTGTTTGTTACTAGTGAGGACTTTGTTTGTTACTAGTGAGGACTTTGTTTGTTAGTAGGGAGGACTTTGTTTGTTACTATGAGGACTTTGTTACTAGTGAGGACTTTGTTTGTTACTAGTGAGGACTTTGTTTGTTACTAGTGAGGACTTTGTTTGTTACTAGGGAGGACTTTGTTTGTTACTATGAGGACTTTGTTTGTTACTAGTGAGGACTTTGTTTGTTACTAGTGAGGACTTTGTTTGTAACTAGGGAGGACTTTGTTTGTTACTAGTGAGGACTTTGTTTGTTACTAGTGAGGACTTTGTTTGTTACTAGGGAGGACTTTGTTTGTTACTATGAGGACTTTGTTACTAGTGAGGACTTTGTTTGTTACTAGTGAGGACTTTGTTTGTTACTAGTGAGGACTTTGTTTGTTACTAGTGAGGACTTTGTTTGTTACTAGTGAGGACTTTGTTTGTTACTAGGGAGGACTTTGTTTGTTACTATGAGGACTTTGTTACTAGTGAGGACTTTGTTTGTTACTAGTGAGGACTTTGTTTGTTACTAGTGAGGACTTTGTTTGTTACTAGGGAGGACTTTGTTTGTTACTATGAGGACTTTGTTTGTTACTAGTGAGGACTTTGTTTGTTACTAGTGAGGACTTTGTTTGTTACTAGTGAGGACTTTGTTTGTTACCAGTGAGGACTTGGACAGTTACTAGTGAGGACTCGGACAGTTACAAGGCAGCTACGATGACAGAACTAGGATAGTACTAAGTCAGAACGCTGCTATGAACTTAGCAGTAACTAGGTCTCAGCGCAGCTAGTATCATACGGAAGACACCACGAGAAGCAAGAAAAGAGAAGAAAAGTTCTAAAGTTGAGTGTTGTAAATTGTCTTGTAATACTAACTATATCTATGTTTTACATGTCAAAGAATCCTGCACCAGTATCTTTATTGACAACTAGACTGGGACGAGTACTCGACAAAAAGGCGAGGAGGGCACAACAAACTCTACTTATTGCAAACCAGTTACTAGCAGTGGGACCATGGGGACACACACCTCCAACCCGTCTTTCAGTCGCAGCACACAACCCAAGTGCTCGGCTCGACAGGTGCCGAGAGAGGATCACTTGGATTGGCGGGCCTTGGTTTGCAGCGATTGAAGCAGATTCTGCCTGCATGCAAGTGGCGGTCGTTTGCGCGTACCACGTAGACCTGACTAGGGCTCCTGTATATAGACGGGCATGTGCATCAACTTCTGCTGTAGCAGCAGCTTCCGCCACCATTTTTGTTCCAAGCGGCGACAGCGTCAGCTTCTCAAAGGCCGAGTTCTTTGCTGTTATTGATTCAAGTATCGCTTGTTTCACTTCTAATGCATGATCAAGAGGTAAATAAATGGTTGTATTAAAAGTTGATCTGGTTGTAATAAATTATTTTAACCCAGCTAGTATTTATTTATTTGAATTTGCTCACCTGGAAGTGTATTCGGAGCAATTTTTTAGTATTGGACAACTCAGTTCTATAAATTTTCGAATGTCATGTGAAAAATTTGATCACAGTACAATGCCAGGCCTGTGCTTTTTTAACTCAGTATTTTTCAAAATTCATATAAAATGTTTTTTTTTTCAGTACACGAGTTATGAAAGTACATTAAAATGATGAACTAGGATGCAATAAAAGATCTATGAATAAGAGATGCATGGATCACTGAAAATGGTTGGTATTCGCTCTTTCATAAAAAAAGAGAGAGAGAGAGAAAGTGGCTGTGTTCAGAATGAAACTAAAAATTAGTTTTTTTTAATAAGTTAATACCAAACAACGTAGATGTTGAAAACATTTTTTACTTACGAGTTATGACAAAAAAAACCTAATTCATTAAAAACCGATTGCCTCCAGGAAATCACAACGACATCGAACCTCAATGTACAGCCGAAATCGGTAGCAAAATTATTTAAAAAAATATACGGCTGTTGGTTCCATTCAATTTAACATATCTTGACCAGCCGCAGTCCACAGTTCACAAAATGATGGATCCTACTAAAAAAAGAGAGATGCAGCGATATGCCATTTAGAAGCTGAAAGTGTCGAACGGAAAGCTAGAATAAGGAAATCAATTTTCGGAATACGCAAACCTTACCCAGCAACTCGTATAACGTGTACCACGGGGCAGCCATGTCTGCTCGCTGTGCCATTCTCCCCCTCCATTCCCCCCCCCCTCTCCACCCCTCCCCTCTCCTACCCCAGCGGTCGTTTCTCGTAACGACGCCCGTAGAATGAGAGCACGTTCCTCGAGATGACACGTTTCCTATATCGCGGCGCGGCCATTGTGGGCCGCAGCGCCAATTTAACAAAGTACCTCGATGACTTTTACTTCCGTCTTTCTGTGCTCGGCGTGTACTTTTTGGCCGCCGCGGTGTTTGCCTTGACTGGCGCAGGAATGCCGCCCCGCGGGGATATTAAGTTTTTACGGGCGACCCGGCCCGTGGGTGGAATCCGAGTGCATCCGCGTCCAGCGAGTCGCTAATCACGTTATTTATCGACGCTGCTGCCCAGGACCGTTACTCACACCGGACCACGCGCTGTGGGACTTCGCACTTCAAAATACACACACCACTCGCGCGGGACTACATTGTAGCGCGCAGCAGCGCGTTCAAAAGCGGCCTATAAATATTGCGGGAAGACTGTTATTTAGTCGGCACCCCTCTGACAGACTTTACTGCGGTCTTATTCCATTCATTCTTTAAATGGGGTCTAAATTACTACACGTCGTGGAAGCCGCTGGACCAGACCGTATTCCTTCAGAACTGCTGACATCTTTGGGAGAGCCAGCCATGATGAAACCACCACTCCATCTCGTGTACAAAATGAAATGTGTAAGAGGCCGGCCGCGGTGGCCGAGGAGACTGAGGCGCTTCAGTCACGGTCTGCACGGCCACTACGGTCGGGGGTTCGATTCCCCCCACGGCCATGGATATTTGTGCCGTCCTAGTTCGTAAGTAGTTTGTAAGTTTAGGGACTGATGACCTCGTAGTTAAGTCCCATAAGCTTTACAAACATTTGAACATTTTTTTGAAATGTGTAAGACAGACGAAAATCCCTAAAAGTCCAATTCCAAAGAAAGCAGCTACAGATACGTGAGAAAATAAATGAAATGTTGAAATGTTTGCCGCGGTGGAGTAGCCGAGCGGTCTAAAGCGTCTCGCTGCGAAGGGCGCGGTTGCTCGCCGTGGAGGTTCGAGTCCTCCCTGGGGCATGGGTGTGTGTGTGTGTGTTGTCCTTAGGTTAGTTTACCTACATTTAAGTAGTTTGTAAGCTACGGACTGATGACCACGCAGTTTGGTCCGATAGATTTACAAACATTTGAAACATCTTTAAAAAATGTTTGTAAATCTATCGGACCAAACTGCGTGGTCATCAGTCCATAGCTTACAAACTACTTAAACTAAGTTAAAATAACCTACAGGACAACACACACCCATGCCCCAGGGAGGACTCGAACATCCGAAAAAAATTCTAATGTTTGTAGAGTTTATGGAACTTAACTACGGGGTTATCAGTCCCTAAACCTACAAACTACTTATGAACTAGCCAAAACTACGGACGGCACAAATATCCATGCCCGAGGGGGGACTCGATCCCCGACCGTAGTGGCTGTGCAGACCGTGACTGAAGCGCCTCAGTCCCCTCGGCCACCGCGGCCGGCTCGAACATCCGACGGCAAGCAACCGTGCGCTCCGCAGCGAAGCGCTTTAGACCGCTCGGCTACTCCACCGCGGCGAGAAAATTAAAGATCTATCAATTTGATAAGACATGGTTGTAAAATACTAACAAGAATTATTTGCAGAAAGAGGAGAAGTACAGGCTTCCGGGTAGCTCTTCTGAGGGGACTGATGACCGTGCAGTTTAGTCCCCTCTAAACAATAACAACAATAACAGCTCTTCTGTGTCCGGACTGTATACCCATTAGATTTCTATCTGATTATGCTGAAGCGATAGCGCCTTACTTAACAGCCATATACAACCGCGCTCTCAAAGAAAGATCTGTAACAAAAGATTGGAAAGTTACACAAGTCACACCTTTATTCAAGAAAGGAATAACCCACTAAACTACAGGCCTATATCATTGACGTCAATCTGCAGCAAGGTTTTGGAACATATCCTGGATTGAAATATTATGAATTTAATACAAATAAACAATCTCTGTGACGGATTTTCGTCTCAAATATGTCAAAGACGTTATTGATAAATACGAAGCATTGAATTAAAATTTGTGGTGCAGCCGGGAATCGAACCCGGATCTCCAGGCCTTCTAGTAAGCATGGAGGTCCGGGTTCGATTCCCGGCTGCACCACAAATTTTAATTCAATGCTTCATATTTATCAAATATTATGAATTATCTCGAACAGAAGGATCTATTGACCCAAGGTCAACACGGATTTACAAAATATCGTTCATGCGAAACACAACTAGCTCTTTACTCACATGAAGTGATTGGTGCTATCGACAAGGGTTCGCAAATCGATTCCGTATTTCTTGATTTCCGGACGGCTTTTGACATCGTACCTCAAAAACGGCTTTTAATCAAATTGCGTGGTTGTGGTATATCGCCCTAAATTTGCGACTGGATAGGGGACTTCCTGTCAGAGAAGACACAGTTCGTAGTAATCGATGGTAAAGCATCGACTAAAACAGAGGTGATATCCGGCGTTCGACAGAGTAATGTTATTGGTCCTCTGCTGTTTCTTATTTACATAAACGATTTAGGGGGAAATCTAAGTAGCTCTCTTAGGTTGTATGCAGATGACGCCGTCATTTACCGTCTAGTAAAATCATCTGAAGATCAAAACCAACTGCAGAACGATCTGAATATCACTAGGGTGTAAAAATTGGCAATTGAGTCTACAAAATGAGAAGTGTGAAGTTGTCCACATGAGTACGAAAAGAAATACGTTAAACTTTGTTTACAAGATAAATCAATCAAAAGTGAAGGCCGTAAACTCCACAAAATATCTAGGATTCCACAAGAAGCTGAGTGTTTCAAAGAGCTGTACAACCGATATCAGACGTGTATTGCAGCCAATGGCGTTTACTTTGAAGGGCAGTAAAAGTGTTTTGTTTGTAACTCTTGTTTCATATATTTCCCGAGACCGTTCATCGAACTTTTCAGACGCCCCTTGTAGATGGACGTGATCATTACTAAATAGGTGAGAGCCCAGTGGCACCTTGGCTTCAGGCTCAAGTTCGCGTTCACCTCGAACTCACCACACTCCCGAAGGAGAGTACTTCGGATGCTGTTTACCGCTCGAGGTTTGTTGAACTTCGTGCACGGCTCGAAAATTCCGTCTTCATATATACGGATGGCTCTAAGACCAATGAAGGTGTCGGATGTGCGCTTGTCGTCGGGGATGACTGTTTTCAGTACAGGATTAATGACCACTGCTCGAATTTCACAGCTGAGCTTTTTGCCCTCTATCAGGCTGTACAGTTTATCCGCCGACACCGTTCTCCTTGCTATGTCATCTGCTCTGACTCCCTGAGCGTCATCCAGAGTCTGAGCGACCCCTTTTCGGCCCATCCTGTTGTGCACCGAATCAACCACTCCCTTCAATTATTAGCTGCCGACGGCCCTCGCGTTCACCTCCTGTGGGTCCCTGGTCACGCCGGCGTGCCTGATAACGAGGCTGCCGATGCCGCGGCCAAGGCTGCAACTCTCCTACCTCGGGCAGGAGAGGAATGTGTCTCATCGAATGATATTCGAGGGGCTCTTTCCCGTCGCCTTATATCGTCGTGGCATAATGTGTGGTCTTCGCTTGCAAGTAATAAGCTTCGGACCATTAAACCGCTCCTAGTGGCTTGGAGGACCTCCTCACGCCGTTCGCGACGAGAAGACGTCTTAATTATATCCATAATGGATGTGATGTCGCGGTTGTATGCTTAATTATTTTGTCAAGTAGGCTCAACCAAATAGATCGTGTATAAAACACTAAAATATGACGCGTTTGAAGGATCAAGCCCTCATCATCAGATTCTTGTATATTTTATCTGATGATGAGGGCTTGACCATTGAAAAACGTCATATTTTAGTGTTTTATACACGATCTGTAAAATAAATAATAAAGAGATCATCTTGGCCCGGTTGCGGATCGGACATTGCCGGTTCAGCCACCGCCACTTGCTCACTGGTGACCCCGCACCGTTATGTTCCTGCGGTCACCCGCTGACGGTGCGGCATGTTTTATCGTTTATTCCAAATTAAAATTGTGGTGTCGCACAAGTACAAAGTGCGCGCCACCTACTTTCGCCGCGCGCCGCCATGCACGCACGGCGCGGCGTTCTCACGACGACAGCCACGAGCGCCCTCTGCGACAACTCCGCTCGTGGCCACCACTGAAGGACATCGTTCACTTGGGACTGAGATAGCAACCAGTTAGGACCTTCGTAATCAGATAGGCACCAGTGAAGACTTTGCTATCGTACAGGCACTAGGCAGGCCTCTAAAAACTATGTATCAACATTCTGCAGTACTATGTAAAAGTTAAGTATTGTTACATTCTGTGCAATATATATCTCTTTCTAATTTACTCTAGTGTTTGTAGTTTCAGGCTGCTCCCCTCCGTACCTGCACCAGCGTGCTATCTTTATTCCTGTGTCGGTCTCATTCCACTCGGCCACCGACACCTACGACGGAAACGAGACACAAAAGCGGCGACGAGGCTGGGACACAAAAAAATCCTGTTCGGATTGCACTGAATCTACCGGATACACTGGACGAAATTTTAGCTGATGACGCAAGAGCTGCTGCTCGAGTCTTGAATTTTATCAACTTGCCCAATTTCTCAAAGGACCTTTAGCTCTTCCTTTTGTTGTATTTAACCCTATATTTTTAGCTGTTTTCATATAGGCTTATTATCCTTGGTTATATCTCAGTTTTGATTCGGGCGCTAATGACCTCAGCAGTTGTAGCCCTAAAACCACAAAAAAAGGTGAGCATCACTAAACGTATGTGCTTCATTAGTGCTTCGTTGAAACAACTTGCATCAAATTTCAACCTAATTATGAAATCTGATCTTCATTAAATCAGCGCACAACGAAATTTTTGACTATAGGTGCCACTGAGCCTTGATTTAAATAAATGGGGAGAATGAAAATTTGTGGTAGGCCGCGTAAGTTTTCTGCTTTCTAGGCTGTCGCGCTGATCACTACACTATCTGCACGCAGTGGTCACGTATGTACCGACTAACCTAGCACGTTCCTGCCAGACCCAAATTTCCATCCCATCCATACACTTAACTAGCAATACAAATGTTTCAATTTCTTGTAAAATTCTGTTCGTTTTGGTCTGTGGAACGACGTTTTTATCAGTTCGGCAGTGAAGCAAATGAAATTGTGTGCCATAATGAAATTATTACCCTATACAGAACTTTTCCAGAAGCTTTTGTCACGAGATTCTGTTTTTGACCTGGTTTAACAGAAACTAGTAGTTTTAGTAAAATAACAGATACTGTACGAAATGATTATTTTATATTGTGTGTGTGTGGGGGGGGGGGGGGGGTGTTCGTTTTGTTTTTAATTTCTATCGACCCTTGACCATCTCGCTTTGAAGAAATAACACCTACTCTTATTGGAGTACGAAGGTCGGCAATCTGAAAAAAATGAGAGATCTCGAGGGAACGAAGTGAACTCCATTTCCTGCCATTAGTCTGTCTGGGCCGGCCGGAGATCACGCTGGACGGAGCCGCAAGCCCGATGCGAGCGTCAGATAAATAAAGCGCGCGCCTTCGACGAACGCGTACGAGATCCGATCTGCGCGCGCGGGAACATAAATCTGGCCTGTGACAGCCAGAAACATACACTATTTTAGCGCCGCGCAGGTTCCATCCGTAAATAACGAGTAACCGAAAAGGCGTTGCTTAACCGCTCGCCCGGGACGCGAAGCGGCAGGGAAGCGAACGGGCGTCGGAGGCAGGGGTGGAAGGGGGAAGGGGGGGGGGCGAAAACGACGAAAAGGAGCGGCGCGCAAAGAATTCGACAATTTGCCTTTAAACGTCATTAAATTCCTGGCCGTCGCCGACAATGAGAGGGAGAAACGGATTTTTATTACGTCCGAACATAATGGCGGGCGATTACCAAAGACAGGTCGGCGCGGCCGCGATAGCGGGCCTACGTGCGCACACACGCAAATTGAGCGGCTAAATTGCCGAGAAAACGTGCCGCGCCGGGAATCGTACCGCCGCGTGATTACTGTAATTCGGAGCCGCGAGAGGATCGCCACGCAACACGCCGCTGCGTGGGCAGCCCAGCAGATCTGGAGGCGGGCAGGCCACTGCGCGACAGGGGAACTGAGCTCTCCAGCCGCCGAGGATCTATAGAGCGATTAAAACTACTTCGTACTTGACATTTTGGATATACGGGATTACTGCCGGATGTATGCGTCGTTCTGGCACAATATTTCGGCCGCGTAACTCGCTACCTTCTTCAGGTGCTACCTGAGACTGCCGTTTTTGGAGGACCTGGTCCAGTATTTATGCCCAGCAGACGCTAGGCGCTCTGTCTGCGGTCCGCGCCCAGCTGGCGCTGCTTGTAGGGTGTTGTCTCTTTCCTGGCGTTCCGTCGGACGTCCGCGCCCCAATCGGCCGCCATCTGTGGCAGTGGCAACTCTCTGAGGCCCCTCCCACGTTGGCTGCTCCCTCTGCGGTCCGCGCCCGTCTGGCGCTGCTCCTGAGGTGTTGTGGCTTCCCTTGTGCTCCGACGGACGTCCGCGCCCGTCTTGTCCACCATATGTGGTCGGTGCAGCTGTCTGAGGCCCTTCTGGCGTCAGGCGCTCTGATCTTGGTCCGTGCCCACCTCGCGCCTCTCCTGAGATGTTGTGGCTGCGCAGATGCTCCAACGGACGTCCGCGCCCGTCTTGGCCGACATCTGCTGCTATGACAGCTGTTTGAGGCCCGTCCGGTGTCAGGCGCTCCATTCTCGGTCCGCGCCCGCCTAGCGCCACTTCTGAATTGTTTCTACTTCTTGTGGAGTTATTTGGTCCCTTCCGCTGGGCCTTAACAAGTTCCAGAGCCGGACTCCACGCTGTACTTAGCTGGTAACCGCTATCTCGGTTTATTAGGTTGTCAGTGACCTTTATTTCGATGGCCTCCTTTATGATGCTGTCCCAGAATCTTCGTACTTGATAGTTCGCTGGGGCAGGGGTGCTATGTTACCAGCTGCCGCTGTTAGCGGGCTTCTGCTAGCGCGGTATCCTTTAAATGCTTGTCAGTTAATGCGGGACGGGGACGATGAATGCAGCACGTTTACCGCCGCGTAGGGGGACTTACTGTTACATTTTCACTTGTCCCGTGAATTTCGCAACGAATAGTAAAACTAGAAATGCCAAGATAACGAAATCACCACCACCACCAAAAGGTACAAATTATATACTATAATGCAAATATTTGTAACTTCCTGGCAGATTAAAACTGTGTGCCGGAACCGGGACTCGAACCTGGGACCTTTTCCTTTCGCAGGCAAGCGCTTGCCCGCGAAAGGCAAAGGTCCCAGGTTCGAGTCCCGGTTCCGGCACACAGTTTTAATCTGCCAGGAAGTTTCATATCAGCGCACACTCCGCTGCAGAGTGAAAGTTTCATTATGCAAATATTTGTTTACGTAGCCGTCTATGCAACTGACTAATAACACTATTTTTCCATATGCATTTCGCCTTTATTGTAATGCATCTTGAGTAATCTGTAATATATACATAATTACGTTTTACAGTATTTCGTTTTCTTACTTTTTTTTTTTTTTTAGTATTTCAGGTTATAAACAGTTCTGGTGCGTTATCTAAGTTTGCTAATGATATTTTCATGTTATTACTTACTTACCACATCAAAATATCATTAGCAAACTTAGATAACGCAACAGAACTGCTTATAACCTCAAATACTAAAAAAAACGCAAGAAAAAGAAATATTGTACAGCGTAATTATGTATATATTACAGGCCACTGAAGATGCCTTGCAATAAACGCGAAATGCATATGGAAAAAGAGTGTTATTAATCCGTTGCATAGACGGCTACATAAACAAATATTTGCCGGCCGCGGTGGCCGAGGAGACTGAGGCGCTCCAGTCACGGTCTGCACGGCCACTACGGTCGGGGGTTCGAATCCCCCCTCGGGCATGGACATTTGTGCCGTCCTTAGTTGTAAGTAGTTCATAAGTAGTTTGTAAGTTTAGGGACTGATGACTCCGTAGTTAAGTCCCATAGACTCTACCAACATTTGAACATTTTTTGAAACAAATATTTGCGCGAAACAGTCGAAAAGCAGACGGCAATACAACACGGAGTTCACGACACGACGCGCACAACACCACGTGTTAGCAGCTACTGACCGCTAACGGGGAAGTAGTGGCAACTATGCAGAGTGGGGGGTGTTGAACTCGCCCTGGGGTTGGCCCGCACCCTCTCAAGGACACTCGCACGGCTAGCTGTCAGGTGCAAAGTAGTTTTAATCGCACTATAGTGGCGAGGTGGCCCATTACACAGGAAGATACTGTACGGAAAAGATACTGTGGAAAAGAAAAGCAGGATACACTACCGTTTGTGGAAACTGCAACACCAGGGAGGAAACTCGAGAATGCCATAAATTTAGTACCGCAGATTAAAAAAAAGATGTTCAAATGTTTGTAAATCTATCGGACCAAACTGCGTGGTCTTCAGTCCGTAGCTTACAAACTACTTAAACCTAGGTAAACTAAGCTAAGGACAACACACACACACCCATGCCCAAGGACTCGAACCTCCACGGCGAGCAACCGCGCGCTCCGCAGCGAGACGCTTTAGACCGCTCGGCTACTCCACCGTGGCCACACGTTAAGTTATGGTGAATAACAAATGATTACCTTTTAAAATCTGTAGACGTCCTTTGAGCCGTACTATTCAGTGCGTCGTGACACAACCACGCGCTGCAATAAACTTCCAATTTTCGATAATGGTTTACAAAAAAGATGATGGAACCCTTGGACATAGTGTTCACCGAAATCCGACACATACTGACAGGTATTTGCATGCCAGTAGTTGCCATCCACCATACCAACGCAACGGCGTCCTTAGAACTCTAGTACGCAGAGCAGATGCCATTTCAGATGCAGACAGTTTACCATTGCAACTGGAACATCTGACGACTGTTATTAAGGAAAATGGCTACTCTGAGAAACAGATTCGCCGTGCTATGCGGTTTGGACCATCTCAAAAAGTTATTGAAGAGGAGTATAGGGCTCTAGCTTACATTGCGTACGCCGGAGGCGTTTTTCCTTAAAAAAAAAAAAAAAAAAAAAAAATGGAAGGCTTTTAAAAAGTTTTAACATAAATACTGTTTTCCGTCCGACGTCCAAGATTAGGGCATTGCTTGGCTCCGTCAAAGATGACCTCGGACTCAGGAAACCCGGTGTTTACAAAATACCCTGTGAGTGTGGCAAGGCATACATCGGCCGTACACTTCAAACTGTACATGATAGATGCGTGGAACATTGCCGCCACACGAGACTATTGCAACCGGACAAATCGGCGGTAGCAGAACAATGTTTAACGGAAGGACACAATTTGCTATATAATGAGACCCGCATAGTAACCAATACCTCCGATTTCTGGAACAGTGTTTGCAGAGAAGCCATTGAAATCAGATTGACATACAATCTAATAGAGACATGGGGTTTCCTCTTGGTAGAACATGGAATCCATTATTAAATAATATCATATTGCAATTTTCGACCCGGTTTCCAGCACCTAGGAACGATTAGTGCAAGGTGCGATATATCGTTGTGCCCTGTTCCACTAGGGGCGGCGCCACCAGCCCTATCTTGGAGGCAGCAACTGTGACGGCTGGCGCATGCGCCGTGCACGCGGCCGACGCCTATATAGGACGCGGTACTTCGATCTTCCACCAGTATTCAGTGGGACTCAGCAGCTGCGGTTTCCTGAAGATGACGGACAGTTGCACCGTCGAAATATTGAATCGGTTTGATTTTATTATTAGGCAGAAAACCCGCAGAGACTTCGAAGATTTGTCACGCTGGGAAAGCCTACGAAGTTACATCAATTATGAGAGAATGTGACACTTGCACGGAGAGACACTTGCCCGGAGAGGGCATTTGCTGACACTTTCCGGAACCCCGGACACTGCAGGTAGTGGACAGGATGTTCCACAAGTAGGGTACACCAGCCTGTCCGCCGCCGGAAGGTTTCGGCTCGCTCGCCGTCTGAGTTGTAAGAGCTCGCAGTAAAGGACAATCCGACGTCGTTACATAGCACAACACGGCTGACTGGAAGCGCAAGAGAAGTGCAAACAATTGTGGTGGGTCCAGAGGAACGATCGTAATTACGTTCGGCGTAGACTTATAAACTAACGTGCAGTGTTTAACATGAAGTATTTACTGAAACAAAATATGTTCAAATGCTTGCAGAGCTTATGGGACTTAACTACGGGGTCATCAGTCCCTAAACTTACTAATTATAAACTAGCTTATACTAAAGAAGGCACAAACATCCATGCCCGAGGGGGGATTCGAACCTCGACGGGGAACGGCCTCGCGCATCGTAGCATAACACCACAATACGCTCGGCCGCTCCGCAGCGTTTTACTGAAACATTTTTTAGACATATTTGTATTTCGAATACAGCCAAATAGTTTTGCCATTTAAGAGTAAACACTGTAAATATGTGAAATAGTTTATTTTGTTCTTTAATTGAAGCTTTATGATGGAGATTTCATGTGAAATAGTTATGTTTTTAAAGTGATGAAAGTAGCATGGTGGTAGCGTTGCACACATCTGTGGAGGACGCCTAATATGTTTCTTCTATGCTTCCTGTTCTAAATAAAATGCTTTTAAGAGGTATGAGTGAAGAAAGTCGGCATATTTTAGCAGAAATATAAACGTCTTAATAACTTTCCAAACATTTTCACTTTGAAGATAAATTTTTTGTTACAGAAGGAACATTTGATGAATTTATCTGAAGTTCAAGTTACTATACTCCTATTCAGCTATAAAAGGGTTCAGAGTTTTACTGATTTTCGTGGCATGTTGACAGTATGAAAACTTGCCTACAGCTAGAACTTTTACACCTTCAGCATTAAGTTTGCGTTATTAGTTTCATGAGAAAATCAGTCTCGTTGACTTCTCTTACCTCAATGTAAATTTGCAGCTACGATTATGATTATATATGCTGCTTTTCTTAGACATAGGCGTAATCCAACCACAGAAGGCCACTGGCCGATTACAACTTCAAAGCTTTTCTTCAAATCACCTTTACTAAACGAGTGGTATTATTGTAAGTTTAGCGAAAAGCAAAATAAATCGTTTATATTATTGCTCATCGATGTTTTTTTGTGGTTACGCCATATGTCCCGTATTTCTAATCCAAAGTTAATGATTGAGGTATCATTTTGAAGGTTTAGTTCTCCACTAATGAGGAACAGCAAACAGATAGTTTTAAGTTTTTGTTTTCACGAAAAACTTTATTTTGAAACAATTTGTATTGTTCGTACAGTCTAAGTTAATACCCGGCGAACGATCGTAAATGGGACATGTATGAAGCATTGTAGAAGCTGCCATCTATTGGCAATCTGTTTAACTAATAAGAACTACAGCTCTTGCAGTTTAGATTCTTTACGCAAGCGTAGTTTATCACGAGATTTCTGTTTCACACTTCGATGCACAACAGCTGTTCGAATTGTTCACTTTGTTCAAGCAAGCATTGTGCACGGTGCGAATGAACTGAATTACCTCAACGTTCATCATTACAGGTCTATAGCGCTTAATATTATAATTTATAATAATTTACTTATGCTTTATGAGCCACCTTGAAGCGATACATGGTGTTATGTGGTGTGAGCGGCTGTGCTGAACTGTTGGAGTTGTTAGTGTGCCTGTACCAGGGAAAAGCCGGTTAGCCCAGCAAGAGTCCCGGTCTCTGTGCAGGTGTCACTCTCTGCAGGAGTCATTCCAGACAAGTGTTCCAATCACCAATTACAGCCGCTATACGCCGTGACATAGAATCAATAAGGTTCTGAATACCTTCCTGAGGCGTTTCCCTCGATGCAGTTTATATCCAAGGTCACAAATCCATGAGACTAGTTACTAGAGGGCCGTGACGCACCAGGTGTCGATGAACCATGTCTGGCGAATGTAAAGGTAAGGGAAGCAATGGCAACGTAGGTCTTCAAAGAAGGCCTGTACATTCCCCGCAATATGTGGCCGAGCATTGTGCTGTTGAAATGTGGCCTGGTGAGATGCCTGAAGCAGTGAGAGACCGTCAGGGTCCACAACCACCATTCTGTACCGGTTGCTGTTCCAAGTGCCCTCAATAAGTAGGAGACGAGATCGGATGTTGTAACGAATGGCGCCCCGAACGAATTTGTTAGCTATGCTGCTCCACAGTGTAGTCCTCCAGATTGCTCTCACAACGGTACCGCCGGACAAGTATGCGGCCATCACTGTAGGACACTTTGAAATGCGACTAGTCCGAAAAGACTACATTTTGCCACTCAGCACACTAGTGACGGTATTCACGTGCCCATTGCATTCGGAGCAGCTTGTGGATCTGAACAATGTAAGGCGACGTAACGGCATGCGTGCAACCAGTCCAGCCTGCAGCAGACGGCGCGAACAGTTGGAGAGAAGTTCGTCCAGCGACGAGCCAACAATGCGGACGACGCAGTATAGTCATTTACGGCCATGCGGATAAAATGGCGGTCATCCCGTCGCTGTGGTCATGTTCCGTGGTCCAGTTCCTGTTCGTCACTGTGTAGACCTGCTTCCATTCAAGCATCACTGACTTAGCAGCATGCCCTTTGCGAGCTGAAATGTTACTGTATGACAACCCCGTTTCTCGGGGACCGATCATTCTGTCCCGTTCGAACTCGCTCACACGCCCATATGGCTCCATTTGACGTCGACGAGGCGTACCATTTCTTCTTTTCAGAAACACTTTTCTCCCCATTGACCATTCTACGGTTTTCTGATAACATTGTAATTCTGTCAGACAATAAAAGACAGTGTATTCCAACCAACATTGTCAAACGCTTTCTCCGAATGTACTAAAGCGAGAACTCTAGACTCTAACATAAGTCGAAAGGTGAGTATTGCCTCCCGCTTTCCTACGTTTCTCCTAAATTGAAAGATCTTCCCGAGGTCATCTTTTGCTAGTTTTTCCAGTCTTCTGTAAATAATTCGGGTTAAATTTTTGCAACCATGACTTATGAAACTGATGATTATGTAATTTTGGCACTTGACTTTCTTTGGAATTCCAAGGTTCGAAAAATTGCCACCTTACAAACATCATAAGAGATCGCCTGTATTGGTCACCACCAAAGAGTAGCCGTGAAATGAGGTTTAGTTAAGAGTATGTGGTCTACAGAGATTCCGTCACGAAGGGAGGTCTTCTGTGTATCCCCAAATGTTGCCGAGATCAGATATCGAAGATTGATTGAATGCTGTTATCGCTGATACCGAGTAGCTGGCCCATAGTAGATGTTAGTGATAAAAATGAATGCTAGTAGCAAAAACTCAGTGGTGCCGTGGGAACTGGTTTCCACTGTAACACAGCTGCGGCGAGTGGAGGCTCGAAAGTGGCCACGGAGGATCATCAGCGGAGTAGGCGGCTTGCTGTGGGTAGGTCACCGACCTGGCCGCTCAAAGATTCGCGGAATCACAGCCGTAGCGAAATGTGTGCGGCGTCGCAAAGCAATAAGGGGAATCACTGCCAGATTGCCGAGGCGGCAAAGCGATTAACAACGGTTTCCGTCTGCATCGTCCGTGAAAGTTTGTAGCATCAACACAGAATCACTCTGTGTATGAACATACACTCCTGGACATTAAAATTGCTACACCACGAAGATTACGTGCTATAGACGCGAAATTTAACCGACATGAAGAAGATGCCGTGATATGCAAATGATTAGCTTTTCAGAGCATTCACACAAGGTTGGAGCCGTTGGCGACACCTACAACGGGCTGACACGAGGAAAGTTTCCAACCGATTTGTCATACACAAACAGCAATTGACCGGCTTGCCTGGTGAAACGTTGTTGTGATGCCTCGTGTAAGGTGGAGAAATGCGTACCATCACGTTTTCGACTTTGATAAAGGTCTGATTGTAGCCTATCGCGATTGCGGTTTATCGTATCGCGACAGTGTTGCTCGCGTTGGTGGCGATGCAATGACTGTTAGCAGAATATGGAATCGGTGGGTTCAGGAGGGCAATACGGAACGCCGTGATGGATCCCAACGGACTCGTATCACTAGTAGTCGAGATGACAGGCATCTTATCCGCATGGCTATAACGGATCGTGCAGCCACGTCTCGATCCGTGAGTCAAGAGATGGGGATGTTTGCAAGACAACAACCATCTGCACCAACAGTTCGACGACGTTTGCAGCAGCATGGGCTATCAGCTCGGAGACCATGGCTGCGGTTACCATTAACGCTGCGTCACAGACAGGAGCGCCTGAGATGGTGTACGCAATGACGAACCTGGGTGCATGATGGCAAAACGTAATGTTTTCGAATGAATCCAGGTTATGTTTACAGCATCATGATAGTCGCATCCGTGTTTGGCGACATCGCGGTGAACGCACGTTGGAAGCATGTATTCGTCATCGCCATATGACCTGGCGTGATGGTATGTAGTGCCATTGGTTACACGTCTCGGTCACCTCTTGTTCGCATCGACGGCACTTTGAACAGTGGCCGTTACATTTCAGATGTGTTACGACCCGTGGCTCTAACCTTCATTCGATCCCTGCGAAACCCTACATTTCAGCAGGATAATGCACGACCGCATGTTGCAGGTCCTGTACGGGCCTTTCTGGATACGGAAAATCTTCGACTGCTGCCCTGGCCAGCACATTCTCCAGATCTCTCACCAACTGAAAACATATGCCGGCCGCGGTGGCCGAGGTGACTGAGGCGCTCCAGTCACGGTCAGCACGGCCACTACGGTCGGGGGTTCGAATCCCCTCTCGGGCATGGATATTTGTGCCGTCCTAGTTCGTAAGTAGTTCATAAAAAAAAAAATGGTAGGCTTTTAAAAAGTTTTAACATAAATACTGTTTTTCGTCCGACGTCCAAGATTAGGGCATTGCTTGGCTCCGTCAAAGATGACCTCGGACTCAGGAAACCCGGTGTTTACAAAATACCCTGTGAGTGTGGCAAGGCATACATCGGCCGTACACTTCAAACTGTACATGATAGATGCGTGGAACATTGCCGCCACACGAGACTATTGCAACCGGACAAATCGGCGGTAGCAGAACAATGTTTAACGGAAGGACACAATTTGCTATATAATGAGACCCGCATAGTAACCAATACCTCCGATTTCTGGAACAGTGTTTGCAGAGAAGCCATTGAAATCAGATTGACATACAATCTAATAGAGACATGGGGTTTCCTCTTGGTAGAACATGGAATCCGTTATTAAATAATATCATATTGCAATTTTCGACCCGGTTTCCAGCACCTAGGAACGATTAGTGCAAGGTGCGATATATCGTTGTGCCCTGTTCCACTAGGGGCGGCGCCACCAGCCCTATCTTGGAGGCAGCAACTGTGACGGCTGGCGCATGCGCCGTGCACGCGGCCGACGCCTATATAGGACGCGGTACTTCGATCTTCCACCAGTATTCAGTGGGACTCAGCAGCTGCGGTTTCCTGAAGATGACGGACAGTTGCACCGTCGAAATATTGAATCGGTTTGATTTTATTATTAGGCAGAAAACCCGCAGAGACTTCGAAGATTTGTCACGCTGGGAAAGCCTACGAAGTTACATCAATTATGAGAGAATGTGACACTTGCACGGAGAGACACTTGCCCGGAGAGGGCATTTGCTGACACTTTCCGGAACCCCGGACACTGCAGGTAGTGGACAGGATGTTCCACAAGTAGGGTACACCAGCCTGTCCGCCGCCGGAAGGTTTCGGCTCGCTCGCCGTCTGAGTTGTAAGAGCTCGCAGTAAAGGACAATCCGACGTCGTTACATAGCACAACACGGCTGACTGGAAGCGCAAGAGAAGTGCAAACAATTGTGGTGGGTCCAGAGGAACGATCGTAATTACGTTCGGCGTAGACTTATAAACTAACGTGCAGTGTTTAACATGAAGTATTTACTGAAACAAAACATGTTCAAATGCTTGCAGAGCTTATGGGACTTAACTACGGGGTCATCAGTCCCTAAACTTACTAATTATAAACTAGCTTATACTAAAGAAGGCACAAACATCCATGCCCGAGGGGGGATTCGAACCTCGACGGGGAACGGCCTGAGTTTGTGACACTTGCGGGGAGTGACACTTGCGCGGAAAGGGAATGTGTAGACACTTGCGCGGAGACCCGGACGCTGCAGGTAGTGAACAGGGCGTTCCAGAAGTAGGGATACACCACCCCTACTCCTCGCCCTCCAGCCGCTGTGCCCTGTGCCGTATTAAGGGAAAGGCCCACCGAGCGAGGTGGAGCTGTAGTAACGGCCCGGAGATATCACAGCCTCATTCAATAGGGAGATAACACGTCATACAAATATCACTCGATTTACAATACAGCACCATGTGAAGAGGAATGTGATGAAATCGGAATTGAGCGCAACCGTTGCTAACTACAATTTCGGATTTACTGCATTTTGAGTCAGAATTCACATCTATATTCGCATTTATCGAAAATGCGAATTTTTCCTGTCCCTAGTAATACCTCTAAAAATAAACAGCTGATCAACGCACTAAAAGCAAGGGCAGATCTTTGGGTGTATTACTATAAATAACTAAAACACAATTTGATCGTGGAATTATATACAATCCCATTATAAAGGTTTTTTGTAGGTGGTTTTGAGCAGCTTTTAAATATGTTAGGAATAGCATTATGAAATATAGACAGATACACCTTATGTTTATTATGAGATATCGATTTCGGCTAATTTCAGGTCATCTTCAAGTCTCAAACAACAGGTGTTACTTATGCATTTTTCCAGTGGCACTCATAACCTTTAAGTGTTTACACACGCCGGCCGCGGTGGCCGAGGAGACTAAGGCGCTCCAGTCACGGTCTGCATGGCCACTACGGTCGGGTGTTCGAATCCCCCCTCGGGCATGGATATTTGTGCCGTCCTAGTTCGTAAGTAGTTCATAAGTAGTTTGTAAGTTTAGGGACTGATGACCCCGTAGTTTAGTCCCATAGACTATACAAACATTTGAACATTTTGTTTACACACGAGGTCTAACGTTGTTAATCGCGTTAGCGATGAAAACAGAACCCAGAATCTTTGCGTCTGAATGATACATATATTGGTGTGATGTCTTATTTCGAAAGAACAGACATCACACCAATACATATATAGCTCTCGGTAAAGTGGAACGGTACGATGTCGTTACGTAGCACAGCACAGCCGACTGGAAACGCAGGAGAACTGCAAACAACGTTCTCTCCTTAGAGGTATGATTAGGTTCGACGTAGACTTCTACAACATACAGTCTACACGGCGAAGATTACACCAAAAAATTTAACGTTTCGTCTACTTTGTCGATAGCAACAAAATTTTAAAATCGTGTCTACTATGTAAAGATGGAGCAACACAAAACGCTTCAAGTCCAAAACTTCACTGATTTTCGAGTTCTGAATTTTTAATATGTTTTTAATGTTATTACAGAAAAAACATATTTGGGACTCACACTACAATTTTCATATGGCAGAATTTGTAGGTACATTCACAAGACATAAGTCAACGGTTGTGTGCATTCATCTTATGAGAAATATCAATCATTTGTTTTCAGTGTTTACTTCAAATTTCTCTTTTAAGTATCTTTAATTATTAATACTTAAATGTGGTTATGAAATAAATAAATTACGTGTATATGTGTAGTCTTATGCGGCCAAACTACTTAGATCATTGGTCGCTAGACTTACATACTACTTAATCTTACTTAAAATAGCTTAGGCAAAGTACAAACAAATATACCTATGTGCGAGGAAGGACTCGAACCTCCGACCGGACCGGCCGCGCAATTTGTGACACAAATTACATGTTTGATAATATTAATGAATAGAAGTATGAAATCACGTCAAGACTACTTCCAGCAAAAATTTCAACAAAAAAAGTTGGCACTGAGTTTAGAAAAACAAAATTCTGGTATATTGGATTTTAACATTTTATCAAAAATTAAATGTTACTACAAGAGATACAGCCATTCAAATTTACGGGCACCATAACGTTTTCCCTTCCTGAGTAAATGAGCTGCTTCTTATAGTTTCAACACCTTTTTCTTGAATGTTCTGAATATAAATCTTCATACATACTTCTAGAGGAGTAGAGTGATACGGATATCTGATTGTAAACCACTGCCTATTACCTTAGACTTTTTTCACTGTACTGAACAGTAGTTCCGCGTATTCCGTAATTTATATTTATACAGTTAACAGGCAATGTAATTTATAAGCTACTATTGGCTGCCAATTTCGCTTCATTTTTCTGGAAGTCTTGCAACTTGTTTCTCCCTGTTGGTTTATGCCAAGTTCGGAGTAAAAATGGTTCTATATGACAGTGATGGAAAATAGAATTTATCTTTAGCATTTTTCGGTGTGTGACATTCCCTTAAACATTCCGTATTTCATATATTTCTTAGATGTATTTGTAATTCGAATACAGCCAAATCGTTTTGGGGTCTAGGAATAAACGCTTTAAGTATGTAAAATACTCATTGGCTTATTATTAACGTTTCTTAATTAAAGGTTTAAGGTTGCATCTCCTATTAAAAAACATAGTAGCTATTTTTAAAGAGATGGAAGTTGCGTGATAGTGGGGTTAACTACATAGCGGTCAATTACAACAACGTATCTGTGCAGGATGCGTAATATATTTATTGCTTGCGCAGGTGCCTTGATATGCTTAGTGTTCTGAATAATATGCTTTTAGGAGGTATGACTGTGGTAAGTCATAGTCTTGTAGTAGCAGAGACTAACTCTCCAAACATTATCACTATTAAAATACCTTTTTGTTTACGGGAGGAACACTCAACGGATTAATATGTAGTTAGAACAAGTTACTATATTGCTCTTCAGCTTGCAAAGGGTTGTGCAATTTCACTAAGTGTCGTGTTGACAGTTTGGAAACTTGACAACAGGAGTGCTAGACTTCTTGGTGTGCTTGTACCCAGGAAAAGCCATTAGCCGCCCCAAGGGCCCCGGGTTCCGCGCAAGTGTCACTCCGCGCAAGTGTCACACCGCGCAAGTGTTCCAACCCCGAACGGCCTCGCGCATCGTAGCATAACACCACAATACGCTCGGCCGCTCCGCAGCGTTTTACTGAAACATTTTTTAGACATATTTGTATTTCGAATACAGCCAAATAGTTTTGCCATTTAAGAGTAAACACTGTAAATATGTGAAATAGTTTATTTTGTTCTTTAATTGAAGCTTTATGATGGAGATTTCATGTGAAATAGTTATGTTTTTAAAGTGATGAAAGTAGCATGGTGGTAGCGTTGCACACATCTGTGGAGGACGCCTAATATGTTTCTTCT
Organism: Locusta migratoria; assembly: GCA_026315105.1. NCBI lineage: Eukaryota > Metazoa > Arthropoda > Insecta > Orthoptera > Acrididae > Locusta > Locusta migratoria. The sequence goes on from CM048744.1 coordinate 239,026,641, forward strand.
ATGCTTCCTGTTCTAAATAAAATGCTTTTAAGAGGTATGAGTGAAGAAAGTCGGCATATTTTAGCAGAAATATAAACGTCTTAATAACTTTCCAAACATTTTCACTTTGAAGATAAATTTTTTGTTACAGAAGGAACATTTGATGAATTTATCTGAAGTTCAAGTTACTATACTCCTATTCAGCTATAAAAGGGTTCAGAGTTTTACTGATTTTCGTGGCATGTTGACAGTATGAAAACTTGCCTACAGCTAGAACTTTTACACCTTCAGCATTAAGTTTGCGTTATTAGTTTCATGAGAAAATCAGTCTCGTTGACTTCTCTTACCTCAATGTAAATTTGCAGCTACGATTATGATTATATATGCTGCTTTTCTTAGACATAGGCGTAATCCAACCACAGAAGGCCACTGGCCGATTACAACTTCAAAGCTTTTCTTCAAATCACCTTTACTAAACGAGTGGTATTATTGTAAGTTTAGCGAAAAGCAAAATAAATCGTTTATATTATTGCTCATCGATGTTTTTTTGTGGTTACGCCATATGTCCCGTATTTCTAATCCAAAGTTAATGATTGAGGTATCATTTTGAAGGTTTAGTTCTCCACTAATGAGGAACAGCAAACAGATAGTTTTAAGTTTTTGTTTTCACGAAAAACTTTATTTTGAAACAATTTGTATTGTTCGTACAGTCTAAGTTAATACCCGGCGAACGATCGTAAATGGGACATGTATGAAGCATTGTAGAAGCTGCCATCTATTGGCAATCTGTTTAACTAATAAGAACTACAGCTCTTGCAGTTTAGATTCTTTACGCAAGCGTAGTTTATCACGAGATTTCTGTTTCACACTTCGATGCACAACAGCTGTTCGAATTGTTCACTTTGTTCAAGCAAGCATTGTGCACGGTGCGAATGAACTGAATTACCTCAACGTTCATCATTACAGGTCTATAGCGCTTAATATTATAATTTATAATAATTTACTTATGCTTTATGAGCCACCTTGAAGCGATACATGGTGTTATGTGGTGTGAGCGGCTGTGCTGAACTGTTGGAGTTGTTAGTGTGCCTGTACCAGGGAAAAGCCGGTTAGCCCAGCAAGAGTCCCGGTCTCTGTGCAGGTGTCACTCTCTGCAGGAGTCATTCCAGACAAGTGTTCCAATCACCAATTACAGCCGCTATACGCCGTGACATAGAATCAATAAGGTTCTGAATACCTTCCTGAGGCGTTTCCCTCGATGCAGTTTATATCCAAGGTCACAAATCCATGAGACTAGTTACTAGAGGGCCGTGACGCACCAGGTGTCGATGAACCATGTCTGGCGAATGTAAAGGTAAGGGAAGCAATGGCAACGTAGGTCTTCAAAGAAGGCCTGTACATTCCCCGCAATATGTGGCCGAGCATTGTGCTGTTGAAATGTGGCCTGGTGAGATGCCTGAAGCAGTGAGAGACCGTCAGGGTCCACAACCACCATTCTGTACCGGTTGCTGTTCCAAGTGCCCTCAATAAGTAGGAGACGAGATCGGATGTTGTAACGAATGGCGCCCCGAACGAATTTGTTAGCTATGCTGCTCCACAGTGTAGTCCTCCAGATTGCTCTCACAACGGTACCGCCGGACAAGTATGCGGCCATCACTGTAGGACACTTTGAAATGCGACTAGTCCGAAAAGACTACATTTTGCCACTCAGCACACTAGTGACGGTATTCACGTGCCCATTGCATTCGGAGCAGCTTGTGGATCTGAACAATGTAAGGCGACGTAACGGCATGCGTGCAACCAGTCCAGCCTGCAGCAGACGGCGCGAACAGTTGGAGAGAAGTTCGTCCAGCGACGAGCCAACAATGCGGACGACGCAGTATAGTCATTTACGGCCATGCGGATAAAATGGCGGTCATCCCGTCGCTGTGGTCATGTTCCGTGGTCCAGTTCCTGTTCGTCACTGTGTAGACCTGCTTCCATTCAAGCATCACTGACTTAGCAGCATGCCCTTTGCGAGCTGAAATGTTACTGTATGACAACCCCGTTTCTCGGGGACCGATCATTCTGTCCCGTTCGAACTCGCTCACACGCCCATATGGCTCCATTTGACGTCGACGAGGCGTACCATTTCTTCTTTTCAGAAACACTTTTCTCCCCATTGACCATTCTACGGTTTTCTGATAACATTGTAATTCTGTCAGACAATAAAAGACAGTGTATTCCAACCAACATTGTCAAACGCTTTCTCCGAATGTACTAAAGCGAGAACTCTAGACTCTAACATAAGTCGAAAGGTGAGTATTGCCTCCCGCTTTCCTACGTTTCTCCTAAATTGAAAGATCTTCCCGAGGTCATCTTTTGCTAGTTTTTCCAGTCTTCTGTAAATAATTCGGGTTAAATTTTTGCAACCATGACTTATGAAACTGATGATTATGTAATTTTGGCACTTGACTTTCTTTGGAATTCCAAGGTTCGAAAAATTGCCACCTTACAAACATCATAAGAGATCGCCTGTATTGGTCACCACCAAAGAGTAGCCGTGAAATGAGGTTTAGTTAAGAGTATGTGGTCTACAGAGATTCCGTCACGAAGGGAGGTCTTCTGTGTATCCCCAAATGTTGCCGAGATCAGATATCGAAGATTGATTGAATGCTGTTATCGCTGATACCGAGTAGCTGGCCCATAGTAGATGTTAGTGATAAAAATGAATGCTAGTAGCAAAAACTCAGTGGTGCCGTGGGAACTGGTTTCCACTGTAACACAGCTGCGGCGAGTGGAGGCTCGAAAGTGGCCACGGAGGATCATCAGCGGAGTAGGCGGCTTGCTGTGGGTAGGTCACCGACCTGGCCGCTCAAAGATTCGCGGAATCACAGCCGTAGCGAAATGTGTGCGGCGTCGCAAAGCAATAAGGGGAATCACTGCCAGATTGCCGAGGCGGCAAAGCGATTAACAACGGTTTCCGTCTGCATCGTCCGTGAAAGTTTGTAGCATCAACACAGAATCACTCTGTGTATGAACATACACTCCTGGACATTAAAATTGCTACACCACGAAGATTACGTGCTATAGACGCGAAATTTAACCGACATGAAGAAGATGCCGTGATATGCAAATGATTAGCTTTTCAGAGCATTCACACAAGGTTGGAGCCGTTGGCGACACCTACAACGGGCTGACACGAGGAAAGTTTCCAACCGATTTGTCATACACAAACAGCAATTGACCGGCTTGCCTGGTGAAACGTTGTTGTGATGCCTCGTGTAAGGTGGAGAAATGCGTACCATCACGTTTTCGACTTTGATAAAGGTCTGATTGTAGCCTATCGCGATTGCGGTTTATCGTATCGCGACAGTGTTGCTCGCGTTGGTGGCGATGCAATGACTGTTAGCAGAATATGGAATCGGTGGGTTCAGGAGGGCAATACGGAACGCCGTGATGGATCCCAACGGACTCGTATCACTAGTAGTCGAGATGACAGGCATCTTATCCGCATGGCTATAACGGATCGTGCAGCCACGTCTCGATCCGTGAGTCAAGAGATGGGGATGTTTGCAAGACAACAACCATCTGCACCAACAGTTCGACGACGTTTGCAGCAGCATGGGCTATCAGCTCGGAGACCATGGCTGCGGTTACCATTAACGCTGCGTCACAGACAGGAGCGCCTGAGATGGTGTACGCAATGACGAACCTGGGTGCATGATGGCAAAACGTAATGTTTTCGAATGAATCCAGGTTATGTTTACAGCATCATGATAGTCGCATCCGTGTTTGGCGACATCGCGGTGAACGCACGTTGGAAGCATGTATTCGTCATCGCCATATGACCTGGCGTGATGGTATGTAGTGCCATTGGTTACACGTCTCGGTCACCTCTTGTTCGCATCGACGGCACTTTGAACAGTGGCCGTTACATTTCAGATGTGTTACGACCCGTGGCTCTAACCTTCATTCGATCCCTGCGAAACCCTACATTTCAGCAGGATAATGCACGACCGCATGTTGCAGGTCCTGTACGGGCCTTTCTGGATACGGAAAATCTTCGACTGCTGCCCTGGCCAGCACATTCTCCAGATCTCTCACCAACTGAAAACATATGCCGGCCGCGGTGGCCGAGGTGACTGAGGCGCTCCAGTCACGGTCAGCACGGCCACTACGGTCGGGGGTTCGAATCCCCTCTCGGGCATGGATATTTGTGCCGTCCTAGTTCGTAAGTAGTTCATAAAAAAAAAAATGGTAGGCTTTTAAAAAGTTTTAACATAAATACTGTTTTTCGTCCGACGTCCAAGATTAGGGCATTGCTTGGCTCCGTCAAAGATGACCTCGGACTCAGGAAACCCGGTGTTTACAAAATACCCTGTGAGTGTGGCAAGGCATACATCGGCCGTACACTTCAAACTGTACATGATAGATGCGTGGAACATTGCCGCCACACGAGACTATTGCAACCGGACAAATCGGCGGTAGCAGAACAATGTTTAACGGAAGGACACAATTTGCTATATAATGAGACCCGCATAGTAACCAATACCTCCGATTTCTGGAACAGTGTTTGCAGAGAAGCCATTGAAATCAGATTGACATACAATCTAATAGAGACATGGGGTTTCCTCTTGGTAGAACATGGAATCCATTATTAAATAATATCATATTGCAATTTTCGACCCGGTTTCCAGCACCTAGGAACGATTAGTGCAAGGTGCGATATATCGTTGTGCCCTGTTCCACTAGGGGCGGCGCCACCAGCCCTATCTTGGAGGCAGCAACTGTGACGGCTGGCGCATGCGCCGTGCACGCGGCCGACGCCTATATAGGACGCGGTACTTCGATCTTCCACCAGTATTCAGTGGGACTCAGCAGCTGCGGTTTCCTGAAGATGACGGACAGTTGCACCGTCGAAATATTGAATCGGTTTGATTTTATTATTAGGCAGAAAACCCGCAGAGACTTCGAAGATTTGTCACGCTGGGAAAGCCTACGAAGTTACATCAATTATGAGAGAATGTGACACTTGCACGGAGAGACACTTGCCCGGAGAGGGCATTTGCTGACACTTTCCGGAACCCCGGACACTGCAGGTAGTGGACAGGATGTTCCACAAGTAGGGTACACCAGCCTGTCCGCCGCCGGAAGGTTTCGGCTCGCTCGCCGTCTGAGTTGTAAGAGCTCGCAGTAAAGGACAATCCGACGTCGTTACATAGCACAACACGGCTGACTGGAAGCGCAAGAGAAGTGCAAACAATTGTGGTGGGTCCAGAGGAACGATCGTAATTACGTTCGGCGTAGACTTATAAACTAACGTGCAGTGTTTAACATGAAGTATTTACTGAAACAAAACATGTTCAAATGCTTGCAGAGCTTATGGGACTTAACTACGGGGTCATCAGTCCCTAAACTTACTAATTATAAACTAGCTTATACTAAAGAAGGCACAAACATCCATGCCCGAGGGGGGATTCGAACCTCGACGGGGAACGGCCTGAGTTTGTGACACTTGCGGGGAGTGACACTTGCGCGGAAAGGGAATGTGTAGACACTTGCGCGGAGACCCGGACGCTGCAGGTAGTGAACAGGGCGTTCCAGAAGTAGGGATACACCACCCCTACTCCTCGCCCTCCAGCCGCTGTGCCCTGTGCCGTATTAAGGGAAAGGCCCACCGAGCGAGGTGGAGCTGTAGTAACGGCCCGGAGATATCACAGCCTCATTCAATAGGGAGATAACACGTCATACAAATATCACTCGATTTACAATACAGCACCATGTGAAGAGGAATGTGATGAAATCGGAATTGAGCGCAACCGTTGCTAACTACAATTTCGGATTTACTGCATTTTGAGTCAGAATTCACATCTATATTCGCATTTATCGAAAATGCGAATTTTTCCTGTCCCTAGTAATACCTCTAAAAATAAACAGCTGATCAACGCACTAAAAGCAAGGGCAGATCTTTGGGTGTATTACTATAAATAACTAAAACACAATTTGATCGTGGAATTATATACAATCCCATTATAAAGGTTTTTTGTAGGTGGTTTTGAGCAGCTTTTAAATATGTTAGGAATAGCATTATGAAATATAGACAGATACACCTTATGTTTATTATGAGATATCGATTTCGGCTAATTTCAGGTCATCTTCAAGTCTCAAACAACAGGTGTTACTTATGCATTTTTCCAGTGGCACTCATAACCTTTAAGTGTTTACACACGCCGGCCGCGGTGGCCGAGGAGACTAAGGCGCTCCAGTCACGGTCTGCATGGCCACTACGGTCGGGTGTTCGAATCCCCCCTCGGGCATGGATATTTGTGCCGTCCTAGTTCGTAAGTAGTTCATAAGTAGTTTGTAAGTTTAGGGACTGATGACCCCGTAGTTTAGTCCCATAGACTATACAAACATTTGAACATTTTGTTTACACACGAGGTCTAACGTTGTTAATCGCGTTAGCGATGAAAACAGAACCCAGAATCTTTGCGTCTGAATGATACATATATTGGTGTGATGTCTTATTTCGAAAGAACAGACATCACACCAATACATATATAGCTCTCGGTAAAGTGGAACGGTACGATGTCGTTACGTAGCACAGCACAGCCGACTGGAAACGCAGGAGAACTGCAAACAACGTTCTCTCCTTAGAGGTATGATTAGGTTCGACGTAGACTTCTACAACATACAGTCTACACGGCGAAGATTACACCAAAAAATTTAACGTTTCGTCTACTTTGTCGATAGCAACAAAATTTTAAAATCGTGTCTACTATGTAAAGATGGAGCAACACAAAACGCTTCAAGTCCAAAACTTCACTGATTTTCGAGTTCTGAATTTTTAATATGTTTTTAATGTTATTACAGAAAAAACATATTTGGGACTCACACTACAATTTTCATATGGCAGAATTTGTAGGTACATTCACAAGACATAAGTCAACGGTTGTGTGCATTCATCTTATGAGAAATATCAATCATTTGTTTTCAGTGTTTACTTCAAATTTCTCTTTTAAGTATCTTTAATTATTAATACTTAAATGTGGTTATGAAATAAATAAATTACGTGTATATGTGTAGTCTTATGCGGCCAAACTACTTAGATCATTGGTCGCTAGACTTACATACTACTTAATCTTACTTAAAATAGCTTAGGCAAAGTACAAACAAATATACCTATGTGCGAGGAAGGACTCGAACCTCCGACCGGATCGGCCGCGCAATTTGTGACACAAATTACATGTTTGATAATATTAATGAATAGAAGTATGAAATCACGTCAAGACTACTTCCAGCAAAAATTTCAACAAAAAAAGTTGGCACTGAGTTTAGAAAAACAAAATTCTGGTATATTGGATTTTAACATTTTATCAAAAATTAAATGTTACTACAAGAGATACAGCCATTCAAATTTACGGGCACCATAACGTTTTCCCTTCCTGAGTAAATGAGCTGCTTCTTATAGTTTCAACACCTTTTTCTTGAATGTTCTGAATATAAATCTTCATACATACTTCTAGAGGAGTAGAGTGATACGGATATCTGATTGTAAACCACTGCCTATTACCTTAGACTTTTTTCACTGTACTGAACAGTAGTTCCGCGTATTCCGTAATTTATATTTATACAGTTAACAGGCAATGTAATTTATAAGCTACTATTGGCTGCCAATTTCGCTTCATTTTTCTGGAAGTCTTGCAACTTGTTTCTCCCTGTTGGTTTATGCCAAGTTCGGAGTAAAAATGGTTCTATATGACAGTGATGGAAAATAGAATTTATCTTTAGCATTTTTCGGTGTGTGACATTCCCTTAAACATTCCGTATTTCATATATTTCTTAGATGTATTTGTAATTCGAATACAGCCAAATCGTTTTGGGGTCTAGGAATAAACGCTTTAAGTATGTAAAATACTCATTGGCTTATTATTAACGTTTCTTAATTAAAGGTTTAAGGTTGCATCTCCTATTAAAAAACATAGTAGCTATTTTTAAAGAGATGGAAGTTGCGTGATAGTGGGGTTAACTACATAGCGGTCAATTACAACAACGTATCTGTGCAGGATGCGTAATATATTTATTGCTTGCGCAGGTGCCTTGATATGCTTAGTGTTCTGAATAATATGCTTTTAGGAGGTATGACTGTGGTAAGTCATAGTCTTGTAGTAGCAGAGACTAACTCTCCAAACATTATCACTATTAAAATACCTTTTTGTTTACGGGAGGAACACTCAACGGATTAATATGTAGTTAGAACAAGTTACTATATTGCTCTTCAGCTTGCAAAGGGTTGTGCAATTTCACTAAGTGTCGTGTTGACAGTTTGGAAACTTGACAACAGGAGTGCTAGACTTCTTGGTGTGCTTGTACCCAGGAAAAGCCATTAGCCGCCCCAAGGGCCCCGGGTTCCGCGCAAGTGTCACTCCGCGCAAGTGTCACACCGCGCAAGTGTTCCAACCCCGAACGGCCTCGCGCATCGTAGCATAACACCACAATACGCTCGGCCGCTCCGCAGCGTTTTACTGAAACATTTTTTAGACATATTTGTATTTCGAATACAGCCAAATAGTTTTGCCATTTAAGAGTAAACACTGTAAATATGTGAAATAGTTTATTTTGTTCTTTAATTGAAGCTTTATGATGGAGATTTCATGTGAAATAGTTATGTTTTTAAAGTGATGAAAGTAGCATGGTGGTAGCGTTGCACACATCTGTGGAGGACGCCTAATATGTTTCTTCTATGCTTCCTGTTCTAAATAAAATGCTTTTAAGAGGTATGAGTGAAGAAAGTCGGCATATTTTAGCAGAAATATAAACGTCTTAATAACTTTCCAAACATTTTCACTTTGAAGATAAATTTTTTGTTACAGAAGGAACATTTGATGAATTTATCTGAAGTTCAAGTTACTATACTCCTATTCAGCTATAAAAGGGTTCAGAGTTTTACTGATTTTCGTGGCATGTTGACAGTATGAAAACTTGCCTACAGCTAGAACTTTTACACCTTCAGCATTAAGTTTGCGTTATTAGTTTCATGAGAAAATCAGTCTCGTTGACTTCTCTTACCTCAATGTAAATTTGCAGCTACGATTATGATTATACATGCTGCTTTTCTTAGACATAGGCGTAATCCAACCACAGAAGGCCACTGGCCGATTACAACTTCAAAGCTTTTCTTCAAATCACCTTTACTGAACGAGTGGTATTATTGTAAGTTTAGCGAAAAGCAAAATAAATCGTTTATATTATTGCTCATCGATGTTTTTTTGTGGTTACGCCATATGTCCCGTATTTCTAATCCAAAGTTAATGATTGAGGTATCATTTTGAAGGTTTAGTTCTCCACTAATGAGGAACAGTAAACAGATAGTTTTAAGTTTTTGTTTTCACGAAAAACTATATTTTGAAACAATTTGTATTGTTCGTACAGTCTAAGTTAATACCCGGCGAACGATCGTAAATGGGACATGTATGAAGCATTGTAGAAGCTGCCATCTATTGGCAATCTGTTTAACTAATAAGAACTACAGCTCTTGCAGTTTAGATTCTTTACGCAAGCGTAGTTTATCACGAGATTTCTGTTTCACACTTCGATGCACAACAGCTGTTCGAATTGTTCACTTTGTTCAAGCAAGCATTGTGCACGGTGCGAATGAACTGAATTACCTCAACGTTCATCATTACAGGTCTATAGCGCTTAATATTATAATTTATAATAATTTACTTATGCTTTATGAGCCACCTTGAAGCGATACATGGTTGGTTATGTGGTGTGAGCGGCTGTGCTGAACTGTTGGAGTTGTTAGTGTGCCTGTACCAGGGAAAAGCCGGTTAGCCCAGCAAGAGCCCCGGTCTCTGTGCAGGTGTCACTCTCTGCAGGAGTCATTCCAGACAAGTGTTCCAATCACCAATTACAGCCGCTATACGCCGTGACATAGAATCAATAAGGTTCTGAATACCTTCCTGAGGCGTTTCCCTCGATGCAGTTTATATCCAAGGTCACAAATCCATGAGACTAGTTACTAGAGGGCCGTGACGCACCAGGTGTCGATGAACCATGTCTGGCGAATGTAAAGGTAAGGGAAGCAATGGTAACGTAGGTCTTCAAAGAAGGCCTGTACATTCCCCGCAATATGTGGCCGAGCATTGTGCTGTTGAAATGTGGCCTGGTGAGATGCCTGAAGCAGTGAGAGACCGTCAGGGTCCACAACCACCATTCTGTACCGGTTGCTGTTCAAAGTGCCCTCAATACGTAGGAGACGAGATCGGATGTTGTAACGAATGGCGCCCCGAACGAATTTGTTAGCTATGCTGCTCCACAGTGTAGTCCTCCAGATTGCTCTCACAACAGTACCGCCGGACAAGTATGCGGCCATCACTGTAGGACACTTTGAAATGCGACTAGTCCGAAAAGACTACATTTTGCCACTCAGCACACTAGTGACGGTATTCACGTGCCCATTGCATTCGGAGCAGCTTGTGGATCTGAACAATGTAAGGCGACGTAACGGCATGCGTGCAACCAGTCCAGCCTGCAGCAGACGGCGCGAACAGTTGGAGAGAAGTTCGTCCAGCGACGAGCCGACAATGCGGACGACGCAGTATAGTCATTTACGGCCATGCGGATAAAATGGCGGTCATCCCGTCGCTGTGGTCATGTTCCGTGGTCCAGTTCCTGTTCGTCACTGTGTAGACCTGCTTCCATTCAAGCATCACTGACTTAGCAGCATGCCCTTTGCGAGCTGAAATGTTACTGTATGACAACCCCGTTTCTCGGGGACCGATCATTCTGTCCCGTTCGAACTCGCTCACACGCCCATATGGCTCCATTTGACGTCGACGAGGCGTACCATTTCTTCTTTTCAGAAACACTTTTCTCCCCATTGACCATTCTACGGTTTTCTGATAACATTGTAATTCTGTCAGACAATAAAAGACAGTGTATTCCAACCAACATTGTCAAACGCTTTCTCCGAATGTACTAAAGCGAGAACTCTAGACTCTAACATAAGTCGAAAGGTGAGTATTGCCTCCCGCTTTCCTACGTTTCTCCTAAATTGAAAGATCTTCCCGAGGTCATCTTTTGCTAGTTTTTCCAGTCTTCTGTAAATAATTCGGGTTAAATTTTTGCAACCATGACTTATGAAACTGATGATTATGTAATTTTGGCACTTGACTTTCTTTGGAATTCCAAGGTTCGAAAAATTGCCACCTTACAAACATCATAAGAGATCGCCTGTATTGGTCACCACCAAAGAGTAGCCGTGAAATGAGGTTTAGTTAAGAGTATGTGGTCTACAGAGATTCCGTCACGAAGGGAGGTCTTCTGTGTATCCCCAAATGTTGCCGAGATCAGATATCGAAGATTGATTGAATGCTGTTATCGCTGATACCGAGTAGCTGGCCCATAGTAGATGTTAGTGATAAAAATGAATGCTAGTAGCAAAAACTCAGTGGTGCCGTGGGAACTGGTTTCCACTGTAACACAGCTGCGGCGAGTGGAGGCTCGAAAGTGGCCACGGAGGATCATCAGCGGAGTAGGCGGCTTGCTGTGGGTAGGTCACCGACCTGGCCGCTCAAAGATTCGCGGAATCACAGCCGTAGCGAAATGTGTGCGGCGTCGCAAAGCAATAAGGGGAATCACTGCCAGATTGCCGAGGCGGCAAAGCGATTAACAACGGTTTCCGTCTGCATCGTCCGTGAAAGTTTGTAGCATCAACACAGAATCACTCTGTGTATGAACATACACTCCTGGACATTAAAATTGCTACACCACGAAGATTACGTGCTATAGACGCGAAATTTAACCGACATGAAGAAGATGCCGTGATATGCAAATGATTAGCTTTTCAGAGCATTCACACAAGGTTGGAGCCGTTGGCGACACCTACAACGGGCTGACACGAGGAAAGTTTCCAACCGATTTGTCATACACAAACAGCAATTGACCGGCTTGCCTGGTGAAACGTTGTTGTGATGCCTCGTGTAAGGTGGAGAAATGCGTACCATCACGTTTTCGACTTTGATAAAGGTCTGATTGTAGCCTATCGCGATTGCGGTTTATCGTATCGCGACAGTGTTGCTCGCGTTGGTGGCGATGCAATGACTGTTAGCAGAATATGGAATCGGTGGGTTCAGGAGGGCAATACGGAACGCCGTGATGGATCCCAACGGACTCGTATCACTAGTAGTCGAGATGACAGGCATCTTATCCGCATGGCTATAACGGATCGTGCAGCCACGTCTCGATCCGTGAGTCAAGAGATGGGGATGTTTGCAAGACAACAACCATCTGCACCAACAGTTCGACGACGTTTGCAGCAGCATGGGCTATCAGCTCGGAGACCATGGCTGCGGTTACCATTAACGCTGCGTCACAGACAGGAGCGCCTGAGATGGTGTACGCAATGACGAACCTGGGTGCATGATGGCAAAACGTAATGTTTTCGAATGAATCCAGGTTATGTTTACAGCATCATGATAGTCGCATCCGTGTTTGGCGACATCGCGGTGAACGCACGTTGGAAGCATGTATTCGTCATCGCCATATGACCTGGCGTGATGGTATGTAGTGCCATTGGTTACACGTCTCGGTCACCTCTTGTTCGCATCGACGGCACTTTGAACAGTGGCCGTTACATTTCAGATGTGTTACGACCCGTGGCTCTAACCTTCATTCGATCCCTGCGAAACCCTACATTTCAGCAGGATAATGCACGACCGCATGTTGCAGGTCCTGTACGGGCCTTTCTGGATACGGAAAATCTTCGACTGCTGCCCTGGCCAGCACATTCTCCAGATCTCTCACCAACTGAAAACATATGCCGGCCGCGGTGGCCGAGGTGACTGAGGCGCTCCAGTCACGGTCAGCACGGCCACTACGGTCGGGGGTTCGAATCCCCTCTCGGGCATGGATATTTGTGCCGTCCTAGTTCGTAAGTAGTTCATAAAAAAAAATGGTAGGCTTTTAAAAAGTTTTAACATAAATACTGTTTTTCGTCCGACGTCTAAGATTAGGGCATTGCTTGGCTCCGTCAAAGATGACCTCGGACTCAGGAAACCCGGTGTTTACAAAATACCCTGTGAGTGTGGCAAGGCATACATCGGCCGTACACTTCAAACTGTACATGATAGATGCGTGGAACATTGCCGCCACACGAGACTATTGCAACCGGACAAATCGGCGGTAGCAGAACAATGTTTAACGGAAGGACACAATTTGCTATATAATGAGACCCGCATAGTAACCAATACCTCCGATTTCTGGAACAGTGTTTGCAGAGAAGCCATTGAAATCAGATTGACATACAATCTAATAGAGACATGGGGTTTCCTCTTGGTAGAACATGGAATCCGTTATTAAATAATATCATATTGCAATTTTCGACCCGGTTTCCAGCACCTAGGAACGATTAGTGCAAGGTGCGATATATCGTTGTGCCCTGTTCCACTAGGGGCGGCGCCACCAGCCCTATCTTGGAGGCAGCAACTGTGACGGCTGGCGCATGCGCCGTGCACGCGGCCGACGCCTATATAGGACGCGGTACTTCGATCTTCCACCAGTATTCAGTGGGACTCAGCAGCTGCGGTTTCCTGAAGATGACGGACAGTTGCACCGTCGAAATATTGAATCGGTTTGATTTTATTATTAGGCAGAAAACCCGCAGAGACTTCGAAGATTTGTCACGCTGGGAAAGCCTACGAAGTTACATCAATTATGAGAGAATGTGACACTTGCACGGAGAGACACTTGCCCGGAGAGGGCATTTGCTGACACTTTCCGGAACCCCGGACACTGCAGGTAGTGGACAGGATGTTCCACAAGTAGGGTACACCAGCCTGTCCGCCGCCGGAAGGTTTCGGCTCGCTCGCCGTCTGAGTTGTAAGAGCTCGCAGTAAAGGACAATCCGACGTCGTTACATAGCACAACACGGCTGACTGGAAGCGCAAGAGAAGTGCAAACAATTGTGGTGGGTCCAGAGGAACGATCGTAATTACGTTCGGCGTAGACTTATAAACTAACGTGCAGTGTTTAACATGAAGTATTTACTGAAACAAAACATGTTCAAATGCTTGCAGAGCTTATGGGACTTAACTACGGGGTCATCAGTCCCTAAACTTACTAATTATAAACTAGCTTATACTAAAGAAGGCACAAACATCCATGCCCGAGGGGGGATTCGAACCTCGACGGGGAACGGCCTGAGTTTGTGACACTTGCGGGGAGTGACACTTGCGCGGAAAGGGAATGTGTAGACACTTGCGCGGAGACCCGGACGCTGCAGGTAGTGAACAGGGCGTTCCAGAAGTAGGGATACACCACCCCTACTCCTCGCCCTCCAGCCGCTGTGCCCTGTGCCGTATTAAGGGAAAGGCCCACCGAGCGAGGTGGAGCTGTAGTAACGGCCCGGAGATATCACAGCCTCATTCAATAGGGAGATAACACGTCATACAAATATCACTCGATTTACAATACAGCACCATGTGAAGAGGAATGTGATGAAATCGGAATTGAGCGCAACCGTTGCTAACTACAATTTCGGATTTACTGCATTTTGAGTCAGAATTCACATCTATATTCGCATTTATCGAAAATGCGAATTTTTCCTGTCCCTAGTAATACCTCTAAAAATAAACAGCTGATCAACGCACTAAAAGCAAGGGCAGATCTTTGGGTGTATTACTATAAATAACTAAAACACAATTTGATCGTGGAATTATATACAATCCCATTATAAAGGTTTTTTGTAGGTGGTTTTGAGCAGCTTTTAAATATGTTAGGAATAGCATTATGAAATATAGACAGATACACCTTATGTTTATTATGAGATATCGATTTCGGCTAATTTCAGGTCATCTTCAAGTCTCAAACAACAGGTGTTACTTATGCATTTTTCCAGTGGCACTCATAACCTTTAAGTGTTTACACACGCCGGCCGCGGTGGCCGAGGAGACTAAGGCGCTCCAGTCACGGTCTGCATGGCCACTACGGTCGGGTGTTCGAATCCCCCCTCGGGCATGGATATTTGTGCCGTCCTAGTTCGTAAGTAGTTCATAAGTAGTTTGTAAGTTTAGGGACTGATGACCCCGTAGTTTAGTCCCATAGACTATACAAACATTTGAACATTTTGTTTACACACGAGGTCTAACGTTGTTAATCGCGTTAGCGATGAAAACAGAACCCAGAATCTTTGCGTCTGAATGATACATATATTGGTGTGATGTCTTATTTCGAAAGAACAGACATCACACCAATACATATATAGCTCTCGGTAAAGTGGAACGGTACGATGTCGTTACGTAGCACAGCACAGCCGACTGGAAACGCAGGAGAACTGCAAACAACGTTCTCTCCTTAGAGGTATGATTAGGTTCGACGTAGACTTCTACAACATACAGTCTACACGGCGAAGATTACACCAAAAAATTTAACGTTTCGTCTACTTTGTCGATAGCAACAAAATTTTAAAATCGTGTCTACTATGTAAAGATGGAGCAACACAAAACGCTTCAAGTCCAAAACTTCACTGATTTTCGAGTTCTGAATTTTTAATATGTTTTTAATGTTATTACAGAAAAAACATATTTGGGACTCACACTACAATTTTCATATGGCAGAATTTGTAGGTACATTCACAAGACATAAGTCAACGGTTGTGTGCATTCATCTTATGAGAAATATCAATCATTTGTTTTCAGTGTTTACTTCAAATTTCTCTTTTAAGTATCTTTAATTATTAATACTTAAATGTGGTTATGAAATAAATAAATTACGTGTATATGTGTAGTCTTATGCGGCCAAACTACTTAGATCATTGGTCGCTAGACTTACATACTACTTAATCTTACTTAAAATAGCTTAGGCAAAGTACAAACAAATATACCTATGTGCGAGGAAGGACTCGAACCTCCGACCGGACCGGCCGCGCAATTTGTGACACAAATTACATGTTTGATAATATTAATGAATAGAAGTATGAAATCACGTCAAGACTACTTCCAGCAAAAATTTCAACAAAAAAAGTTGGCACTGAGTTTAGAAAAACAAAATTCTGGTATATTGGATTTTAACATTTTATCAAAAATTAAATGTTACTACAAGAGATACAGCCATTCAAATTTACGGGCACCATAACGTTTTCCCTTCCTGAGTAAATGAGCTGCTTCTTATAGTTTCAACACCTTTTTCTTGAATGTTCTGAATATAAATCTTCATACATACTTCTAGAGGAGTAGAGTGATACGGATATCTGATTGTAAACCACTGCCTATTACCTTAGACTTTTTTCACTGTACTGAACAGTAGTTCCGCGTATTCCGTAATTTATATTTATACAGTTAACAGGCAATGTAATTTATAAGCTACTATTGGCTGCCAATTTCGCTTCATTTTTCTGGAAGTCTTGCAACTTGTTTCTCCCTGTTGGTTTATGCCAAGTTCGGAGTAAAAATGGTTCTATATGACAGTGATGGAAAATAGAATTTATCTTTAGCATTTTTCGGTGTGTGACATTCCCTTAAACATTCCGTATTTCATATATTTCTTAGATGTATTTGTAATTCGAATACAGCCAAATCGTTTTGGGGTCTAGGAATAAACGCTTTAAGTATGTAAAATACTCATTGGCTTATTATTAACGTTTCTTAATTAAAGGTTTAAGGTTGCATCTCCTATTAAAAAACATAGTAGCTATTTTTAAAGAGATGGAAGTTGCGTGATAGTGGGGTTAACTACATAGCGGTCAATTACAACAACGTATCTGTGCAGGATGCGTAATATATTTATTGCTTGCGCAGGTGCCTTGATATGCTTAGTGTTCTGAATAATATGCTTTTAGGAGGTATGACTGTGGTAAGTCATAGTCTTGTAGTAGCAGAGACTAACTCTCCAAACATTATCACTATTAAAATACCTTTTTGTTTACGGGAGGAACACTCAACGGATTAATATGTAGTTAGAACAAGTTACTATATTGCTCTTCAGCTTGCAAAGGGTTGTGCAATTTCACTAAGTGTCGTGTTGACAGTTTGGAAACTTGACAACAGGAGTGCTAGACTTCTTGGTGTGCTTGTACCCAGGAAAAGCCATTAGCCGCCCCAAGGGCCCCGGGTTCCGCGCAAGTGTCACTCCGCGCAAGTGTCACACCGCGCAAGTGTTCCAACCCCGAACGGCCTCGCGCATCGTAGCATAACACCACAATACGCTCGGCCGCTCCGCAGCGTTTTACTGAAACATTTTTTAGACATATTTGTATTTCGAATACAGCCAAATAGTTTTGCCATTTAAGAGTAAACACTGTAAATATGTGAAATAGTTTATTTTGTTCTTTAATTGAAGCTTTATGATGGAGATTTCATGTGAAATAGTTATGTTTTTAAAGTGATGAAAGTAGCATGGTGGTAGCGTTGCACACATCTGTGGAGGACGCCTAATATGTTTCTTCTATGCTTCCTGTTCTAAATAAAATGCTTTTAAGAGGTATGAGTGAAGAAAGTCGGCATATTTTAGCAGAAATATAAACGTCTTAATAACTTTCCAAACATTTTCACTTTGAAGATAAATTTTTTGTTACAGAAGGAACATTTGATGAATTTATCTGAAGTTCAAGTTACTATACTCCTATTCAGCTATAAAAGGGTTCAGAGTTTTACTGATTTTCGTGGCATGTTGACAGTATGAAAACTTGCCTACAGCTAGAACTTTTACACCTTCAGCATTAAGTTTGCGTTATTAGTTTCATGAGAAAATCAGTCTCGTTGACTTCTCTTACCTCAATGTAAATTTGCAGCTACGATTATGATTATACATGCTGCTTTTCTTAGACATAGGCGTAATCCAACCACAGAAGGCCACTGGCCGATTACAACTTCAAAGCTTTTCTTCAAATCACCTTTACTGAACGAGTGGTATTATTGTAAGTTTAGCGAAAAGCAAAATAAATCGTTTATATTATTGCTCATCGATGTTTTTTTGTGGTTACGCCATATGTCCCGTATTTCTAATCCAAAGTTAATGATTGAGGTATCATTTTGAAGGTTTAGTTCTCCACTAATGAGGAACAGTAAACAGATAGTTTTAAGTTTTTGTTTTCACGAAAAACTTTATTTTGAAACAATTTGTATTGTTCGTACAGTCTAAGTTAATACCCGGCGAACGATCGTAAATGGGACATGTATGAAGCATTGTAGAAGCTGCCATCTATTGGCAATCTGTTTAACTAATAAGAACTACAGCTCTTGCAGGTTAGATTCTTTACGCAAGCGTAGTTTATCACGAGATTTCTGTTTCACACTTCGATGCACAACAGCTGTTCGAATTGTTCACTTTGTTCAAGCAAGCATTGTGCACGGTGCGAATGAACTGAATTACCTCAACGTTCATCATTACAGGTCTATAGCGCTTAATATTATAATTTATAATAATTTACTTATGCTTTATGAGCCACCTTGAAGCGATACATGGTTGGTTATGTGGTGTGAGCGGCTGTGCTGAACTGTTGGAGTTGTTAGTGTGCCTGTACCAGGGAAAAGCCGGTTAGCCCAGCAAGAGCCCCGGTCTCTGTGCAGGTGTCACTCTCTGCAGGAGTCATTCCAGACAAGTGTTCCAATCACCAATTACAGCCGCTATACGCCGTGACATAGAATCAATAAGGTTCTGAATACCTTCCTGAGGCGTTTCCCTCGATGCAGTTTATATCCAAGGTCACAAATCCATGAGACTAGTTACTAGAGGGCCGTGACGCACCAGGTGTCGATGAACCATGTCTGGCGAATGTAAAGGTAAGGGAAGCAATGGTAACGTAGGTCTTCAAAGAAGGCCTGTACATTCCCCGCAATATGTGGCCGAGCATTGTGCTGTTGAAATGTGGCCTGGTGAGATGCCTGAAGCAGTGAGAGACCGTCAGGGTCCACAACCACCATTCTGTACCGGTTGCTGTTCAAAGTGCCCTCAATACGTAGGAGACGAGATCGGATGTTGTAACGAATGGCGCCCCGAACGAATTTGTTAGCTATGCTGCTCCACAGTGTAGTCCTCCAGATTGCTCTCACAACAGTACCGCCGGACAAGTATGCGGCCATCACTGTAGGACACTTTGAAATGCGACTAGTCCGAAAAGACTACATTTTGCCACTCAGCACACTAGTGACGGTATTCACGTGCCCATTGCATTCGGAGCAGCTTGTGGATCTGAACAATGTAAGGCGACGTAACGGCATGCGTGCAACCAGTCCAGCCTGCAGCAGACGGCGCGAACAGTTGGAGAGAAGTTCGTCCAGCGACGAGCCGACAATGCGGACGACGCAGTATAGTCATTTACGGCCATGCGGATAAAATGGCGGTCATCCCGACGCTGTGGTCATGTTCCGTGGTCCAGTTCCTGTTCGTCACTGTGTAGACCTGCTTCCATTCAAGCATCACTGACTTAGCAGCATGCCCTTTGCGAGCTGAAATGTTACTTTATGACAACCCCGTTTCTCGGGGACCGATCATTCTGTCCCGTTCGAACTCGCTCACACGCCCATATGGCTCCATTTGACGTCGACGAGGCGTACCATTTCTCCTTTTCAGAAACACTTTTCTTCCCATTGACCATTCTACGGTTTGCTGATGACATTGTAATTCTGTCAGACAATAAAAGACAGTGTATTCCAACCAACATTGTCAAACGCTTTCTCCGAATGTACTAAAGCGAGAAATCTATACTCTAATATAAGTCGAAAGGAGTATTGCCTCCCGATTTCCTACATTTCTCCTAAATCCAAAGATCTTCCCGAGGTCATCTTTTGCTAGTTTTTCCATTCTTCTGTAAATAATTCGCGTTATATTTTTGCAACCATGACCTATGAAATTTATGATTTTGTAATTTTGGCACTTGACTTTCTTTGGAATTCCAAGGTTCGAAAAATTACCACCTTACAAACATCATAAGATATCGCCTGTATTGGTCACCACGAAAGAGTAGCCGTGAACTGAGGTTTAGTTAAGAGTATGTGGTCTACAGAGATTCCGTCACGAAGGGAAGTCTTCTGTGTATCCCCAAATGTTGCCGAGATCGGATATCGAAGATTGATTGAATGCTGTTATCGCTGATACCGAGTAGCTGGCCCATAGTAGATGTTAGTGATAAAAATGAATGCTAGTAGCAAAAACTCAGTGGTGCCGTGGGAACTGGTTTCCACTGTAACACAGCTGCGGCG
The DNA here is from genome assembly GCA_026315105.1 of Locusta migratoria. Classification (NCBI taxonomy): domain Eukaryota; kingdom Metazoa; phylum Arthropoda; class Insecta; order Orthoptera; family Acrididae; genus Locusta; species Locusta migratoria. The sequence continues at coordinate 239,046,803 of CM048744.1, forward strand.
AGTGGAGGCTCGAAAGTGGCCACGGAGGATCATCAGCGGAGTAGGCGGCTTGCTGTGGGTAGGTCACCGACCTGGCCGCTCAAAGATTCGCGGAATCACAGCCGTAGCGAAATGTGTGCGGCGTCGCAAAGCAATAAGGGGAATCACTGCCAGATTGCCGAGGCGGCAAAGCGATTAACAACGGTTTCCGTCTGCATCGTCCGTGAAAGTTTGTAGCATCAACACGGAATCACTCTGTGTATGAACATACACTCCTGGACATTAAAATTGCTACACCACGAAGATGACGTGCTATAGACGCGAAATTTAACCGACATGAAGAAGATGCCGTGATATGCAAATGATTAGCTTTTCAGAGCATTCACACAAGGTTGGAGCCGTTGGCGACACCTACAACGGGCTGACAAGAGGAAAGTTTCCAACCGATTTGTCATACACAAACAGCAATTGACCGGCTTGCCTGGTGAAACGTTGTTGTGATGCCTCGTGTAAGGTGGAGAAATGCGTACCATCACGTTTTCGACTTTGATAAAGGTCGGATTGTAGCCTATCGGGATTGCGGTTTATCGTATCGCGACATTGTTGCTCGCGTTGGTGGCGATGCAATGACTGTTAGCAGAATAAGGAATCGGTGGGTTCAGGAGGGCAATACGGAACGCCGTGATGGATCCCAACGGACTCGTATCACTAGTAGTCGAGATGACAGGCATCTTATCCGCATGGCTATAACGGATCGTGCAGCCACGTCTCGATCCGTGAGTCAAGAGATGGGGATGTTTGCAAGACAACAACCATCTGCACCAACAGTTCGACGACGTTTGCAGCAGCATGGACTATCAGCTCGGAGACCATGGCTGCGGTTATCATTAACGCTGCGTCACAGACAGGAGCGCCTGAGATGGTGTACGCAATGACGAACCTGGGTGCACGATGACAAAACGTAATGTTTTCGGTTGAATCCAGGTTCTGTTTACAGCATCATGATGGTCGCATCCGTGTTTGGCGACATCGCGGTGAACGCACATTGGAAGCATCTATTCGTCATCGCCATATGACCTGGCGTGATGGTATGTAGTGCCATTGGTTACACGTCTCGGTCACCTCTTGTTCGCATCGACGGCACTTTGAACAGTGGCCGTTACATTTCAGATGTGTTACGACCCGTGGCTCTAACCTTCATTCGATCCCTGCGAAACCCTACATTTCAGCAGGATAATGCACGACCGCATGTTGCAGGTCCTGTACGGGCCTTTCTGGATACGGAAAATCTTCGACTGCTGCCCTGGCCAGCACATTGTCCAGATCTCTCACCAACTGAAAACATATGATCAATGGTGGCCGAGCAACTGACTCGCCACAATACTACTCTTGATGAACGGTGGTATCGTGTTGAAGCTGCATGGACATCTGTACCTGTACACGCCATCCAAGCTCTGTTTGACTCAGAGCCCAGGCGTACCAAGGCCGTTACTATGGCCAGAGGTGGTTGTTCTGGGTACTGATTTCTCAGGATCTGTGCACCCAAATTGCGTGAAAATGTATTCAAATATCAGTTCTAGAATAATATATTTGTCTAATGAAAACCCGTTTATCATCTGCATTTCTTCTTGGTGTAGCAATTTTAATGGCCAGTAGTGTATAAGGATAACCACCCCAGCAACTGCCCCGGTGGACTTGGGAAGCTTTTACAGAACATGGAGCGGTGGAGGGCTGGTAACGGATTTTGAGTTCTAGTCACACCGAATGTTGATCTACTTCTTAGCTTTGGATTATTTGCGCATTATTTTGGCGTGGTTAGGCTCCCCTTCTGCCGCCATCTGGTATGATGGACTGGATGCGACATTCAGCGCCTGCACTGTAACCCGTGAAGGCTACACCACCTACTAATTTGGGTGTCTCAGTATGGGTAGACATCTGGTACGTCATATACCGCTTGAGTTCTTGATATTTAAAGGCAATCATTTCATGTACTCCGTTTCCACTATTTGAGTGAATCGGAAAACTTTAATTTCGTGTACTAATTTTTTTTTCAGGCAGTTTATTTTTCAAATCCAAATAATAAATATAATTCCCAACAGCCGTAAAGTTTGATGTTTTATTTAACTACCGGTTTCGGTATTATAATAAAACCATCTTCAGTTTCTACGTCATAATAGATATCCATGAAAACTCTCAAAATAGCCTTATGCACCGGTTCATTTAATATCTCACAGTTTTTGAATAAACGTGTGTTAATACACACATGTGACAGCAGCTATCAAAAAATGTAGCATCAACAAAGTCAAAGATGTTATTGCAAGCTTCCATGTTTAAATGTTTGTAAACCTAAACGACCAAACTTCTATGGTTAACGGTCCCTAGACTTAGAGGAAAGCACAAAACACACAACCAATTTCGAGGGAGAACTCGAACCTCCGGCGGGAGCGACCGCGCAGTTACACTCATATATTACACCAAATAGTACCTGTAACGACCGATTTTCGAGAGATCCCCAATTTAATGACTTACTTTTACTTTCTTCGAAATGACACATTAAGATATATTTACAAATCCCAGGTAGGTGGCTTTCTCCCATCTCATTGCTGAACGTTCATACGTACCTTGAGAACTTCCGACGTGCTTGATATTGCCCCATACGTTGGGACAACCTCCTTAACGTGCTGTTCGCACGTTGTGACATCTGAAACTCGGCACGTCCGCCATTCACTTTCAGATACACGCTCCTTCTGCCGACGGCTTTAGACCGTGCGGAGATTCCCACGCCGTAACGGAAAGGATCATTCGAAAGACGTGACCAAAGGCAGTATTGCACGATACACCTGAGGCGTACGCCTATGCAGCAACGCCCCAAACGTGATTATCTGGAGGACTCGAAAATCCGGCGGGAGCGGCCGCGCAATTCGTGACGACCGCGTGGTCGTTATACGAATACTACATTTCTTTCTACAGTGTATGTATATCCAAATTTACATCTATGCCGCATTTTGGACATAGACGACTCATTTTATGGAGCTGTGACGTAACTTTTCAGATTAGAGGCATTGAAGAAAAGGCAAACGTAGGGTTCAACTACGGCCGCAAAGAAGGAAGGCAGAGGAATATAATCACAGCTCATTAAAGAACTGAGTTCCGTAGATCGGCAAGAATTTTTGAACTTCGTGAGGAAGGATGTGGTCTCTTTTTTTACAGCTGCTATCTGTAAAGTTTTATCCATATTACTGAGGAACAAACGATTGCTGACATAATGATACAGGTGGTCGTGTGGTTTATACAAACACCTCTCTGTACGCTTCAATGAAAACTCAACGGCTCTCTGTTCCATTCCATTTCTAAAGTATGAAGCAATCAATATAAAAACTACTTTTCATAAACACTTAGTGTAAAACTTTGGTGGCACACAAATATTGTTTTTCTTTAATTTCTGCATTTATGAAAATCTACTAACTGAAAAAATCGGCGAAATCCGTAACACGGAAGTCTGAGTACAGTTCAGATGTTTGTAAATCTAATGGACTCAACTGCTGGGTTATCAGTCCGTAGCTTACAAACTATTTAAAGTAAGGTAAACTAACGTAAGGATAACATTAACACCCATGCCCGAGGGGGGGACTCGAACCCCCGACGGCGAACGGCCGCGCACCCCAACACGGTGCTCCAGTATCTGAAATCAGTCCAACCAAGAATGTCATAACAAGAAGTAGAAAGCTTACTGCTGTTACTTCTGAGCATGCGCGCCTTTGCGCTGCCTAGTGCGCATGCGCGAATTCACGGGAGTTTACAACTGTCTCTATTTCGGAGCGCGGATAAAGTGTCTGCTAATAATCATGGTTCCGCGGTAGTTCCACCTGATCTGCCGCTAGATGGCTGTCGCACTATACCCGGGCCGCTGAAACATTGCACCTGACGTTTCGCGTTACGGAGAGTTAAGTTGGCTACGCTGCTTTAGCGACGTTGCAACACTAGCCTCTATACACACAACAGACAAAACGGTTTTCAATTGCATCTCGTAAATGAAAGCTATTGAGTAATAAAAGTGCATATAATAATTCGTTCTTGAGTAGGAATTAACGGCATATTAATGGAGACCAGAGAACAAAAACGCACACGCTTTCAATATCGGAGCAAAGCAATTCAGAAAATAAGCATTTGATCACGACAGATACGAAAAAAACAATAATCAATATAGTAACTTTTCTCTCTACGTTTTATAATCAATGATTTTCACTCACCAATTTACGGCGACAATGGTACAATTACATCCAGCTCCCCATCTTGACTGTTGTCGTCGCTGCCAAAATCGTCATCACCAAGACAAATCATTAACTGTTCATGATCCCTTCCATTGTTCGCGCTGCCACAGTGGCAACAGCTTCATGCAACAGGTTTTCGACCTCTGTTATTGTGAAAGACTTACTGTTCCTTAAGTAATTCTTCACGTCACTCCACACCAGTTTTATAGGGTTAAAACGGCAGTGAAATGGGGCAGATTTATTTCATTGTGACGCTGCTAATTTTGCAATTTCGTCTACTGCATATGTGGGTGTAATAGGCTTATTTTGTTTGACGAGCGAATATAAAAGAAGTTTTGACATTGACATATCTGCAGCAATATTTCTTTCTTGTAACCACTGTACCATAAGTTCTTTCCGATCGTTTGAATCGAGAATGAACTTCCTGCTCAGAGCATAAGCTTCGAAGTGTTTATTCAAACGAAACTGAGAACTTACTCAGAAAACGTCACTAGAGAAACGTCTTTTCGGTGACATTATCCAGTTACTTAAACTCGGAAAGTCAAGTTAAACCACTCGCAGTAAAACAAATCGCAGCGAAAAAAGCACACACAACATAAACACGCGATAAACATGATACACAGCTTTGTTTACGGTAGGTAGAACTGAACAAAGCCGGCAACGCGGGAACGTTGACGTCACTGCACGTGACCATTGGAAGTGTTTACCGCGTTGTGATTGGATCGTTCCTAGCGACTATCGCCTCGCGCTTCTTGCTCTTCACTTGTTATTTGTAAACGTCAAGTGCAAAGTTTCAGCGGCCCGGGTATAGACCAATACCTGCCACGGTGGTTAGTACTGACGTAACTCTCCAGGAGCGCTGCAGTGGACCCACTGGTCCTCACTAGTCAAATGGGGCAAGAAAGGCGGAGGAGCCGACTGTGGATCTAGCGGGCTAACTTCTGCTGCCCGACCTACCATGGCATTCGCACAGAGACTGTCTCTTGTCAGCGGAGTAGCTGGGAACTCGTGCAGGCAGGCACACGGGGTACGGGAAGAGTGAGGCGTCTGATTGTAGCCGGGCTGGAGTATAATGACGGCGCGGGAAGGAGCGCCGGCGAAACTGCAGCGGTAATGGCAGCCGGCTGCAGCTGGCGTGTTATTGGAGCAGGGTAACGCGATACAGCATTACCGCCCCTCCACGCGGCCGGCTAATCATACCTTCCACCGGCCGCTGATCAAGATTTCATCGCGCTCTGCGCATGCGCATGCGCTCGCCTCTGCTCACTTCGCTGACTCTTGCTTTTTACCGTTTCCTTTTCATGTACAGTCTTATATACCGTCGACAGCTTTGTTATTAGAAACGTAACGTTTGCCAATATTTGTCAAGAACTTGCACGGGCGGCTGATATTAAAAAGCCCAGTTTACACGATGATCGCGCTAGTAATGCACAGATCACGTTGCGCGCCATCTATCGACATAAACGCGGAGGTGAGGGCAGACCGAGTTTCGTACTAGCTGGTACGTTATAGCGCAGGTTCTAAAATTGCTAGTAGCGACCTGGGCGCGCATGCGCAGAAGTGAGCTCGTTGTGTTGCTTTCATGTTTACGTGCGGAAACACCAGCGTCCTGATCGAAATTGCTTGTTTTGTTGTAGTCATATATTTTGCATCAATAGAGTGAAACAGCTCACGAATTGCGCTTTTGATTGAGGCGTACAGGGACGATGCAGAAAATCCCCTCTTTTCTAATAAGGTACAATGACTTTATTTATGAAGACAATAACAGAAAATTGTTAGAAAGGCAGTTTGCACGAAAGTTAGAGAGCATGATGCCAGGAGCTACACCGCAAATAAGCAAAGCAAAATTGGTTCCCTGGGACCGCATTATAGAGCGGAAATTAAAATTGCTTTGGACACTTCAACAATATTTGAAACAGTCGGTACAGAAATTTTTTGTGCAAAGGAAAGGCTTTCGAATGATATCCAGTCGCCAGACGCCGCACTTTTAAAGCAAGCCGGCAAAAATAATTACAGAAAATAAGTGACGCATAAATTAAACAAAGCTGAGATTTAACACAAGTGTAAGAAGTATCTTGTAGCTTGGCGAAATACTCGTATTTTTGCCCTTGGAGGAACGAAAGCAATTTGGTAAAATACTTAACACTCATTCGTAAAAGAACCCGGCATTTATTGGGGTCCTCTGGAATGAGTTTCTTCATTAGCATGCTATAGATCTCATTCTTCTTCTCTTTTTCTCAACAAAGGACGCATCCAAGTCTTATTTCATCTTCGCTGCTGCGTCCTTCCAAATACTGCCACAGCTCCTGCAACCGCCGACAGTGTAAGCTTCGCAAGTTGAATATTCTCAGCTATGACATACACCCAAATGTAAATAATTCGTGTATACAAACAGTAGGACCATAGCATACCCGGCTGTGGTAGTATGGCCGAATTTTCGCAGAGGCGCTGCGGTCAGTGGTAATCCTATGTGTAGACCTAAGTTCATCGTATAAATGCAGCCAAGCCTTTATGATCACACGACATTAGTACGGAGTTAGTACGCTTGCAGTGCTGCAGCGGCCCATAATCTCTCTTGTGAACTTTCGATCGTCGTGTTAACTGGACATAAGAACGCAACAGCACGTGGACACTCTAATTTCTGACTCATTGTGCACTTATTTTTTGAGTACTGTTAAACGTAATATAGATGCTGTTATTGTAAATAAACTGCACTGAAATCAACTTGCAGCTCGTCCAGATTTCGTCCAATACACAGTGATTTGGTAGACAATGTGCACGCTTCATTTCGATCTCAGCCGCCTTAAAGCGCAGGAGACGCTGTAGCCTGCCTTCCTTCTCAACCAGCTGCAGCTAACTGCTTTTATGGACACAGGATTTATCAGAACTTCGTCACCCTTGGTAGGATTTCTTACAATTAAAAGTCGATCAATGACACTGTAAAAGCTGTCACAAGTTCTAAACTTATGAAAACTAAAGGACAGCAATATTAACTGTGGCGTTCTGGTTAAAGGCCCGTGATATTTAAAACGTAATAATATCTGGTTAGAGTCCTGGTATACATTAATATTTTCTCTCCTAGTTTCCTGTTTGAAACACATTCTGGGACCGGCAGTGACAGTCATATTCTTACTTGTCACAAATATTTTCCCAATTTTTTTCAGACCATGGCACGATTTCAGAAGGTGTGACGAGAAAAGAACATAAGACTACAGTTTAAGTAAATTTAAAATTCATCACTTGTCAAAAATATTTACTCTCTATTTTCGAACATTTTTCGATTACCTACTGTGTGATTAGTACAGCTAAGAACGCTGTGAGTAAACTGATAAGCGAAGACATTTTCATTGATCTTCGTTGTCACAAATAGTTAATAGAGGAAAAGAGGGTAGACTTTGCACATGTAAGAAATGAGGTGTTGGTACTACGTATAAGTGTCTGGTATTCACCACTGCCTCAGCTGTGTGACTGCCCTATATAGGCAGGATCTTCTTAAACATGAATGCAAAAATAGTAAACAAACTTTTACAGACATACTAATTACTAAGTCATACATGTGAACAGGGTCCTTAATTTTTTTTTAAAAATGCGGTTTCTTACTTCAGGATAAGAGAATTTGGGAGCGATAACACTTACAGAGTTTCATTGATCACCACGAAAGAAGACATACGAGGATGGTTTGATAAGTCTAGTAAATTTGTATGAAAGAGCGGGTAATTTTCGGAACCTGCAAGTTTCGAACGGCAGCTGTTATTAGTTGTTTGTTGGCTGCCACTTGAAGTAGTAACTGCATAGTTAGTTCCTTAGGATGAAGAAAAACGAATTTCGTGCGTTCATTTAACATTTTTCATTTGAAGGCTAGGACAGCTGCACAGATCAAATCAGAGTTGGATGAGGTCACTGTGGGTTCTGCACCAACATTGAAGACCATTTACTTTTGGATCAATGAGTTTAAGCGTGGTCGGAGAAGCACGGAAGATGGAGCACGCACCGGTCGGCCCGTTGAAGTCACCACACAGCACACAGCACACCAGCGATAAGGTGCATCATATTGTAACGGTAGATGGAAGACTTAAGAGTTCGCGAGATAGCTAACATTGTAGGTGCTATATCTCGCCTCAGGAGATAATAAGTGAAAGACACTGTCTGATACGGAAATTGTGTTTATTGACAAGACAAACTAAACATCTAAACTAACAACTTCTGAAAGCAAAGCAAAAACAACAAACGTCAACAAAAAGTTTTCTTCTTCACCAATTAGGTATAAGCCAGGGAGATAACGACAGCCTTGAGAGAACGGCCAGGGAGACGGAGCGGGACGACGTAGTCCGTTGCGGGAAGTCCTTTAGGTGCTGGCAGGGACTCTTCCCCGGAGGCGCGGGTGCGATCCCTCAGCTACGGTTCTCATAGGCGGTCTGCGGGGAACTGCCGTCGTGTTTTTATTTTATTTTATTTTTTATTTATTTATTTTCTTAAAATATTTTCATTCCCTTCTCTGAAGGAGAAGGGCGGGCTGTTAGAGAGCTTGCATGCTCTATTCAGCCATAGTTGTTTGACATATATATATATAATTTTTATTTCGTTGTTTACAATATATTTATTTTGGTAGTTTATAAAAATATTACATAATAAGGAAAGTAGGATATTAGGGTAAAAGTTTTTTTTAGGGGGAATGGTTCGTATGGATACAACTGTGTTTTGATTGTGGAAAGTCAGCTTATAACTAAGTTACATGTCCCACTCCTATTTGCAGTGGCTGGGTGCTACAATGTTTATAGTTTGTTTTGTGATCTGTTTTTAGTTTCTTGGGCGCCTTCTTCTTGGGCGTCTTCTTCTTGGTTGTTCTTTACTGAGGTGAGCTGGGGTTTCTTCTCTGTTTGTTAGAGGTGTCATTGCTAGGTCTGGAAATAGAGATGAGGTGTTTTGGGCTATTGTTAGGTTTGGATGTATATATTTATGTTTTTGTTTTCTTGTTTTTCGTATTGCAGATGTTAGGATGTGTTCCATGTCAGGTCGGGTTTCTATTATCGTTTTGCCATATCTACCCCATAGTACCGCTAGTCTTGTTTGTAGGAGTGTTAGCATCGCACTGTTGTATACCTGTTCCCTATGTTTTGTTCGGTGAACTTTTAGGAAGCTACGAAGCAGTCTTCTTTCAGTGGAGTAAGTTTTGTTGGCGATCGTTTCACACATACCTCCTAGGGCTGGGGCACCGTATTCGAGTATTTGCCTTATAAAGGTTTTGTACGTATGGATTGCTGTTCGGTGTCGCATCCATTTATTCGCTCCCTGCACCAGGTGTACTAATCCCTGTCTTTTTTCTAATTATGTTGAGGACCTCTTTCTGGTGTATCTTCCAATTTAGATATTTGTCGAAGTGTAGTCCGAGACATTTCGCTGCGTTGCTTAGGTGTAGTGGGGTCTTCCAGAGTGTTAAATTTATATCTTCTTCATCTTGGTTTTTCATTTTTGTGAGATCTCTGTGCCTAAATAGGACCATTTCTGTTTTGTGGGTTTTGGCTTTATTCTATTGACGGTCATCCAGTTCTCTAGCTTTTTCATGTAAGGCATTGCGCTGCCCTAAATAGTCGGCGCGCAGTGATACAAGGCAGTCTGGAGCTGATGTCCCGTGACTGTGCGGAGGAAAATAGTTCCGGTTTAGTGCGCGCTCTGGCGGTGATCGTTGCGTCCTCTGGTGACTCCGGAACCGCCGCTGTGGGGCGCCTCATTGGTATGCATCCATGCGCTGGTACCGTGCGTTGCGGGTTGTCCGCTCGGCAGCGAACCACCGGTACATGACAGTAGGCATCTCAACTGAACGTGTGCATTACACATCCTGTATGAAAAAATGGCCGTGAAGAATGTGTGCTATCGGTGTCGCGCCTGCTCACTTTGGACCAAAATCGTAAACTATAGAATATTTCTGCTCAGAATCTCACACTGTTCAGGCGCAATCTACAGGACATTTCGCGCAGCCGGCCGCGGTGGCCCAGGGGACTGAGGCGCTCCAGTCACGGTCTGCACGGCCACTACGGTCGGGGGTTCGAATCCCCCCTCGGGCATGGATATTTGTGCCGTCCTTAGTATTAGCTCGTTCATAAGTAGTTTGTAAGTTTAGGGACTGATGACCCCGTAGTTAAGTCCCATAGACTCTACAAACATTTGAACATTTTGCGCAGATTCTTACTTGTTGATGAAATTTGGATCCACTATTACACTATCAAATAAGAGTCCAAACAATGGACGAAGAGTGGGGAGAGTGCACAAAAGAAGGCGAAAACTGTTTTGTCGACTGGAAAGGTGATGGCCACCGTCTTTTGGGATTCTCAGAGAAAATTATGATATATTATTTGGAAAAAGGCAGAACGATAACTGGATCCTATTATGCTGCTCAGATGGATCGTTTCAAACAGGAACTAAATGAAAAACGTCCAAGATTGGCACGGAATAAAGTGCTGTTTCATCTGGACAATGCTCCAGCCCTCATAGCAGCTACCGCAGTGGCAAAAGTGCACGACTTGGGATTCGAATTGATTCCTCACTCACCCTCTTCACCAGACTCGGCTCCGAGTGACTTCTTCTTATTCCCAAACTTGAAAATTTGGCTTGGTGGGAAGAAATTTTTCGAATGAGGAAGTGTCCGCCGATGGGTTGAAAAAATTAGAAACTCGCTGGACCAAGAAGACTATGTCGAGAAATAAGGTGAGTTTTCGCCTTTAAAACAATGTTTTTCTGTTTTTACCAGGCTTATCAAACCGCTCATATAGTTTCACAGATAGGTGAGAGAAGTAATGCTCCGAGGTGGTGAGATGGAGGAGGGGGGGTGGAAGAAATGGTGGGCCGTGAGAGGTGGAGGGGCGGGTGAAGATAGGGGAGGGGAGGCGAGATGGACTACCAGAGTCAACGCCAGGTTTTCAGCTAGTTGCTGTTGCTATGGTCTTCATTCCCGAGATTGGTTTGATACAGCTCTCCACAATGCCCTATCCTGAGCAAGCCTCTTCAACTTCACATAAGAACGGCAACCTACATCTGTCTGAATCTGCTTACTGTATCCATCTCTTGGTCTTCCTCTGCGGTTTTTACCCCACATACTTCCCTCCAACACTAAATTCACAATTCCTTGACTAAGGCGCTCCAGTCGCGGTCTGCACGGCCACTAGGTCGGGGGTTCGAATCCCCCCTCGGGCATGGATATTTGTGCCGTCCTAGTTCGTAAGTAGTTCATAAGTAGTTTGTATGTTTAGGGACTGATGGCCCCGTAGTTCCATAGACTATACAAACATTTCAACATTTGATTTGAACAATTCCTTGATGTCTAAAATGTGTCCTACCAATCGACCCCTTCTTTTAGTCAACGTATGCGAGAAATTTCTCTTCTCCCCAATTCTGTTCATTACCTCCTCATTAGTTACGCGATCCATCAGACTAATTTTCAGCATCCTTCTGTAGCATCACATTTTAAAAGCCTCTATCCTCTTCCTGTCCGCACTGTTCAGCGTTCATGTTTCACTCCAGTACAAGGCAACACTCCACACAAATGCCTTCAGAAAAGACTTCCTTATGTTTAAATGAATATTCGATATTAACAAATTTCTCTTTTTCAAGAACGCTTTTCTACCCATTGCCATTCCGCATTTTATATCCTCTGTACTGCGACCATCATTTGTTACTTTACTGCCCAAGTAACAAAACTCATCTACCTCCTTTGTTTCCTTACCTAATCTAATTCCTTCGGCATCACCTGATTTTCTTAGGTTGCACTCCATTATCCTTGTTTTGCTCTTGTTAATGTTCATCTTATATCCACTTTTCAGCACACTATCCATTCCGTTCAACTGCTCTTCCAGGTCCTTTGCTGTCTCTGACAGAATTACTATGTCGTCGGCAAAACGCAATGGTTTTTATTCTTCACCCTGAACTTTAATTCCTTCTCCAAATTTCTCTTTGCTTTCCTTTATACCTTGCTCAATGTAAAAATTGAATAACATTGGGGAAAGGCTACAACACTGTCTTACTCCCTTCCCAACCACTGCATTTCTTTCATGCTCTTCAACTCTGACAACCGCTGTCTGGTTTTTGTACAAGTTGTAAATAACATTACGCTCCCTATATTTTACTCCTGCTTGTTTCAGAACTTGAAAGAGTTTATTCCACTCAGCATTGTCAAAAGCCTTCTTCAAATCTACAAAAGCTAAAAATGTAGGTTTGCCTTTACTTAATCTATCTTCTAGGATAAGCCGTAAAATGAGTATTGCCTCTCGTGTTCCTACATTTCTCCTGAACCCAAACTGATCTTCCCCGAGGTCGGCTTTTAGCAGCTTTTCCATACTTCTGTAAATAATTCGTTTTAATATTTTGCAACCATAACTTATTAAACTGATGGTTCTGTAGTTTCCTGTCTGCGCCTGCTTTCTTTGGAATGGGGGCTATAACATTTTTCTTAAAGTCTCAAGGTAGTGAAACGGCTATCACTACCAAACTCCTCAAATTCTTCCGTCCACCTGTTGCATTTATAGGGAAGAGCGTCCGTGGAGCCTTTCTCTGTCAATAACGCGTAAACGTGTAAATACCGCTAGCGGATTACGCCTTACGAGGAATTGTCGAATTTTAGAATTTTTTTATGCGTACGGTATGTGAAAGTCAGAACTCAGAAAACAATCAGCCAAAGACTTTCGAAGCATCTCTAGAAAATTATCTAGAAAATCGACTTTGAAGTTTTCAAGTATACGTCAGTACCAATAATGAAATCAGTTGCAGCATCTGTCGGTGTAGCTCAGGTGGTAGCGTTGTTGCAGCACAACTGTAGGGTCGGTGTTTCGTCTGAGAGTAATTCGCTTGTCTCATACATCTTACACAGCTAGTATGAAATGAATATCGATTTTATACGGTTTTGGCGGTACTGCTGTAAGTACAAAATGTTGTTCGTGGGCTTCCATACCTGGCAGCTAACTCAGTTTTGTCCAATGGCCTTGTGAATTGGTCGGGAGACCTGACACGCACCTGTCGAGGGTTGAGTGGCCCGGTAAGCCGGTATGCGCTGGGCCACAGAGAAGCAGCCCTACCTAAACCACTGTCCTACGCTCCCCTCATAGTTCCGTAAGATACTAGTAGGTGTCGGGCGGTTCGCCGGCTTAGGGTGCCTCTCGCGCATCAGAGGGTAGAGTGGAGGGGAGGCTGAGGGGAGAGCTCGTGCCGCCTGCCGCGAGGCCACGGCTGTGTCCGGCTTGCTGGCGTTTGATGGGAGGTGGTGGTGGGGACAGCCGCTACCTGCCGCCTGCTCTGGCCAGTTTAAAGAGCTGCTTCTGACCGCAGCGCCATCATGGGACATCTTACGGAACTTATGGAATCCCTCCCTCCCCGCACCCCGTAGCGTAGGACCGGGCCCTTACGTAGGTTTCCCGTCTGTATATATTTGTCTGTGGCCTGGCGCAGGACTCATTCCTCCCGACGACAGGTAGATCAGCAGAGCACAGGACTCATTCCTCCTAAACTTACACAATATCCTGCAGGTACCAGCCCAGAGCCTTCCCAGACGTTTTCTGCCTCATGTGTCAGTCTACGGCAGATCGCTTAACAGTAAGATGTCCCTTGACGCGCTTGAAGTTTCAGAGAGTAGAATGGGATGGAAAATTTTACTTCTGAATGGTAACACTTGCGGATTTCAGAAATTGTTTAGAAGTAGTGCAGCATGATGAACATGCAGCATTAAGAGTTGCAAGAGCTCTATTAAAACAATTTCTTTTGAGGAGCTCAATGTTTTGGACATTGAAGAAGACCATAATCAGAAGTGCCCTCTGAGAGAATTCAGATACAAAAATTAATTTGTAATATGAAGAGAAAAGCCATGAAAGACAGTTGTGAGAGAATATTATATATAAAATCCTTGAAAGTCTTTCAGGAGCATTTCCCACTTCCCTATTGCTCATTCAGGCCAGTTTTCTTAGAAACTTCAGAAGTTCTTAACTTACTTCTACATCTACATCTACATAGATACTCTGCAGATCACATTCAACTGCCTGGCAGAGATTTCATTAACCACTTTCATAACTTTTCTCTGCCGTTCCATTCTCTAATAGCGCGCGGGAAGAAAGAACACCTAAATCGATCCGTTTTCGATCTGATTTCTCTTATTTTATTGCGATGGTCATGTCTCCCTAAGTAGGTGGGTGCTAGCAAAATATTTTCACATTCAGAACTAAAAGTCGGTGATTGAAACTTCGCAAACAGATCACACCGCAATGAATAACGTCTTTCTTTTAATGATTTCCACCCCAATTCGTGCAAAATTTCCGTGACGCTTCCCCCCCCCCCCCCGTAACGTGATAAAACAAAACGAGCTGCCCTTCTCTGAACCTTCTCAATGTCTTCCGTCAATCCCACCTGGTGAGGGTCCCACAAGGGGCAACAGTACTCCAGGACAGGACGCACAAGTGTGATGTAGGCAGTCACTTTGGTGGAGCTGGTGCATCTTCGAAGCGTTCTGCCGATGAAACGTAACCTTTGGTTCGCCTTCCCCACAATATTTTCTGTGTGTTCTCTCCAGTTAAAGTTGTTCGTAATTGTAACTCCTAGATATTTGGTAGAATCCACGACCTTAAGGTTCGACTGATTTATCGCGTAATTGAAGTTCAGCGGATTTATTTTAGTGGTCATGTGTACTACTTCACACTTTTCTTTATTTAGTGTCAATTGCCAATTTTCGCACCAAGTAGAAATTTGGTCTAAATCGCTTTGCATTTGCTTTAGATCCTCTGTTGATTTCACTAACCGATAAACGACAGCATCATCCGCGAACAGTCTAAGGGAGCTATTCAGATTGTCTCCTAAATCGTTTATAAACACGAGGAAGAGTAGGGGACCTATAACGCTTCCCTGTGGAACGCCAGATATCACTTCTGTTTTACTCGATGACTTACCGTCAATTACAACGAACTGTGTCCTTTCTGATAGGAAATCGTGAATCCAACCGCACAATTGGGGAGATATTCCATAAGCACGCAATTCATAAGAAACCGCTTGTGGGGTACAGTGTCAAAAGCCTTCCTGAAATCCAGAAATATGGAATCGATTTGAGATCCCTTGTCGATGGCACTTGACACTTCTTGTGAATAAAGGGCAAGTAGTGTTTCGTTAGAGTGATACTTTCTGAATCCGTGTTGATTACTGGTTAATAGGTCGGTCTCTTCGAGGTAGTTCATAATATTCGAACATTCACGCAATTCAGTCCAGTTTAATGAGAGTCATAACCCGCCCTCCCGTTGAAAGTAGAATTTCTTCTTCCTTTGGAGAAAAATTAGCCTGCCTTGTCTTCTATTTACTAGTCAACGCTGTATAAAACATACTTGTGTACCAATTGCTGAAAATGTTGCACAGATTTATTAACTGTCAGTAAAACTTAACCTTTAGATGGTAAGAACCGAAGTGATATCATTGTACGTTTACTCTGACCGTAAAGTTTACTGAGGGCTAATTCTCACTCTTACTTTACTGGACAGTGTAGGAACATACGCTTTGCTGGAGTATTCCTTAACTGCTGGCTACTCACTCTGGTCTCAGGCCGTCTCAAGCTACCTGCTTAACCTTAGAACGGTCGGGCGAAAAATGTTTCATGAACGGTTGGGCTGGGTCTGAGAGACCCACTATATAAAACACTTTTAACTAGTCACGAAACGTATATTTTCATAAAATTACTAATTTTTATTTTGTTGAGATAGTACTAAATGATACAGTGACATTATTTTACCTGTATGAATTGTACAATAATTACAATAAAACCAAACTGAAAAACATACAACTTTGTAGTATCAAATGTTTGTAAACAGGATATACAATGAAATTTCATGGGAATATGTATATAAATGAGAATAAGTAAAGATGTTGAATTCTCATTACATAAATGGAAATTGAGAACATATGAATAGTTCGTGAGGTATAAAATGGTCACTTTTCAAAACATTCACCGCAAACGATTTCCGCATTCGTCAAACGTAACCACACTATTGCGCCATAATCACTGTTTATTTCAAAGTCTGGGTCCGCATCAGAATCATCTACTTCACTGTCATCGCCATATAAGAGTTTGTAAATTTCACTGTATGAAAGTTTCTCTTGCCATCTTGTTCTGTAAACTATTGACAATGATAGCTTGATGTTAGGACATAACAAATAGTCCGCAAAGTAACTGATAACTAAACGATACAACAAAATATAAGCGGGATCGCATTGGCAGATATAAGGTAACGTAGACGGTCGGGCTGGGTCTGACAGACCCGTGCCCTTTTTGGTCTGCCAAAGAATGACTAAGCAATGAAAAATCTCATTCAAGCTGTCATCGCTTTCTCTCGGCTGTTCCAGGAAGCTAGCGGACCTCTCGAGTCAAATCAGCAATTATAAGAATATAATTTCATTTCATTTGGGCCTGCAGCATTGTGTATGTCTTTTAAGAACATATTGTTAATCTAAGAAATGCCAAAATGCTGCTTATAAGAATATAATTTCATTTCATTTGGGCCTGCATCATTGTGTATGTCTTTTAAGGACATATTGTTAATCTAAGAAATGCCAAAATGCTGCTTATAAGAATATAATTTCATTTCATTTGGGCCTGCAGCATTGTGTATGTCTTTTAAGGACATATTGTTAATCTAAGAAATGCCAAAATGCTGCTTATAAGAATATAATTTCATTTCATTTGGGCCTGCAGCATTGTGTATGTCTTTTAAGCACATATTGTTAATCTAAGAAATGCCAAAATGCTGCTTCACTTTATAGATGTTAAAAACTGTTTATTATTATCGCAATAGGCCTATTTCGGCACTGAGGCCATCATCAGGCTATTTCCATAAAGCATCGTGGAGGTGTAATTTATTGTAATGACTGCAATGATTGCAGTATATATGTTCTTTAGATGGTATATATATTACGTTTATCGGGTATTAATTCTTTACAGCTAATCTGTCAGTTTGACATATCCTCCAGCGATGATGGCCACAGTGCCGAAATAGGCCTATTGCGATAACATCTATAAAGTGAAGCAGCATTTTGGCATTTCTTATATTAACAATATAAGAATATAAAATCAGTGAAACAATAACCAGTGGGTCTCATAGACCCAGCCAGACCGTTCTAGGGATAAAGGGTCTCGGGAGGAATGAGTCCCGTCCTTTTCCGGACCCTGGCCGACTCGGGAGGAAAGAGTCCCAGTTTTGTGACCGCAGGAGTAGTGGATCCTGCGCCCTGTGCGCCTCCCTGGCTTCCAGGAAGGCGTGGAGTGATGAGCGAGGGCCCCGGGCCATCAAGTGCTGGCCTTACTGTCGGCTGTCGCCCGCCCCGGCTGTTACTGCCGCGGTAATGACCCGCTGTTACTGGCGCAGTAATGACCACCAATTAGCCAGGGACACCTCGTCTCAATTAGCGCGGCGCCTCTGACAGCAGCCACCTGTTCCCCGACACACAACACTCAGCTGGCCGGGTTGCGCAACATTTCGTCACCTCCAAAACAAACTGCACCAGTTGGACAAGACCACCGACATCGCCCGCGCAATTTCAATACAACAGGATAGATGCTCGAGGTCAACATCGCAAATTTGTCATTTTCTGACTACTTTCAGTTCTTTTAGTGATCTTCAGATCGTATTTATTTATTTATCGTATGACATAAACACTTGGACATGGAAGATACATTACATCTAGACACATACATCTAGATACATTACATACATTACATCTAGACACAATGACACTTCCCCAGGTGGGAAGCAGAGACAACAAACAGCTTATATCAAAATTTAAGTGTATTAATGACAGAGACGTATACAGGTATGCAGTAAAAAAATCCATAACTATGTGTGATGCAGTAAAATTTGGAAAAAAAATATTTATAAAATATTAATACAAATTTATGAAAGATGTATTACATCTTACAGTAAGATGAACAATTGAATCATCTCTAATATAAGAATATTAAGTTAGGAAACTAAAATAAGTAATAGGAAAAACAACAATGACATGAGCAGTAACTTTACACAATTTATATTAACTGAATTAAGAAACATAAGCAGCGAACATGGTCCTTATATATTAATGTCTAAACCAGCCAGCCATGAAAGTGCATCATCTGTCACTTTATACAGATCTGTTTTTGGACCTGGGTATGTCCTGATGTTGCAGTCAAACACAATATGGTCTATTGTCTGACGCAAAGCACTGCAGTCGCAGTGAGGACTTGTCGATACGCCCCACTTGTACAGAGAATCCTGACAGACTCCGTGAGATGTTCGGATTCTGTTAAGTGCTTTCCATTGTCGGCGGAGAAGTTCGAATTCAGTAGGTTTTTCTGTGGGGTCGGGCCAGAGAGCTGTGAAGTTGACAGTGCTCCAGTCCGTTCACCATTGCTCAGTGATGCTGAAATCCGCGTAACAGATCGTAAATGTGTTTGGAATACGTGATTTTCATCACATTAATAAATCTAAAGCTATGTTTAGTCTGCAAATCATGTTTCAGTTCCTGGCAGAGGGTTTGGGGGGGGGGGGGGGGAACATCGTCAGATACAGCTAAAACTGTCTAATGAATGCTCAAACAATCAAGCGGAACAATTTTCCATCCTCAGTGCTCTTGAGTTCATAAACAATCTCTAGAATACTGATACAACTGCAGTAATTCACACCGACAGCAGGATGACTTTGGACTCTCTGCTAAATCCGAAGAACCACAACTTCTTGACTGAAGAAATAAGATGTAAAATCAGAAGGTTGCAGACACACAACTGGCTGGTGCATTTCGAATGGGTTAAGGCACATCAAGGGATATGGGGATATGAAATAGCTGACAACCTTGCTAAAAGAGCAGCTCGATCACGACAATCAATATGCTACAACAAAATACCTACAAGTGCCGTAAAGAAGGAACTTTGAGAAGAGTTAGGAACAAATGGGACATAGAGAGGCAATGAACAAAAAACGGGGGAAGCACTAAACCGTATTTTCCTACGACCCGACAACGTTTAATGATTAAACTTCCAATATCTCCGAATTTTAAAGCTATGTTAACGAGTCATGGGAAACTCAAAGCCTATTATCAGCGGTTCAAAATAATTGAACACGGAAAGTGCATATGTAACTGTGCTGTCCAAAATATTGACCACGTGCTTTTTGACTGCTGCAATTTATTGAAAGAGAGGGAACATCTCAGGAAAAAAATAGCTGCCAAAGGAGGAGGATGGCCCGTCAGTAAATATGACTTAGTACATAAATTCACTCTAGACTTTTACAATTTTTGTAATTGCTTAAGATTTCCTGATGTATAAAATCGTTTGTTCCTTTGTAAATTCTGTCAACTTATGTACTGTACTTGTGTTTGCAAAAATACCATCAAACATGTAATATTATTATGTAATGAGGCATGTTAAATAATAAATAAAGAAAAATAAGTAATCGTGTGTAACTCGGCTTGCCCTTTTCGCATATGACATCGAGCGAGCTGTGGATGAAGGGCAACAGGAAGATTGTGTTTTTCTCGATTTCAAAAAGGCATTTGACGCGGTACCTCACTGCAGATTGCTAACGACGATATGAGCATATAGAACAGGTTCACAGATTTGTGAGTGGCTGGAAGACTTCCTAAGTAATAGAACGCAGTACATTGTTTTCGACGGCGAGTGTTCACTGCAAATGAGTGTATCGTCAGAGGATGAGATAGGACCGCTATTATTTTCTATCTATATAAATGATATGATGGACAGAGTAACTTGTAATTTGCGACTGTTTGCTGATGATGCTGTGGTGTATGGGAGAGTGTCGTCTTTAACTGACTGCAATAGCATACAGGATGACTTAGACAAAATTTCTATTGATGAGAAGAATGGCAGCTTACTCTAAGTGTAGAAAATGTAAGGTAATTCACACGAGTAGGAAAACCAATCCCATAATATTCGAATACAGCATTAGTATTGAGCTTCTTGATGCAGTCGCTTCGTTGAAATATCTAGGCGCAGCGATATGAAATGGAACTTGTAAAGACAGTTGTGAGCAATAAGGCGGTCACAGTCTAACTTACATGTAAATTTTTTTATTATATACCACACATATAGTGGTTAGTTAAGCCAGAGCCACAAGGAATAAAAAAATCCTTTATTCAAATAATATAGCTACTTTCGATGACCTGTCATCATTATCAAATGTAAGAAAATCACAAATTGCAAGATACTAAGCATAAACTGAAATTATCATGTGAATAAATTATGAAAAAAAAATAGTTAGTTCAGAAACTGTAGCCACACCATCTAGAAGAACCAAAGTGACCCCCATCTATCTGCCATATTCGCAGCAAACTATTTGCGACCATATTTCACTCCATCCCATATAGCAGCAGACCAAGCTGGACTGGTGAAATAAGTGGTAATATATCGCTGTGCTGCCTTGATCGTATAATATAGCATGTACAGACAAAACTTTCGGAAACCTGTACTATACATGATCTATAGAACACAATACGAGTATACAACACTCTAAAATAGGACGCATAAGTATAATGTAGGCAGCTTCTTTAGTAGAACTGTTGCATTTTCTAAGTGTTCTGACAACGAAACGTAGTCTTTTACTTCGCTTTCCCTACATCATCTTCTGTGAATTCTTTCCAATTTAAATTGTTTGTAATTGTTACTCCTAGGTATTTAGTTGAATTTACGGTCTGTAGTTTTGACTGATTTATCGTGTAAACGTATTTGTTTACACGATGACTTCACACTTCTCATTGTTAAGAGTCAATTGCCTTGTTTTACAGCATGCTGATATCTAACAGACACATGCATTGCTGAGTGCATATCCGGAGTCTCTATTGATATTATTATCGCATAATCTGATTTCAATCGCCTCCCTGATGACAGAATCCCAGTAGTTGGAAGCGAGCACTGGTGGAGGAGAAGGAACAGGGGTTGGCTTCCAGAACCTTCAGTACTTCCCGCAGATTACCGCCTGCTGCGAGAGATGGAGCTGCTAACAACGCGGAATAGAGTGCGCTAAAAAATTCTAGGTGGTTAGATGGCACCACCCAAGTACGCGCCATGCCCGCTGTGACGTAAGATAGCCAATGAGAAGCCGTCTCCTGGTTATGTAAGCGGAAGCCTCCAGTTCACGGCAGTCAGTTTTCCCCCTGACAACGACTATGGAGGATATAGTCGAAAGCTTGGGCTCCTAGACATATTTGACGCGGCAAGAACACAGAGTGTATTTTACGCAAGAACTACGTCGCGAAAGACTTCATACTCATTTGGGGTACACGTTTCCTCCCGGGGGCATGGGGTGGCGGCAGGAAGGGCATCCGGCTATACTGTCAATATTAACATGCCAAATCCGCATAACCAAAGATGACCCTGCATGTGCGGGAAAAGGGCTAAAGCACAGACAAATATATACAGACGGGAAACCTCCGTAAGAGCCCGGTCCTACGCTCAGGGGTGCGGGGAGGGAGGGTTTCCAGCAGTTCCGAAAGATGTCCCATGATGGCGCTGCGGTCAGAAGCAGCACTTTAAACTGGTCCGAGCAGACGGCAGGTAGCAGCTCTCCCCACCACCACCTCCCTTCAAATGCCGGCAAGCCGGTCACAGCCGTGGCCTCGTGGCAGGTGGCACGACCTCTCCCCTCAGCCTCCCCTCCACGCTACCCTCTGACGTGCGAGAGGCACCCTAAGCCAGCGATCCGCCTGACACCTGCTAGCATCTTACGGAACTACGAGGGGAGCGTAGGACAGTTGTTTAGAGGGGGCTGCTCCTCTGTATATGTTACTCTGGGCTGCAGTTCACGGCAGTCAGTTTTACCCCTGACGACGACTATGGAGGATATAGTCGAAAGCTTGGGCTCCTACCCATATTTGACGCGGCAAGAACACTGAGAGTATTTTATGCAAGAACTACGTCGCGTAAGACTTCGTACTCATTTGGGATACACGTTTCCTCCCGGGGGCATGGGGTGCCGGCAGGAAGGGCATCCGGCTATACCGTCAATATTAATGTGCCAAATCCGCATAACCAAAGCCGACCCTGCATGTGCGGGAAAAGGGCTAAAGCACAGACAAATATATACAGACGGGAAACCTCCGTAAGGGCCCGGTCCTACGCTCAGGGGTGCGGGGAGGGAGGGTTTCCAGCAGTTCCGTAAGATGTCCCATGATGGCACTGCGGTCAGAAGCAGCTCTCTAAACTGGCCCGAGCAGATGGCAGGTAGCTGCTAACACCACCTCCCCTCAAACGCCAGCAAGCCGGACACAACCGTGGCCTCGTGGCAGGCGGCACGAGCTCTCCCCTCAGCCTCCCCTCCACGCTACCCTCTGACGTGCGAGTGGCACCCTAAGCCAGCGATCCGCCTGACACCTGCTAGCATCTTACGGAACTACGAGGGGAGCGTAGGACAGTGGTTTAGAGGGGGCTGCTCCTCTGTATATGTTACTCTGGGCTGCAGTTCACGGCAGTCAGTTTTACCCCTGAAGACGACTATGGAGGATATAGTCGAAAGCTTGGGCTCCTACCCATATTTGACGCGGCAAGAACACTGAGAGTATTTTATGCAAGAACTACGTCGCGTAAGACTTCGTACTCATTTGGGATACACGTTTCCTCCCGGGGGCATGGGGTGCCGGCAGGAAGGGCATCCGGCTATACCGTCAATATTAATGTGCCAAATCCGCATAACCAAAGCCGACCCTGCATGTGCGGGAAAAGGGCTAAAGCACAGACAAATATATACAGACGTCAAACCTCCGTAAGGGCCCGGTCCTACGCTCAGGGGTGCGGGGAGGGAGGGTTTCCAGCAGTTCCGTAAGATGTCCCATGATGGCACTGCGGTCAGAAGCAGCTCTCTAAACTGGCCCGAGCAGATGGCAGGTAGCTGCTAACACCACCTCCCCTCAAACGCCAGCAAGCCGGACACAACCGTGGCCTCGTGGCAGGCGGCACGAGCTCTCCCCTCAGCCTCCCCTCCACGCTACCCTCTGACGTGCGAGTGGCACCCTAAGCCAGCGATCCGCCTGACACCTGCTAGCATCTTACGGAACTACGAGGGGAGCGTAGGACAGTGGTTTAGAGGGGGCTGCTCCTCTGTATATGTTACTCTGGGCTGCAGTTCACGGCAGTCAGTTTTACCCCTGACGACGACTATGGAGGATATAGTCGAAAGCTTGGGCTCCTACCCATATTTGACGCGGCAAGAACACTGAGAGTATTTTATGCAAGAACTACGTCGCGTAAGACTTCGTACTCATTTGGGATACACGTTTCCTCCCGGGGGCATGGGGTGCCGGCAGGAAGGGCATCCGGCTATACCGTCAATATTAATGTGCCAAATCCGCATAACCAAAGCCGACCCTGCATGTGCGGGAAAAGGGCTAAAGCACAGACAAATATATACAGACGTCAAACCTCCGTAAGGGCCCGGTCCTACGCTCAGGGGTGCGGGGAGGGAGGGTTTCCAGCAGTTCCGTAAGATGTCCCATGATGGCACTGCGGTCAGAAGCAGCTCTCTAAACTGGCCCGAGCAGATGGCAGGTAGCTGCTAACACCACCTCCCCTCAAACGCCAGCAAGCCGGACACAACCGTGGCCTCGTGGCAGGCGGCACGAGCTCTCCCCTCAGCCTCCCCTCCACGCTACCCTCTGACGTGCGAGTGGCACCCTAAGCCAGCGATCCGCCTGACACCTGCTAGCATCTTACGGAACTACGAGGGGAGCGTAGGACAGTGGTTTAGAGGGGGCTGCTCCTCTGTATATGTTACTCTGGGCTGCAGTTCACGGCAGTCAGTTTTACCCCTGACGACGACTATGGAGGATATAGTCGAAAGCTTGGGCTCCTACCCATATTTGACGCGGCAAGAACACTGAGAGTATTTTATGCAAGAACTACGTCGCGTAAGACTTCGTACTCATTTGGGATACACGTTTCCTCCCGGGGGCATGGGGTGCCGGCAGGAAGGGCATCCGGCTATACCGTCAATATTAATGTGCCAAATCCGCATAACCAAAGCCGACCCTGCATGTGCGGGAAAAGGGCTAAAGCACAGACAAATATATACAGACGTCAAACCTCCGTAAGGGCCCGGTCCTACGCTCAGGGGTGCGGGGAGGGAGGGTTTCCAGCAGTTCCGTAAGATGTCCCATGATGGCACTGCGGTCAGAAGCAGCTCTCTAAACTGGCCCGAGCAGATGGCAGGTAGCTGCTAACACCACCTCCCCTCAAACGCCAGCAAGCCGGACACAACCGTGGCCTCGTGGCAGGCGGCACGAGCTCTCCCCTCAGCCTCCCCTCCACGCTACCCTCTGACGTGCGAGTGGCACCCTAAGCCAGCGATCCGCCTGACACCTGCTAGCATCTTACGGAACTACGAAGGGAGCGTAGGACAGTGGTTTAGAGGGGGCTGCCCCTCTGTATATGTTACTTTGTGGCTAAAGACAAAGAAGAAGAAGAAAGAGATATATATAGATTATAATCCCAAACCTAAGCGATCAAACCACTTACGTCATCGGTCCCTAGACCTACTCAGTAACTTACGGTAAGGACAAGACATGCGTGCCCGAGAGAATATTCATGCTCAGGCGTGAAGCTACGAAGTCGACTGGTGGGTGCGCCTGGTCTGTGGGCTGTGGCGCGCCTCCGGCCTGCACGCCTCGGCCGGCTGGTGGGACACAAACATCGGCCAGCGCTCTGGCCGGCAGATAAAGGCGCTAATTCGCATTCCTGCGCGTCCACTGCCCATTGTCGGCCGGCCGCGGCGCTGATAACGGACGTCGCCGCCACTTTGTGCTTAAAAGCCGAGCGAGAGCGGCCGGCCCATTGTCCGGGCCGGCGAGAGATAATCCAGTTAACACACCTAGCCAACAGCCGCCAGCCGACGACCTCGGCCACAGCCAGCAGCCGGCACCGCGCCTTAAGGGGGGTTGACACGGACATGTATCGTTGGCGCACGTTGACTTGCGCACATCGAAATGTACGTGTGAACACCCAAATTCGCAACTTGCGCAAGTAAAAATGAAAGTTGACGTCGAGTCAACTTACTTGCGCAAGTTGGCTTTCCCCCACTACTTTTCCATCGTTTCCGCAAGATGGCCGCTGGTGTCGAATAACATCTGTAGTCTCTGTTTTTACGTTTGCGTGTTGGTTTATATTATTATTACTATTATTATGAAACGCAATGTCAGTTACAAGAACTTTACAATCCAGTTTCTGGAGCTCTACGAAGAACGTCCGTGTTTATGGAACATTCATCTTCCAATTTATAAAGATAGAAACATGAAAGAGGACGCAATAAAATCAATCATCAACGGAATGCGAGAAAACGTGCCACGGATAGATGAGAATGCGGTGAAGGCAAAAATAAGGAGTTTAAGGCACGCTTACCTCAGAGAGAAGAACAAAGTTAGAAATTCTATGAAAAGTGGCTCATCAAAAAGTGAAATTTATGTACCTACATTGCCGTGGTTTAACATTGCTGGTCGGTTTTTAAATAATATTGTGGCAGCAAGAGAAACAATTTTTCCTCTGAATAGTTGCTCCCACCAGACTCAATAAATGCCGAAACTTGATCAAGTTCATTCCAAAATGATTTTCGAATGATGCTTCCTCCTCATTTTCTAACTCCCTAATCTGAACTGTGGAAGCTCCGAACTCATTTCTCCTCGCGATCCTCTTTCGCACCTAATATCTGCGTCTTCTCTTCTTCCGATCTAAGCATTCGGTGATTTTTTGTATTGCAATTAAGGCAACAACGCGGATGCTCGCACGTATCAAATCATTTGGCGCCATTTTGAAAAGCTACACTGGACTTGCTTGGACTGAAAACTTATGTGGGCGTGTGAACGATCACTTGCGCAAGTTGAAGTCCATTGGCGCACGTAAACATGATCGTGTCAACTCTCCTTTACTCCTGGGCAGTGTGGCCGTGGAAATCTTTTACATTCACCCTGTTTACATCGGCTCCCAAAACCGAATTTCGTAAACCGATTTCCCAATTCCGCTTTTGGATGGTCATGTAAACACTCCAAAATCGATTCTGGAAATCCGCTTCCCTAAAGCGATTTTCCAGTTCCACAATCGATTCTCGTGCCCATGTAAACGCAACCGTTTTTTGAAGCGTTCTTGGCTTGTCAGATTGTGTTTTCTTGTGAAGAATTTTCGGCACATGTGGAAAGATGATATTTTCTAATGTGAAATAAAAGAATAAATATTAGAGTGAACATAAATCTGTGTATTTAAATAAAGAAAAATAGCGATTGTGCTGACTAAATCAGAAACTGAATCAGCTGTTTTTCAGCCGCCATGTTAAGTGGGTTAGGAAATCCGATTCAGGGTATTCCATGTAAACACGACGGCGAAAAACGGTTTACTCGGTTTGTGGAGTAGTGAATGGCGCACCCTACAGGTGCCCAACAAACTGAGGCGTATAAAGGAGACAACAAACGTGTGGAGGACCTCTCTGCGGGCCCCTCGCAGAGACTCTTTTGTTCTCTGCCGGCTGCGTATCGGCCATACTTGGCTTACGCACGGCCACCTTCTTCTTCGCGAGGATCCTCCCGAGTGTCGATGTGGTGCGCGTCTGACTGTCGTCCACATCGTCTTGCAATGCCCGGCTTTAGCCGCTCAGAGAAGGAATTTTAATCTCCCTGACGATTTAAAACTTGTTTTAGCTGACAATGCCTCTATAGCTGACGCTGTTTTAAATTTTATTCGTGTGAGTGGGTTGTACCGACCTATTTAATTTTTTCTATAATGTTCATTATGTATTTGTTCTCCGCTTTCCTGCCGCTTTTAGGCAGGTGGTTTTAATGTGCAAAAGCGGCCAGATGCCCTTCTACCTTATCTGTGGTCACCTGGCCAGGACACTCTGGTATCGTCTTTCCACCCATCTCTTCTTTTATTAGTTTTTACTTTGATTCTTCTATTTCTTGACGTGATACGCCCTTTGCTTGATGAGTTTTAACAAATCGTTTTCTATTCCATTGTAGTGCTTTTTGTTCTACTCTCTACGGTTGGAACAAGGGACTGATAACCGTAGTCGTTTAGTCCCTTTAAAAATCAAACCATCCATCCATCCATCCATCCCGAAGACTTAATCTAGAAACCTTGACAGCACACATTCAAAGGTCAAAAGAAGAGGTGAAATATCAAAGTTTAGAGACAAAAATTGGAGTGGGACAAGGTGGAGAACTCACTCCACTTCTCTTTAACTGTGTCCTTGAAAAGGTTGTGAGAGAATGGCGCAAGGAACTGACCAATTTGGGTGGTCAGAGTGGTGTCTACCTGGGCCATAAGAACCAAGGATTGCCTGGCTTTTGCACATGACATGTCACATCACTGACTGCTGATCCTCTCTAAATGGCAACAATACAGGTGACCTGCCTCAGGGAATAGGCAGCCAAAGTGAGTGAGTCTTCAGGTGTTATTGGAGAAAATAGAGTTCTTCACCGACATCAAATAAGTTAACAGAGAGATGTCCTAGGCCAGGGAAGCATCAAAAGGACTGAAAATTTCAAGTATTTCGGTAAATGGATTGAACCCATTCATTTCTATACTACCTGGTTGTTGAACTACAGATTTCTGAGCGTGCCAGCCAAACATGGTCATATTCTGTTTCTTGACTAATTACAACTTGGCTGCTGTGAAGAATTACAAGAAAACTAAAAGGAAATATGTTTCGATTCCGTCCTTTTATGAGTCTGTTACTTCGCATATTGGCATAAATTTTAAATTCAGAGGTAATAACAATTATTTTTCACGTACTAACTGACGGAAATTCATTTGGCTAATTACAACAAATTCAGACAAAGCAAAATCGTGCGCAAAACATATGAATGTGCAGCCACGGTACAGTTCGTTGCTTAGACAACAGAGCTCCCCACAGGGGGCTCACGGTTCTTTCGTGAGTACGTGCGTGGCGAGCATGTGCTCCCCAAGCTAATGCAGTTTTTCTTCTCTCCTCCCTGGACTGCATTTACTTTCCCTTCCCCTTCTTTCCTATCCTCACTAATTCCCATCGGGGAACTGATAACCTTAGCAGTTTGGTCCCCCTGTTCCAAATCACCAGCCAACCAACCAACAACAGAGTTGCATCCAGGTTATATAGAGATCACTGATTGAACCCAAACTATTAGAAAAATATCATTATCCATGAGAGGCAACAATTAGGAACTAGCGTATCGACTGACTATGAAAACATACACATCAGTAAAGCGACCGGAAGCCATGTATGCCGTGAAATGCGTTTCCTTGAACCGGAGACGTATGATGGTGAAATCGGAAGTCAGAGAGAGGAGAATCCTCAGGAATATCCTATTCCCGGTAGAAGAAGATGAGGAGTTCAGAAGGGGACATATTGCAGAGCTCTACGAACATGTCGAGACGCTCTCTTACTGTGCAAGAAAAAGGAGGGTAGCTTTCAATAGCCATGTCACAAGGTTGCCTCCAGATTGACCAACTGTCTGTTCACCTTCCGGCGAAACAAGAAGGCTCGTACCACTTGCTGACAGAAACCGAGAAGGATATTAAAGAACTGGGAATAACTGATCTCCCGAACAATCTATGAGATGAACCCTGAAGGAAGTCCGAGGACTTCAGGAAAATCCCCGAAGGAAAGGTACCCCCCTAGATAGGAGAAAAGGAGTTACACCGGCAGAGGATGCGGCAGTACTGGGCAAAGGTCAAACCCTAATAGTTGAACAAGCATGGTCCAAAGTAGGCCCATTCGAAACAAGAATGAGAAACGTATAGCTTCATACGAGTGGAAGGATTGGATACGAATGTGTGTGACGTGTAAGACTGTAATGTGTGTGCTTTGCTTGTGTGAAGTGCTGTAAAGTGTACTGCTTAGTTATCGAGCAATATAATTAAGTTTTCGAGACAAAGTTAAAATTAAAGGCGAAAAACTCGTATGTGCAGTCGAATAAATAGATACGGGAACAATATGCGTTCCTAAATACACTATCCGATATAAATAAATTAAGTTTCACTTATCTTCCACTAGAGGAAAGGAAATATTTTTCTTGTCCAAGCAACATATGTCATGTCGTACAAGTTGGGTTGGCAATGCCCGCTAGCGAGCCTCGGTTGGACGCGCGAGTTTAAGCTCTTCCCCCACCTCGTTTTTCGTGGGTTTTGCCGATTTCCGGTCGCTGGAGAGGGGCTCACTGGCTGGGAGAATTGGACATTTCTGTGGCTGCGCTTCGAGCTCGTAGGACGTTCTGATTTTCTTTCATCCCTTGAGATGGTAGCGATTAGTTGTCTGGTTTGTTAGACTTCAGATCTTAGGTTCATTTTTCGAGATAAGTTTCTCCGATCATGTACGGAAATGTATTCAATTCCATTTCCGCGATTTTGCATGGGTAATCGCGGTGAATATGCAACTAATACGATTTGATAACGGTTGGGAATCGGTAACCTGTGTGAGACTAGTTGGCGGTGTATGAACTCTGTTTAATTTCTTTCTAGCTTTTTGGAACGCTACTAATATGCGGGAATATTTTTATTCTGTGTAGTGCATGTGAAATATTCCTTTCTGTTTCCTCCTTCCGCGAGTGATATGTACTCCATGTGGTGTGTTCTTAGAACAAAGCCTTCAGCTATCCCTGTGTCTGTTTCTATGCCCTTCAGGCAGGAAATTCTGCATGTATCCTTCTGATTTCCTTTAGTACCTTAGTTGTTTCCTTTCCAAACTTGTACTTTGCATTCAGACTCCCCCCGTAAATTCTCTTCTAGCCTTGTACGACTCTCTTTATTAGCTTGCTTATGTAATACTACGTATTTCTAGGGGCTGCAATCCGTATTTCTTAGTTGATTTCCCCCGACTTTGAATTTATTCAACTTTTCTGACTTTTGAAGACTGGACTTCGTCCATCCGTGTAAAACCTTACCAATCGCGTCTAACTGTATTTCTTTAGCTTCCTTATGATATCCTACGCATTTCTAAGTGTTGCATGCCGTAGCAATTTTTTTTAATTATTTTTCAGAAATTGAATTTTTATATTTTTACTGCTTTTCGGACCCACGTGGTTTATAGCTAGTCACTTGAGTTCTCGCCACTGCTCACACACCAGTGCCTTCCTATTGTGTATTCTTGCTTCGTAATCTGTGATTCCGTTGGTTTTTGTTGAAATGAATACGATTTTTAAGCAATTTGCCTTCAGGGGGGTGCGAATATGTAATGTAGCAGACACGTGCCGTGTGTCTCAATAATTCCACATGTTCACGGTTTCATTTGAATGGAAATTAATCTCGCTGTTATCGCGTACTATCTCAAGTAAAGGAAGACAGACCAGAGCGACCTACGAAGTTTATTTTTTCTTGTGTTTTGTGGTACATCCTGGTTCGCTGAATTTCGCCTACGATAGCAGCGCCTGCTTCTGCTTCGTATCAGCACGCAGAGTTGGATGAGTTTCACTTTGCTTCGCGCGTGTGAGTGGTTGAATGCTTGTTGATTGTAAATCCCTCCCTGGACGATGTTCAGTTCAGATTACTGCAAGTAAGTTTTTCAATGGAATGCACTTCTATCGTTTAACAAAATTTGTTCCCTCACTTGCTCATGTTTGAACTGAATAAATAATTTATTGTCAATTTATATTTTTGTATATTTGTTAATGAATACCTTTCCCTTTTATGTAATGATGTTTTTCACCAGTGCTGAGAACAAACTGAGATGCATATGACCATATTTTTAATTTCTTTGCGCCATGAATGTTCTCACAGCCACCTTCATGAAATGATTTAGTTAGGAGTGGCTTGTATATTAATGATTGTGTGTAATTCTCGTAATCTATGACGTATGTTGACCACCGTCTCCTTCTCTTCCTGCTGCTAAAGTAAAGTTTGAGTCAGCTCTAAATTCTGGGCCAGGGAACAAGATTCTGTTGCAGGAAGTAGTCAGTAGTTCACGCGAATCCTTTAGCTGGTTCTATATGTTTAAAGTAAGCTTTTAACTGGTTCCTATCAGCTAGAGTTAATTTTACAATTAACGGTGGTCTTTCAACTGAAACCCAAAAAAAGGATAATTCAAGTAAAGCGTTTATAATAAATAAATTGGAAGTGCATCTCCTCTGTTGGATATCACCTGTTCTCTCCCTCTCTGTTCGCTTAATAAAGAAAACGGCAATGTTCAGAAACTCTAAAGCGAAGACCACTATAATGAATTAAAGATTTATTTTTAGGTATAGTAGTATTCCGACAGTGTATATTGTGAAAAGTAATGGCGTTAAAACCGTCCCCTGGGGCACGCCACAAGTGAGTTTCATGTTTGAAGATTTCTTTCCGCTGAGAGTGGCATGCTGTGTTAGCTAGAAACTCCTCAGTCTCAACACATAACTGATCTGATAGCCAGTACACTACATGTCCTCGGCGCGTACCTCTGTCACTGAGGAACTAGCTAGATCTGCAAACATATACAGGTACACTACCCTCCGTAAGTTTCGAAACACCTAGTGATTATAGACAATGGAAAGGAAACACAGAATAAAAATGCATTTTGTTGTTTTCCAAACGTTTATTAAGCTCAAATAATGCACAGGAAGATGCAACAATGAAATTTTCGACTCGTCAAAGCAGCCACCCTTTGCTTTCATTACTCTCGGCATGCGCTGCGTCAGTTTCTCCAAGGTTTCATTTGGAATTAATCTCCATTCTTCCTGCAGGACCTCCCACTATTGTGTCCCACTCATGATTTCCCGTTTTCGGATCCTCCTGTCCAATTCATCCCATAGCAGCTCGATTCGGTTACAATCAGGGGATTGGGGCGGCCATTCCATGTTTTTCATTATTTTATGAATCTCTTCACGTAGTTCTAACACACGCGAGACGTATGTATCGGGTCGCTGTCTTTCTGCAAAACACACCCTATCCCATTCAGACGTAAACCATATGTCTTAGCATGTCGCTGGAGAATAGCATGTTAATCCTTTTGGTTCATTTTTCCATCTGTTTTTATCAAATCTCCGACTTTATTCCCCCCAAAGAATCCGCATACTACCACAGAACGTCCTTCATGCTTTACAGTTGGAATTACACACTGAGGATTCAATCGTTCATGGGTTAAACGGCGTACAAATTGACGGCATTTACTTCCAAATATTACGAACTTGGATTCGTTAGTGAATAAGATTTTTTCCTAATCCCCCGCTGTCCAATGTTGGTGTGTCTTAGCCCACCGAAGCCTTTTATTCTTATTAAAAGGACGCAACCCTGGTTTCCTTGTTTCTACATAACCTCGGCGGTTGTTGTCTGCCAGTTGTAGTCTCACTATTGACTCACTCATCGGTGTATCCCTCTTGGATTTATTTCAGCAGTCAATTCACGGACAGTTTTTAATATCTTACATTTACTGGTCACTACCAAATACTTTTCCTGGTATTCTGATATTTTCCTGTGTGCTCCTGATCGAGGACGATCTTCATAGGAGCTTGTTTCTTGATCCCGGTGTACGGTTTCGACAACTCGGCTGATGGAAATCGTCAATATCTTTGCTATTTGTTGGACACTATTGCCTTCTTGGTGTAAAGTGATCATCATTACCCGTGATTCATAAGGAATCTGGCACTTTAGGGCCATTTTCAATTACTTTCACGGCGTGTTATACCTTTCTGGAAACGCAACTACAAGTGACCAGAACTGTAAACAACGTTCCTCTAATTAGCCGTTCGGTTTACTCGCGCCACCTGGCGTGTTCAGTAGGGCAGGTAACGTCGGTTTACATAAAACGGAGCAATACTAGTATGTTCCAGTATGTACGTATGTGTACAATAATTGTGCCGGCCGCGGTGGCCGAGGGGACTGAGGCGCTCCAGTCACGGTCTGCATGGCCACTATTGTCGGGGGTTCGAATCCCCCCTCGGGCATGGATATTTGTGCCGTCCTAGTTCGTAAGTAGTTCATAAGTAGTTTGTAAGTTTAGGGACTGATGGCCCCGTAGTTAAGTCCCATAAGCTTAACAAACATTTGAACATTTTGTAAGTTTAGGGACTGGCGACCCCGTAGTTAAGTCCTATAAGCTATACAAACATTTTATTTGAATTAAGTGTACGATACTGTATCATTATTAATCATTATTTGAGCTTGCTCCGTATTCTAACCAATAACGTACATAGATCACTTCCATATTGCTCCGTTCTAATACGCAGGATGTTATTTCCAAACTTATGGAGAGCAGTGTACAACCTCACCAAATAGTATTGGCCCACGTGCGTATTTATCGTTGCTGGTTATAAACACCGCACCTTCCGATACACACCACATGTACGTGCTCCCTCACATACCAGACATTACAATTCTGCCCACAGTGCCTACCATTAACAAAGAAATGCAGTGTTAAGGGCACCCAAAAAGTATTGGCACAGAGCGTGGCTTCTCGGTATATTGCTGTGTTTTCAGGTACCGGAACGCCATCTGCTGACGCAATAGACACTTTGTGTTGTTGACGGCCCAGTCGCTAGTATCTTGCTGTATTGCGCCATAATGGTCAGCATCGGGCCGAAGAAGAAAATTCAGTGGCGCTGCTGGGAGAATGGTATTGCTCCATTCACAAGGGAGAAGCTATCGACAAATCGGAGCAGATGTGTCTGTTGGGTATACGACGATACAAGCAATCATGCCAGAGAGCGTCGCCGTATCATCGCATTTGCTCGGAAGGAACCTGCTACAAGCGCAGTAACTATTACTGAGGTTCAGACAGCGTCCGACGAGACTGTTAGTGTTCTAATTATACGAAATGTGTTGAATGAGGCTGACATGTATGGACGTTCTCCCAGGTAGAAGCCATACATATCGGAAATTAACCGGCAGAAACGCCTGCAGTTTGCCTAAAACTACATCAGCAAGCCGATGGAGTTTTGGAACCTGTGATATTCAGCGACGAATCGAAGTTCGTTGTGTTCGTATTTGATGCAATAAAGTAAGTTTGGTGCAAGCCGAATACGCACCTCGACATCAAACACATGCATCTCACAGTCAAACACTGTGGGGCAACACCACCTAGAAGACAAGGCCTCACACCCCCGTGCCAACGTCACACCGAGAGGCCGCGAACACATGCTGGCTGGCCGGCCGTTACGAGGCGGTGGTCGTGCCCCAGCGGGCCAGCCAGTCAGTTGGCGGCCGCTACCTCTCGGTGTGACGTAGGCACGGCCAATTGTGAGGCCTTGTATTCAAAAAAAATGTTCAAATGTTTGTCAAGCTTATGGGACTTAACTACGGGGTCATCAGTCCCTAAACTTACAAACTACTTACAAACTAGGACGGCACAAATATCCATGCCCGAGGGGGGATTCGAACCCCCGACCGTAGTGGCCGTGCAGAACGTGACTGAAGCGCCTCAGTCCCCTCGGCCACCGCGGCCGGCAGGCCTTGTATTCTAAGCGGTGTTGGGTGGTGGCGGTATCATGGTTTGGAGCTGTATGGCGGTTTCCGGCGTTGCAAATCTACCTGTAATCCACGGTACAATGGATCATATAAGATACATTGACAAGTTGTGAGGTAATTTACACGCTAGTGCACAGACATTGGGTCTTACTGGGGTGTTTCATTTCCAGCAATACAACGACCCAAACATACCGCTATGAAAATCCAGGAGTGGTTATGTACAATGAGTTCTAACACCACCTCAGAGCACTGATTTGAACCCCATTGAGAACCTGTGGGCTCATCTTGACACACAAGTGAGAAAAAGGCATCCGTGCGGTAAAAACGACTTGGAGAAAGTGCTCCTGGAGGAATGGTCGAAAATTATCCGTGATATTACCCGGAAATTAATACAAAGCATTCTTAGCCGTATACGTGCTATTATAGACGCTAAAGGGATGCACACTAGCTATTAGGTGATCATCAATGAAGAAACGAACACACTGTCCGATTCATACGCGTGTGCCAATACTTTTTTGGATGCAGAAGATCGATGTTTATTTCCATAACACTGTATGTTACTTTACGGACAGGTGATTTGGACATATTTGTAACCTTTGTAATTTAAGATGGCACGTGTCTGGGTTCTGTTCCGAAATATGTTTCGTTTAACCAACAACCACTAAAATGTAACTGTGCCAATACTTTGTGGTGCGACTGTATATCCTTGGGTGACGGAATGAGGAAACGGCGTTTGCAGGGGTCAATGCAGTTGTGTTGTGTTGCGGCGGTGATTGTGCCGTTGAGCCGTGGCGCATTACGTCGTCGCGATTACCCGCTGGCCGGAGCGACGACTTCCGCGGTGACTCAGCGGGACGGGAGGTGGGGAGCCCAAACCGCGGCCGTGTCGGGCTCGGGCGAGATGTCGTATCGCCATCCCCCACCGCAGGCCGCTGTAAACGCGGGCCCAGATGGCGGATAAGGCCGCCTTGTCGTATTACTCGCTACATACGACCTCCCGCTCCCCGCGTCCGCGTGCCGCGGTTCCCACGAACCGGCAGAGGCTACCAGAACAGTCGGCGCTGTCACTTTCCCAGATAACCATCAAGCAAGCTACCCGCGAGCCACCGGCTGCTGCGGCTGCGAGACGCCGTACCACGCAACCTAGTGCTGGGCAAAGTCCTTAAGTGTGGTATTAACACAGACACATCTCAATACGGACCGAGTAAGCATCCAACAAGAGCCACTGAACGCTGGAAACATCTCGAGGCTGCATTAGTTACCACATGAACTATTACGGCGCTACTACACACAAGTTGACAATTATTTTATTACCAAACTTCCAACGACTGGCCTTGAATTTTATTAATAGTGATTGAGAATGCAAGACGAACGGAAAATTGGAGCCGTTTAAACTGAAACCACGAACTGACATCAATTCTATCTTTGCAACGCTCCAAAGATATGATCACCACCGACAACACCATGAACGTAATAATAATAC
This sequence comes from Locusta migratoria, assembly GCA_026315105.1. NCBI lineage: Eukaryota > Metazoa > Arthropoda > Insecta > Orthoptera > Acrididae > Locusta > Locusta migratoria. The sequence continues at coordinate 239,082,909 of CM048744.1, forward strand.
GGAGGGGCTTCTAAAGAAACAAGATTCATGTTAAATCTGTCTGGCTGTTTTAACCTTGTGTGCACACAACGCCATCTCCCTTCTTGGCGTGTTCCGTTCTCGAATGATGCGCTTTGATACATGCGGCAATTCATTTTTATTAATAGAGATAAATATAGAACCGAAGTTAAATGCAAATGTTTTGCTGAGCAAGACTCCGAAATTGATGAAGCCAACATTTATTAAAATAAAAATTCTCCAATAAAAACTTATTTTGTACAAATTAAATGGTGTGTGTGTGTGTGTGTGTGTGTGTGTGTGTGTGTGTGTTGATTGAAATGAGGGACGAAACAACGAGGTCATCAGTCCCTAAATTAAATGGTAAAATCAATAAGATTTGTGCTAGTGTGTAGTCTTGGTCTTATCTCTGTGTGGTTGTTGTAGAAAATCTCCCGTTGTACACAATAGCAGCTGTCGATAGCTGTAAGAGGGAGGAAGATATAGTGGTTGAAAGTCGTCAGCTTATATAAAATTCGGAATTAAGACCAGCGATGACTTTTGACTTTGTAATAGCAAAGAGGTTATATACAGCAAAGCGTGATGCACATTCTTCAACTTATCCATGCACTACCGACGTACTGCCCTTATACATTTTACTCGAGGGGTTGTAGAGAGGACTTTGCAGATCAACTTTTACACAGAAATCCATATCCGGAAATTTCATCTAATAATGCAAAACAAATCTCTTGATAGAAGTTCTTTACTTAAAGACTACTCCATCAGCAGTCAGTTGCGGAGCGACCATACGAGTGCAGCGCACAGCTTTGGTCACATGAAATCTTTATTGCTTTTATAATTATCTGCAAATCGATTTCGGTCACTGAGTGGCCATCTTCATTGCTAGAACAGGATACCCTGTGGGCCCACAAAACTAGCAACATTCATCAATAACAAAATTCATAGCAGAATGCTGTCGTGGTCCAAGCAAAAGGTTGACAGCATTCTGTTATGAATTTTATTATTGATGAATGTTGCTAGTTATATATGAGCCTACAGAGCATCCTGTTCTAGCACTGAAGATTGCTACTCAGTGAACGAAATCGATTTGCTGAAATAAAAGCAATAAAGATTTCATGCGACCAAAGCTGTTCCCTGCATTCCTCAAGGTCTTTATTTTCCATATTTTGGGAGAAGGTACTATCGAATAAGACAAAAAGCTAGCAAGCGTGGACTCAAATGCGAACCTTAAGAGCTATGAGCACCTAACTACTCAGTTTCTTAGTACCACAATACCGAATATGAAAAGGGTTCATAGCTCGTGATGTGTGCATTTTAGGGCCCATCTTTACTGCGAATATTTTTCTTGTGTTTGATCCATACGGTCTCTATAGAATTCCCAGAACTTTCCATGTACTGTATAGATGATTTGCGATGGGAAGAAGATTGTCGTGATTAGAGTAAGATGGCGGCAGCTACGCTGAGGTCAATACACGGCCCGGCTAACTGTGGACTGTGGTGTTGACAGGGGAGGCCAAGAGGCGGCACTCGTGGTCCAGCGACTGCGACTTCCAGCTGGTGGCCGGGGCGACGCTGCAGCCTCGCGCCCTCTCCACGTGGTACCTCACCGCGACGGTAAGTAACACACTCACCTTCTGTCTATTCTGTTCCAAACTAATTTACCACTGACAGCTTCGTCGGAAGGACTGACAGCAGATACGAATCGCAGTACGCCAATCCCAAGGCAGCTGCAGCCGCACACAACACCTCAAGTTGCCACACCTTCACCCACCACCACCACACTCATTGCTCGCACCGTGTTTGACTTTCAGGCACCTTCCTGTACTGCGTGATCGTTGCACATTGTTATTGTCTTTTGTGGCTTTTGCGATTGCAGAAGCTATTATTACATTTGTTGATACTTTTTTGTGTGCTACTGCCCAATGTCTCTACCTCTACCTCTACATGGGATACTCTGCAAATCACATTTAAGTGCCTGGCAGAGCGTTCATCGAACCACAATTATACTATTTATCTCCCATTCCATTCTCAATAGCGCGCGAGAAGAAAGAACACCTGAATCTCTCTGTTCGAGCTCTGATTTCTCTTATTTTATTCTGATGATCATTTCTACCTATGTAAGTGGGAGTCAACAATATATTTTCGCATTCGGAGGAGAATGTTGGCGATTGGAGTTTCGCAAGTAACCCACGCCTCAGCGATAAGCGCCGTTGTTGTAATGATTCCCATCCCAGATCCTGTATCATTTCCGTAACGCTGTCTCCCCTGTATCGCGACAATACGAAACGAGCTGCCCTTCTTTGGACTCTTTCGATGTCCTCCGTCAAACCCACCTGATAAGGATCCCACACTGGGCTGCAATACTCCAAAAATGGACGGACAAGCGTAGTGTATGCAGTTTCTTTAGTAGTTCTGTTGCATCTTTTAAGGGTTCTGCCAATAAAACGCAGTCTCTGGTTCGCCTTTCCCACGACATTATCTACGTGTTCTTTCCAGTTTAAGTCAGAAGTAATAGTGATTCCTAGGTATTTTGTGCAGTTTATGGCCTTCACATTTGATTGATTTATGTTGTAAACAAAGTTTAACGGATTTCTTTTCGTACTCATGTGGACGACTTCACACTTCTCATTATTTAGAGTCAATTGCCAATTTTTACACCATACTGATATCTTATTCAGATCGTTCTGCAGTTGGTTTTGATCTTCAGATGATTTTACTAGACGGTAAATGACGGCGTCAACTGCAAACAACCTAAGAGAGCTACTTAGATTTTCCCCTAAATCGTTTATGTAAATAAGGAATAGCAGAGGACCAATAACACTACCCTGTGGAACGCCCGATATCACCTCTGTTTTAGTCGATGCCTTACCATCGATTACTACGAACTGTGTCCTCTCTGACAAGAAATCCCCTATCCAATTGCAAATTTGGGGCGATATACCATAACCACGCAATTTGATTAAAAGCCGTTTGTGAGGTACGGTGTCAAAAGCTTTCTGGAAATCAAGAAATACGGAATCGATTTGCGAACCTTTGTCGTTAGCACCCATCACTTCGTGTGAATATAGAGCTAGTTGTGTTTCGCATGAACGATATTTTCTAAATCCGTGTTGACCTTGGGTCAATAGATTGACGTCAATGAAATAGGCCTGTAGTTTAATGGGTTACTCCTACTGCCTTTCTTGAATATAGGTGTGACCTGTGCAACTTTCCAATCTTTTGGTACAGATCCTTCTATGAGATAGCGGTTGTATATGACTGTTAAGTAAGGAGCTATCGCTTCAGCGTAATCAGATAGAAATCTAATGGGTATACAATCCGGACCCGAAGACTTGTTCTTATTGAGTGATTTTAGTTGCTGCACTACTCCGATGATATCTACTTCTATGTTACTCACTACGGCATCTGTTCGTAATTCGAAATTTGGAATATTGGTTTCGTCTTCTTTGGTGAATGAGTTTCTAAAAGCTAAGTTTAGTAACTCTGCTTTAGTAGCGCTGTCATCGGCAGGATCGCCATTACTATCACGTAGTGAAGGTATTGTTTGTGACTTGTCAGATTGAAGTTTCATCGTAAGGCATGAGCAGAAAAGACCCGTTAGTTGCGTTAGCCAAATCATTGCCGTAGGACGTCAGTTGACAGAAATGGTTTGCATGTTTCGTACCTCATTGCCCCCCTGCTGTCTAACAACGTATTTCATAAACAGGGTGTCTAGGAAAGGGCTTCCTAATTTCAAAATTACATATCTTGAAAACAAAGATCGATAGAGGAATGCAGTAAACGGTATGTTTATTGTGAAAGCTGTAAGAAGTTTATACAGCAGTTTGAAATAATAGTTACAAAAGCTGCTAACAGATGGCGCAGTACGCTGTACAGCTCATATCAGCATACATAAGTGAAATAATCGTATGAAAACACCATTTGCAAACAATCACATCACAATGTTTTCAAAATGTTCACCATTGGCACTACAGAGGTGGCGCAAACGAAGAATGAACTTCGCCATCACATTTCGTAGTGTCTCAACAGAAATGGATTCACATGCCACAGAGATCGCCGATTCAAGCTCGTCCAGCGTGGCGGGATGCTTCGGGTAGACCATATCTTTCACTGTCCCCCACAAAAAAAGTCAAAGAGAGTCAAATCCGGCGAATATGGAGGCCAATCCATGCCTGCACCATTAAATTTGGGATATTCCAAAGCAATGACTCCATTCCCAAAGTATTCCTCAAGAAAGCTAAACACTTGTTCGGTCCGATGTGGTCGGGCTCCATCTTGCATAAACCATTCAGTACCTGGTCGATCCTCTAACGCTTGCTGTGTGGCAACAAATTGTTCCGAAATTGCAACGTAACGTGCACCAGTGACCGTTTCTCCAATGAAAAAGGGCCAATAATGCCTCTGCTGCATACTGCAGCCCACACAGGAACTGAAGGAGAATACAGGGGTTTCGCTTCACCCCAGTATGGCTTTTTGGAACCCCAAAATCGCCAGTTCTGCTTATTCACGTATCCATTCAGGTGGAAGTGTGCTTCATCTGTAAACCAGATGCAGCCAACATCAAATCCTTTACTATCAATTATTGTGAGCATCTGATTAGCAAAGGCAACCCTTTGCTGCACAGCTCGTAGGGGTATGGCCTGGTGCGTTTGAATTTTGAATGGAAACATGTGTAGGCTCTTTCTCGGTATTTTCTGCGTGCTGGGACGCTTCAAACCAGTCTCAGACGCAATTCTACGGACAGATGACACTGGATTTCGCTGAATAATTCCAGAAACTGTGGCGATATTTTCGGGCGTAACTGTGGTTTGCTTGCGGCCAACCTGCCCCACTAGACCATCAGTTACGTTGCCTATTCGTTGAAATTTTGCGAAGAGCTTACGAATGGTTTTCGCATCGGGTCCTTTTGGAACATTAAATCGTGCTTGAAAACTTTGCCTTGTTGCCGTAGGACTCTCTTCTAACCTGTGGTATTCTATCACCAGAAAAACGCGTTGTTCAGTGGAGTACATGGTTTTAATCTCTTCCTTCGGTACGCTAACCTCTTTCACATTTCAATAGTGGAACTGCGCTCTGGGTTTCGGATCACTATTTATATTAGGCATTACGTATGGCGATTACTGCGCCATCTGTTAGCAGCTTTTGTAACTATTATTTCAATTTACAGCTTTCACAATAAACATATCATTTACTGCATTCCTCTATCGATCTTTGTTTTCGAGATCTTTAATTTTGAAATAAGGGAGTCCTTTTCTGGACATCATGTAAATGCTACAGCTCTGAACAAGAACATCATTGCGAATATTTGAGAAATAAAGAAAGTTGAAAGTCTTGGGGGAAAACTACTAGATAAGTGTATTACCAATATCTCTTCGTTTGCTGAGGATGCGTTTCGTCATTATATATATATATATATATATCAACTAGCAAGGAAACATATGTTGAAACAGTTTAATTCATAACTGGTTTCAGCACAACCAGCTGCCATCCTCAAGTGATCTCACATTATAAAAATAGGTGTCATCGCCATCTTCGAAATTGTGCTCAAGTTATTGTGCTCAAGTTATGAAATATGGCACCATACTAGGTAGTCATACATCACTATGCCACTCTAGTAAAGTGCCTTCGCCCAACTTCGTTGATTTACTCTGGTACCCTATCTCCTCGGGCCCAATACTCCTCTCTGCTACCATATACATGTTGTTGCTCTTAAACAGCCGCGCGGGAGTAGCCGCGTGACCTAGGACATCATGCTACGGACTGGACGGTCGCTGACGGCAGAGGTTCGAGTCCTCCCTTGTGTGTGTGTGTGTGTGTGAGTGTGGGTGGGTGGGTGGGTGGTGGTTGGGTGGGTGTGTGGGTGTGTGTTGTCCTTAGTGTAAAGTAATTTAAGTAGTTTGTAAATCTAGGGACTAATGAACATAGTAGTTTGGTGCAATACGTTGACAAACATTTGAACATTGAAACTCGAACAATATTGGAGAGATTCTCCCAGTCAGGTGGAACAGAACTGATGGTGAGGACACATGCATCGTTCACTACGCTTCACATGAAGACGATTTCTATGGTATTCTGAAGATGGATTTCTTGCTTAATAGCCGGCCGAGGTGGCCGAGGAGACTGAGGCGCTCCAGTCACCGTCTGCACGGCCACTGCGGACGGGGGTTCGAATCCCCCCTCGGGCATGGATATTTGTGCCGTCTTTAGTATAAGGTAGTTGATAAGTAGTTTGTAAGTTTAAGGACTGATAATCCCGTAGTTAAGTCCCATACGCTTAACAAACATTTGAACAGTTTTTCTTGTGGCTGGTGGCTGCTGGCAAGTTCAACAGAGTGCTATGTTTACGAGTGCAGGCTTCCCTTCCGACTTTGTCTCAATTTCAGCCAGTTCATTGATGTGTTACGCCTCTTACGTAAACGTCTCCAACGCTTTTCATCATAAGTATCATAGATCCAAGACCACACTCTATACACCGCAATGAAGTGACTAGTAAAAACAATGTCGTTCCTATTACTATTCCGCCTGCACTACCAGATGGTCGATTTAGGGTCCACCGAGGTGACAGACTGTTTAACTTTCGGCTCATGCATCACCATTCTGGTCCTACAGCCGGTATTATGGTTTTTGGTGGTACTGCATTCGACTCTCGCATCCTCCCCTCCCCCCCCCCCCACTTACCCCACTGCTGATCCTACCCCACCCCACTAAGCTTTGTCTGTACATTAACCAGCCAACGCTACAGCTCTATAAAGTATTGAAGTATTGCGATAACACTTTTCAGCTCATCGCTTGCACTCGCGCGAAGGTTACAAGCGTACTAAAATTAACACGTCGTAGCATTACAACACTTACTAGCACCTGAGACTCAAAAGCCCCATTTAAAATCTATGTCTTTGTGTTTTTTGTGACAAACTGTTGATAGGTACTGGCACCTGTCTTTTATTGACCTTACCAATAACCAAAATTCTAGACATTAATATGATCCTACGTTTCCGATTTTATTATATGACTTTTTTAAAGTTTTGATTTGTAGGTATGCATCGATAGCATCATTAGTATGGGGTGAGCCCACTTTTCTCCTTTATCACGACTTGAGCTCTGCCGATAAATCTATCAAAAATGCGTGTCAGAAAGCCCAGTCTTCCCCAACAGCCTAAACCAGAGAAAAATGCCGGATGTTGGGATCTAGAGCAAAGTCGACGTTGTAACTCACCCCAAAGGTGTTCCACTCGGTTTGGGATGGGACTCTGTGCAGGGCAGTAATATTTCAGGAAGGTAGTGCTAAGAAATCATCACCTCACACATGATGCTTTATGACAGAGTATAGTATCGTGCCGATAAAATCAGTCTACCTTCCCGTCACGCCACTACGGTCGGGGGTTCGAATCCCCCCTCGGGCATGGATATTTGTGCCGTCCTAGTTCGTAAGTAGTTCATAAGTAGTTTGTAAGTTTAGGGACTGATAACCCCGGAGTTAAGTCCCATAGACTATACAAACATTTGAACATTTTCTACCTTCCCGAATACTTCACCTACAGGACGCAGTTCACGGCGGTGTAAAACGTTAAAATTCGACCACTGCACGTAACAAGAGCTTTGTTTTATTACTAAAATTAACAAATAAGGTCCGTGTGAACTACTGGTTACACCCTGCTACAAAGCCTTGTTCCCTGGCCCAAACTGAGAATTGACTCGTTTCAAATTACTTTAGTAACGGGAAGTTAATAGTACAGTGGTCAATATACATAGTAGCTCACACGTTATTACACACAGACATTAATAAGCAAGCCACCACAATTCAAGTTATCTTAGAAAGGTGGCTAAGAAAACATTTATGGTGCAACGGAATTTAGACATAAGAAAAATTGTATCTGAGTTTGTTCTCAGCACTTGTGAAGAACAGAATTCAATAAAAGAGAAAAGGTGCTCTAAAACTACAATTTATAGGCAACTTGTGGATTATGCTGAACTTAGACTTGTTGATTCAAATAGAAAACAAGCAAAATGGGGAACCAATTTTGTTAATACAATAAAAATGCATCTCTTACATGGATTAATGCGGACGGTGCCCAGCCTAAATTATACCTGATTTAACGTTACTGGGCGGGGGGGGGGGGGGGGGGGAAGAATTCACAAACGACACTCATTCTCTCACACACACGCAATGCCACAGCGAAACTCACCAAAATCAGCGTGCTGAGACGAGGCGGAAGCAGGCGCCGCTATCGTAGGCGAAATTCAGCAAGTCGGAGGTAGCACAAAACACAATATACAAAAACACTTTGAAACTGGCTCTGGTCTGTCGTGCATGTTTTGATATGGTGCATGTGTATAGCCAAGTTAAATTACATCTGAATTGGACTGCGAACAAATACGCTAACGGCGACGCACGGCTACGTTACATGAACGCACTCCACTGAACGTGAAGTGGTTGAAAATCGGATTCATTATACAAAATCACGGTGGATTCTTAAGTTGCAGTCTGTTAGAAATCGATCTAAGTACTAGTTTATATGAGAAGTGGCGTGAATTCAGGCGACTAGCTGCAAACCCCGGAAGTCGGAACTCGGACCCACGTGGTTCCGAAGACCGATAAAATTGAATAATTTACAGTTTAGAAGCAAACAGTATTTAAGAATTTTTGTGCGGCCGTTTGCTGATGTGTCGGACTCCTCTTCAGACGTGGTAGAACGGTCGTTTCCCGCTCACCTACGAAGTATACCTTTCGAAAAAAAGTTCAAATATTTGTAAAGCTTATGGAACTTAACTGCGGGGTCACCAGTTCCTAAACTTATAAACTACTTATGAACTACCTTATACTAAATACATCACAAACATCCATGCCCGTGGGAGGATTCGAACCTCCGACGCGGGCGGCCGCAACGTGGCGCTCCAGACGTCTCGACTACTCCCGCGCGGCTAACCTTTCGATCTAGGACACGAAATTCCTAGCTGTAGCGGTTTTTGGTACAGATATTTTCTTCTTGGTAAATTTTACCTTGCCTTAGACTGTAGAATAGCAGATTTCACTTTGGGATGAGTTGGAAGGTGTGGGCCTTGGCAGTGCTTGGAATTCGGTGTTGGCGTCCGCCTGGTTTAGCGATATAAGGATCCACGGAGAGAGCCAAAATAGGGTATTCGGATGCTGTACATCCCCAAGAAGCGTCAAAGGTAGTGCAAACTGACCACCTTGCTTTTAATATCAGTTGGCCGGCCGCGGTGGCCGAGGAGACTGAGGCGCTCCAGTCACGGTCTGCACGGCCACTGCGGTCGGGGTTCGAACCCCGCCTCGGGCATGGATATTTGTGCCGTCCTTAGTCTTAGTTAGATCATAAGTAGTTTGTAAGTTTAGGGACTGATGACCCCGTAGTTAAGTCCCGTAGACTTTACAAACATTTGAATTTCAATATTTAATATCAGTTGTCGCTTCCTACAGAGAAAATGTGTGGGATTTCGATAACTTCAACTAACCCGCCCTTCATCTTACAAGCGAGAAAAATCAACTTCCTGCAGTTGCAGAAAAGACAAAAATACAGCTTCTTCTGGCGGAAAACGAGAGTTGCAAGACTTTACATGAAAATACAGCTGTAACCTTACAAGCGACTTGTAGAAACTTTCAGCAATCAATTTTTTATTTATTGGCAGATCTAGATTTCGACCACTGTGTGGTCATTATTAACGTTTAACGCAACCTCCAACATGGAGGTCGAGAGAAGTATTTTAATCGTTTTCGAAGCATTGATAATGAGCACACAGGGGTAGAAATCTAGAGCTACCAATAAATAAATAATATTTACGACTGATTGCTGAAAATTTGTACAAATCAAATACAATACTTATGAACTAACTAATACTAAGGACGGCACAAATATCCATGCCCGAGGGGGGATTCGAACCCCCGACCGTAGTGGCCGTGCAGACCGTGACTGGATCGCCTCAGCCCCCTCGGCCACCGCCGCAGGCTAATGTATATCCTTTCTACTTTAGCCACCATGTTATTTTACTGCTCATACAGCAAATCTACTAGTTTTAGTGTATCCTTTCCTTATCTGAGTTCCCATTGAAATGGTCATTCTGCACTAGTCGCAATCTGGAAGTGTTCTTACCTAATGACAGAAAGGCAATACTTTCTCAACTATGACGAAATCACGTACCAATATCTTCGACATTATTGCGTATTTTCAGACAAAAAAGGTCATTTATTAAGCGACTTGTGTGCTGATACACATGGGGGAATGAAAAATAGTACGAAGTTTTTTTACATATAAAATTATGCTGTAATTTTATTTTTTATTTCCCTTTAATGAAACGTCGACAATGTTTCTAGTACACAGAGAGTAAAGAGAAATGTATTTAATTTATACATCTTTGATCAAAAAGTGAAAGAATATACTCATTCATCTGTTTTAAAAAACATAGGAATTGAGTCTGAGGACGGTACTAGTTAGTTGGAATCTGAGTTCTGATGTTATGAGGATGAAACACACCTTCTGTCTCACTGATTATTTAAGAGGTCTTTCTTTTCTCTATTAGTTTGGAACGCTCTTCTGCGTCGAGAAGTAAAACCTCAAAGTTCTTCTAACTCGCTATTTTATTTTTTCTTTGTGAATATCACAAACCTAATGTTTCAGATGTTTCGAAATATAGAGTATTCTTTCAATGAATCATAATAGAAATTTGGAGATACAACGAAAGTAATTTTTGCAAATTTAAATCTGGGTTTAAAGCGATCCAAGCACGGAGAAGAAAAAACATTTAGCCGAGATAGAAGTGAACATTTATTTCAGGACAGCTGCAACATTTTAGTACAGAGATTTTTTATATTCTTATTTTTGGCCCACTTTAGGTTGCGGTAGTAACACTAAAAGTGGGCCTTTGCAATCGTCTTTTGACAGCTCGAAATTTAAATGAAAATAACGGCTTAACCATTCATCTGAAACGAAAATTGAATAACCGAATTTGTAGAGAATAAAATTCTCTACAACTTTGCTCTTTTATGTTTTCTTCATATCTTGTATCGTTTCAGAGATATTTGCATAAATTTTGCGATTTTGGGGTGTTTGTCTGTCTGTCTGTGTAACGTGTCTGTCTGTCTGTCGTAACGTGTTCCGTTTTTAAGACGAACTATTCAACCGATCGGCACCAAATTTTACTGACATAATTGTTGGCTACCAGAGACCAGAACCTCGCATTTTCAAATATTTCGAACAAGAAATACGTTTGTAATACAAAAAAAAGCCTTTTGTAATGCAATTTTAACTGCAAATAAACCGTCCATCTGACGCGAAAATTGAATAAACGAATTAATACAGGAGAAACTTTGACACCCTCCATTGAATTAACGAAAACCAGCCGTTAGATGTCACGTGACATTCCTCGCCCAGAATTCTCTCTGGTATACGCCATCTTGCGTTAGGTATTTGATGATTTTCTTACTCGTTGTCATTTGAAAGCAATGGCGCACTGAAGAATTAACAAAAACGTGTCGTTCGTCGTACGATAAATGAAAATCTAGTGTCTACAAATGCCATATTAGCATCAGTTAACAACGGCCATCAATAGTATCAGATTAAAGAACAGAACTCCAAACTGATCGCCGTAGTGGGCAATGCGTTGCAGTGTAACGCTGAGGGTCAGTGGTTCTGAACCGGTCACTAACTAAGTTTTTTCCTGAAAGGGTATCAGACAGTCTTATTAATTAATTTTTTATTATTTTGGTCGAAAATGTTTGCAAAAACTTATAAAACTACAAATCTAAAGTGGGCCGTAAAACACGTCAGTGCGATTTTTTTTATTTTAATTCCATACTATCATACACTTAACGCATTTTTTGCCGGGATCTCCCTGTAATAATCCTTAAATTGTTCAAACCGAAAGGCACGATGATTATACAGTAAACATCAATTCTCTCTCTCTCTCTCTCTCTCTCTCTCTCTCTCTCTCTCTCTCTCTCTCTCTCTCTCTCTCTCTGTCTCTCTCTCACTCACACACACACACACACACACACACACACACACGCACGCACACGGCCGAGTTACTTCCCCGTCCATAGTACGTCCAAACTTGTACCCTGTTTCGAACATCCCCTTCTTCCCTTTATTGCTCTTGTACGAGTATTAAAAACGTGGCTTCTGCTCTCGATATATTCTTATTCCGTGGCTGCTGATGAATCAGGAGTTCAAAAAAAAAAAAAAGTTCAAATGTCTGTAAAGCTTATGGGACTTAATTACGGGGTCATCAGTCCCTCAACTTACAAACTACTTATAAACTACTTACGAACTAGGACGGCACAAATATCCATGCCTGAGGGGGGATTCGAACCCCTGACCGTAGTGGCCGGGCAGACTGTGACTGAAGCGCCTCAGTCTCCTCGCCCACCGCGGCCAGCTCGGGAGTTCATACAACTTCGGTAACACCCTCGCTTCCTACATATTGAAACGAGAATGCATACACAGGTACGACCTTCAGCGACCTGATATTACATCACCGCTTTCCCGAACTTCTAACGTCACTCTTCGGGTCCTTTATCATTACTTCTGTCATCGGAAGTGTACTGTGCAATAAACGCTTACAAATTACACGCTATTGCGCGTCGCGTTGCCGTGAATGTGAAGTCATCTGACATCCTCGCGCGCCTTTTCACACAGCGCAATCAAAACGATTACGCAAAGTAATCACTCAGTGCCGATCCTTCTCACGCTGGCAAATTGTGTAACGTATGCGGCCATTTATCACAATTGGCCGATTACCGTTTATGGCAGCGAGCCATATTTCACGCTTTGAGCCGTAATTGCTATCCGCCGAGCGCACGTGGCTTGTTGTGAGTCGCGATTGTCGGGGAGACCGTCCGCATAAGTACAGTTGGAGTCGCTGCTGACGCAAGCCTCGGGAACAAATCTCCCGCTGTTTGGTCGCTGCGGTCAAAAGGTCGGCCGCAGCAGGTCTTTCCTGTATCCGCGCGTTGCTCGTCCTGCAGTTATGTCATCGCGCCAGAAACTGTTTGCCCCAACGCCTTTCTATCTGGGAAACAGCCAGTGGCGGCTCGTACAAAATTTGACCATTGTGCTACAATATTACAAAAATAAACAGGAAACAAAATATACTAAAATAAAAAGCGTGACTGGCAATGGAAATAACGGAGCTTAGCAATATCCCCGCCACGTCATCTGCGTTCTACACAAGCGACCAATGAAACTGCTTGGATGAAAAGCGCAGTTTCACTCGCATGTTGGCTATACATTACTAATGTTTGTGATTGAAGTTTTATTTACAGAAATTAAAAATTTGGACTCAGAGGTATTTGAGTACGAGCCCCACACAAGAAGGTTTGAGAGCCGACGTGCAAGACGCCCGAGCCAGCGCGCTATTTGACTTTGTACGCCACAATATTCGTCATAGACTATTCTTCCGCAACCGTTACACGCAGAAGAGAAATTTTGATCTGGTGCTGCAGTCGGCCTCAGCCAGCACCCCCTATAGAAGAAAGCCTGCGCACGACGTCACAACATGGCGGCGATGAGAGGCTTAGAGTCCTCTGAAAGATTGTAAACATTAGCAGTGCACGCTGATTGTAGTGCATTCTTCCGTTCAGGAGTGTATTTATTACGTAAATTGGTGTTGTGTACGGTGTGATCGCTACGCTGGACGATTTGTGTGTGTGAGAACAACGTGTGATCTCTTTTTTACTGACAAAATGCCGTTTGGCTGTTCTGTACCGAAATGTAGAGGAAATTACGATTGTGGCCCAAAAGTTACCGTCTTTAAACGTCCGGAGAAGAATAAGCGTAAATAAAATGAATCGCAATATCCAACGAAAAACAGTCATGACTTAAAACTCTTTTATAAGGTTAAACAAAAACGAAAACTTATTAACTTCAAGAAGGAGCCAAGCTATCCATTTCTTCTTCTCCGGACGTTTAAAGATGGTAACTTTTGGGCCACAGTTGTAATTTCCTCTACATTTCGTTACAGAACAGCCAAACGGCATTTTGTCAGTAAAAATGAGATCACACGTTGTTCTCACACACACAAATCGTCCAGCGTAGCGATCACACCGTACACAACACCAATCTACGTAATAAATACACTCCTGAACGAAAGAATGCACTATAAACAGCGTGCACTGTTAATGTCCACAATCTTTCAGAGGACTCTAAGCCTCTCACCGCTGCCATGTTGTGACGTCGTGCGCAGGCTTTCTTCTATAGGGGGTGCTGCCTCAGCACACACGAGCCGCCAGGCCTGACGTCACGTCTGCGCATGCGCACTAGCGAATAGACGACTGCGCCGCCTGTCTGCGCACGTACCAGCGCGGCTGAATCCCACTTCAGCACACGGAGATGGTTTCCAGCTATCGCTGCGAGGGCTCCAAAAAGCGTTTTCATCCTTATTACTAGCACTCTAATAGTACCGGAAGGGAATTGGCATAATTTTATTGTGGTATCTGGATCGCATTCCAAGAGAAAGGATGTAATTTTACAGCGATTTCTCGCTTGCATTCGAAGAGAGATGGCATAATTTTAGTAATGTATTTACAGTGTTTTTAGCACATTGGCACATTATGACCAACCGCCACTGGAAAGAGCACTGGGGTCTTCGACAATTCGGTTTTAAGGAAGGAAGCAAACTTGGAGTTTAACGTCCCGTCGACAGCGTGGTCATTAGACACGGAGCTTACGCTCGGAGTGTTTGGGTAAGGATGCGGAAGGAAATCGGCCGTGCCATTTCAAAGGAACCATCCCGGCATTGGCCTGGAGTGATTTATGGAAATCACGAAAAACCTAAATCTGGATGGCCGGAGGTGGATTTGCACCACCATCCTTCCGAATGCGAGTCCAGTGTCTTAACACTCGGTTTTAAGGAATGAAGCCCAAACATTAGGAAAGTGAAAAAACTGAGCTGTTTCCCTACTATTTCTGGCGTCAACCGCCGTGGACTTTTTTTTTTCTATTTTCCTGTTTCTCAGAAGTACTAGGTATTAAAATAAAATTATACCACTGTGGCTGTAATTGTCAGATCTCAAACAAATGAAGTACTAAGTATTAAAATAAAATAAAATAATATTATTGTAGTTGTAACTGTTAGATCTTAAACAATTTTTTTTAGAAAAAAGGAACAAAATCATCCAGCGTTTTAATCTTGTTCAGTATAGCAAACAGTATTCTACAAATCCAAATAGTGAATTACATCAATAACGTGTGAAGAATTTTGTGGCTGCAACCGATTCGAGATTTCTGTTGTCTTTGTTCATTCGTGTTGTCAAGCTTATACAGGGTGAATCACATAACACTTGCACGGAAAGTGCGATTGAGGTGCGGTTTTCACAGAATGGATTGGTAGTCAAGGACTCGTATTGTTAGCCAATAAACAGATTGTAACAATACCAAGAAAGTTTATTTTTTATGCAAACATACAATTTTTCAATTGGGACAATGGTTGATTCTATCATGTACTGGAATTTTTGACACCAGCTCTGTACAAAGAATTTTAATGACATTTTTATCACATTTAGTTTGGCAGCTACAACCGTTCAAAGTTTTGGAGGCGGAGGATGCGATAGCGTAACTGACAGGCAGAGTGGCTAGCCCCTGGGGCACGGCTCACTGTCTCATTACCACCAGCCAGTCGGCTACGCTTTAGTACCCACCGCCCCCAAAAGTTTGAACGGTTGTAGCTGCCAAAGTAAACGTGATAAAAATGTCATTCAAAATTCTTTGTACACAGCTGGTGTCAAAGATTCCAATGCATGATAGAATCAACCATTGTCCATTTAAAAAACTGTATGTTTGCATAAAAAACACACTTTCTAAGTAATATTACAATCTGTTTGTTGGCTAAAAATACGAGTCCCTGACTACCAATCCATTCTGTGAAAATCGCACTTTCCGTTTCCGCAATATTTGCGGTGCAAGTGTTAGGTGATTCACCCTGTGTAACTACGCTGCAAAAAAATGTTCAAACGTTTCTTAAGCTTAAGGGACTTAATTGCGGGGTCATCAGTCCCAAAACTTACAAAATACTTATGAACTACCTTATACTAAAAACGACACAAACATCCATGCCCGAGGGGGGATTCGAACCACCGACCGTAGTGCCCGTGCAGACTGTGACTGTCGCGCCGCAGACCACTCGGCCACTGCGCCCGGCTAACTACGCTGCAATGCCAATATTAGTAAGTCAATAATAGTATTCATTGCTCCGTATTTATTTTGTAAACAATTCTCCAAAGACTGACACAGGGCGTGTTTTCACATCGTTGCCAACACTGGTTTGAATGTCAGACATAAAAATTGTAAATTACAACAGCATCAGCTCTCTCGCAAGTGTAGCTTCGCACGAACCCAAACTGATTTTAAGAGTTGTCACGTCACAAACTGAAATATAAAAAGTCTCTTCTTCACAAATGCTTTTCTTCCACTAGCCATTCAGCATTTTACAACTTTTCTATTTCGGTCATCAAAACTTATTTTGCTATTCAAATAAAACTCATCTACTTTATCGTCTCGTTACCTAATGTAATTCCTTCATCACTGCCTGATTTTCTTAGCTTATATCCACCATTCTTCCATTAAGTCCAATTGCTCTTCCAGGTCCTCTGCTCTCTCTGAAATGCCATCCGGTTCCTCCCTGTCGGAGGTTCGAATCCTCCCTCGTCTTTAGCTTAGTTTAAGCACTTTGTAAGCCTAGGGACTGATGATCTCAGTAGTTAAGACCTATATATTTACAAACATTTGAAACGTCATCGGCAAACTGCAATGTTTTTATTTCTTCTCCTTGAACTTTAATTACTTATACAAATTTTTCCTTGCATTTATTCTCATCTTGCTCATTGTACAGATTAAACAACATTGGGGAAAGGCCACAATCCTGTCTTACTCCTTTCCCAACCCTGCGTCGCGTTGCAATGGAAGCTGGCTTGACTTCGAAGGCAACTAAACACAGCACTTATACTGAAAGCACGTTTATTCCGAACTCAACATACACGCAGCACTGACTGCCTCTCAGGCAGAGTGCTCTGCTATTTATACACAGACAGAATTTACCAAAAATTAGAAGAACAGTTAACATAAGAAACAAGTAGAATTTACAAGTGAACATAAGAAAGATGTAGAACCTTCTGGAATTGTTAACTACAAAGAAATAAATTTTTGCCGGTGGGCGGGATTGAACCGGCGACCTTCTGCTCCGCAGTCCGTGACGCTATCCCCTGCGCCACGCCGGCAGTTGGTGTTCGTCCTCTCTCGCGGCATTGCTCCCTCTCCTGGAGAAACAGCGACCCGCTGTTATGATCCCTGTGGAGCCAGCTGCAATGTCCTGGATCTTGACCGTGTCATGGGTCCTCTGTATGACAGTTCAAGAGAATCCTTCTCTTCTCCGCGATTATCGACGACAGACGTTCCTGTCGTGGCATCATCAGGAACATTACCGTCCTTAAAGTCCTTGAACAAGAAGCCATTGTCGTCTACCTGCTCTTCAGGATCATAGTAAGGCTTCATGCGCAGGACGTGAACAATGTCTCTTCGTTTTTGACGTTTCGACGACGGCTCATAATCCTCAACTTCGTATGTGACGTCTGACAGGCGGCGTATGACACGATACGGACCAAAGTATCGCTTCAATATCTTTTCTGACAGTCCAACCTTCCGTACAGGGGTAAAAATCCATATCAGATCTCCTGGGCTGTACACAACAGGTCGGTGCTTGTTGTTATACCGCTGACGGTCCTTCTCCTGGGCGTCCAGTGTCCGTATGCGAGCCAGCTGTCTTGCTTCTTCGACCCTGGTGATGAGCTGCTTAACATAGTCATCCTGAGTGTCGTCCGGTTGGAACGGGAATAGTGTATCCATTGTCGTCTCAGCTTCACGACCATGGAGCAGGTAAAACGGAGTGAAGCCTGTGGTGTCTTGTCTTGCGGTATTGTAAGCAAATGTCACGACTGGCAGAATTGTATCCCAATCCTTCTGCTCAACATCGACGTACATCGACAGCATGTCGGCTAACGTTTTGTTAAAACGTTCCGTAAGACCATTTGTCTGAGGATGGTATGCAGTTGTCATTCTGTGGACAATGTTGCACCGTGACATTACCTCTGATACTAGTTTTGACTGGAATACTTTTCCACGATCAGATATCATGACACGTGGTGCTCCATGCTTCAAAATAATGTCTTCTACAAGGAATTTTGCGATCTCTGGAGCTTCTGCAGTCGGCACAGGTTTGGTGACAGCGTCGCGTGTGATGTAGTCAGTGCAGACTATTATCCAACGGTTACCGGTTGTCGACTTCGGGAACCTCCCTAAAAGATCGATCCCAACTCGGTAGAATGGAGCTGCTGCCGGCGGAATCGGTACGAGATGTTCTGGAGGTAATTGCGGCACATGCTTCCGTCGCTGGCACTCTTTACAGTGACTCACATAGTGCTTGACAGATCGGTAGAGACCTTTGCAGTAATACCTGCGTCTGATTCTGTCTAGGGTCTTCACGAATCCCAGATGACCGGATACTGGAGCATCATGGAAATATTTGAGAACAGCTGGCTGGATATGAGCTGGAACAACAAGTAGCCATTTGGGGCCCAGTGTATCGTAGTTTCTCTTGTACAATGTTCCGTTTATAAGTTAGAACTCTCCATTGGTCGGTTCTCCTTTCTCCAAGGCCTCTATCATTTTTAATAATCTTTCCTCTGTTCAGCTGTAACGTCATCTAATTCAGTTAGAGCTGAAATTTCATTAATGCTGTTGTGTTCCACTAATGGATTCCTCGAAAGGCAGTCGGCATCCTTGTGTTTGCGCCCGTTCTTGAATACCACTGTGACATCGTACTCTTGGAGTCTTAGTGCCCATCTTGCTAGTCGACCTGATGGATCCTTCAAGCTAGTCAGCCAACACAAAGAATGGTGGTCTGTCACGACGGTGAATGGTTTGCCGAATAAATACGGCCGGAACTTGTTGATAGCCCAGATAACCGCGAGACATTCTTTTTCAGTTGTAGAGTAGTTTATCTCGGACTTTGAGAGTACTCTTGACGCATAGGCTATCACTTTTTCGGCACCTTCCTGAACTTGTACAAGCACCTCACCAATCCCATAGCCGCTGGCGTCTGTGTGAAGTTCCGTTTCTGCATTCTCGTCGTAAAAAGTCTAGCACTGGTGCGGAAGTTAGAGCCTCCTTAAGTGCTCGGAAAGCTCTTTCTTTTGTCTCATCCCAGTAAAATTTGGCGTCTCCCTGCAGAAGTTCTTGTAATGGACGTGCCTTGTTACAAAATCATTTTATGAAACGTCGGTAGTATGAGCACAGCCCGAGAAAACTTCTCACATCACGAATGTGCTGAGGAGTTGGAAATTCTGTTACTGCCCTTACTTTATCTGGATCAGGACGGACACCATCTCCGTTGACTAGGTGCCCCAGGTTTTTTATCTCTGGCGACGAAGAGGCACTTCTTTGGATTGAGGCGGAGTCCTGCAGCCTGAACACACTTCAACACAGTTGACAGGCGACTCAGATGTTCTTCAAATGTTTTCGAGAAAACGACAATGTCATCTAAATAGCAGAGACACGTCGTCCACTTAAGGTGTCGAAGCAAGTTGTCCATCATGCGTTCGAATGTGGGTGGAGCATTACATAATCCAAAAGGCATTACTTTAAATTCATAGAGACCATCAGGTGTTAAAAGCCGTCTTCTCCCTGTCAGCTTCGTCAACCTCGATTTGCCAGTAACCTGTCTGCATGTCCATAGTTGAGAAGTATGTAGCCCCTTTCAAGCAGTCTAAGGTGTCATCAATATGCGGCAATGGGTAGACATCTTTCTTTGTGATACTGTTCAGCCGCCGATAGTCGACACAGAATCGCCACGTGCCATCCTTCTTCTTTACGAGGACCACCGGAGACGACCAAGGACTCTCCGAAGGTTGAATAATGTCATCTCGCAACATCTTCTCCACTTCCTCTCGAATTATCCGTCTTTCAGCTGGCGACACTCTATACGAACGCTGGCTAATTGGCGGATGGTCCCCAGTATTGATACGGTGCTTTATCGTGGGCCGTTTCGTCTGACTTTTCCCCTGCTGAGGTGTGAATGCACCCGAAAATTGGCGTAGTATACCTAACACCCGCTGGCGTTGTTCCTTGGTCAGTCCAGGCCCTATTGGCAGTTCCATGTTTGTTTCCTCCAGCATGTTGTCTGTACTAATAGCAGGGCGTGGGTCTTCATTGATGACGTTGAGCTCACCGTCCTGGACTGGTTCAGCTGTCCCGATACACATTCCCTTGGGGATAAGTTGTGAGTGCTCGTGACAATTTGTGATCCAAATCTCTCCTTGACCACCGGTAATGCTTATGATAGCCGCTGGTATGTAAATTTCTTTTGTGAGCCTGATAAACTTTTTACTATCGACAAGAACTTCACAGTTTAACCAGTCATCTGTGTTTGTGACAGCAATTCTTCTCATTGTCAACGGCGGTATCGTCACATTGTCAACGACGAATAACTTCCCAGAAAATTCTGTATTACGTGTATCTGGCGGAACAACTTCTTCAATTTGCAGCTCAGATCTTCCACAGTCAATGATAGCTTGGGATGCCTGAAGGAAGTCCCATCCGAGGATGACATTGTGACTACATTCTGTTAACACGACAAATTCAAACGGCTGCGTCCTGTTGTTGATGGTTATTCTTGCGACACAAGTTCCTGCTGGATGGACGTACTTTCCATTCGCGACCTTCAGCACAGTTGCTCCCGTATCACAGAACATTGTCTTCTTTAGTGTGCGGCGGTAATTATCCGATAATACAGAAAAAGAGGCTCCTGAATCAACAAGTGCCCGGACAGGTTGTCCGTCGATTATGACGTCGATGAGATTTCCCGACATCTTGGCGACTGTCGTCCATGGAGGATTTTCATCTGCGGCGGCCTCACCTCCGTAGATGGTCGCCTCGCTTAGTTTTCCTGGGCGCGGCGGCTAGGGGAGCGGCTGGTACCTCTGTACGGCGACGGTGAACGGCTGCGGCGCGTCGGGGTGCGACCTCGTCTAGGGTACGGCGATGGGCTTCTTCCCATAGGTCGACTGAACTCATCAGCAGGTGACTGCCTTGGATAGAACTGTTCCGACGGCTGACGTCTTGCGGCAAAATAATCATCGAATACTCGCCTCCTCTCTCTGCAGTAGCGTACGACTTGTGCAGGGCATCCACAGTGGAAACACAGTGGTGTGTTGTCTTCTGTCCTCCAGACGTCTGTTCTTCTGCGGGGCGTCATAGTTACCGGAGGAGTTGGCTGTGGTCGCGTCGGTCGGTTCATGGGCTGCCGTTTGGCGGCTGCAGCGTAAGACATAGCAGGGCGACGCCATTCTTCACGTCGGGTGCGATTGACGGGGCAGACAGGAGCTAATGTTTGAAATACCTCGTCCTCAGCGGCGTCGGCTACCTCGCGACTTACAGGGCTCACATCCATGGCCATAATCTGATGCTCGCTCGGTCTAATAGTCCCGACTGCCATGCACTGTTGTAATTCTTCTCTCACGATTTGTCGTATGAGAGAAGCCAAGTCCTGCTGGTCTTCCACAACGGCCATAGGGACTACATTTGGGAGTCTATCATACTTCTTGCGTCCAACCCTCCTTTGTTGCATCTCTTCAATACGCTGGCACCACTTGATGAACTCTTCTGTCGTAGCGACGTCTTTTATCAGAAGAGCTTGGTACATATCTTCTGCATTTCCCTTCATCAGGTGCGTGATTTTGTCCGCTTCAGTCATGTTCGGATTGACTACGTTACAGAGGGCCAAAACACTCTGTATGTACGATTGTGTCGGCTCACCATGTCGTTGGGCCCGGTTCTTCAGTTGTTCTTCCGGATTTGTCGCTGGCGGTCTCCAAACGTCTTCTTAAGTTCCTCCTGGAACGTCTCCCAGTCATTCAACTTGTCTTCGTTGTTCTCGAACCATTGCTGGGCTGTTCCGTCCAGATAGAGGTAAACGTTGGCCAAGACATCGTATGATCCCACCTGTTGTACTTGGCGACTCGGTCGAACCCTTTTAGCCATTTGTTTGGATCCTGTCCAGCGTCTCCAGAGAACACCGACGGGTGTCTGATGTGTAGCTGGCTTACTGCTGGTTTCGTTTCCATAGTTCGTCTGATGATACGGACTCTTGGAAGGACGTACTCGGTGTATCCCTTGTATTCCGGTTCCAGTCCGTGTAAGCGACGGCTTTTACGTTGCCTAATTGGAGCCACGGTGATGCAGCTGTTGCACAGTGTACCCGGCGCCTCCACCAAACAATGTCGCGTTGCAATGGAAGCAGGCTTGACTTCGAATGCAACTAAACACAGCACTTATTCTGAAAGCACGTTTATTCCGAACTCAACATACACAGACTCTCAGGCAGAGTGCTCTGCTATTTATACACAGACAGAATTTACCAGAAATTAGAAGAACAGTTAACATAAGAAACAAGTAGAATTACAAGTGAACATAAGAAAGATGTAGAACCTATCCCCTGCGCCACGCCGGCAGTTGGTGTTCGTGGTCTCTCGCGGCAATATCCTTCGTCCCTTTTAACTCCTGTCTGGTTGTTGTACAAGTTGAATGTAGCTCTTTGCTCCCTACTTTACTCCTACTACCTTCAGAATTTGAAAGAGTGTATTCCAGTCAACATTGTGAAAAGCTTCCTCTACAAAAGCTAAAAACCTAGGTTTGCCTTTCCTTAACCTAAGATAAGTCTAAAGGTGAGTACTGTCTCACGTGTTCCAACATTTCTCCTAAATCCAAACCGATCTTTCTCGAGGTCGAGTTCTATTATTTTTTCCATTCGTCTGTAAATAATTCATCTCATTTTTTTTGCAACCATGACATTAAATTGATAGTTCTGTAATTCTCACACATGTCTGCACTTGCTTTCTTTGAAATTATTCATCTCTGTGTAGTAAATATTTTTTGTTTCGCCCCGCCCAATGCAAGAAAGACATTCATGAAAATCAGTAATAGATCTATTGCCTGCGCAATTCCTCCGTGGTGTAGGGGATGAGTGCAGAATTCGTAATGTCAAGATCGCGAATTCGAATTCGGCAAGCGGTAAACTTTTTTAAACAGTGTTTTTTTAGCTTTTTGTTCGTTCATAGTTTTGGTTTTTGACATGTCGTGCTACAAGGTATGTTTTAACATGGCTGCAGCATCTCCCCCTTGGGTGTGCATTATTTGCTATTCATAATCCTATATTTGGTTATGAGATGTAACATGAAAAAGGGGGCGGGACTATTGACTCGTTGCAGATATTCAGTTACCTATTTTGAGTCTGTTTCTGCTGTCCCAGTATAGATAGTATCTGTATTTTTCCGATTTTCTGTGGTACGGTGTACCTAAAAGTATGTAGAGAACGACGTTTTTGGTATTTACCAGTGTAGGAAAATGTTATAAGATCGATAATAATGTACTAATTTCGACGATGGATATGCAGACAGAAAATTCTGAAATAGCATCATTTTCTTTGAGATACATAATATGAAATACCTCTCTTTCTTATTAAACAACTGCCAACTGTCGGAGTTTCCAGAACATTGCAAAATATGGTTTTAACATTCGACCGTCACAGAAACTGTTTCAAGAGACTTACTTGCTTACAGATTTATTAGGCCTATATAAACATAGATAAATGGCATTTCCTTAACCATGTACTGATTAGTAAGCCAGAAGACGTGCTTTCTCATGGGTGGAACTGCTTTTCAGCCTGG
Organism: Locusta migratoria; assembly: GCA_026315105.1. NCBI lineage: Eukaryota > Metazoa > Arthropoda > Insecta > Orthoptera > Acrididae > Locusta > Locusta migratoria. The sequence continues at coordinate 239,106,628 of CM048744.1, forward strand.
GTCGCTGTCTAAGTACACGTCCCACGCGCAGTCTGGTAAAAACATGGCGGTACCGGCCCCTTGGCCACTCTCTCCTATACAGGCTATCTATCCCGTTACCGCTTACAGCGCCATCTATTGATAAAGTTAGGAACTATTTTTATTTTTTGTGTATGCCATTGCGTTTACCCCCTTCGTCATTGTTTGTCGAGTTCAAATATGCAGCCATTCTGCCCCGTGGTACTGTTTGTACAGCTTTTTCAAAAAGTGAGACTTTAATTACGGACACTTTTTCCCTTTATGCGATATCTATCTTTCCCTAGTCATACCAAGCCGTAGCGGAGAAGCGAGGCAACTGTCCCCGAATTGAAACAGCTGATCGCCGCCATTTGCAGGGAAGAATCCTAGTACTGGGGTTGAGACGCAACAAGAGCAAAATAAAGCACAAAGTAAACGCATGTTTGTTTTTAAACATTACTGATTATTGCAGTCTGTTTAAACGGTATTCTTAAATGAATGAAGTTTCCTAATTTCCGAAATGCGTCTGCATAGATACAAGAAATTGTAGAATGTAAGGCTCTTATCTGAGAAGGTGGAGCGATTTTGCACCGAGGTATTTGCATAAGATTATTCCATGAAACTTGTAAAGTAGCAGAGAGTGTGATTATTATTTAATTCACGTAATATTCTGTCAGGTCCTGTTTACGTTTTACCGACTACCCTGTACGTATTGTACGCTTATTTTTGTACACCACTACGTTACTTTCCATATTACATTGAATTTTTCTTTCAATTTACTCGAATTTGGGTATGAATAATTGTAATAACTCATTCGCACATTACTTTTTCACAGAGATAATATTTCTTAGAGTGGTGGAGTATGAAACATTCTATCCAATATTTGGCCATTTACGAAGTACAATCACCACCTGTTAAGTGTCTAAAAGCAATTATTCCACCTACTTCTGCATCATACTGATATATCAGGCCTAGATCTTCATTCATGATTTTTAGTAATTTATCTGCAAATAAAATATAGGTACTTGACATTCAACAATGTACTATTGTCAGTCTTAGAGAATCATTTGTAAGAGGAAACCTAAACAAAAACAAACGCGTGCCGGCCGCGGTGGCCGAGGAGACTGAGGCGCTTCAGTCACGGTCTACACGGCCACTACGGTCGGGGGTTCGAATCCCCCCTCGGGCATGGATATTTGTGCCGTCCTAGTTCGTAAGTAGTTCATAAGTAGTTTGTAAGTTTAGGGACTGATAACCCCGTAGTTAAGTCCCATAAGCTTTACAAACATTTGAACATTTGAAAAACAAACGCTCAATATTTATTATTTGTCCATGAAAGTACTACTCGATAAAAAAGTAATGATTGATCTGTGAAATGTAACATAGTCTCCGTCTTCGTCTTTGCTTCCATTCTGACTGTTACAATTAAAAGCAACACACGAACGACGCATGGTTATGCACAGTTTCCCTGCAAATGGCGACTTCTGTCACATTCAGTGTGGGGACGCGACATTAGCGCCGGCGAGCGGTCTAGTTTTTAGTTAGTAAGTCTACGAGTCATACAGTCTTCTACCGACTTGCATTTGCATTGCATCCTTTCATTAATTAAGTTTAGTAGCTACTTTGTTCTCCGAGGATTCATATCACGCTGTGACCTACCTATATGATTCTCTGCGGCCTTCACTACTTACAAATTCTCCCTCTACTGTTGTTGTTGTTGTTGTTGGTTGTTTTAAGGGGACTAAACAGCTAGGTTATCAGTCCCCTGTTCCTAGCTGAGAGTCAACTGTCAATAAAGATAAAACAATGCTCTGAAAATGACACCGCACAAAAGGGCAGGTTAACAATAGACAAGCCACTGACAATACAAAACGAAGACACACAGAAGGAGTAAAATAAAGTCACGAATAAAACTGGATAGCAGAGTACCTTGGCTGGCTGATCACAAAGAAAAAACAGGATGAGCCAGCCACACTGCACACAATAAAAACCCCTAAGGGCGCGAAAATATAAAAAGCTGGGTTGGTGGTGGCCTAGTATTACTTCCCCCGTTTCAGTTACTCCTCCTCTAATGATCCCTCTGGACTTCTTGACAACATCTGGTTCCTTCAATTTATCCAGGTTCGATCTTCCTACTTATCTACCTTATATTTTAAAGTACAGTTCGTGTGAGCAGAGATCATATCTGCCCTTGGATATGTCTTCCATTTTAAAACCTGGTCTCGAAAAAAATTATGTCTTACCATATTGGTACCACATTGAAACTCAAAATTTTGTTCCTGCCTGCACAGCTCGCCCCGCTTACAGCCACCCCTGGTAACTGGACAGAGCAAGTAAAACTATTACAATAGACGGCTGCTCCACACCAGCCCGAGGAGAAGGACGCTCTGTGCGCTGTCTTGCGTGACTGTAAGGTGGGCCAGGCCGGTATCCAATCTGAGGGACTGATTAACGGCCAAGGCTGTTGTCTTAGGCGGTTTCCCACGCAGCCAAGTGTTGGTCTCGAATTTGCTCCACGTAGCCCCGCGGAATGGCCTTGTGGTCTAAGGCGTTACCCCGCGTCCACACATTGGTACCAACGCTGGCGTCAACATTGGCCAATATTTTTGAGACAGCGTCCACACATTGGAGCCAATACGCAGTTGAATTCGTCGAGAGCCAACGAAAACATATCTGACGCACAAATCGTGGCCAATGCATTAACGCTTCTGAGTGTGAATAATTACATTTTTCACTGTAAATCAAAGTGGGAAACATACGTGAAAGATGATGGGGTATTGTATCACTTCCTACCGAACATTAATTACGGCACGAAATCATTAATTTTGTAAAATATACACATTATAAAAACTTAAGACCTGCTACTTTAAATGATTGAAAATAAAATAAAAAAAGAAAGAGATGTTTTGGAGGGATGCTATTCTTTTGGTATTACGCTTCGATTTCTTGCTAAAGAAGACATATTAGAAGCCTACACTTCCCTTTTTAAATAACCATGTAATTGATATCACTAGTAGTGCTTGAAGTTTGCAAAACGATATTTAAAACTTGACAGGAAATATTAAGTACTGTACTGTTAATTTTAAAAATTAAATTCAGTAATGGAGTGTTTCGAAAGTCCAGAAAGTTTTTAATTTCACAGTTCGCGCCTAAGTTTTGCTGTGGCATTTCGTTTTTTTGAGGTTTCTTTCACGAATGAATCACTTTCTGATACAGTTCTAATATTTACAAAGAGTTTTCGAAACTTTAAAACGGCGACGAAGAACGAACGAAGAAAGAAACAGTTTCGAGATGAGCAGACGACAAAGACAAAATGAAACGTTGGCGCCAATGTGTGGACGACGTATCCATATTGGCCCAACGTCCTTTGATGTTTGGTCGAAATACCGACAAGCAACGGAGCCGTACCAACGTTGGCGCCAACGTTGGCTCCAACACTATTTCACCGATCCACACATTGGACGAACACTGTTGGCGCCAACGTTGGGTCCAATGTGTGGATCCGGTCTTATGCTACGGACTGGGCTGCCATTCCCGGCGGAGCTTCGAGTACTCACTGGGGCATGAATTTTGTGTTGTTCGTAGTGTAAATTAGTTTGAGTATTTTGTAAGTCTAGGGACTGATGACCATAATAGTTTGGTCCAGTAGGTTTACAAACTTAAGATCCACTCATAAACACCTTTACATAAACAGTAACAATGCGGTCACACACAGTGAAAAGTTTACTCAATTCAGACGGTTTCCACGACTTCTCTTCCTTATATTACAGACGACTGCGGCAAAAGGGAGGGTATTCCGCTACATAGTTAAACAAAAGAAAGCCGTCAGACAGTGCACGCCGTATTATGCGGGATATTCATTAATGCGAAGAATTAGAAAAGGAAAAAATATTAACTACATAGGGGGAATTACGGTATGATCGGGTAAGGGGTGACACAGGAACGGTTACCCAAATAACATAAAAGGTTCAAATGTTTGTAAATCTATGGGACTTAACTACTGTGGATATCAGTCCCTAGGCTTACAAACTACTTAAACTAACTTATTCTACAGCCCTTTCTATACGAGACGTGCAACACGCACAAGGAAGTCGTTGTCAGCTGCAGCGCCCCTTGCGATAGTCCGTCGAACTACAAAGAAGCGTTCAAACGGTACGCCTTTGTTGAGTCGTCTACTTCACGCGTCTAATTCGTTTGTTGTCAACTTACAGCAAATGAATCGCCGCGTTAACATCACTTTTCGAAACTGTATGGTATATTGTGATGATTAAAACATTTATTTGTCTTTTCAACTGCCACTGTCAAACTGTATTTAATTATTTCGTGCAGTTCATGCGTAACTACGTCGCTCACATGTGTTAACATCCTCATTATAAAATGCTATTCCACACTTCCATCGCCTGCGGTTTGTGGCGCCTATGTATATGATGAACAAGCTCAGGTGTCTATACACAGACCTTTCACTTTGATAAAGCTTCAAGTAATGCTCACCAAAAACAAATATTTCATCTGTTAACTACATATGTTTCAGGAAAAATAGCAAATATTTTAGAATATGGTAATAAAGACGACTTGCAGTTAAAATTGCATATAACGTGTGTCCAGTTTTTCTTGGGTACAGAGATACAGCTCTCGGTATGTACAACAAACTGATTTGGATATTTTGACTGATTCTTTCGTCGGTTCTTTGTAGATCACCATATTGACATTTATTTAAACAACCGGTTTTCGACGTAGTTTAAAGTCTGAATATATCCTAGTAAGCAGAAAACCTGGCAACTACGTGGAAATGAAGGTGTAGAACATACACAAAATTCTACTTTTAAGTAAGTGTGATGTTGTAGTACCAAGAACCGACGGATAAATCAGTGAAAATTTCTTGATTTACATTTGCTCTACGTTTGGATTTTATTTTAACAGCTATAGCTTTGTATTCAATAAAAATTGTACAAAGGTTATATTAAATTTTTAATGCAATTCCTCTATAGTATCATCTCCTAAAATACTTACAACTGAGTCGAAAAACTACATTCCTCTGAGCAGGAGACAAGTACACATTCTCAAACAAATTCCCAACTTGGCTTCGTTTGTCAGCTGGGTTCCCCATTGGATCGTCTGCGCATGCGCGAAGCACTTCCATACGCGTGAGAATAGGATCCCTCCTATTCCGTCTACTAGCGATCGTATGCGTGCATCTTGTGCAAGTGGACGCGTCTACACTGTAGGCGGACGGCGTAACCGTTGCATCATGTGTAATCTCGTACGCTCTCACTTGCCCTGTAGAAAAAGGGCTTAAGTACAACACACCCACACCCATGCCCGAGGGAGAACTCGAACCTCCGGCGGGGAGCACCAGCGCGCTCCACCGCGACCCAAAAAGACAGTTCACCGTTCTTCTCTCTCTCTCTGTCTGTCTCTCTCTCTCTCATCTGAAAACACTGTTGCGAGTGTGAAACGTAAAGTATGAATTATTCGAAGTTTCCTGAGTGCACACGCACGCGGGAAATATTCACAAGCGTTTGTGCAGAGTCTACGGAGTATCTGGTGACCACATCAGTACAGTTGGTCGCTGGACGCAGAGGGTGAGGTCATCACAAGGCGGATCGGCGGAGCTCAAAGATTTGCAACCGTCTACACCTCTCATTTTTGCAGCGAGTTGATGCGATCACGGCCGCCCGAAATGGCCGCGTGGTCTAAAGCATCATTCTCGATATCCTCCTGAAACCTTATACCGGGTGTTCAAAAAGTCAGTATAAATTTGAAAACTTAATAAATCACGGAATAATGTAGATAGAGAGGTAAAAATTGACACACATGCTTGGAATGACATGGAGTTTTATTATAACAAAAAAGAAGTTAAAAATTCTGACAGATGGCGCGTGATTCTGGTTTTGTAACTGCTACCGTAAAGGGTGAGAGGTACGCCGATATGTTATAGAATCGCATCATTCCCAGCCTGGCTGATAAACACCTGCTGGAACGTACGATGTTTATGCAGGATGGCGCTTCACTCCATATTGCTAGACGCGTGAAAGATCTCTTGCGCGCTTCGTTTGGTGATAATCTTGTGCTCAGCCGCCACTTTCGTCATGCTTGGCCTCCCAGGTCCCCAGATCTCAGTCCGAGCGATTACTGGCTTTGGGGTTACCTGAAGTCGCAAGTGTATCGTGATCGACCGACATCTCTATGGATGCTGAAAGACAACATCCGACGCCAATGCCTCACCATAACTCCGGACGTACTTTACAGTGCTGTTAACAACATTATTCCTCGACTATAGCTATTGTTGAGGAATGATGGTGAACATATTGAGCATTTCCTATAAAGAACATCATCTTTGCTTCGTCTTAATTTGTTAAGCTAATTATTGCTTTTCTGATCAGATGGAGCACTCTGTCGGACTTTTATGAACACTTTTTTTTTCTAATACAACCCCACGTCATTCCAAGCATGTGTGTCAATTTTTACCTCTCTATCTACGTTATTCCGTGATTTATTAAGTTTTCAAATTTATATTGAGTTTTTGATCATCCGGTATATTTCGGCTGACCTCAACAACTTGTACAAGCTCTTCACTGAGCAAGCTATGAAGGAATCCAACGAGAAATTTGGAGAAAGAATTAAAAGCTTTGCAGTTTGCTGATGACGTAATAATTCAGTCAGAGACAGCAAAGGTCCTGGAAGAGCAATAGAATGGAATGGATGTGTTGAAAGGAGCGTATAAGATGAAACATTAACAAGAGCAAAATAAGTGTAATGAAGTGCAGACGATGCTGAAGTAATTAGATTAGGTAACGAAACAATAAAGGTGGTAGATGAGTTTTCTTACTCGGGCAGTAAAATAACATATGTTGGTCGCAGAACGGGGAATATAAAATGCAGAATGGCAACGGGAAGAAAAGCCTTTTTGAAAAGGATAAATTTGCCAATATCGAATGTTAAGTGTAAGGAAGTCTCTTCTGAATGCATTTGTGTGGACTGTTGCCTTGTACGGGAGTGAAACATGGACGATAAATACTGCTGCGGAGACACTATTTTCGCTGATAGCACACTTTGTTGACATACCTACCTTACTTCCGAGCAATTGGAGTCGCTCGCCCGCCGTGCGCACAATCGAGGGAAACACAGTCACTTGTGAGCGAGCGGTCTTACGTAGCGGTCTCACTATGTTTTCGAAACAGGAACAACGGAGTTGGATCAAGATTGAATGTGCAAATGATTGATAAAGGAGGAGAAGGGAGAAGGATTAGGCACGAAAGGAATGACAATGGCTGCATTAGGGCACTGAAATGAAACTATGGCGACAAGTGAAAATTTGAGCCGGGCCGGGAATTGAACCCGGTTCTCCCGGTTCGGGTCAGCGGTTTCCTTAACCACTTGGCTACCCGTGCTCGCCTCCCGTCCGTCTCATACTTCCACAAGTAACACGCTAGGGCTGTAGCGCCCCTATCGTCCATGCCCTCTTACACTTGCCATTACGGATTCCCGTGCGAGTTCGAACGTATCACTGCATCTGCATTGAAATAATTGAAGCTAACGCCGTCTTCGGGTATAAATACTTTAGTATATTGGCGTGGTGTCTGTTCTTTCGGACAGTGGCACGTTGGATAAAAACCTTCAACAAAGGTCGACAAACTGTGGCAGACATTCATCGGGCAGGTCGTCCTAGCGTCTCTGTTGCCGTGTTAGTGGGCAGTGATAGACGCCAGACGATTTGTAAGCTTTCCCACGATCCGGATTATCGCATATGATTGTGCTTCGCATCCTGAAGGAACGCCTGGGCATGCGAAAACTTGCATCACGATGGGTTCCGCATGAATTGCCGGAAATGCAGAAATGGATGCATTACGATGCTTCTCAGACGCACTTGGAGCACTATGAGCGCGAAGTAGAGGCTTTTTTATGCCATATAGTAACACTGGATGAGGCATGGGCCACATCGTACGAGCCAAAACTGAAACGCCAAGCCGGCCGCGGTGGCCGAGGGGACTGAGGCGCTTCAGTCACGGTCTGCACGTCCACTACGGTCGGGGGTTCGAATCCCCCCTCGGGCATGGATATTTGTGCCGTCCTTAGTTGTAGGTAGTTCATAAGTAGTTTGTAAGTTTAGGAACTGATGACCCCGTAGTTAAGTCCCTTAAGCTTAACAAACATTTGAACATTTTTTGAAACACCAATCCAACGAATGTCGTTATTACAGGTCGCTGCGAAAGTCGAAAGTAAGGTGAAATTTATGGTGATTCTCGTGCACGACTGTGATGGTGTTATCCTAACGCATTACGTTTCTCCACAACACACCGTCAATGCACAGTATTATTGTTCGTTTTCGGAGCATCACCTGCGAACAGCTTTGTGAAAGAAGCAGCAACGCTTTCTGCGCAACCCACCCATCATTTTGCACGGCAATGCGCGGGCGCATACAGCGGGAGTTGTGGCAGCTCTGTTCGGTCAATGGGACTGGGAAGTATTGCACCATCCACCATACTTCCCAGACTTATGTCACTGTGACTTTGATTTGATTCCGAAGATGAAGGAACCACATCATGGTACTCGCATCAGAACTGTTCCAGAGATTCGACCGTCAGTTGACAGCTTCATTCGCACCATCAAGAGAACAGGCTCTGCTAACGGTGTACTACGTCTTCCACATCGCTACAACGGGATCTACACAACGCTGGTGACTGAAGGACAGTAACAGGTGCAAACATGAAACGCTTTTGTACTGGTTGTTAATAGACGCTATTTAAGTTCCAACCCTCGTAGTTCAGACAAGGCTTTTGAAATATGATGCTACAGAAAAATGTTGAAGATTAGTTGAGTATATGGTGTAACTAATTAAGTTGTACTGAACGGAATTGGGGAGAAAAGTAATTTCTGACATACCTTGACTGAAAGAAGGGATTTATTGGTAGGACAATCCGTAGACATGTTGGAATCGTTAATTTTGCATTGGAGGGAAGTGTATGGGGTAAAAACCGCCGAGGGAGACCGAGAGACGAATACAGTAACGAGATTCAAATGGATGTGGTTTACCGGCCGCGGTGGCCGAGGGGACTGAGGCGCTCCAGTCACGGTCTGCACTACCAATACGATCGGGGGTTCGAATCTTCCCTCGGGCATGGATATTTGTGCCGTCCTTAGTATTAGTTAGTTCATAAGTAATTTGTAAGTTTAGGGACTGATGACCCAGTAGTTAAGTCCCATAAGCTTAACAAACATTTGAACGTTTGGATGTGGTTTGCCGTTCTGATGAGGCGATGTACAATGTGCTAAGTGACGAATATTTTGAGAGACGTTAGTATGTACCAAAACAAGTCGTCATGTAAGCAAAGATGCATAAAATGCATAACTCACGAGCAGTGAGTCCTAGTTCACTTTCAATACTGTCACAGACATTTCTTCTATGCTTCTTTGCTTTTCCATGTTTTGAGAAAAGGTAGTATGCTCGAAAGCAAACTCCCAGCAAATACGAGCTTCAAAAATGCATACGTAAGAACTATCTATGAGCACCAAAAAAAGAGATATGTTTCACCGTAGACGAAATAGTACTCATAGCTCTCAAGTACTCGTATCCATTTTAAATAAATGTTCAAATGTTTAAGCTTGAGGGACTTAACTGCGGGTCGTCAGTCCCTAAACTTACAAGCTACGTACGAATTACCTTATACTAAAGACGACACAAACATCCATGCCCGAGGGGTATTCGAACCCCCGACCATAGCGGCCCTGCAGACTGTGACTGGCGCGCCGCAGACCGCTCGGCCACTGCGGCCGGCTATCCATTTTAGAGACTACGTTTGCTAGATGTTTTTCTTGTTTTCGCCGATTATATCACCTCTCAAAATATTCCGCACCATTTTAATAACCAATATAAACCATTTTTTATCCACTTTGTGTAATTTATGGAGCATAGTGTTACTTCTACATTCAAAACCGCGCTGCTTGTCGACCGAACTGACCTATTTAATGTGGATTTTATGGATCTAGCATGTAGCGGAATATGTCGATGTTTAGTGTGCCCTGGAATAACGGCTCGAGACGAAGAAAAAAAACTATCAAACAGTAATTTCCTTATGAGCGTTCAGCTTGGGGTCGTAAATTTTAATATTAATAGCGCATTGGGAACACGACGATAGCCCTGCGGAGCGTCGGTAATAACAAGTTTTACGTAGGCCTAAAAGCTGTTATTTGCTTTCGGGCATGGAGCCAGCCCCGTGACAGGTTAGACTTATTTATGATGGATGTTGGCGGCGGCTGCGATGATTCACGGCGGACTTTCGCAGTAAGTGCCGTCATCGTCCCTCCGTATCGACGAGGCCGCAATTTCGTTCAGAGTGTGAAATTGCAGGCACTGCAACAGTACAGAAAATATTGATTTGTAATATGCAGTGTGGTTAACATGCAAATTCTCGTCTTCGCTTCTTTAAAGATACGCGCCTGATCTTCTTAAGCGCTACCGGAGTACCGATATATGAAGCGACTACTTTAACTGTGAAGTTTGTTTATTGATCCTTCCAGGTATACATCACGGTATCTATTCAGTAGCAAAACTGGATCGTACAATGTGTGACCACCTGACTGAACTTTATTTATGAACCTGAACAACTAAGAGGGACTGCTAAAATGTAATACCTCATTTCTGTTCGCAATATCGTGCACGTCATGCACATTACCCGGTTGGCTTTCCCGCTTCACTGACGCAAGTTACAACCGTCTCCCGCTTGAGAGTTCCGAATTGTAGCGTATAACATGGGCGTGTGTATAATGTAACTACGTCCGTAATTTTCTCTCTTTGGGTGTACAGTATGTCTTTGAGAGACATAGCTAATAATAAATTATTTGTTACGCTGATTATTAGTTTCATTTTGTTCACTATGAGCTCATTTCGGTCTTGGGCCATCCTCAGGTGTACTTCTTCTTCTTCTTCTTCTTCTTCTTCTTCAGTGTTCACCCCTGAAGTTGGTTTGCAACAGAGCGCCATTCCTCTCTTTTGTCTGCCTTCCTCTTCATTTCCACATACGCCTTACATCCAAAATCATTCATGATCTGTTGCATGTATGATATTCTTGGTCGCCCTCGTCGGTTTCTTCCCTCAATAACTTCTTCTGCTATTGTTCCGATGATGTTATTGTGTCTGAGGATGTGCCCTATAAGTTTGTCTCGTCTTGTTTGGATGTGCCTCCACAGGGATCTGTTTTCCTGTACTCTCCTAAGCACTTCTTCATTTGTCACTCTCTCTTTCCATCTGATCTACATCTACATCGGATACTCTGCAAATCACATGTAAGTGCCTGGCAGAGGGTTCATCGAACCACCGTTATACTATTTTATCTCCCATTCCATTCTCGAATAGCGCGTGGGAAGAAAGAACACCTGAATCTCTCCGTTCGGGCTCTGATTTCTCGTATTTTATTGTGATGATCATTCCTACCTACGTACGTTGGAGTCAATAATATATATTTTCGCATTCGGAGGAGAATGTTGGAGATTGGAGTTTCATAAGTAGTCCACGCCGCAGAGATAAGCGCCGTTGTTGTAATGATTCCCATCCCAGATCCTGTATCATTTCCGTAACGCTTTCTCCCCTGTATCGTGACAATACGAAACGAGCTGCCCTTCTTTGGACTCTTTCGATGTCCTCCGTCAAACCCACCTGATAAGGATCCCACACTGGGCAGCAATACTCCATAAAAGGACGGACAAGCGTAGTGTATGCAGTTTCTTTAGTAGTTCTGTTGCATGTTTTAAGGGTTCTGCCAATAAAACGGTCTCAGGTTCGCCTTTCCCACGACATAATCTACGTGTTCTTTCCAATTTAAGTCAGAAGTAATTGTAATTCCAAGGTATTTTGTGGGTTTCACGGCCGTCACATTTGAATAATTTATCATGTAAACAAAGTTTAACGGATTTCTTTTCGGACTCATGTGGACGACTTCACACTTCTCATTAGAGTCAACTGCTAATTCTTACACAATACAGATATCTTATTCAAATCGTTCTGCAGTTGGTTTTGATCTTCAGATGATTTTACTAGACGGTAAATGACGGCGTCATCTGCAAACAACCTAAGAGAGCTACTTAGATTTCCCCTAAATCGTTTATGTAAATAAGGAACAGCAGAGGACCAATAACACTACCCTGTGGAACGCCCGAAATCACCTCTGTTTTAGTCGATGCCTTACCATCGATTACTACGAACTGTGTCCTCTCTGAGAGGAAATCCCCTATCCAGTCGCAAATTTGGGGCGATATACCGTAACCACCCAATTTGATTAAAAGCCGGTTGTGAGTTACGGTGTCAAAAGCCTTCTGGAAATCAAGAAATACGGAATCACTTTGCGAACCCTTGTCGATAGCACAAATCACTTCGCGTGAGTAAAGTGCTAATTGTGTTTCGCATGAACGATATTGTCTAAATCCATGTTGACCTTTGGCCAATAGATCATTCTGTTCGATATCATTCATAATATTTGAATACAGGATATGTTCCAAAACCCTGCTGCAAATTGACGTCAATGAAATAGGCCTTTAGTTTAATGGGTTACTCCTACTGCCTTTCTTGTATATAGGTGTGACCTGTGCAACTTTCCAATCTTTTGGTACAGATCCTTCTTTGAGAGAGCGGTTGTATATGGCTGTTAAGTCATCATCCTTCTATAACACCACATCTCCAGGGCCTCTAGCCGTCTTCTCTCCTCTCTTCATATTGTCCAAGTTTCGCAACCGTATAGAGCCACACTCCACACAAAAGCTTTCATTATACGTTTTCCTATCGCCATACTGATGTTTTTGCTGGTCAGTAAGATCTTCCTCAGAGTGAATGCAATTTTGGCCTGTTGTATTCTGCTCACAATTTCTTTCCGGTTTCTGCCATCTCTTGTGATCTTGCTTCCCAAGTAAGTAAATTCCTCGCTCACTTCCAGCTCCTCTCTTCCAATTCTTATTTTTGGAGGTTCATATTCTCCTTCTGTGCTGCATACCATCACTTTAGTCTTTTTATTTTATTCTCATACCATACTGGTTGTGGAAAATGTGGTGTCGCACAAGTACAAAGTGCGCGCCACTTACTTTCGCCGCGCGCCGTCATGCACGCACGGCGCGGCGTTCTCACGACGACAGCCACGAGCGCCCTCTGCGACAACGCCGCTCGTGGCCACCACTGAAGGACATCGGCCACTTCGCACTTCGGACTTCGGACTGAGATAGCAACGAGTTAGGATCTTCGTAATCTGATAGGCACGAGGGAAGACTTTGCTAATTGTACAGGCACTAGGCAGGCCTCTAACAACTATGTATCAACATTCTGCAGTACTATGTAAAAGTTAAGTATTGTTACATTCTGTGCAATATATCTCTTTCTAATTTACTCGAGTGTTTGTAGTTTCTGGCTGCTCCCCTCCGTACCTGCACCAGCGTGTCGGTCTCATTCCACTCGGCCACCGACACTTACGACGAGGCTGGGACACAAAAGCGGCGACGAAGTCGGGACACAAAAGTGGCGACGAGGAGTGATAGAACCTTGGACCAGCCCGCTTACAGCAGCCAGACAGCAGCAGTCGGAGCACGCAAAAATTGCTCCCGCCCACCCACCCTTATTATAAGATTTTTGGGGGAACATATTCTGTTACGTATTTTGTGGACTATTTTGTTGCAGATCGAGCGTCCTCATTTATCTTGCATTTGTGTTTTGTTATAATTTACTTGTATGCGCGGCGCCTAATCGGTCATCATGGCCACTACCCCGAACCCAAACTTAATGGAAATTATTCAGTTACAGACGGCGCAAATTACCCAGCTTCTCCAGGCCGTGTCGCAGTTGACGACACAGGCTGCTCACCAACAACAACAGTCGTCACATCAGCAGCCCACACCTGCCGCCGCACCGCTTCCGACGTTCCGCCAGTACAACGAACGTGAGGAAGAATGGAGCGACTATTTCGCACAGTTTCAAGAACTCGTCGCGGCTCATCAAATTACAGGTCAGAGAGTGAAGAACCTTTTCTTATCGATTGTGGGCCCCCAGACTTTCGTACTATTGCAAAAACTTTTCCCTCTCGCATCTCCTCGTGATGTAGACTTTGAACAAATTGTAGATGCACTGAATGCTCATTATGAGAGAAAAGTTCTTGTAGCCGCTGCACGATACCGATTTTTCAGACTTAAAAAATTACCGCAGCAGTCACACCAAGAGTGGATTACGGAATTGAAGGGCTTAACCCGCCAATGTAAATTTACTTGCTCTTGTGGACTTTCGTATAGTGACGTGATGTTGAGGGATGCGATTACGCAGAATATTCAGGACCCCAGAATTAGAGCAGCAATTTTGAAACAGTCAGACCCTTCATTAGACAGTGTACTGCAGCTTATAGAAGCGCATGATACTTTTGACTTAGCAGATGTAGAAATGCAAAGCCACAGTGTTAATTCAGTGCGCCGCAACGGACGCTTTCCTAGCCGTAGTTCTCAGTACAGCACTAGTGATTCTTACAATAGTACAGGCCGTGCTGAACAGACAGTGAACAGTCAAACAATTGTAGACACTTACCCTCTGCCCAGACCTGAGGAACTGATGGACAAATTAGGACAGTCTCGCTTCTTTTCTAAGATTGATTTAGCAGAGGCATACTTACAAATACCGCTTGATGACGAGTCAAAAAAATTTTTCGTCATTAATACTCACATGGGCCTTTTTCAATTTCAACGCCTACCCTTTGGCAGTTCTTCCGCTCCCGCTATTTTTCAGCGTTTTTTGGAACAGCTGACAGTTTCTGTACCGTGTTGTTCGAACTAATTAGATGACATTGTGGTATCCGGACGTACAGTTGAAGAACATTTAGCAAACCTGGAGTGCCTTTTCAAAGTTTTGACTGCAGCAGGTCTACGTTGCAATAAAGCAAAGTGTTCGTTTTTTCAAACTGAAATAGAGTACCTAGGCCATGTGATTAATGCCCAAGGAATACATCCCTTACAGTCACATCTTCGAGCAATCAAAGACTTGCCTCCTCCTAAGAATGTGCATGAGTTGCAAGCAGTGATGGGAAAGCTTAACTATTATTTCAGATTTATTCCCAATGCCTCTCAGATTGCAGCTCCACTGCATCACTTACGTAGGAAGAATGTTCCTTTTGTATGGTCTAAAGATTGTCAGGTTGCCTTTGACAAACTAAAGTCTGCACTACTCAGTGATGCATGTTTGATTCCCTTTGACCCACAGAAGCCCGTAGTGCTAGCAGTTGACGCCTCGTCGTACGGTGCGGGTGCTGTTCTGTCGCATCGTATTGGTTCTTACGATCGTCCTATTGCCTTTGCATCCAAGCTACTGACGCCAACGCAACAGAATTACAGTCAGATAGAAAAGGAGGCCTTAGCAATCATTTACGGCGTCACAAAGTTTCATCATTATCTCTATGGCAGAAAATTCTATTTGTTGACAGACCACAAGCCTCTCACGTCGTTGTTCTCACCCACAAAGCCGATTCCGCCACGTACGGCACAAAAGCTTCAGAGATGGTCCTTGATATTGTCTAATTATCAGTATGAGATTTTGTACCGACCTACCACTAAACACGCCAACGCGGACACACTTTCCCGACTTCCGGTTGGCCAGGATGTGTCGTTTGATTCTTCGGAAATGGCATGTTGTCAGATAGACTCCAGAGATGCTACCGCTGTCGCAGATTTCCCTTTGAACTCTCGTCGGGTCGCACAGGAAACAGCTGCGGATGCAGACCTAAGTGTGGTAGCACGTTTTGTTCGCTCAGGGTGGCCTGCCAGAGCCAAAGACATTGATCGGCCTCTGGTTCGACGTTATTTTGCACAACGTCATGCATTATCTTTAAGTCAGGGTGTACTGTTGTTGCATACCGACAACGACCAAGCAAGAGTGATTGTTCCTCGTTCCCTGCAACGAGAAGTGTTACGCCTCCTGCATCAAGGACATTGGGGCATTGTTAGGACAAAGCAATTGGCCAGACGTCATTGTACCTGGGTTGGTATGGACGCTCAGATAGAGAGCATGACGTCACAGTGTACGGTTTGTGCGGAGCATCAGGCGGCTCCTCCACAGCGTTTCTCAGACTGGCCACGCCCCAAGGGACCATGGCAACGTTTACATATTGACTTTGCCGGACCTTTCTGGAATACGCGCTGGTTAATTGTTGTAGACGCTTTCAGCAAGTTTCCTTTTGTGATTGCCATGAACTCAACGACAGCTTCTAGTACAATCAGTGCCTTAACATCAGTGTTTTGCATCGAAGGCTTGCCTGAAACTATCGTCAGTGACAATGGACCTCAGTTTGTTAGTGCGGAATTTCAACAGTTTTGTCGTGTGAATGGCATTCAGCATATCACCACCGCACCTTTTCACCCTCAGTCCAATGGTGAAGCAGAACGTTTCGTTCGAACATTCAAGTCTCACATGGAGAAGATGAAAGGTCAGCACTCCAGGCAGCAAGCTCTTCAAATTTTCCTGTCTACGTATCGGTGCATGCCACGTGACGGCCCGTCTCCTGCCGAGCTGCTACACGGCCGCCGTCACCGCACTCTCCTTCACCTGCTGCAGCCTCCCACGCACCGAGTCGGTTCGTATGGCGCTACGCGTTTTCAGGTTTCCACGCCGGTGCTGTACAGGGTGTTTGCTGGAAACAAGAAGACATGGTTGCCGGGCACCATTCAACGCGTGCTTGGGCGCAATATGTTTGTTGTACGTTCTTCCACAGGGTCGGAGCTGCGGCGCCACGCAAACCAATTGCGCCTGCACAGACCGCGCGATCCTGTCTCCGGTTTCTTGATTCCAGACCCAGTTCACCGCCAGGGAGCACAACCACATCGTTCGTCCCCGGACTACGAGATCCCTATGGATGTCGACGTACATCCGACGCAGTCGTCGCCGCCGCTGTCGCCGCCGCAGATGACAGCGTCACCGAGAGGGACTCCGGGACCGTGCGGGCCCCCCCAGCTTGGGCCACGCACCTCAGAAGATGACCTGCTCCCTCTGGGCGGGGGCGGGCGCCCTTCCCCAGGTTTCGGCGGGTTCCCTGGAGGATCGCAAGGCGGATGCCGGGGCGCGGACGGCGTCTCGATCCCGGCCTCCGCTACGACGCCCGTCCCACCAGTAACGCCCCCGCCCAGGCCCTCCTCCCAGTGCCGTCGCCGTGGCCCTCAGCCCTACGCCACGACGGCGCGGCGGTTTGGGGGGGAGGGGTGTGGTGTCGCACAAGTACAAAGTGCGCGCCACTTACTTTCGCCGCGCGCCGTCATGCACGCACGGCGCGGCGTTCTCACGACGACAGCCACGAGCGCCCTCTGCGACAACGCCGCTCGTGGCCACCACTGAAGGACATCGGCCACTTCGCACTTCGGACTTCGGACTGAGATAGCAACGAGTTAGGATCTTCGTAATCTGATAGGCACGAGGGAAGACTTTGCTAATTGTACAGGCACTAGGCAGGCCTCTAACAACTATGTATCAACATTCTGCAGTACTATGTAAAAGTTAAGTATTGTTACATTCTGTGCAATATATCTCTTTCTAATTTACTCGAGTGTTTGTAGTTTCTGGCTGCTCCCCTCCGTACCTGCACCAGCGTGTCGGTCTCATTCCACTCGGCCACCGACACTTACGACGAGGCTGGGACACAAAAGCGGCGACGAAGTCGGGACACAAAAGAAAATCCTTCCCATTGTTCTGACGACTTCTTCTAGGTCTTCTTTTGTCTCCGTGGCTATAGCGATATCGTCTGCATAGCGTAGCATGTCTATCCTCTGCCCATTAATCTTGGTCCCCACCTCTGTATTTTCACGAATTTGGTCTATAGCTTCCTGGATGTAGGGGTTGAATATGAGAGGAGAGAAAGCACATCCTTGTCTTACCCCTTTTCTGATATTTGCTTCTTGATCCTGGTGACAATTTCTAATCACTGCCATTTCATCCTTATAGAGACTGAGTATCACACCGATGTCTTTGTATTTCACTCCACTTTTCCTCAGCACTCTGAACATCTCTTGCCAGATAACATTAACAAATGCCTTTTCCAGGTCTACAAAAGCAGTATAAGTCGGTTTATTTTTCTGTAATTGCTTTTCGTTAAGGAGTCTCAGTGCCAGAATCGCTTCTCTTGTTCCCAATCCTCTTCTGAATCCAAATTGATCCTCACTTAGCATATCCTCCACCTTCTTCTTACTTCTCTCAGAATTATTTTTATGAGAATTTTTGATGCATGTGATATTAGGCTTAAACTTCGGTACTGTTCACATTTTGTGGCTCCTGCCTTCTTTGGTATAGGAACAATGATGCATTTCTGGAAATCTGTCGGTCAATATTTTACTTACTTGCAATATCGTTGTTATTACCTGCCGCGCAATTGTATTGTGCCCCGGTGAAGTAGCCGAGCGGTCTAAGGCGCTTCCCGTGGTTGCTCGCCGTCGGAGATTGGAGTCCTCCCTGGGGCATGGGTGTGTGTGTTGTCCTTAGGTTAGTTTACTTAGGCTTAAGTAGTTTGTAAGCTACGGACTGATGACCACGTAGTTTGATCCGATAGATTTACAAACATTTAATTTTTGAATTGTATTGTTTATTCTGTTCCTAAAGCTGTTTTGTATGTTTATTTACTGATTGTCAGCTGTATATATGGAGTATTAATCGACCTGGTAGCAGTAGTTCAGCGATGTTACAACTTTTCATCAAATGAAACATCGCTGAACAAATGCCACCAGATAAGTAGAACAGTATTACGAGCTCTTACATCGACATTTTAATAATAAGAATTGTATAATTTCAACACTGTATATTCTTAATTCGTATTAGTTACACTATAAGCTTATTTCGACTTAAAAGTCATCTTCAGGTGTTACGGCACAGTCTGTTATGCTGTACATTTCGTTATTATTGTGACGTGATTTATTTTTTCTTCTTCTTATATATATATAGTGTTGAAATTATTATTAAAATTTCGATGTACGACGTCACTAACACTGTGGGCCCTGCAGATAACAAGTATTACGAGCATTGAATAATAAAGCATATAAACAACTGACAATGTTAATATGCATAAAAATTAAGGTGTTTGCGCCTATATTTCACTCTGCAGCCAAAACTACACATCGCAAACGAATAGTGTTTGTATGTGGTAGTATCAGTCTCCTATTGTGCGCTATGGTGTTAAAGGGTTGATAATGATAAGAGAGTGGAAGATATGGGGGTTCAAAGTTGCGTGTGGGTGTCAATATTTTGCTCTTATATACGAGACGAACGATCTGTCTGTGTTGTTGTAGTACAAAATCTTCCGTTGTACACCATAGTAGTTCCGTGTCGATAGCTGTAAGAGGGAGGAAGATATAGTGGTTGAAAGTCGTCAGCTTATATAAAATTCGGAATTAAGACCAGCGATGACTTTTGACTTTCTAATAGCAAAGAGGTTATATACAGCTAAGCGTGATGCACATTCTTCAATTGTTTTTCTGCAACAAAAGTACTAATAAATAAAAATAAGTGCATATTGCAGTTTGAAAAGTAAAACTACCAAGAAAGATGCTGAAGTGCAAGAAAGAAATTTCGCGTACTCGATTCGTATCTAAAAGACAGAAAACGGCGTTGCAAAGTGAATCTATAAACGATAGAAACTTGAAATTTGTAGACGTTGTTTATCTTACACTGTAGGCATCAGAGATTTTTCGATATTCTCATCCCTAAGGGGGTGAAACAGGGGATTAACGGTTTTTTGAAAATACGTTGCTATTCAGGCAATTTTGAAGCAATAAATACAAAACTTCGATTTAGATTTTTGATTGAAATTTTAAAAACACGAGAGTCGATATTTTTGGAAATTCAACCATTAAGCGGGTGAAATAAGAGAATCTTTTAAGGATGCTACTAAGACTATTTTGATGCTAACCGGCCGCGGTGGCCGAGCGTTCTGCGGCGCGTCAGGCAGTCTGCATGGCCATTACGGTCGGGGGTTCGAATCCCCCCCTCGGGTATGAATATTTGTGCCGTGCTTAGTATTAGCTAGTTCATAAGTAGTTTGTAAGTTTAGGGACTGATGACCCCGTAGTTAAGTCCCATAAGATCTACAAACATTTGAACATTTTTTATTTTGATGCTAGAAATGCGAAAATTTTGATTTGGAACCACGGTTAGAATTTTTTTTTAAAGTGTTTCGTGATGTTTTTAATTCTGCCATCAATGGTGCAATAGGGAGTGGCAAGTTGTATGAACAGACTTGATTAGTAAAGCAATTTTAAAGCTAAATCTATGAAAATATATATTTAGACGTAGAAACAACCAATGTAGACCATCCAGTCTACGCGTGCAAAGAGGCGGGAATTA
Organism: Locusta migratoria; assembly: GCA_026315105.1. NCBI lineage: Eukaryota > Metazoa > Arthropoda > Insecta > Orthoptera > Acrididae > Locusta > Locusta migratoria. Next base: position 239,126,951 of record CM048744.1, read on the forward strand.
GGTAGTCAGCAAAAAAAATTATAATAATAATACAAGCCTGGCGGAAATGGCAGTGCGCGCTAGGGCGCCTTGCTACGGAGTGCGAGGCTGCTCCCGATCGGAAGTTCGAGTCCTTCCTCGGGTTTCGGTTTGGGTTAGTTTAAGTATTTTGGAAGTCTAGGGACTGATGACCACTGAAGTTTGGTCCCATAGCTTTACAAACATTTGAATAAAACAAACAATTCGGTGGCAGGTAATAACAACGACTCTGCAATATTCTTCTGTATTCCCAGAACCCCTGCGGAAGGCCTAAGAACGAAATGAGTCCATAGTGAACATAATAAAGCTGATAAACCAGTGTAAAAAAATATTATTAGTAACTAGGTCGGTACACGAAAAACTAAGTGTTGTGGCCGAGTTTCTAACCACTGATTGTATTGTCTTGTACTATTTTGACGTCGGTTGTCCTTTGATGACGATCTCAATTGATGGTCTCTTGTTTGCGGGGAGAAGGGGGGGGGGGGGCAAAATGGTGAATCTAACGTCCATCACCCTCACAATCAAAACGCCAAAAACATAAAAAAAGGTTGAATGTCAATTCTCTCTTCTTTTTTTTTTTCTTTTTTTGGGACGATTAATGTTTAACGCTCCGTCGACAGTGTGACCATCAGAGGCGGAGCGTACGTTAGGATCGTTTGGGGGAAATCACGAGAAACCTATATCTGGATGGCCGGAGGTGATTTTAACCATCTTCCTACCCAATATGAGTCCAGTGTATTACCACTATGCCACCTCGCTCGGTAATGATGGACTGTCCCGAATCCGATGCCTCTCGTCGGTTGCAGCACATGGTCGTCCATTCTCAGCTCTGTCACAAACATTGAAGCTCCCGCGACGAACGCGAATAACCGTAATCGGCCGCTGCTAATGTCGATACAAACATCGTCGTATACAACTTTCTTTCCTCTAAAGAAAGAATATTCAAATGTTTGTAAACTTAAGGAACCAAATTGCTCAGGTTATCTGCTCCAAGGCTTACAAACTACTTAAATCAACTTATGCTACGGAAAAAACACACAGCCGCAGTGGAGTAGCCGAGCGGTCTAAAGCGTCTCGCTACGGAGCGCGCGTCTGCTCGCCGTGGAGGTTAGAGTCCTCCCTGGGGCATGGGTGTGTGTGTGTTGTCCTTAGGTTAGTTTACCTAGGTTTAAGTAGTTTTTAAGCTACGGACTGATGACCATGCAGTTTGGTCCGATAGATTTACAAACATTTGACCATTTATTTGAACAAAAAACACACACACAGACATACACATACACACACACACACACACACACACACACACACACATTGTATTTACAGGAAGTACCGAGAACCTACGATAATACAACATTCATCACAGTTCTAACGTTTTTTCTTGGCACCAACGCCCCATCTATATGGACGTGTGAGTCGAGAGGTTTTCCATTGCTTTGCTGTCAGAAGGGGCATCCCACACGTTACATTAAGCCTGGAATTTCCGGCTGTGCAGTACCTTGACAGCCGGTGGCGTGAAGAATTGTTGTAAGGTGTGCCGTCTAACGGGCATTTGTGAAGACAGTTCGTCTTCCAGACATTTCCATTAAGAGAACGATCGGGAAACTAAGTATTACTCACATCAGTGTTTGAAGAGCTACACCAAAGAATGACAAATTCGTAGCATTTGTCACTGTCACTGCACTCTTCCAACAATGAACTACAGTTGGACCTGGGGTCTGAAATGTTGCTGTGCAACTACACTAAATGTTGGATATAATAACATTAAAAATACCCGCAATTCGGAGATACTAATAACAGACACCAATTTATGGATTAATGTTATATGTATATATATATATATATCGTCAAACGTCTGAGATACAGAAAGTGCTTCATGCTAATTGCGTTCTCAGGACGAACTCGTTCTCTAAATTCCCAAATCAGTTATACAGAGTTATCACAAATTGTCTGTTAAGCTTGTAATAGTACTACAACGTAGGTTTTGCTGAAAATAACTGTTGACAGAAAAGTGTTACGTTGTGCCGTTTCCGATTTCATTAGCACTGAAGTCAGACAAAGAGTTCGTTTTGCGAGCAAATTAAAGCAAACTGCAAGAAATAATGTTGCTAAAAGTGTTCATTTGGTTTCTCCTACTGTCCAGTCTCCTGTTTTTGAATCCATCTCTTGATCGGTTTGGGGAAACTAAACACCACTACTTTCGGCGACAAAAGAACTGCCAGGCTGTATGAATTGTCTTAATTACGGTGCTAATTAAATCGGAAACGGCGCAACGTATAATTTTTGTCTGAACTGTTTTTCTTAATAGAACCTACCCTACATCAGTCTTACAAGCTTTGCAGACTAATTGGTAGTGCTGCGGCTATGCTGAATAGGTCGCAAAACATTTTTAATAAAAATTATTCTTTAATGACGCTTTTCGGAGATTGCATCATCAGACTTGTATCTTCTGGTGATTTCAGCCACTCTCATACACGATATCTTTACATAGATGTTATAAGCTGTTTGTGTCATGGACATGTGCAGACTACCCGCATGTCCATGACACAAACAGCTTATAACATCTATGTAAAGGAATCTTTTATGAGAGTGGCTGAAATCACCAGCAGATAAAAGTCTGATGATGGAATCTCCGAAACGCGTCATTAAAGAATAATTTCTATTGAAAATGCTTTGCGACCTATTCAGCATAGCCGCAGCACTACCCATTATTCTCACCTGCCTCTGTCGCGACATTGTGTCGCATTTACAGTTTTGCAGACTGTTTGTATGAATTTCTGAGGATGCCAATACGACCCACCCTTCCAACCTGCAAAGATTTATATCGTTTCCCCCTTCCCTTCGGGATGCTTTACTTCTTTTCTCCGGCTGTGCAATTTTCAACTGTTTGTGTCGATACTTGGAGACTGGTTGAGAAACGTGACTAAATGTTCCAGTGTTTGTAAAGCTCATGGGACTTAACTGCGGAGTAATCAGTCCCTAAACTTACAAACTACGTATGAACTAGCTTATACTAAAGACGGCACAAACATCCATGCCCGAGGGGGGGATTCGAACCCCCAACGGGGAACGGCCTCTTGCATCGTAGTATAGCGCCTCAATGAGCTCGGTCGCTCCGCCGCGGCCCGCAAGTTACTCCTTCATTGTTCTCACTTTAAAGTCTCGTACAAATTACCAAAACCAAAAATCAAATTTGAAAATGGTCAGTTTCTGTAGGGGATTTACATCTAGTTGCTCTCGAGATTTGGATGCCTCCCAGGGCGTTGTCCATCTCTCGCTTTGCCCCCTCCCATGCCAGCACACACCCCTTAGTCCGCTGTAGGGTTGGTTTATACCCGGGCCGCTGAAACTTTGCACTTGACGTTTACAAATAACAAGTGAAGAGCAAGAAGCGCGAGGCGCTAGTCGCTAGGAACGATCCAATCACAGCGCGATAAACACTTCCAGTGATCACGTGCCGTGACGTCAACGTTCCCGCGTTGCCGGCTTTGTTCAGTTCTACCTACCGTAAACAAAGCTGTGTATCATGTTTATCGCGTGTTTTTGTTGCGTGTGCTTTTTTCGCTGCGATTTGTTTTACTGTGAGTGATTTAACTTGACTTTCCGAGTTCAAGTAATGGGATAATGTCACGGAGAAGACGTTTCTCTAGTGACGTTTTCTGAGTAATTTCTCAATTTCGTATGAATAAAACTTCGAAGCTTATGCTCTGAGCAGGAAGTTCATTCTCGCTTCAAAACTTCAAAAGAAATTATGGTGCAGTGGTTACAAGAAAGAAATATTGCTGCCGATATGTCAATCTCAAAACTTCTTTTATATTCGCTCGTGAAACAAAATGAGCCTATTACACCCACATATGCTGTAGACGAAGTCTTTCACAATAACAGAGGTGGAAAAGCTGTTACATGAAGCTGTTGCCAATGGGGCAGCGCAAACAATGGAAGGGATCATGAACAGTTAATGATTTGTCTTGGTGATGACGATTTTGGCAGCGGCGACAGCAGTTAAGATGGGGAGCTGGATGTAATTGTACCATTGTTGCCGTAAATTGGTGAGTGAAAATCATTGATTATAAAACGAAGAGAGAGAAGTTACTATCTTGATTATTGTTTATTTCGTATCTGTCGTAATCCAATGCTTATTTTTTATATTGCGTTGCTCCGTTATTGAAAGCGTGTGCATTGTTGTGCTCTGGTCTCCATTAATATGCCGTTAATTAATTGCTGCTCAAGAACGAATTATTATATGCACTTTTATTACCCAATAGTTTACATTTACGAGATGCTATTTAAAACCGTTTTGTCTGCTGTGTTTATAGAGGCTAGTGTTGCAACGTCGCTAAAGCAGTGTAGCCAACTTAACTCGCCGTAACGTGAAACGTCAAGTGCAATGTTTCAGCGGCCCGGGTATAAGTTCACAACCTACAGTATTCCAAATAATAATTATTTGTGTTACCTACATTGCTGTAAATTACTAATTATTCTTCGTGTTTATTTATGTTCCATGCCAGACTGAATGTAAGAGTTTCAGTGATCAAATGTTTTATGTCAGTGAGTGTGTAGTAATTTGTGAGGTGTGAATTTCCATAAATAATTAAAAATCAGATACACTAGTTTTGTGTTTATTTTAACTACCACACAAGAATTGGTGACCCCAACGTGATCAGGAAAAAAAATATGACGGATGGAGGCAGTAACATTGAAAACCGAAATCCTAAGTATGAAGTGGATAAAGGTAGCATAAAACTTCCTCCGTTTTAGATTGAAAAGCCTGATATACGGTTTTGTCAGGCTAAAGCACAATTCACTATCGCGGGATCCAGACTGAAGCGACCAAATTCAATTACTTGCTAGCACAATTAGAGCCTCGTTTCGTCGAGAATATATGGGATCCGGTGACTAGTGACGAAAGCAACAAATATTCATTAGCTAAATAAAGACTATTAATGACTTTTAAGGAGAGCGAAGAAAGTCAAATCAAGAAACTAGTTAGTGAATTAGAAATTGGTGACCTAGTCAGTTACTTCCGAAAATAAAAGGTTATGACGGAGCAAATGTTTCCGATAAAATTTTGAAGACTCTTTCGCTCAACAAATTACCTGCTAGCAACCGAAACATTTTAATAATTTCAGAAGAAAATGTAAACAAACTACCACAAATGGCGGATCGGATGATGGTCATGCGAAGCACACAAGAACTTCAATCTACTTCAACAGAAATGTCCCCTGATTCTTCTATATCGGTGAAAGAACTTCTCGGAAGAATCGAAGAACTTGAAAATGAAATCCGGAGATCCAGATCTCGTGAACGACAGTACAAATCGCGACAACGTTCCCGTTATAGAAGTCGCAGCTAGCCGAGATACAACAGTTCAGGCAAGTATTGTTACTATCGTTTTCGTTTTAGCGCAAATTACCGACCTGAGAAGTATGTCCAACCTTGCTAATGGAAAAGTAAGAGAAACTCCAGTCGGCAAACACAGTAGCGGTCGAGTGTTCTGCCGCATCGATTATACCAGACCGCCAATATCAATCATTTGAAAAGATAAAACGTCAGGGTTACGTTTCGCCGGCCGCGGTGGCCGAGCGGTCATTGGCGCGCCAGACACGTTCTGCACGGCCACTTCGGTCGGGGGTTCGAATTACTCCTCGGGCATGGATATTTGTGCCGTCCTCATTATTAGTTAGTTCATAAGTAGTTTGTAAGTTTAGAGACTGAAGATCCTGTAGGTAAGTCCCATAAGCTCTACAAACATTTGGTTACGTTTCCTGGTTGACAGCGGAGCTGATGTTTCCGTTATACCAGCATGTCCCAAGGATAAAATAAAGAGAACAGATTACAATCTTTATGCTGCAAATGGATTTGAAATTAAAACTTATGGATTGAAATTATTGAATCTTGATATAGGTTTAAAACGTAGTTTTGAATGGCCTTTCATTATAGCTAATACTATAAAAGATTTAATTTGTGCTGACTTCCTTCATCAATTTGGTTTATTAATAGACCTAAAAAGACGATTATTAATTGACACAAATACTCAGTTACATGTATCTGCACTTCAGTGTACAGTAGGTGTTACTGATTCCGTTAGTTCACTAAATAACTGTAAATATTTTAAAATACTTAAAAAATTTCCTGAACTAAAAAAAACCTACCCTTACTCCTGGAGAGGTTAAGCATGATGTTAGACATTATATTACAATAATCAGTGCCCCCCCAGTGTACCTAAAAGCTCGCAGATTGGCTCCACAGAAACTGAAATTAGCTAAGCAAGAATTTAAATTTCTAATGAATCATAATAAAAATCGTCCCTCTAAATCACAGTGGGCAAGTCCTGTACATATGGTTAAAAATGCTGATGGACAGTGGCGCGTTTGTGGAGACTACTGACGTCTTAATGACAGAACCCTTCCTGTTCCTCACATAAATGATGTAAATTCCATTCTGGTTGGCAAGAAACTATTCTCAAAAGTTGATCTATTAAAAGCCTACTATCAGATACCACTAGCTGAAAGTGATAATGAAAAGAGTGCTGTAATCACACCCTTTGGATTCTATGAATTTAATTTCATTCCGTTCGTACCTTTCAGAGATTTATTAATGTAGTTTTAAGAGATTTAGATTTCTGTTTTGCTTATTTAGATGATATATTGATTGCTTCTACCTATCCAGAAGAACACACTCAACATTTAAATGTCTTATTTGGTTTAAGAATTAACATTGTAAAATCTTTGGAGTTCAAGAAATTAAGTTTTTAGGCCATGTACTTACTACAGAAGGTACTAAACCAGATCCAGAACAAGTAGAAGTTATTAGTAATTTCAAATTACCAGAAGCTGTGTCAGAATTACGTCGCGATCTCGACATCCTAAATTTTTGCCGAAGACATTTGGAACGTCAAGCTGTTCTAAATGATTATTTAAAGAACACCAACAAAAAAGAAACATTTTGTGGAGAGAGAACGCAATGAAACAATTCGAAAAATGCAGAATGGACCTTATCAATGTAGCTCTTTTGACGTTTCCAGATATAAACAATGAATTTGATCTATTTGTTGACGCTTCTAATTTTGCAGCAGGAGCAGTGTTGCAATAGAAAGAAGAGGGAATATGGAGACCAACTGGTTTCTACTCAAAAGAAAGAAATATTCAACATATGAAAGGGAACGTCTAAGCATGTACATGGCAATAAAGCACAGGGTGTCTCACGAAAGACGCCTGCCAGGCGTCCACGGATCGCGCGGTACGGCTCCCAGCCGCCGCCATCGCATCCGCCGGCCACGGCAGCGCCCGATTCTCGGACTCTATTGTGGCGCGGGCGCATACACTGAGTTAAAGTCTAAAAAACATTGCCATCTGAGTAACCTAAGCTTACCTTTATTTACAGTAGATGTTCAAAATTATGTCCATCTACGGAAAGAGCGGCCTGACAACTCTTGAACACATTTGCGAACACTCGGCGAATTTCGGCTGCTAAAATCTGGGAAATGACAACTGAGGTAACATCTTCCTGGTCACAACTTCAGTTAATACCCGGCAGTCAGATGCCTCCGTGCAGGCGTGCTGCCCATAGTGGCTAGCTTTTTCTAAAAATTCCTTTTTTTAAATTTTGTGACGTAAGCTATAAAGCTGAGTAATATATTTTATTGACTCGTTTTGTTTCAGATTTTCTGATGAAGGCAATTTTAGTGATTGCCGAAACCGGGTCAAATAATTTTTAATTTGCGACCGAGGGCTGTTTGTTTATCCATTGACGTTGTAACAGTTGCTGAAAATAGATGATGTTGTTGTTGTCTTCAGTCTGGAGACTGGTTTGATGCAGCTCTCCACAATACCCTATCCTGAGCAAGCCTCTTCAACTTTACATAAGAACGGCAAACTACACTTGTTTGAATCTGCTTCCTGTATCCATCTCTTGGTCTTTCTCTGCGGTTTTTACCCCACACACTTTCCTTCAACGCCAAATAGAATGCTATTCTGCATTTTTTATCCTCTGTACTGCGCCCATCATCTGTTATTTTACTGCCCAAGTAACACAACTCATCTACCTCGTTTATTGATTCTTTACGTAATCTAATTCCTTCAGCATCACCTGATTTTCTTAGACTGCACTTCATTACCCTAGTTTTGCTCTTGTTAATGTTCATCTTATATGCACCTTTCAGCACACTGTCCATTCCGTTCAAATGCTCTTCCAGGTCCTTTGCTGTGTCTGACAGAATTACGCAATGTTTTTAATTCTTCATTCTGAACTTTAATTACTTCTCCAAATCTCTGCTAGCCGATATGTTTAAAAATAAAAGTTATGTTTATCAGTTGCACTGGCTGTGCCGACAGGATGGCGTTCCGGATGTGGTCGGGCCTTGCGGTAGTGGAGGCGGAGTCGGTAGCAGCAGCAGCGGTAGCGACAGCAGCGGCAGTGACGACGAGGGCGGCGGCGACTCCGACCGCGGCAGAGAGGGCGGCGGCGGCGGCGGCGGTGGGGGCGGCAGCGGTGGCGACGACGGCGACGCGGAGGAGGAGGAGGAGGAGGGCAGCGGGGGCGGCGGCGGGGGCGACGCGCAGCTGAGCGCGGGGCCGCCGCCACGGCCCGGGGACATGGGCCAGCGGCCGTCGCGGCCCCGCATCTCGCTCACCTGGGTCCTGCGCAGCGGCGCCGGCGCCGGGGGCGGCAGGCAGGGGGCGGCGGCGGTGACCTCCTGCCAGGAGCGGCCGCGCGACCCCGCCGCCGCCGGCCAGCCACACCCCGCGCAGCGGCAGCCGTCGCCCCCGCCGCCCCAGCCGGCCGCGCCCGCCGAGCAGACGCCTGCCCCCGACGCCGCCACGACTCCGCCGACGCCCGCGGCGGCGCACCCGCTGTACGGCGCGCACGCTCACGCTCACGTTCACGCTCACGGCCGCGGCCACGCCCACGGCCGCGGGCACTCGCACGCGCATGCGCACGCGCACGGCCCGGCGGCCCCGGGGCGCGCGCGCTCCGAGCCGTCGCTGGTGCAGCACAGGCACCGGCGGCAGTCGCGCGCCTCCCACAAGCCGCTGCGCTCCAGGCACGCGCGCTTCGGATACGACATCCAGGACGTCGACGCCTTCCTCACCAAGGTCAGTCTCGCCCTCCTCACCGCGTTTGTTACGCGGGTTCGCTTACCGTAACACCCCTAAATGTTCAAATGTTTGTAAATCTATCGGACTCAACTGTGTCGTCATTAGTCCGTAGCTTACAAACTAAAGCCCTTTCTACACGGGAAGCGAGAGCTTACGAGATTACCCATGATGCACCGGTCATGTCGGCCGCGTACCGCGTAGACGCGCAGGGGTGCAGACTCCGTAGGTGCTCTGGGGAATTTTTTGGGGGTGCTGAGCACCCACATAAAACTGAGGTGGAAAATAAAATTGTATAAATTAAAAAAAAAAACGGGAATAATCAAAAACTTCCTTATGACTCAAGGAGGCAATGCAAAACGTAACCATAACGAGAGACGACATTTCATACGTGAAAGAAATGATCAGTTTTGTACTCGGGTCCCCAAGCGAGCAGTAATTGTCCGTGATTTACCCACTATGCTAGTAGTCCTTTTGACCTTTCAGGTGTACGTATTTATGCTCATTCAATTGTGCTCTTTCAGGAATTTAGCTTGAAGCATCTGATGCTGATCATCAGCATCATCATCATTAGGGACTGATTATGCCTTTCAGCGTTCAGCCTGGAGCATAGTACTTCTAATAAAATTCCTCCATGATCCCCTATTCAATGCTAACATTGATGCCTCGTCTGATGTTAAGCCTTTTACTTCAAAATCATTCTGCACCGAATCTAAGTATTTTCTTCTTGGTCTACCTCGAATCCTCTTACCCTCCGCTGCCGAGCTCATGAGTCTCTTAGACACACAGAATGTTCACCACATCGTGTGAAGTGCCTTCGTTGCTTTCGGAATATAGATGTAAGGTAAAGCAATCAACAATCTGAAGATTGGTTTGAACACCACAGAGCTTTACTAGGCATGGTCCTGTTTGGAGGTGGTATGCCGTTGCCTTCCTCCGATCTGACTTACCCAGCCAGTTTAACATGGGTTCCGAGCCACGGTGCTACTCGGTATTTTTCATATCAGCAACACTGCCAGAGGTGAAAGAAGTGGAAGGGGACAGATAAAAATCTCAGGACCCGGTGGGGATGGAACCCGCGACCTTTGGACTTTTAGTCTCGCACTCTACTACTGTGCTACTGTGTAGATAAATAGGGTGCTTCACCCTAGGTCTTGCTTACTCGATTTCACATATTCGGACTCAGGCAGCGAGTGCGCACAACAGAGCTTGTGGTAGCACATATATTTTGTTAGTGAATTAATTTATAAACTGAAACTGTCAGTCTGTATTATACGTAAACTATGTACGTAGAAGTGTAATATAGGATCAGGTTAATTTTAAGGCAACAGCTTTCAAACTGTAAATTTTACTGCTCAACTATATGGCGGCTAGGGCTGAAAAGACTCTCATTTAAGAAAGGCTGTGTCGGACATAGGCCTAACTGGGGGTAGTTGCAACCAAACACGTCTAGAGAGGCGCTATGCTCCGATGCGCGTGACCCTTCCCTGTAGGGGGTTCGAATCCTCCCTCGAGCATGGATGATTCTGCTATCTTTAGTATACTCTAGTTCATAAGTAGTTTGTAAGTTTAGGGGCTGATGACCCCGCAGTTAAGTCCGATACGCTTGGCAATTTTTTTTTTATTTTTTTTTTTATTTTTTTATTTTTTTTTTATTTTTTTTTTAGTTTTTCAATTTTTTTGAGATATGGAGAGTTTGTTATAGGAACACTTTTTGTCACCGTCAAATCGACACTATAAACCTGTAAATACATAATAACCATTACTCTTCCTTTGACACTACTTAGTATAACTTAGCAGAACATATGGTTAATTCTAATGATGATTGAGGATTGACGACTTGATGAGCATTTCAAGTCCTCGACCTCAAGCACCCCAAGGTGTCGGCCTCCATCTTATACTAACTAATATTTCCCACCATCTCTCTTTTTTAAACAGAAATATATGTTAGAGTTTCACTTTCCATTTATGACATTTGAAGGCTGTCAAAAAATTCGAAAAGATACAACAATAAATTAAACTTTCATCCATCATGTGTCGGAACCTGCGACTGTATCTTGAAATAGGTTTCAGTCGCCTTTTTCCTTCTCAATGAAGATTTATTGTACCATGACCGGTTTCAAGCTGCCTAGCATCTCATAATCAGACGGTATATATACATTCAGTGCAAATTACATTTGTATAGTTAGGAGTTTCACATTTGGTATGTCCATGTGTGTTCTGCTTCTGGATAGCATTTCGTAATATCATAACACTGCCCTTCCATCAGCACCCCACAGCAACTCCCACTACTTTCAAATGCTAAAATTAAATAACACAGCACACACATTACCACAGCACAGCCACTACCACGTCTTTCAGTTGCTTTGTTTACAAGTTGAAATGTATATATACCGTCTCCTGATGAGCTGCTAGGCAGCTTGAAAACGGTCATGGTACAATACATCTTCATTGAGAAGAAAAAAGGCGACTGGTTGCAGTAATTTGAAACCTATAAGAATAAATGACCCACCTCAGCGTAGCGGGAGGCGGGCAACAGTGGGATCGGATGTGGACATTTGTGAAAGAAAAATATTTTCCCATCGGGGCCTGCAGACCCATCTCACCGGTCAAGAGTTCCATAATGACCCACGTAACCAATTAGGTGGTGGGTCCTAGTCTAGGGCACTAAGAGGGGGAAAAAAAAGAACGGGCTTTTACGGTCGTAATACAAAATGAAGCCTACCCTGACGGTCCGCTCTTTCTTGGTGGGACAGACGACACACACACACACACACACACACACACATATATATATATATATATATATATATATATATATATATATATATATATATATATATATATATCGGGCAATGTTCCTTTCTTCAGTGCAGAGGCACTCCTGAGCCTTATTCTTACGGAAATTAATTTACAATAACTACGACTTTGAGTTCTAGTGGGCAGGGTAAAGTTGAGAATTTGTATATGGCGGGTAGTGCACTTGAGTAATTCCGTGCAGGTGTGGTGATCGCTGTGTCCCCAGTGACGTACTGGTCAGCGTAATTTCCTAGAAAGCAGGAGACCCGGGTTCGAGTCCCGGCTGGGTACACATTTTTAACTTTACCCATTCGCAGTTAATGTCATGCATTCCGTGAATATTAATAGACAATAACTGCAGGATCAAAAGTGACGTTCTTTCGGACATATCCGAAAGAACAAACGTCACATATCTAAAACGGCAATCAATGGAATGGAGACACTTCATGCCCATCGAAGATTAAGCCTAAGCAAATCCACATCTACATCTACATGGGATACTCTGCAAATCACATTTAAGTGCCTCCAGAGGGTTCATCGAACCACCGTTATGTTATACTATTTATCTCCCATCCATTCTCGAATAGCGCGCGGGAAGAAAGAACACCTGAATCTCTCCGTTCGAGCTCTGATTTCTCGTATTTTATTCTGATGATCATTTCTACCTATGTACGTGGGAGTCAACAATATATTTTCGCATTCGGAGGAGAATGTTGGCGATTGGAGTTTCGTAAGTAACCCACACCGCAGCGATAAGCGCCGTTGTAATGATTCTCACCTCAGATCCTGTATCATTTCCGTAACGCTGTCTCCCCTGTATCGTGATAATACGAAACGAGCTACCCTTCTTTGGACTTTTTCGATGTCCTCCGTCCAACCCACTTGACACCTCGAAAAGTCATATTCACCTTTTACCGTGACAGAAAACGCATTTTGCTAATTGTTTGGCTTCGTAGTAAGAAATCAATCTATGCACATGGTTACTGCGAGACCATTAAGATATTGTGCCGCGCAATACAGAACAAGTGCTGAGGATTACTGTCAAAAGGTGTAGTTTCATTCCATGATAATGCCGGACCTCACACGGCGAATGTCAGCAAACAACTCTTACAGAATTTTACTGGGGCGTGTACGATCATCCTCCGTATAGCTCGAACCTCTCTCCTAGAGACTTTCATGTCTTCTTACACGCTGGCCGCAGTGGCCGAGCTTCTTAAACGACAGTGTAATATCTACGCCCTCTGCAAATCTCAAGCTTCTCATCGGTGTTTTGGGCTGGGAATGATGAGTCAGTCAGTCAATCGGGACATTGCAGTTTATAAAATGTTCACATGTTTGTAGAACTTATGGGACTTAACTACGGGGTCACCTGTCCCTAAACTTACAAACTACTTATGAACTAGCTAATCCTAAGGACGGCACAAATATCCATGCCCGAAGGGGGATTCGAACCCCCGACCGTAGTGGCCGTGCAGACCGTGACTGGAGCGCCTCAGTCCCCTGGGCCACCGCGGCCGGCACGTTATCATGATTTCATACGGGATACTCTACCTGTACTGCTAGAACATGTGGCTTTACAAGTACGCACAACATGTGCTTTATGCACGATGGAGCTCCTGCACATTTCAGTCGACGTGTTCGTACGCTTCTTAACAACAGATTCGGTGACCGATGGATTGGTACAGGCGGACCAATTCCATGGCCTCCACGCTCTCCTGATTTCAACCCTCTTGACTTTCATTTGAAAGCTCTTATCTACGCAAACCTGGTACCAAATGTAGAGGTTCTTCGTGCTCGTATTGTGGACGGCTGTGATACAATACGCCACTCTACAAGGCTGCATCAGCGCATCAGGGATTTCATGCGACACAGGGTGGATGCGTGTATCCTCGTTAACGGAGGACATTTTCAACATTTCCTGTAACAAAGTGTTTAAGTCACACTGGTACGTTCTGTTGCTGTGTGTTTCCATTCCACGATTAATGTGATTTGAAGAGAAGTAATAAAATGAGCTCTAACATGGAAATGAAGCTTTTCCGGACACATGTCCACATAACATATTTTCTTTCTTTGTGTGTGAGGAATGTTTCCTGAAAGTGTGGCCGTACCTGTTTGTAACACCCGGTGCATGTAGAGATAAATAAGGCTTGTTCATTTACAATGATTTACCCTCACTAGCTGTACACCCAAAAGCACACCATGAAAGCTCCATTCTCGAGACGAGTAACCGTTTGGCGAAGGCGTCAGTAGGACAGGGTATCCCCAGATCAGACGCCCTGGGATTATCGCGCGGGCAGCTCGTTTGTATGTGTCTGCCTGCGCGCTTAGCTATTCACCCGCAGCGCGGGCTTCCCGCCCTGTACACTGAATAACCGATGGCGGCAGATTTCCGCTGGGTCCGTTTCCACCGCGACCGCTTCCACGCTCGTGACCGGGGTGCCGCATCGGCAGCCGGCGACAGACAGAGGTAGCTCAGCGCGAGGTAAAGGTGTGGGAAAAACTCTGGAGCGCGGCCATTACGGCGTCTTCACCGGAATTATTTATCTCGTTCAGTTGCGTGTGGGTAACCATGACCTTCGACAAGCGAGCCAACTCACGAACGATCAGACGCCAAGAAGCAACTCCCAACGCTTGGTTGTCGAGACAATGAGACAAAAATAATTAATTGAAATGCGGGAGGATCTATATCGAATTGACGCAATGTGCTGCGAATACATAGAAAGAAAGATCCTGTATCATTTAGCAGGTCAGCAAGTGGAAGCAGTTAATTCCATAAATTATCTGGGAGTAGGCATTAGGAGTGATTTAACATGAAACGACCATATAAAATCAATCGTTGGTAAAGCAGATGGCAGACTTAGATTCATTGGAAGAATCCTAAGGAAATGCATCCCGAAAACAAAGGAAGTAAGTTACAGTACAGTTGTTCGCCCACAGCTAGAATACTGCTCACCGGTGTGGGATCCGTACCAGGTGGGGTTGATAGGAGAAGTAGAAAAGATCCAACGGAGAGCAGTCCGCTTCGTTACAGGATCATTTGGTTATCGTGAAAGCGTTACGAAGATGATCGATAAAGTCCAGTGGGAGCCTGCAGGAGAGACGCTCTACCGCTCGATACGGGCTTTTGTCGAAGTTTCGAGAACATACCTTTACCGAGGAGTCTAACAGTATATTGCTCCTTTTGTGTCCCAGCCTCGTCGCCGCTTTTGTGTCTCGTTTCCGTCGTAGGTGTCGGTGGCCGAGTGGAATGAGACCGACACAGGAATAAAGATAGCACGCTGGTGCAGGTACGGAGGGGAGCAGCCAGAAACTAGAAACACTAGAGTAAATTAGAACGAGATATATATTGCACAGAATTTATACAATACTTAACTTTTACACAATTCAGTACTGCAGAGTGCTGATACATAGTTGAGTTAGAGGCCTGCCTAGTACTGCTTCCTAGTGCCTATACGATAGCCAAGTCTTCACTGGTGCCTATCTTATTACGAAGGTCCTAACTGGTTGCTATCTCAGTCCCAAGTGCACGATGTCGTTCAGTGGTGGCCACGAGCGGAGTTGTCACAGAGGGCGCTCGTGGCTGTCGTCGTAAGAACGCCGCGCCGTGCGTGCATGGCGGCGCGCGGCGAAAGTAGGTGGCGCGCACTTTGTACTTGTGCGATATCACAGCTCCCTCCTACGTATATATCGCGAAGAGATCATGAAGATAAAATCAGAGAGATTACAGCCCACACAGAGGCCTACCGACAACCTTTCTTTCCGCGAACAATACGTGACTGGAATAGAAGGAAGAACCGTTAGCGGTACTCAAGGTACCCTCCGCCACACACCATCCGGTGGCTTGCGGAGTATGAATGTAGATGTAAATGTAGAAAAACAAATAAGTAAATGACCCTGAAAAATTACTAAAGTGGCACCTCCAGTACCCCTCCATTTAGTAAATGTTCAAAGGATTGTAAACCTGAATCAAATTTTCTCTGCAGCGGAGTGCGCGCTGAAATGAAACTTCTTGGCAGATTAAAATTGTGTGCGGGAACAGGGATTCGAACCTGGGACCTTTGCCTTTCGCGGGCAACCGCTCTACCGTCTGAGCTATCTCGGCAGTAGGAGGCAAGGTACTGACAGAATTGAAGTTGTGAGGATGGACCTCGAAGCGTGGCGGGATAGCTCAGACGGTAAAGCGCGTGCCCGCCAAAGGCATAGGTCGCAGGTTCGAATTCCGGTTCAGGCACACAACTTTAATCTGCCCGGAAGTTTCGTTTGGAAACCTATTGGACCAAACTGCTATGGTCATCACTACCTGGATTTACAAACTATTTAAACTAACTTTAACTTATGCTAAGAACACACACACACACACACACACACACACACACACACACGCCTCAGGGTGAACTCGAACCTCCGACGGCCACTTTAAAGACTCCTACACAATATTAGGTAGTTGAATTAGTTCTTTCGGCTCTTGAGTGTATCTACATTTTTACTGGTATTTAAAAGGTACCAGGCAAAGGCGAAAATGTCATTCAAAAAATACTATTTGATTGATCCAAGTACACTATTTTGTGTGTTTATCTACGAGAGACTGTAGTGATTTGTCGAATTGGTTGTAACTGAAAAGTTTAATCCCTATTCATGTATAGATTAATAGGATAATACGTCAGATTTTTATCAGTTTGCAAAAAGGACAATATCAGATAAATCGGGATTAAGACATTATTTTTATCGCGAGCATAAATTATACCGAGGCCCGTTTTGAATGAACTTGTCCCATAGGTCATTAGATATCATGACGAGCGAAAGCTCGAGAGTTGGAAATAAGCATGATTGAAATCTTTTATTTAATTAGTAAGGTTCCGTTTTTACACATGAGATGCGCCCTGTAAGATGTTTGTCCGGTAATTTCCACAAACCCTTAGGCATCGAATGGGGAGCGATATGTATCGAATGAGTGTCGCGGTAATTTGCAAGCCTTTGTGCACGGCGGTGTTCCCGTCGATATATATCGTACGTCGTAGTATCGAACGATAGTTCGATATAGTGGTTCTGAGCCGGAGATTCGGGCGTTATGCGCCCTCATGTACTAAAACTTCTTGTTTAACCTATACCTAACCTAACAAAGTGATCTCTGTAGCGTAGTCTTAAGAAGGTTAGGTATAGGTTAAAGTTTGTTTTTTTTTTTTGTTACGTGAGGGCGCGTAGCGCCCGAATCTTCGGTTCAGAAACACAATATCGAACATTCCACATTCATTATAAAATAAGCCCTGTATTAAACGCACGCCAACAGGTTTCCATTCGCAACAATGTGTAACACTATTATTTAGTGCTTATAAAGTGTTTAATCAATGCATTAATTAATCTCTTAAATGCTACGTCAAATGTACTTCATAAAGTAACACCTGATTGTCTGCTGTGCTGCGATACTACGACGTTCGATATATGTCGACGGGAGCACCGCCGTGCACAAAGGCTTGCAAACTACCAGTGTCGCGGTATGGAGAACGTGCTTGACAAAAGACGAGTAGGACAAACATATTTCAAATAATTACCTACATTCAAAGCCGAAGTTGAAAAATTTGTACTGTCACTTACCTCACTCAGCAGTGACGTCGTCTTCGCTGACGATACCGCATGCGCCAATAATGATACGTATACGATGACACTCCAGCCACTCCTTTGTCGTAATCCGGATATTTCTGTAGACTTGAAAAGTACTATTTATAATGAAAACTGAAAGCAACGAAATATGACATTCGTATGTTCACAAGAAAAAAAAATTTAATACTTGTTACTACATTCCCTTGTCACCACGCAAAACATCTAATTTCGTAGCCGCGGCAGTCACTTGTTCTATACGTATCGCTCGCAGTGAGAACGATATATATATATCGTAGTCCGGCTTCGATAACCAAGAGTTCTTGGAAATTACTTTTATTCTACGTCTCAGGGCTTTTATTTTATTATTTTTACAATCCACAGTGTCATGGGACAGTTCATTGCGATAGTCCTAACAAAATTCACTTGATCCATGCCCATCGAAAGATCGATTAAATCCCGAGACTTACCGATCTGTGACGTAAATTGTTCTAACTGAAGCCAGCCTTAACAAAGTAGTGATATCCTTTAGCATTTCGCTCTCTTACAATATATATTTAAACACAAAACTTTGATATCTCAAAAAAAAAAAAAAAAAAAAAAAATGTTTCACGGAATAAAAAAGGCATTACTTTTGTCATGCAACCCTGGAGGAATAAGAGGGGCGATACAGGACATACAAAACTGAAGCCAACATCTCCATCTCAGTTGACACCAAACATAGCACATGGCTGTTTACGTTTTTTCTTTTTTTTTTTTTTTTCCTAATTTATGTCTGCTCATAACAGCAGTTGTCAGTACAAAATATCAGTGTTTATCTAAGAACATAACAATACAGTTTAGAACTGATGACTGTGTAAATGATCCAGTAATACGACATCATTGCCCTGTTTTATGTGACCTTTTTGGTCACATATTTTGAAAAACTAAGACGAGAAGTGAGATTTTTAATTTAAAAACGATTTAATTCCTAGCGCTTTTATTGTTTAGAGTCGTAGTTGATTGATTAAAAATGACAGTGTCGTTTCTCGTTGTACTAATCGTTATTATCATAGACTATAGTTGAAAGAAATCACATTTCATTCCTAATTAGAGCAGATATTAAAAAACCATAACAGCGTGCTTTGCTTCTTCCCTCATTCCAAATTCTTATGGGATAGCAAAGAAAACAGAGTCTAGTATTTGGCAAACGTGATCACTTAAAGTTTTGCAAAAGAACTTAGTTTAAAATGTAACAAAGAAGAACCATTGCGTAAGCAAACAAACACTACTTTCGTAGATACAGTTTCATCAGCTATTAACACAGATTCAGTAAAAAAAAGTATATGAATTACGAAGCATCCTTAACACGTCACATGCTTGATTATTCGAAATGTATATACAAAAACATTCACATCAAGGAGACCAAGTGTGTTGTATTACTGTATAAAATAAGCATTCAAGACCCCAAAAACGTTTGAAATTGCTTTCCTGACACTAAA
The DNA here is from genome assembly GCA_026315105.1 of Locusta migratoria. Lineage (NCBI taxonomy): Eukaryota > Metazoa > Arthropoda > Insecta > Orthoptera > Acrididae > Locusta > Locusta migratoria. The sequence continues at coordinate 239,145,936 of CM048744.1, forward strand.
GAGTGGTCCTACAATATATGTAAAATGAAACGGCTAATAGAGGAGACCGAAATAAGATTTCGTATAGGACTGTGTGGTCGCGCTAGCGTGAACAGAAGTATGTTGTTTTCCATGAAGATCATTATTTTACGAGTGTATGCTAGGCGGAACCCAACAGCACATGTATAATTGCTGAAGCTAGTGGCAATCACATTTTCATTTCTGATTCTCAAATACAGTTTTCTGTTCCGGTGTACCGTTATTAACATCAGCTTGGCGCCAAGCGATTGACAAATCGATAGTCTCGTTTCAGGTCGCCTTGACAGCAACACTACATCACAATTAACAAAGTGCATACCATGTAGACCAGATGCAAGATACTTCCCGGAGAAGAAATACGCATTATATTGGTTACTGAGAAAATGCGTGAGCTATCTGATTAACAATCTTGAAACGGACGCCACCACTGACTAAATATAGGAAAGGTTGGGGAAATGCCAGCCGACTATATTATAACCCCATACTGTACTGCTTCAGCAAGCCTTTCAATATAATAATTGGAAGCAGGGAGCAGTGGGAGAAAATAGTTCGACACCGTACGGGGTATATTGTCTGGTTCACTGGCGTGTCAAAATCAGATCAAGGCGTTGGGGCCGGGGTATACGGGTTGCAGCCAAGACTGGAGGGCGTCATCTCTCTAGGGAAACTGGCCTCAGTATTCCAGGCCGAAATCACTGCCATCAGGGCGTGTGTGGAGGAGAATTTGCGTAGGTGCTACAAAGATCGTAGCATCTATATCTATTCAGAAAGCCAGGCAGCCCTGAGATCACTGGCAGCTCCTGCAACAAGGTCTAAAATTGTTGCAGCATGTCACAGGGTTCTGGTGGAGCTAGGGGAAAGCAATAGAGTAAACCTATTGTGGGTGCCTGGCCACTCGGAGATCAGTGGCAGCCGGCCGCGGTGGCCGAGGAGATTGAGGCGCTTCAGTCACGGTCTGCACGGTCACTACGGTCGGGGGTTCGAATCCCCCCTCGGGCATGGATATTTGTGCAGTCCTAGTTAGTAAGTAGTTCATAAGTAGTTTGTAAGTTTAGGGACTGTTGACCCCGTAGTTAAGTCCCATAAGATTTACAAACATTTGAACATTTTGATCAGTGGCAACGAACATGCCGACAGATTAGCCAGAATGGGGGCAGAGACTCCATTTATTGGACCGGAACCTGTCCTGTCAATCACCAAGGCAATGATCAAATTGGAGCTACGTAACTGGCTCAGAAGACAGCACGTAGAATATTGGACCAAAGTCTATCAACAAAAACATGGCAAGTTAATGATGCCAAAGCCATGTTTTAAAAGAAGCTCTGCAATCCTGGGTCTGAACAGGAGCGAAATTAGACTCATGGTTTCATTGCTGACAGGCCATAGGAATTTCAAAAAACACCTACATACAATGGGAATAACAGAAGAGGACCCTAAATGTAGGATCTGTGATGACGGTGATGAAACTGCATCACATCTAATCTTCGAATGCATTGCATTGGCCGGCCGCGGTGGCCGAGGGGACCGAGGCGCTCCAGTCACAGTCTGCACGGCCACTACGGTCGGAGGTTCGAATCGCCCCTCGGGCATGGATATTTGTGCCGTTCTTAGTGTTAGGTAGTTCATAAGTAGTTTGTAAGTTTAGGGACTGATGACCCCGTAGTTAAGTCCCATAAGCTTGACAAACATTTGAACATTTGAATTTGAGCATTGCATTGGAGAGTAAAAGGCACAGAACATCTGGGACAAATGAGAAAAACATACATTTTGTAGATTCAGGTGACAAATACTCAAGGATTGGCCTTGTCATTTGTTAATCGTCATGGAGAATGCAAGGCGATTCGTGAAATGAATTCGTTTAAACTCAAACGACATATCGGTTGCGATCATCGGAATCTTCGAAATGAGAAGTTCTTCACCTATGAATTTTTTTTTTTTTTTTTTTTTTTTTTTTTTTTTTTTTTTTTATCATTGCCTGAATCACATTAGTTATCATTTTCTTATCACCACACGCGTTCCATTGCATAATTTCGGTTGATTTAGAATTCGAAGCATGATGACTAATGATACAACCTTCAGCTGTAAATTGTGCGGAGGTAAGCCAAGCACATCCAAGAAGTTTAAAAATTCAGTTGCATAGTTGTTGGCTTCGTCTTCGTTTGTTACACAGTCAACAGATCTGAATGAATGCAGAGTACCAAGTATTTGATTCTGAATTACGGAGTTCAAGTCATCTACATATTTGTTATTAGCCGCCAAAATCGCACGCTCAATCAACCATTTGTAATTTTGTGGTTAGTAGTTATGTTTGGGAACACTTTAGTGATGAGCTCGTCTTCCGATGAGACGAAATTCAGAGGAAATGAAATCAATTCTGTCGATTTTTTTACGATAACACGGCAATTACCGATAGTCAGTAATTGTTCTGAGTAATCTTGAGCAGATGGATCGTCGAGTAATGCAACTCTCATGTTTGCTGTTTCTTCATATAGGGGTGAGCTTAGTGACACGCTAGGCAAGCGTCTGCCTGACGTCATCAGGAGCTGAATGCGATACATCGACCTGTCGACATCTGAGAGCATTCATCGACACGTGGGATTTGCGCGGGCCGGCCGCGGTGGCCGTGGGGACTGAGGCGCTCCAGTCACGGTCTGCACGGTCACTACAGTTGGGAGTTCGAATCCCCCCTCAGGCATGGATATCTGTGCCGTCCTTAGGCTTAGCTAGTCAGAAGTAGTTTGTAAGTTTAGGGACTGATAACCTCGTATTTCAGTCCCATAAGCTATACAAACATTTGAACATTTGAATTTGCGCGGAGTACTAACTGTATTTGGTCGGCGTTGTTCTGCGTGAAACAAGTGTTGCGAAGACTAAAGTCAACCTTACGAGGTTATCTTCCGGAAATCTATTACTGATTTTCCTCTCGTTTTGAAGGTCGAACTTGCAAAAATTTTTCAAGATCGGTATAAAAGCTTTAAATTTTGGCGAAGTCCGTAACTAAAGTACTCTCTGCCATGCACCAAATAAAATTTTATGTAGACCGTGACCTTCCTCTTCATTTGAAGGTCACGTGTTCAAAATTTCATCAAATTCGGAATATAACTGTAGATTTGTATGCAATACACAAAAAGAACACACGGACACTCTATATAATTTTTTTTTGTTAATTTTGACGGTATTGTACTCGGACTCTCAGTGTATGCGCCCGCGGCACAAGAGTTAAAGTCTAAAAAACATTGCCATCTGACTAACGTAAGCTTACCTTTATTAACAGTAGATGTTCAAAATGATGTCCCTCTATGGAAAGAGCGGCCTGACATCACTTGAACGCATTTGCAAACACTCGACGAATTTTGGCTGCCGAAATCAGGGAAATGACTAGTCGAATCTTTTTTCGCGAAACAAATTCTGACAGGTATGTGAACAATATCTTGCATCCATTTTTTCAAGAACTTTCACCCAATGAAAAGCTGTACGCTTATTTCATGCAGGACAACTCAAGACCACACATTGCTATTGCTTCTATGGCAGCAATACGAAGTGTTTTTGACGGTAGGATAGTTGACTGGCCTCCTCGTTCTCCAGATCTATATCCCTGTGACATTTATCTTTGGGGAATGTTAAAAGACAAGGTGTATGCAAGCAAACCCCATACAGGCGAAGAGTCGGAAGACAGGATTCGACTAGTCATTTCCCAAATTTCAGCAGCCGAAATTCGTCGAGTGTTCGCAAATGTGTTCAAGAGATGTCGGGCCGCTCTTTCCGTAGAGGGATATCATTTTGAACATCTACTGTAAATAAAGGTAAGCTTGGGTTGCTCAGTTGGTAATGTTTTTAGTCTTTAACCTAGTGTATGTGCCGGCGGCACAAGAGTGTCCGAGAATCGGGCGCTGCCGTAGCCTGCGGATGCGATGGCGGCGGCCGGGAGCCGTACCGCGCGATCCGCGGACGCTTGACAGACGTCTTTCGTGAGACACCCTCTCGGAACAACATTTAAAAGTTAGTATTGGTGTTTATACACAGGGGCGCCGACTCCGTGGATGCTCTGGGGCTCGTGCACCCCCCAAGGTGTTTTTAGGGGTGCTGAGCACCCACATAAAATTGATGTGGTAAATAAAATTGTATAAATTTTAAAAAAATCGAGAAAAATCAAAACCTACGTTATGACTCAAGAGGCAATGCAAAACGTGACCATAGTGAGAGACGATATTTCATAGTGAAAGAAATGATCAGTTTTGTACGGGGGTCCCCAAGAGAGTAGTAATGATTGTCAGTGTTTTAGTCACTATGCTAGCTTTATTCATCCTGAAGCACGCCGGTTCTTTTGACCTTCAGGTGTACGTATTTATGAACATTCAATTGTGTTCTTTCAGGAATTTAGCTTGAAGAATCTGATGCTGATGCTAAAGTTAATCGTTTTTCACTTATCTTTGTCACTTCCCTTGATATTAAAATTATAGATTCAGTTGACATTTGTAATGCTTTTCTCTCAGGCTTAAAAAAAAAACCTTGCACTATATTAATACTGTCAGTGATGTCATTAAGTTATCTCGAAGTGATGAAAGTTTCGATGAAGTATACAGCTCTTGCTTGGAACTGACCAAAAAATTTGATGTCATACTTGAAAATCTCAAAATATTTCAAAGATTTCTTTAAACTTTGGTGTTGGTGTTCTACCAAATGCTTTTGTCAGAAAGAATAGCTTCGCACAAAAAGTGTTAGATTAGTGTACAGTGAAAAATTATTTAATTGGTCGTGTAGAAGTTTTGGGGTGTTACTTATATCGAAATATCCACTTCGGCCAATTAGATAGCTTTATTGTAGTGTCCTAATGCAGCCAGGCTTTCCTTTTCTTCCTCCTCCTTCTGCCTTCTATCTTTAGAAGGCCACGCAACTGCCTATTTACTTTTATCAAGTATTGCTCATTCAAAAATGCTTGAACATGATTTTCAGGAGGGTTGGTTTCGCACATTTGTGTACCGTGATAGGCCTATAGAGCACCCACACCGATTTTCAAAAGTCGGCGCCTCTGTTTATACACAATACACAGAAGTTGACGTGGTGTGTCTTCCAGCAGGCGTCGATCGAGAAGCCGGCCAACATCCCGGTGGTGCTGTCGTCGGCGTGCGTGCTGTACCAGACGCGCACGGGCGGCTACCAGGAGGAGGTGTCGCTGCCGCTGGGCATGGTGGTGAACGCGGTGTTCAAGAACCAGTCGTGGCTGTACGTGCAGACGCCGCACGGCGAGGAGGGCTACGTGGGCTACGGCGCGTGCCTGCCGCTCGGCATCCTGCCGCCGCCGCGCCGCTCCAAGCCGCAGCCGTGCTGGGAGACGCACGCCGACGTCTTCCCGCGGCCGCTCGGCAACCGCACCGACAGCGAGAAGCTGCGCGACGGCACGCGCTCAGAGTGCGGCGCCGGCGGCGGGCAGCCCGGCTACCGCGCCAGGGACGCCGTGTCGGCGTGCGGCGAGCGCAGCGTCGACCGCCTCTACCTGCGCGCCGCCGCCAGCGCCAAGGGCCGCGCCGCAGCCACCAGGCACACGCTGCTGCTCATCCGCTCCGACTACAGCAGCCGCGGACGCAACACGCTCTCCGTCGCCAAGGGCGACGTCGTCGCGCTCGTCAGCGGCCACCTCAAGGACTGGTTCTGGGTGCGCAGCCGCGACGGCACCGAGGGATTCATACCCTCCGTCGTCGCCGGACACGGCTTTCTGTGATACCCTCGACGGACATTTCGGCCGTATAAAATTACCTGCGACTTTTGACAGATCGGTACATTTTTTTCACTGGTGCCTGCGATTATGAACCCGCTGCCTGTGTAATATAGCGGTCTCTTAGCCGCCACACCGGTCGTCTAGACATACTTGGTATAGAGGACCAGTGTGCCGTTGCCCATGATCGGTATAGGGTTGCCAGATCTCCGGGCGCCGCCCGGAGTGCCCGGGTTTGGAATGAATTCTCCGGGTCTACGGGCCAATGACTCTCATCTCCGGGCTTGAATGTAACCTTCATCTTAACTTTTTTTTACCTCTCATAGAAACGACAGCACTATTACATTTAATCATTTTATGCCATCAAGTTTACTTCTTTACGCAGCAGATGATAAGTTTTTTTCTTTTCTTTTTTTTTCAGAATTCACGTGGTATCCTGGTTGGGGGGGAGGAGTTGGTCGCAGTTGGGGGGGGGGGTGAATCATTGACCAAGGGGGACGGGGGCACGTCTGATCTCCGGGCCTGCCTCGAGTTCAATCTGGCAACCCTAGATCGGTACAGTGCTCAGCTAGCCGGCCGCGTGCCTCTGTAGTCGGCCACCAGACACACGACGGTTAACAGTGGCGGCTGGCGATAATGTGCTGCAGCACACTGTATATATATTACTAAAATTATGCCATTTCTCTTCTAATGCAAGCGAGAAATCGCTGTAAAATTGCATCCTTTCTCTTGGAATACGAGCCAGATATCACAATAAAATTATGCCAATGCCCTTCCAATGCGTATTAGAATGCTAGTAACAAGGATGAAAACGCATTTTGGAGTGCTCTAGCCGCGATAGCTGGAAACAAGCTCCGTGTGCTGAAGTGGGATTCAGCCACGCCAGTACGTGCAGAGAGAGGCGGCGCAGTCATCTGTTCGCTAGTGTGTGTGCGCAGACGTGATGTCAGGCCTGGCGACTCGTGTGTGCTGGGACCGACTGCAGCACCACATCATTCAATATTTCTCTTCGCACTGCGTGTGATGGCTGCGGAAGAATAGTATATGACGAATATTGCGGCTTACAGAGTCAAATAGTGCGCTGGCTCAGGCGTCTTGACGTTCCCTCTCAATTCCGGCGTGAGGATCATATTCAAATACCTCTGAGACTAAATTTTTAATTTCTGTAACTAAAATTAATATTTTTAAACGTTATATTTACAACCTGCAGTGAATACATGCAGTTGGCAGCGCTGTTATAGATTCCCCTAAAGGTCTTACTGTCAATACAGTATTAATTGATATTTAATTAAAGGCAATCATACAAAGGTTGACTGTTTTAGTATACTTTGTTTCCTGTTTATTTTTGTAATATTTTACCACACTGGTCAAATTTTGTACGAGCCGCCAGTGCGACGGTACCAGAAAAATAAAGTTCTGTCGACAGAGAAACAACTAGCACCCGACACCATGGTACTGCTTACCCACAAGATGACAACATAGACACCTTAGCATCCAAACTGGCGGAGGAACAGTGGGAAATCCTAGCTCGCTATCGGTATTATCTAGGCAACGGCATTGCGCCGCGAGCTGATCGTCAAAAGTCGCAACTAATTTTAAACGCTCTACAGGCTACCTCGGGTTTCTCCGGCACGGCCTATTGACAGCCCGTTTCGGTCTACGACTTACTACCGAGTAGCCGATTTCGTACTTACACGCAGTATTACTATAAGCGACACGACACGTTCCGTTCGTGTGCTGTGAGCAGTGTTTACTTGCTAACTGGACTCGTGTCATTGGTAGGGTGGCCAGCTCTCCTGTATTTCCCAATTTCTTCCATATTATACCAGAATTTGTTTAATCCTCATGGCTCTCTCACTGTGTCTTTCATTTGATGTTCAGCAACTTACACTATTATAGTTATTGCAAATTTCCATGACAAACATCTCACAAGGAGACCATATGGGTACCAGATTTTAGAATTTCTTTAAATTTATGGTACATGAAGTTCAGAACTTAAATAACAATCAGTCTAAGCATTCCACACAACTCTCAGAAATTCTCTAGAATATCAACTTTCAACGTTTGCAAAGTACACGTGCAAGTACCAATTATTAAAAGGGTAGCAGCATCTGTCATTGTAGCTCAGGTGGTAGCATTTTGGCTTCACAAATATAGTCGGTGGTTCAAATCCTACTGGGACAGAGTTTTTTTCATTTTGATTTCAGTTATATAAAACATATTGGCATCTCTAATTCCACATGTTGTGTCAGTTTTTGTTTGTGTCTATGAAGACGAGCCGAAAACGTAATCACATGAAAAAGTGGTTCAGTAGGTTAGCTGCTTCGAAATCCATTAGCAGCTATGGAGATGACTTTCCAAAAACAGTGTTGTAGATCTTCACAAACTGAACAAAATTAAAAAACTACCGTCATCAACTAATAGTGAAGCCAATACTGTAAACAACGTAACTTATGTTCTCTCTCTTTTTTAACCATCAATATTGGCAATCTTCTATAAAACATAGAAAATTATAAATAAACAAAAATGTGTGCACATTTTGTAAAAATTAGCATTATATATTAAAATTGTGTAAGTACTTGAACAAAACAAAACAAACAAAAATTTAAAAAATACTGTCATGACAGGATTTGAAACGCTGACCCAAGGGATACAAGTCGAGAACACTACCACCTTAGCTACACCAATCAATGCTGCAATTTAAGAATTGGTACTTACACTTACTTGCAAAATTTCAAAGTCAATTTTCTTGAGAATTTTTGAAAGTTGTGCCAAATAGCTTTGGCTGATTGTTAATTGATTTCTGAACTTCCCATACCGTAAATATAAAAAAAATTCTAACATCTGATAACCATGTGGTCTCCTTGTCAGTAAATTAGCGTACTATGCCTATTTCCATTCACTGCTTTCATTTTCATCATATTTTGGGGTAATTCATCATTGAGCAAAAACGTATTCATTGTGTAAAAGCATATAATTAGAATAATTTCTGAGTCCCACTGAAGAAAGGAAGTTATAACAGTCCAAGCTCCACTGTTCCCATTGTAGTGGTTCTTCTGTGTGTGTATTTCAGTTAGATAATTCAGCATAATTAGTTGTTTTCTGCCATGTGTAGTACATATATTATAATTTCCTCAAGCTTCTCTTTGGACGACAGATGAGGGGGGTGGGGGTGGCTACTTACTTTATGTACCAATATACTGTCTGCGAAATATTGGTAAAACATTGATATTTACATCCAAGTTCAACTCATGGTACCAGCTACACCCTTTGATGCTTTTCAAGATCAGATTGCTCATCTGTGAAATGTACATTCTCTCAGAATTGTTCAGGCACGGTGTATGAGGAAACCAGAGGGATCTTAATGAATTAAGTTCTGGGACCCTAGCCTCTGTTAAAACTTAAATTTCCTTTCTGGTTTATTAGCATTTTCCCCCCTCCCTAATTAGCAGCTAATATGCATAACAACACAGCTTACACTACCCGAGAATGCCATTTGTGATACACAAAAAGAATGTAAGGATTCCAAATGTAGTTGTTCCTCCAAGCAATGTTCAACATGTGCAGAAAAATTATATTAAAATCTATTGCTAGTAACAAAAAAGGGAGAGGGAAGAAAGGGGGACTCCCTAACCTATAGCCAATAAAGAGATCTTCTGTTGCTCTGAGGAGTATAAGTAAGTTAATTCTCCACAGTCATTAAAAATTACTGGCAATACAGTGTGAAATGATGGTGCATGCCAATTCCTCTCTGTTCACAGCAAGGTCATTCTAATGGTTGAAAACTAACTCTTCCTTCTGCCACTCATGGACAGATTGTAGCACTAATACAAATAGTGTACTGACAGTGCAGCCACCTTTCCGAATATTTAAAAATGAACATAATTAATACTTTTATTTCTGCAAAAGTGATGATGGATAATTCACCATCAGAACCGGCCACAGCATCATACATAAGGCTCTGCAGTAGCTGTTAGTGAAAACACAGTGTCAGGCATGCTATGATTTGCTGTCAGTGTCCTCATGGCAGTTGAGTGCAGTGACAACCAACTTTTGGAACATTCACTGGTGTGCATTATTTCAGTACATCACTGATTTAAAACTACAATTCTCAGTAGCTATTTTCTGCATGCATCTTGATCTAAGAACTAAATGGACCATTTCTAGCAGAGAACAGTCTACTCATTGAAGAAGCACATGGTTGATTCATAACAACTGCATAACCACCTTTCCTGCAGGTTTTATACTAGGTATTTGACCATCTGCCCTATGACACTGTTCTTACACTCACTTATTTTTTTACACTGTGAAATTTTCTTGTATGGAAGTCCAATAAATTTTCAGGAATGAACAGTTGCCGACATATATAATAAAATAAAATACCAGGAATAAATTAGTTTAGAAGTACCTCAACAAATGCTGAGCATGTCACAATTATGTTTTCTTTCTGATCAAGGAACTAGTGAAATTGTATTTTTCAGCTGCATTAATTCTTCATTAAAATAAGTCATTTATCTGTAGAATGTATGGTACAATCGTTCTGTTTTAGATTACAGTTGTGTATCCACATACCAAGTTGCTCTATTTTAAGCAGTCAGTTTTCATGGTTAGAAAATAGTAACTGACTGGGATTGTCAAAAATTGTATTATAGTTGTAATTTTCTTAACATTATCAATGTAATATAACTTTAGGAACCTAGCAACTTGAGACTTCCTCTAGCCTTCATCTACTTGCATATCTGACCTATTCATCACAAAATCTTACTACTATGTCTCAGGCATTGTCACAGACTGCTTGTAACCCCGACAGGAGGCACCAAATAATAGTGTGTCTCAGTATTTTATAAAAATCACTTGGTCAATCACAGAACAACTGAACAGAAAAATCCAGCTGAATAGCTTTTTGTCAGCAAGAATTTTAAGCAGTAATTCTTTTAAAAGAACAAAAATCAGTACATCATGTAGAAAAATTCTTGTAACCAACAGTACCCAACATTCTCGGCCAAGTTTGAGTCTTGTGAACTTGTGGAATGAGAAGTTGGACACAGCAACCATTCAATCAGTATTGACAGTACCATCCCCTAAATCTTGAGTTATATGTATGACAAGTGTTGGGAAGGTTGCCTGCTGATACTCAGCAGCAGCTATTCCACATAAAATAAAACTAGATGTATTCTTACCATGTGTCTTCGATTGAAATGCAACAGTTGTAATGGTTCAAAGAATTGTATTAGGAAGCAAATACTGTGCACTTTGTTGTTTCTTCCAGATTGAAGGAATGCAAATGCATTTGACATCATTCCATATCATGCACATATATTACAATGCACAAAAACGGAGCTGTCATGTTCAGAAGTAAAAGTTTGTTAAGATGCCAAACAATTCCATCCTTCCAGAACCTTCTTACTTCCCCAGAAACCTCAGTACTGAAAATAGCTTCTTAGAGAAGAAATACAATGTGTCTCACTTTACTCAGATTAATGATGGAAATTCTCCTCGGATATGATAAATTATTTTTCAAAAGAGATAGATTGGATGGCCAGTACTTACCTTTGTGCTGTACCGCCAATACTGACAAAGGGACGAAACAGGACAAGCTTTCGAAACACAGTTCCTTCTTCAGGTGGGAGAAAGAACTGTGTTCCAAAAGCTCATTCTGTTTTGTCCCTTTTTTTCTTCTTCTTCTTCTTCTTCTTCTTCATTTGTGTCACTCTCGGCGGTACAGCACAAAGATAAGTTACTGACCAGTCAATCTATCTCTTTTGAAAAATAATTTATCATCTTACTCTGAATATGCCAAGTAAGTTAGCAGTGTAACTGAACTGAATCATGACCCCCGAGTATCACAGAAATATTAAATTTGTCTTAATTGATCAACAACTAACAGGAACAACAAAATTCTAAAGCATCGTAGTTTGGAACTGTATTACTAAATATGACAGCAGATTTTTTTAATTCCAATCTACGGTAGAAATTGTAGACTGTTACTCAGAAATATCTGTCTACTTACTTTAAAATATAAAATCTCCTTCACTTAAACTGAATGTGTTTGTCTCTGGCAAAAAACAAGTTCTGTAACTTACCATCACAATACAAATTAACATGAACTGGTACTGAGAACTGACTTTCCATGAATAATTCTCAATTTCAACAATAACACACAGCATTTCACAGGAAAAAAAATTAGATGAGTGCAAGGTGCCACATAGAACTCCAGCAGGACAAATCACCATTCAGGCAATCATAAGAAAAACTTTTCATAACTATGTCCATTATTTTATCCCATAATTTATTTGTGAGTGCAAAAAGGGTTGTTCTAAACTTTATTAGAGCTACAATTTGTTGCACAATCTCACTGTTCACTGGCTTAATAATAGGTACCATTGAATACAAATACCACTCTGTAGCAAAGAATGTAAATTATGATTTTTACATAATTTTCACTGGACGTTCGAACTCATCGTATGCACACAGAAATGTACAATGAAAACATTATTATGAAACCTAAAAAAAAAAAAAAAAAAAAAAAAAAAAAAAAAACTGGTGAACTATCAAAAAAGTGTCAAATGCAACATTTAAATATGCCTATGATTGACATAGGGAATGTTTCTCTCTTAAACAAATTTAAATATGGAAATCTTATTAACGTAAACTGAGATTTAATTTTCCTAACAATATATCTAATTTTTTCTCTGATGTAAGCATATTATTATTGTGCTCCACATAATGCGTTTTGATGTTGTCAAAGTTGTTTACCTTTTGAAGTTACATATATACACAATGGCATTGACATTATGTAAAGTATTTATATTCAACAACAGAGTTAAGGCTAAAAATTAGTATATGCAACTATTATCAGAAGATGCTAAACATTGCATCTGACTATAATAAAAGGAAAATACAAACACAAACATGTGTTTCATTTTTCTAGTGGAAGCCAAATATGAGTAAAAACTAAAGTTACATCTCTATTGAATGTAGCTGATATACCGTGTATTTTGTGAATTCCAAAGCTAGAAAAGTGTTTAAAAATGTGATGGACATGAATTAGTGGCACACTAAATGGATCTCAATAAGCTATCCAAACCATGTTAGTCACTAGTAATAGTTATTTTTAAAAATATTCAAATACATGTGTACAGATGAAACAGTAGTGTCAATGAAATAAAAAATTTTGTTACTTCACATACACTTGCTAATTAAACTCCTTGTACATGTTACTTTCCTATTCCACTTTCCAACAAAGCCCAAATACAACAGCTTTTTTTACAGGGAATATGTGTTTCACTTTACAATTACCTGGAATCATCGATTACATCTTAATGAATTTTAGTAGTTTACACAAATATAACAATCCAAAATCCAAGAAAAGGTTTAGATTAGATCAGCTAACACTAATCGTATTTGTTAACAAAACAGTATGCAAAAACTATGTTTAATTGTGCAAGAACATCTACTAAAGCAGAGGATGAGTTAAGAGGAGCATAGTTCAGGGACAATAAGCTGCACTAACAAAGAAGAGAAACAAAAACAATGAAAATAAAGAAATAAGTAATTTAAGCTGAGATAAGAAGAGAAACAACAATAACCGTTTGATCCCAAGTGAGTGACAAGAATCATTTGTGTGTTTCATTTCAAACACCTTTCTGGACAGTTCTGGTCACTGGAACTACAAAGAAATAATCAATTAGCATAGCAGCGAGTTGATACTGAACTATATGTTCTGCCAGAGTATGTCACAAAAAGTTATTTGCAGTCTGATATTGCCAGTCAATTCTATTTGGGAACAGAAATGCAGACTGAAAGAGCTTACACAAAAACTGATTTAGTATGTTACTTCAGAACTAGAGTACTTCATCTGATTTTTGGAGAAAAAAAAACACTATTTCTACCAGTTTTACACTTGAAGGATTGATTTAAAAAGTCACCACGAGGACAATTAAATAAAAATATGGAATGAACAGCATAGGCAGGATATATATAATTTCCAAGTAACAACTTGCCAAATTTCTTTGTGACCTATCTTTATGCAATGGACAACTGTTAGTTGACAAGAGCAGAAACTCCTGAGAGCAGCACAATAACCAACCACAACAGGGTATATTGCATTGCTGGGTTTATGGGTTTTGAGGAGCACGTTGAAGGTGGGTTTGCAGGGATGGGGATGGGCTGTTGATATGAAAAAACAAACACATTTTTTTAATTAATAAAATGCAGCAACCAGTAGATTGCCATGTTTATACAAATTGCTTTACTGTTTCTCAAAACATTTGTCTTTGCACTTTTGCAGGCTTTCTAAACAATCCTAAAACTTTTTTCCACTCTGATGTCAGTGCCTCAGGAAAAACAGTGCTGTAAGATGAAGTCCACTCGCATCTGTTATGTTATCTTTCTCCCAAAATTATCTAACTTTATTCCAAATTTATTATATTCATGAAACAGTTATATACCGGACACACTCAGAACACAGCTGGCAGAGATGATGATAGCATGTTAGTAAGTGGCCTTACAAATGCATACCTGCCAACTTTTGAACAGGGTATCAGTAAAACTCATGCACGTCAAAAAATGTAATGATTTTCGACATACCCCAAACTTATAAAAACAATAATACTTCCGGGCTACCAAATATGATAATTCATGTTTTGAAAAGGATACTTCAGTGATATCACATATACTTACATCAAACACCAATGATTTGTTGATAAATAGAACAATCAAGAGGATATACATGTTACGGAGCAGCAGGCTTTGTGGATATTGGTTTAGAGCATTCATAACAGGTCTTCCTTAATAAATTAAGCAGATGTGTGATAAGACAGGCAAGAAATAATATAAAACACACTGCAAATCACATGCTGGTTTGACTACTTCAAAGTCATAGTTGTGGCCTTTAAAGCTTCCTGAAAAAAGGCTTGAGAAAATGTGTTGTCAAAGCATGAGCCAGAACTCCTTATCTTCCAAATAGAAATAAAGTACAGAGATTAATTGGACATGGCTAATATGAACTCCTATTGTTCTTCAGAAGGCTGAAAACAAGTTACATTCTGCATTGTTTTGGGAGGTGGTGACAATAGAGAGCATTACTGTCGAAATTTGGCTACACTTAAAAAGTCCATGGATTCCATGAATTTCTGATATTTCTCAAAAAAAAAAACACCACTAATAACAATAATAATAATAATTATTATTATTATTCTCTGAATCACGTGAGCTAATATTGCCTCCATAATTTGGACAGAAATCCCACTTTTTAATTTGTTTTACTTTGCTACTTTTTTACTTTTTAACAGACACTCATAGTTAAGTATATGAACCAAATATGCATAATGAATGTTTTCATCTCACATTAAAAATATTAATGATTGCACAGATATGAATCCTATATTATGCAATGCAATACAGACACATAATGTGGTTGCAAAGGCATTGATGGATTTGATGAGGGGAAAAAAAGATGAAAAAGAAACAATTAATGCAGTGAACACGATTTCATCACTGAATTAAGAAAACTGTAAGTAATATATGAAATGTAAGACATAATGCAATTTTATTCACATGCAGTATGCTGCCCTTCACTGACCAACTGTTCAAAATCTATCCTCCCACATCAAGGATATGAATCACTTACATAACTAACCCTTCACCATACCCCCCTCTACCTCCTGAATTCTTACTCATCATAGTTGATGGCACTTCCCTGTACACTTATATCCCTCGTGTCTATAGCATTGCCCCCTCTCAAAAACTGCCTCTCCCAAGTCCCACAGAATCCAAACCCAATACCTCATAACCCTCACCAACTTTATCCTAACAAAATACTACTTTTCCTTATAGGTACACAATGAAGTATGATGCACAGCCATGAACAACCACATGGCACCCTCTTATGCAAACTTATTTATGGGTCATCTGGAGGAAACCTTCCTAGCTTCCCAAAACCCCAAACCTCTGGCCTGATTCAGGTCCACTGACAATATTTTCATGATTTAGTCTAAGGCCCATGACACCCTATCCTTTCTTCTTCACAGCCTCAACTCCTCTCCCATTTGCTTCACCTGGTCTTCCTCAACCCAGTGTGCCACATTCCTGGACCCTCCACCTTATTGATGGCTCAATTCACACTTCAATCCACATTAAACCTACAATACATAAACTTAGAAAGTCCCCATCTCTTCCACATCAATAAAACCAACTCTTAAAGTCAAGCCGCCCATGGACTGCAGATTTGCAGTGACAAGCACTCCCTTGCTCAATATGCTGAATGTCACAAAGGCCTGCATAATATAAGCATTACCACCCAAACCTTGTTTGCAAACAATTTCCAATGTCTTATCCCCACACACCCCTAATCCTCAATCCATTCCCAATAACCAGCAACAAAAGAGCCAGTACCACCCTGGATTGGAACAAGTAAACCACATATTTTGTTAAGTCTTTGATTTCCTGTCATCATGACAAGAAATGAGATACATTCTGTCCAAGATCCTCCCACCCCCTCCTGAAGTGGTATTCTGTAGCCCACCCAACCTTCACAACCAACTAATCCATTCCTGTGCTGCCAACCCCCCTCCCCCCCCCCCCCAACCCACAGGCATCATGTTGAATACTGGCTTTTGTGCAGCTACTAGCCACTGTGTTTCAACTCAAACTGTATTTAATAGGCTGCATGACATGCAGCTTAACTCTTCACATCCACAGCAAAGTTTCTTTTTTTTTTTTTTAAATAGAGTGGAGCCCCTCCACGCTCACACTAGCATGGTGACCAACTCAATAGTTCTACTGTCACCTCTGCATGGGTTAGTAAGTTAATGTAGGCGTCACAAGATCGGGTACTGTGATGTGTTCCGTACGTGTGGGTAAGATTACTCATTAATACGGTCCATATCCGGAGATAGTATTGGTCGAAAACTTCGAAAGAAGAGCGGTTTTAAGGGCAGAGGGAAAAAAGTGCCAAGTGCCAAGTGCAAGGAAAAAAACCTCTGCGACAGTCAAGTGCGGGTAGTAAGGGCAGTAGCGGATTCCTTGCTAACTGCGATAGTTCATGCAAGGGTAGGTGAAGTTAGTAGCGGGTATCATGCATCGATTACTGTGTCAGAGCTAAGGTCGTCATAAAGACATCAATCCGGTAGTGCTGCAGCAGATTCTGCTGCATTGGGCAGCACTGCTATACTCGACCAGTCGGCCAAGGGCGGCAGCGTGCCGCGATGTTTCTTGCGTCCTCTCTCCGGCGGTGGCATCCTTCGTCGCGGTACCTCTATGCGCAAATGACTGCGCGGAGAGGTTCCTGCCGCCGGTCGTCGGGGCCGCAACTTCACTGGGGGCGCACGACTCCTTCAGCGCCTTCTCCAATGATTGCTCCTCCAGTGTGGCCTCCAGTTTGGCCTTCATTTCTTCAATCGCCTGTTTGGCCCATTCCTGGGCTGGCGTCATCTGCTGGGCAGCTGTCGACTACGGTTGTACAACCACAGGAGCGCCGGTTGTCGTACCAGTGGTCGCCACAGAGCTGTGCGCCGCAGGGGCGGGCTCTGCAGCGTCCTCAGCATCGTCATCGTAGATGACCTCGTCCCTCTCCGCAGCAAGTTGGGCGTGGAAGGCCACCCTCTCTGCTGCCATGGCGGCTTTGAATGCCGCTGTTGCCTCTTCCGCGGCAACGCGTAGGTCGTCCCTGGGCCGCGTCGTCTTCTTTGGGGCGGATGGCGCCAACCTCCTTTCCGCTATCGGCCGGTCCGCGCCGCCGTTGGCGGTGTTTTCCGGCTGGTCGCGGTCAGGAGGCGCGGCTGCCGCGCCGTCCCCTCGTCGGCGTCGTCGCCGCCGTTTCCGCCGACGCTGCGGCACCGCCGCAGCGGCTGCCGCGCCGCCTCTGGTTTGGCTTCGGCTTGAGAAAGCCGGGCAGCCTCGCCAGTTGGCAACGTGAGGACCACCACAACGGGCGCAAGTCGGCGTCTCTTCTCTGCCGCACACGCAGTCTCGTGAGTCATGCTCGCCAGAGCATTTGACGCACTGCGCTGCGTTGCGGCAGTATTTGGACACATGGCCCACCCCCTGGCACTTGAAGCACTGGGGGAGAGGCTTGATGTCAGCAGGGAGAGCTTCCACTGTCACAGGAAAGCCCAAGAGCTTCTGCAGGGCGAAGACGTCGCCCCCATCATCGACCGTTTGCACGGCGACAACGTAGAGTGGCGGCCTCGTCCTGTTGGTCCGGTTGTGCAACTTAACAGTTGCATCACCGAACCCTGCTCGCCGCAGCCCTTCCCAGACTGCTGCCTCGTCGCAGCACCATGGCAGGCCCTTTAGGAGCGCCCTGGTGTACCTCTCGCGCTTCCCTTCGGACATCGTCGTCAAGGGAGGAGCGTCGACAATGAAGGCGGCCACAGCGCTCTTGAGTGCCCTGTGGTCCGACTTCTTTGCTGTCTGTAGTGAAACGGTGGTGTTTGAGTTGACCGCCTCGATGCCAACCTCTTTCTTGCAGCAGCCGACTATAATATCGTACAACTCCGCCCACGCGCCATTGCACGAGATGTACAAGGGCGGGGGAGGTGTACGATCTTCTTCTGTCTTCTTGCCGTGATCAGCAGACTCGATGAGTTGCGTGATCGACGACCCCTTCACTGCAGGTTTCTTCTGCTGTGCCGATTTCTTCACTATGCTGTGGTGCGGGAGGACACGACAATTTGCACCGTTGTTAAAACAACGCAACGACAATTTGCTTCGATCCCGCCACAGCACGGACTTCCTCTCAGCTCTCCGGCAACTGGAACAGAGCGCGCTGCACCGACGATGCGCACGCCTCCGCTGCTCAGCTGCAACTTACCCCACAGCGAAGTCCAGCTTTGACACCTATATACCAAGCAGTGCAGTACAAATGGGCCCATCAGGTGCTGAATGGATAGTTCACAGATAAGACTCACATGCCTTCAACCAGACAGTTGTTGCAGATGTTTTTTGGAGGACTCACATGCCTTCAACCAGACAGTTGTTAGGAAGGAAAAGAAAATTATCTTAATTACATATTTTAAAGGTTCGTTTATAGTACAGAGATAATCCAGCACAACATAAAGTGAAGGCCATCATCTAATCCCTATACTACGTAACATACGTAAATCACAATTTTGAAACACCTCATGTTCACAAGTGATTGTCTCGGTAGCTGTCTTTAAGACCTGGATGATCCAAGAGGCATTATGCACAATCTATTTTGCTAAAAGAGTTGCCTTTTGTTCAATGACCAATTGTGGAAGGGCCTTCAGAGTACTTACTCTATAACACATCACTTGTCTACCAGCAATGCCTGCCCATTCAACTCGTGATCTGACTCAGAAGACAAATGCCCCGAGCCCAACAATCTGCCAGGTCAGTTGCAAGGGTCAGACTCGTGGAACAGAACTGTGTTAGCAGGGGCAGCAGAAGCATTTCCTACCCATCTGTAACATTTCCAGACAAATTCTTTGCCACGCTCTCATTGCCGCCGCTGTCCTTGGACTACACAAGCTATAGGTAGCCGTTGGTGTTGTTGCCGTGCCATTAGTTGCGCTACTCGTCCTCCAACAGTATTGTAGGTAGGTATTTGGTCTGCTGAATATTTATCCATCAACATGCACAAAATTCCACACACTTCACTGTTACACATAATCTCAGATAGTTTTACCACGAAAAAATTCCATAACAGTCTCTGTATTTTAGTTACCCTTACTTTCATATCATGTTTATGCACAAGACATTTACATACGATTATGAGTATGATTCACCTTCTAACTGGACATTGTCCATACCCTTCATACTCATCTCTCACTTCCAACTCCACCCCCACCCCCTCCAAACCTCTAAATCCTAATCCACACAATCCGGGACCACAATATCCAAATTCAGTAGTAAACCTCTCTCCCAATCTGAAACCTCTGTCCTGTCCAAAGGCCTCACCTTTAGCTTTATTCCCAAATTCAACCAAACAGCCCTTGTCAAAGATTTAGTGTCCTATACTCGTAGTCTTTGCTGGAGATATCACTTTGCCACAAAGAAAGATAATCCTACTCCTAATGATCCAGCTCCCCAAGACAGTATTCAAATTGAATCCTGCCCGTAACAGTTCCATCCTCCGTCATAGCGAGAACCACCCCTTCTTCCTCAAAATCATCCTCTTCAAGCCTTCCAGGAATTTCTCACTTCCAACCTTGCCTCTCAATCTTTCCTGAAATACCTTAATCCAACTCCCAACATCACCGCAGCTGAATCCTGGGCTATCAGAGAGCTGAAAGCTGACTGTTCCATTGTCATTCTCCAGGCCAACAAGGGATCTACAACCGTGGTACTTGATCGGCGGGAATATGTGGCTGAGGGACTGTGTCAGCTTTCAGACAACACTACATAGTTTGTCAAGGTAATCCCATCCTTGATGTCCAAGCAGAGCTTCAAGGAATCCTCAGAGCCGTAGGCCCCCTACAAAACGTTTCACCTGAGTCCCTCAACCTCATGACCCACCAACATACCACACCCCTACCTTCTACCTACTCCCTAAAATTCACAAACCTAATCATCCAGGCTGCCCCATTGTGGCCGGTTACCAAGCCCCCACGGAACGAAGCTCTGCCTACATAGACCAACATGTTCTATTATGTGCACTCTCCCATCCTTCATCAAAGACACCAAACACTTTCTCAACCGCCTGGAATCCTTACCCAACCTGTTACCTCCAGAAACCATCCTTGTAACCATTTATGCTACTTCCTTATACACAAACATCCCACACGCCCAGGGCCTCGCTTTGATGGAGTATTACCTTTCACGCCGACCACCTGCAACTGTACCTAAAACCTGTTTCCTTATTACCCTAACCAGATTCATCCTAACCCACTTCTTCACCTTTGAGGGCCATAGATGCCAAAAACTAAAGGGAACAACAATGGGAACCAGGATGGCCCCCTCGTATGCCAACTTATTTATGGGGCACTTATAGGAAGCTTTATTGGATCCCCAAGCCTGTCAACCCAAAGTCTGATATAGATTTATTGACAACATCTTCATGATCTGGACTCACAGTGAAGAACTCCAAAAGTTCCTTTCCAACCTCAACTCCTTTGCTTCCATCAGATTCACCTGGTCCTATTCCAAATCCCACTTTCCTTGATGTCGACCTCCATCTGTCCAACGGCCAGCTTCACACATCCGTCCACATCAAACCCACCAATAAACAACAGTACCTCCATTATGACAGCAGCCATCCATTCCGCATCAAATGTTCCCCTCTCTATAGCTTAGGTCTTTGTGGCAAACGAGTCTGCTCCAGTCCTGAATCCCTGAACCAGTACATCAACAACCTGATGACAGCTTTCACATCCCACAGCTATCCTCCTGATGCGGTACAGAAGCAAATTGCCATGGTCACTTCCTCATCCCCCAAAACCTTCCACAGAAGAACCCCAAAAGTGCCCCTCTTGTCACCGGATACTTTCCGGGACTCAATTGGACTCTGAATGTGGCTCTCCAGCAGGGATACAACTTCCTTAAATCCTGCCCTGAAATGAGATCCATTCTTCATGCCCCCGGTGTAAAACCTGCCCTTTCCACCCTCCCACCACCACTTACTCCAGTCCCATAACCTGGAAGTTGTACACAATTAAGAGCTGAGCCATTTGCGATAGCACCCATGTGATTTACCAACTGACATGCCAGCACTGTGAAGTGTTCTATGTGGGAATGACCAGCAACAAACTGTCCATCCACATGAACGGACACAGGCAAACAGTGTTTGTTGGTAATGAGGATCACCCTGTGACTAAGCATGCCTTGGTGCACAGCCAGCACTTCTTGGCACAGTGTTAGACCGTCCGGGTTATCTGGATACTTCCCACAGACACTGACTGACCTTTCAGAACTCCAGAGATGGAAACTTGCCCATCAGAATATTCTCACTTCCTGTTGCCCATCTGGTCTCAACCTCCTTTTATTTCAAATTCCCGCCTACCATTCAACATCATCTTTGCCTCTGTTCTCTGGACAGAGCCTCTGCCCGACTGGTATCTCTGTCCACCTTCTTTTCTTTTTACAAATGTCTGCCTCAGTGTGTTTGCGTGTATGTGTGTGTGTGGGTGTGTATATGTTTGTTTACCTTTCCTTTTTTCCCCCTAAGGTAAGTCTTTCCACTCCCGGGATTGGAATTACTCCTCATCACTCCCTTAAAACCCGCATCCTTTTTTCTCCTCCTTCCTTCCTCTTTCCCTGATGAAGCAACAAACAGTTGCAAAAGCTTGAATTTTTGTGTTTGTGTGTGTGTGTGTGTGTGTGGTTTTTTTTTTTTTTTTTTTTTTTTAATATTTTATTTTTATTTGTGTATATGTCTACGAGCCTGTACTTAAGTAAGTTAAACAATCTATTCTAATTGATGGAAATGTTTTGTGCATAAACATTCTCTGACATCTGGAAAAATCCTGTACACAAGTCTTTCTATATCTATATTGTCCCACGTCATTTGTCATTCACCGTGCTGGATGCTGTTTGTCTTCCATCTGTTGACCAGTAATATTACCTTTACACAGACAGTACTGGGCACCTCACTTTCTGATTTGTAGGTCTACTGGGCAGAGTTCTAAAACAACTAGAACTGATTTGAGTGGTGGTGGTCTAAAAGCATCAGTTAGTCTAATAAGTACTAATAATAAGTTGAATGCTTCTCAGCTGCCTTATAGACTGTACCTAATACAACTTATGTGCCCAAACATCAAATGATACTGCTGAGAAGAGACTGACCTCATTATACCTTCTGATGACAATGGGTGGTAGTCTGTAATTGATAGTTGCAATTGTGCAGACCTTTCATGAGATTCGTTACTTTTTTTGCATATGTCTTAATGTGTGCATAAAAATGCTGTACTTCATCATGATATCATCCAAGGCACCTGCAGATGGTTTCCTGTTTAGTAGCAGGTAACTTTCCTTTTAGTAATATATACTTAGTTTTGCTCATGGCCACCTGAATGTCATTGCTAGAATACCAATGACACCAGATTCAACACTTACTATCCCCGTACCTCAATTTGCCTTCTTGAATCTCCAGTATTAATTACCAGTAAACTGTCAGTGTAAGCTGTTACACCAGTAATGTCGTCATCTCTGTTAAGTAGGTTCAACAATGGTTCTCTACAAATGTCCCAAAATCATCGGTTCCCTAAAAATGTCCCAAAATATGGGACCACCTAAAAATGTCCCAAAATATGGGACCACAAACAGATCCCTGCAAGCATCCTAACATTCCATATGATAGGTTGTTGTGGTGCTGTCTGCTTAACAACCCAATCATTACACTAACCCAGGAAACTGAGGAATTTTTAGTTTTTGTAGCATGCAGAACAAGGAGGGGCACCATAGGTTATCAAATGCTCTTCTTCCCTGGCATATCAAGATGCAAGGGCCGTGACTCTTGCCTTTTTGTATTTTTCTTTACCAATAAACATTACAGTTCTTTTCGTAACCTCAACTGTGGCAGTGGTCTACATGACTATTTTGGAAATCAGTAAGAGAAGACCCACATTATCGGCCTCCCTCTAAAAGTATTCCCACACATTGACACGAGTTGTTACAGTTGTCCTTCAAACACAATTCCTTGCCTGCTTTCCTTACCTGGTGTGTTTTCATCCCAAATCTTGGGCCTGCCCCTCTTCTTTTGTATTTCACTAAACATTACAACACCAAAACCAACACACATGCATAACAACAATGATATACCCATGCTTCTACATAGCACTAGCCAAACAATAAATGAACTGACCATCTGTTGCAACAACTTGGCAACAGCGAACAGTTTGGGTGTGACATTAGGCACTCTGATTGGAGGAAGGCAGCTCCTACATGTGAATGTCAACTTGCAAGTAATTTTAATCAGACTAAGGGTAATGCTGTGCACACACAAAGTTTTGCAGGTATTGCTAACTGCTGAGGTGATGACTTACTACAATAAAACTTCATTATTACATTTCTCAGGAGACAAAAAAACACAAATACACGTGTGAAATATGTATATTTGAAAATTGTAAAAATACAAATAGACCTACAAGGCATTAAAAAAAAAACTTAGTAAGGAAATGTCACTTCACAAAAAAAAGTCCGCAACTTTCCCCTGCTTTTTCCTTGTCTAGATAGTCCCTACAAACTGTCATAAGTCTGCCGTTATTTCGTTGAAAACATTACGGTGTGTTACCAACTGTTTGTTTCCAAAGCATTTATTGCATCGTTTAAAGTCACAGAAGAATTTTGGAATGGTTCTGTATTGTTTTCAATCATTAACTTCCTCGCCCAAGTCACAAGGTGCAACCTATACCATTTCGGTGATAGTAATTGCCTCTGTAGTAATAAGATTTTCATCAACTGTGACATAATCATCAAATGATGCCCCCTCTTTGGAACGAGTCCTTTCTTCATCACTTGGGGGTAAAACATCGTCAAGCATTATTATTTCCAGAATTATCATGCATTTCACTTACAAAACCAGCTTACTGGAAACAGTTCCAAATGTTAATGTATGAAACTCCAAAACTCTATGTCACAAAGCTGAAATGTAGTGCATTGCTTATAAGAAGAAACAAAATCACTGATAATTTCTCAAAAGTGTTCTCTGGATGTGGTAGTAGCTACAATACTAATAATACTAACAATAATAATAATAGAAAGTAAAAACTTTTACCTGTAAAATATTTATTTTCATTTCTTTCTTATTCCCAGCATTTATACACCTTATTGCAATCTGCACAAGCATTTTATGGTAATGCACTTGAAATTATGGATTACTCCAAGATCAAGTGGCTGGAGCTCACTCGTGCAATTTGAAGAAAAGAATTCCACCATAACGTTCCTCAAATAGGACGTGACAGGAGGGTGTGCTGCACACCTGTCTACAAACTTCCAAATCTTGTGGCCTGCTACACCGATTTTTGTGTCGATGCTACAAATCCAGCTTTCAAAAACTTTCATCGTTATTGATGCCTTTTTGTTGTTGGTATATTTCGCTGGAAACGTGATGCTGTTTTTTAAGCACTGTGGCTTTGGAAACTTCTCAATCATAAGTGGGGTAGCTTCTCACTACCGTCACTGTTAGCACATAACAAAACAGTTACAAGTTCCTTACTTTGCTTCCCTCTATGGCAGTTCTCACCTTTGAAAGTCACTGACCGGTCAGGCAAAACACTATAAAATACATACCCATCTCATCCGCATTGAAAATATTTTTAGGATCATACTGGGAAGTTAGTCTTTTCAAACTGGTTTCTTTCCAGCCTCTAACTGTCTCTGGATCGACACTTAGGCTTTTGCCATACACGTAGTGACAGCTGATGCCATGTCTGGTCAGTTCAGTTGCTTTTTCACAAAGCATAGGACCACTACTAGGTAGTCCTTATGCTCTATGTTGCCTAAACCACTGCAACAAACAATCTTCAATGTCTTCATACTTCCCGCCCTGAATCCGTGTCCGCTTACTAGCAGAAATTCCACACTCTTCTATTTCCGTCCCCTTTGCCACAATAGAATTTAATGTGAACACTAGAAGTCCTAATTCTTTGGCAATGTCCACACGCTTTCTGTTTTTTGTTTTCTTTCACCACAGACAGAATGCTCAGCTCTTTGACAATGGCAATGCTGGTCTTGTTTCTTACACTCATCTTAGTTCTCACGATAACCACAAGTGCAGTATGATGCAGTACGTATAAATAAAATAGCTGCCCGTAATATTAACGTTAATTCACTTACTTCTCTGCATGTGTGCACACTACAGGGGGTACTTCACTACTGTAACTGTAGTATGTGCTTTAGTAGCCATGTTGTCGTTTGGCAGAAAACGGGACTCCATGAAAACAAATGCCTTGTACATGTCATACCAACCTTGCGTGTGGCTGTCGCCACCGACGTAAATGCAACTCTCATACTTTTATTCTTTTGTATACTGTACAATATAACATCTGATTTTTTTATGATAGTTTTTGAAGCTGTTATGTATCTGTAAATATATAAAAGACTTGAAACTCTGTCACTTAAAAAAAATTAAGTGTTAATTGGTGGCCAGGACTGAAACAGGATATCAAAACTTGTGCCCGCTGTTGATATTTTGGCAGACCAGAAAAAAAAAGTATAAGTGAGAAAAAAGTATAAGTGAAAAACGTATAAACGAAGTTTTACTGTACACAGTACAACACAGGAAGATGCCAGGAAATGCTCTTTTACAGACCTCAACTTAGTTGTATGTAGACTCAACTGCTTGAAATTATTATACAACCTTCTGGTGAAACATAGTGCTGACAACAAAGTTGAGTTCATGGATCTCAACAGAATTATTGGCAGATTTAATGTTAATTTTGTTGGATTTCAAATAAAGATGGTTTCCAAATATAAGTAAGTACCACAAAAATGTTCCATACATCACTCTCTGTATGAAATCAACTGTCAATATAATGTTAATGGCATTTGTTCAACTCTGTTAGCAGAAATAAAATATTATAGATGCCATTGACAGTAATTTAAAATGAAAACACAAGTAAATTATTTTCATCACCCTATAGCACTTTTCCACACTGCAGACTTATTCATAAAGTGGATGACACTGAACTTATCATTTGTACATTTCATAACTTTATATAAAAATTTATAGTACCAAACACTGGACTTTAGTTTCTGTTCACACTGTTCATACATACTTTGTTATACAGTAAGTATATATATCACTGTCTCATGTTATAAAGATAAGATTATACAAAAAAATATGGAATGTGCTTTTTAACTTTCTTGACACAGAAGACAGCACCGTTTCTTTCATTAACACAAAGCTGCATTAGTTCTCTTCAAGTTTTTCAATTGTGTTGTGCCTGCAGCAATCCACAAACAAATCTACACGTAAAGTTTGCAATACTTGACATTTCCTCCATCTTTTAAAAATTCGTTGTATGTCTTCAACTTGTAAATGTTTCCTTTTCCATTACTAATTTATGGAGTGCATATCACATTGATCTTATTCTGACTGGAGCACATTTTTATATTCAATATCCTGAAAGAATTTCTAATGTCTTCAGCATTCAGTAAAAAAATTCAGGTTCTTGCCTGTAAACAGAGTTGCAAAGTACTCTCAGTCCACTGTACTGCAACTTACCAACAGACACGTTCTTCCACGTTAGGACTCAATGATTCTGTTTACAATAAATAAATAAATAAAAATAGTCTGTTCATGGAGCAAAACTAAGTATCTGATCTCTGTAGCTGAAATTTGTACACAGATCAATTTTGGAACTGGATCCAGCAATACACATAACCTGAAAAAAACAAATAAAATATATTATAGAAGTAAGATTTAAATAATAAAATAAAGTATTATGTCATTTTTATTTTTTATTTATTTATTTATTTATTACAATCACCACAACATTTATAAATTATCATGGAATACATGATTACATTAAACATACTGAACTTACATTCATGATAAGTCGGACATGTACAAAAAGAACAGACACAATATCATTAATTGTAAATATCCTCCAACAGGCAATTGACAATTTCAATGCAGACACACTAATAAGTTTGATTCCTTGCAGGAATCTAGTATAGGCTGCAAGCAAGAGGAAATAATGGGCAGGGGGCACTACTATCGTAATTTGCTACAAGTTCAGAATTTGGGTTGAAAGGGAAGCGTGCCAGGATAGCCTAATTGGTTAAGGCGATTGCTGACCCAAAGAGGAATTCTAGGTTCGAATCTCGGTACAGCACAAATTTTCAACATTGCATTGAATTTATTTCAATGCCCTGAAATGGTCGAAATGTTGCAATATTTCGAATTCATGTGTTTTATATCTAGTTGTTAGACTGCATTAACAAGTGTAATAGCCTTCCTTACTTTCCGATATGTCAGTTTCAGAATATAAAGAGCATTTATTTTAACTGAGCTCTCCAACTTCTGGTCTGTTGTCTTCCCCTGTTGCTTTTATTTTTATCAATTAAATAACAAACAGAAACCCCTGCTAGAAGAGATGGTTCAATGCTGGCAACAGTCATAGCAGCAGAAGATTCTCATGCAAGCCTACCTGTTAATTGGGTGGCAGAAGTGAGACAGGTTTATTAATTACAGCACCTTCTTATCTTGAAGAGTAATGAAAGACAACACTACAATTTCACAATTTTTCAGTTCCTTTGTATGTGTGGTAGATATTTCTTTAAACTTACATATCAAACAAATAAATAACTGCTTTTTTACACCTTGACTTTTGAATTTATATGTAAGTCAGTAATCACCAATTGAGAACAATTTTAACGAAAATATATCTACGAATCAGATGATTGGAAGTGCATTATGAATAGCCTCAGGAGGCTACTGTATTTTAGTAATGACCATGAATGCTCATTTAATACGTGACAGGTTTCTCTGTAACTTCATAAATTTGTATGTTTTTCTTATTTTGTTCCATTAACATTTTGGATATTATGCGTTGTAAATAGTAGCTTACACTTCAATTGTAACATTCTTAACAGATCTGAAGATGGGAAGCTCTCTCGAAACCGGTCATATTCTAGAAAATAAAAGCGATCTGGAGACTGATATGCAAAAACTTTTTAAATAAATAAAATTCAGTTTTAAAAAGAAAAACAGCAATGAGATATTTGTATAAAAATGAATGTTCTTGGTGTATGATGGTCATACTTAACCCTTGAACTACTCTCTGCATTCCGTGCTAAGCTTGGCTGTGTTGCTGTTTTTCTTGCCTAATGCTGCTACCCATGCTGACAGACAGCTTTCCAGCAGGCACGAAATACTGATCATCTGATCATAAGAAAAAAATTATTTTTACACATCTGACAGTCTGGTATCCTTGATCAATGTGGGACTGAATTCCTTTAAGTTATTCATTTCATGGCTCATACATTGCTGCATATGAAATGTAGGTAAGATTTCAAACCTTTATTTAAAACTTGCTGTAAACCTGGCATTGCACGGGTGTTTATTTATCCTACACTCTCGTAGTCCACCCCCCCCCCCCCTCCTCTCTCTGCATCCATCAAGTTTTCTGCAAGGCACCCTCTGTCATGTGCCATACAAACATTTATGTACTCAGTGATCTTCCTCTTGGTTTAAAGGTCATCTGTGCAAAAATTATTAAGATTGGAGTAAAACTATGCATTTTGTAAAATTCCGTAAGTTAAGCACCCTCCACCATGCACCAAACAAAATTTCATACAGACAGTGACATTCCTCTTGTTTTTAAGTAGAGTGTGCAAAATTTCATCAATATTGGAAGAAAACTATAGACTTCTATGCAATTAAACTGCAGGGCACATTGAAAAACGCACTTTGTTGTTCTCAAATATTCCAGTTTTATTTCATACAACCCTTTTTCTGAGAATAATGAAAACAAAAAACGATCTGTGAAATCTGTCGAGCCGTTCTCAAGTTATGCACAACCAAGGTATTTAGGGATCCATTTTTATGTAGCAAAGTACCCTCCCCCACACCGTATGAAACTTAAGGTAGACAATGACTATCCTCTTGTTTTGAAGGTCAAGAGTGAAAAATTTTGTGAAGATTAGAATCAAACTGTAGATTTTGTGAGTCTGTAGCAGTATGTTCCACCATGCACCTATCACAAAATACTTTCTTAGCTGACGTTTTCTATGTATAAACTACGTTACTGCCAAATTTCAGCTTCATAGGTGACATAGTTTCCGAGATTTTGTGTTTAGTCAGTGAGTGAGTGTCCTTTAGCTTTTATACAGACAGAGATTAAGAAAACAGACTGCTTAATTTTCGATGAAAGAGAATTAAGGGAGACATGCAGATAAAATAACTAGTAACATGCAAATCTCTTATGCTAACTTTATGATACAAGGTCATGCCTGATTTGACAGTTTTATGGCATCTACAGTGAATCTGTTGTGAGTGGCAAAATTCTTTTCATTTCATCATTGGGGCGGTGGAGGGGAGGCGTCAGTTACAAAATACTTCATAAACGTTCAAAATTACACGCAAACTTTGTTGTAGGTCCCTAACTACTCCCATTTTCCAACAATTGATGAATAAATCTGGGTATTCTCATGCAGTGGCCTCGCTTTGTTTATGACATTATATCTCCCGAACTATGTGTTGTGCTCTTTTGTTTTTGGGTCAAGAACCTTCGTGGGCGTAAGTTTCATTGCAATTGAATGAATGGTTTATGAACACATAGAGGACATACAGACAAACATTCATATATACCCCTGCATTTTTGTTATACACTGCAATAGCAGTGCTCCAAGCAGCCAGCAAGCTGCATTTCTGAATATGATATTGGATGAACATGAATAATACCGTTTATATTGATTTTGATATACTTTTTACATTATGAAATGTATGTAGTGTCATAAAATAGGTAATAACTTAAAAAAAGCTCACCCTTTGTATTTCTTAGGTTTCCCAAGATCCCTGACAAGGTAGGAAACGGTACATTGCACCACAGAATATTTACAATTATCTTGTAGCCTACAGGCTTTTTCTGAATAATTCCATTTACTATTAAACATAGAAAAATGGCTAGGAAACACTAGAAGACCTGCCCTTTGGCAGAAAGATGTTGCTTTTCTACTCTAGAACGTTAACTTTTCTTCACTATAATTCCAGTAAAACTGGTGAGGGTGGAATGTAGGAAACGAATATGGAATGCAATAACTACAGTATTTAACATACCAAATCAGCCACCACAACTGTAGCTGAAGGAAAAACGTCACAGACATGGCAAGAAAGTGGAAAAAGCAATCAAACTGTTTTCAACAAAGAAGAAACCAATTCCACAATTTTTGCTACAGCTGAACAACAAACAGCAAATCTTCAAGACATTGTCTTCTTAAGCTAAATTAATCACTCTCAACAGAATATCCACGTATAAGAAAGACGATTGAAGCCTAGACTCCATACCAAATTGATATGTGTCAAAAACTCTTTGTCATAGTAAGAACAGACCATAATATAAATTTATGTTTCTCTTATATTTATATTCTATTTACTTTCAGCAGAATAATCTGTAAATGTACACATATTTGTAAGTATTGGTTCATGATGATGTTCTCCTTACACCATTGAATCAGTTAAGTTCGGTTGTTTTTACATTAATTTCCATATTATGTAAGTCTCTTGATATTTTACTTATTCTTGTGATGAAAAAATTATACCAACTATTTCATTAATTGCATAAACAAATAATTATAAACAAACATTACTCTTTTGGCAGCTTGCCCACCACTAGGAGCACAATGTTGTTGCAACTGTCAGTTGGTAACAACTTTCACAGCAGTGTGTGTCGCGACTGTATATGTCAGAATGTGATGATAGCTTATTTCGTTCTTGAGACATTTGGTTCTTAGATCCAGCTTACAGTCGCATAGAGCTCTTACAGTAGAATCTTGATATTTCAATTACAATTTTCTCATAAATCCACATCTTAAAACTGTACAATAGCTGATTCAAACAATTTTCCCCCCACTGGCTCAAATGCACCACTTGTGGAACAACATTCTCCCATAGTTGTCTGTGTAAATGAGCACACACATATGCTTTTCCCAGTTTTAATTGCTTACATAAGCAAACTTTCTTGTTAAAACCATGTTCAAATGTTTGTAAAGCTTATGGGACTTAACTACGGGGTCATCAGTCCCTAAACTTACAAACTACTTACGAACTAGGACGGCACAAATATCCATGCCCGAGGGGGGATTTGAACCCCCGACCGTAGTGGCCGTGCAGACCGTGACTGGAGCGCCTCAGTCTCCTCGGCCACCGCGGCCGGCGTTAAAACCATGTTTTAAGTTTGTTATTGGTACATTGCAGGGTTTTTAAAAATTTTATTTTATTTTAAGAGCTTTCTTTGTGTGACTTTTTCTTCCGTTGAATATTAAGTTAAAAGCATTGAAATGACAAAGGAGAAACAATAAAAAAATCTTGCTCTATGGTATAGGTGTATTTACTAGTGGTGACTGGCAAAGAAATTGAGTTACACTGAAATAGATTTCTTCAGAGAAATGGTCTAAAGAATCTCTTATATGAAACTGATAAAAAAATCAGAATATGAAAAACAAGTGAGGGATTGTGCATGTAACATAAGCAACAATTACTGAAGGGGACTCAGTGGGAAATGACAGATTCACTGTTGAGTTAGTTAAAAATCCACATTCTACCCGTCAATATAAACCACCACCTAAACACTCTGTTTTGATAAGTTTATATTTAGATTCCAGTATTCTTTTCACAATCAATTTCTTGTCACTTAAATTTTTATAGCCCAGGTTTTCAATAGTTTGAGGGAACCTGTTCACTTCAAACTATCAAGACTCCAGTGTACTGAAACATAGCTTTTTGAAAATGACACCATGCAAAGAGGCACAAACAGAAATATGGAAGTTAATTGCAGCAGTGAGCAGGTGAGGGGAACGGGACATGTGTACACATCAATAATACAAAGGGTGTTCAAATGAAAAGGTAAGAAGCAACACTTTGGCAACAACAACAGCCATTCATCTATTGTATCCTACAGTTGGTCAATCAAGTTGAAGCATTTCCTTTTGAGATGTTTTTTTAGCTGGTCAAACTGATGGAACTCACAAAGTGACATGTGCAGGCTGTGGGGTGGATGCTCAAGCTGCTCCCACTTGAACTAGGTCATCACTCAAACACTCTCGGTCTTCACAAAAACAGGCACTCCATTTTCTCATTGACTTTTTTTATACACATATGGCTACCATCTGGCAATTAATATCGTCCGATTTAACACCTTCCACAGTAAAAAAATCAGATAACTTCTTGCCACTCTCCACACACACTGCCATGTCAATTGGACAGAACACACACCTTCCTGCTTCTCTCCTGCGTCAGGTGTCCGTGCATGTGCACAACCGGGCTGGACTCTACATTCGCATCCCTGCGTATTGCACTATGTTAGCACAAAGTAGCACATTCAAATTTCAACCGGTTTGGTTGTTCAGACAAGTCGTATATTCAATCACATTGACACAACTAAATTTTTGGCCACAGCCTTGAACAAAAAAAGATACACAAACATTCTCACACAATCTATCAGACATAGCTCATGCACACAATGAACACCATGCCTGGGCACTCCGGCATAACAAGCATATTGACAGTGCATCTTATTGTGAGGAGCGGCAAGAATGGTGGTTGTGTGTGCATGAGTTATGTCTGACAGATTGTGTGAGAATGTATGTACCTTTTTTTTATGGAGGCTGTGGCCAAAATTTTAGTTGTGTGAATGTGACTGACTATTCTATGTGCCTATCAGCACCCCAGTGATCATCTTTATGGTGAGGTGCTGCCTATCCTCTATTACTGACTTTACAACCTGGACTTTCCATGTTTATTCTAAGAGTCATATATAGCCATTAGTTCATACTAGGCACAGTCACACGCAGTATTATCCATAATCTTACTGCAAAAATATTGGAAAACAATGAATATAAGAAATGTGGATGTTTTATTGGAATCCATACCTTCCATGGTTCCTCTTGATATACAGCTGAGTATACTGTTGTTGAAGATGAAGGAATCTGAGCCATGATATCACCACTTAAATTCATTTGGTAAAAATACGGACTTGCTCCACCTGCCATTACACCATCGTCATAAAACATTGCTACATGAATTCCATAGTCTTCTAATTTGAATGTTGTTGTTACTTCCATAGACCTCAAATGCCAAAGTCCTAGACGTGGGCCACCGCCACACAACTGGGGAAAAAAGTTTAGACACAATTAACAGAAACTTATATAATCTGGTGTGAAAAATGTTAATATGAAGAAACAATCAAACCAAGATAAACATAAAATTAAAAATAGAAAAGAGATGACTTACCTCGTCTATCGACGAGCCGGTCCTTTTGGTAAGTCATCTCTTTTCTATTTTTAATTTTTGTTTATCCCACGGGGAAAGTTTCCCTCTATAATTTTCGTTTCATCAAGATAAACATAAATTATAGAAGGAAACATTCCTGGTGGGATAAACAAATACAAAAAATAAAAATCGGATGACTTACCAAAAGGACCGGCTCGTCGATAGGCACAAATAATCACACACAAACACACATACAAGCTTTTGCCACCACTGGCAGCTTCTTCAGGAAAAAGAGGAAAAAAGGGGAGGAAAAAGGGAAGGATATGGGTTTTAAAGGAGTGGAAAAGGAGTCATTCCAATCCCAGGAGTGGAAGGACTTACCTTAGGGGACAAAAAGGAAGGTAAACAAATACACACACACTCACACATATCCAAATGCAAACACACCTAGACAGACATTTCTAAAAAGCAAAGAAGTTGGACAGAGACACCACTTGAGGCAGAGGCTCTGTCCGCAGAACCGAGGCAAAGATGCTAAAGATGGTGGGCGGGAATTTGAATTTAGCGGAGGTTGAGACTAGGTGGGCAACGGGAGGAGAGAATAAGCTGAAGGGCAAGTTCCCATCTCCGGAGTTCTGAAAGGTTGGTGTCAGTGGGAAGTATCCAGATAACCCGGACGGTGTAACACTGTGCCAAGATGTGCTGGCCGTGAACCAAGGCATGTTTAGCCACAGGGTGATCTTCATTACCAACAAACACTGTCTGCCTGTGACCGTTCATGTGAATGGACAGTTTGTTGCTGGTCATTCCCACATAGAACGCTTCACAGTGCAGGCATGTCAGCTGGTAAATCACGTGGGTGCTATCGCAAGTGGCTCTGCCCTTGATCGTGTACACCTTCCGGGTTACTGGACTGGAGTAAGTGGTGGTGGAAGGGTGCATAGGGCAGGTTTTACAACGGTGGTGGTTGCATGGGTAGGAGCCAGAGGGTAGGGAAGGTGGTTTGGGGATTTGATAGGGATGGACTAGGAGGTTACAAAGGTTAGGTGGGCGGCGGAAAGACACTCTTGGTGGAGTGGGAAGGATGTCATTAAGGATGGATCTTTTATTACCTCACTATAAAAAATATATGTGGTGAAAAAGCAAAAATATTATCAGTCTGGTCATCAATCACTATAAACTTTTTCTAAATATCAGGCAACTGACAAACAAACTGTTCTAATTGCAAGAACGCCATATCATGGTGCAACAAACAACACACTGCAAGATAGGTCTTTTTGGCACGCTAAGTCTTTACTTTAACTGCAAACATTCACCAATTAAATCAATTCTTTCCCATACTTTCATGAAAGACACCTATTCTACTGAGATTAAGGTTGAAAGTAACTGTGAAGTTATCTGGCCACATGTAACAGGTCTAAAAGAAGTAAAGTTAATATTTGGATGTTTTTACCAGCAGTGCTGCTGTAGCAGTTTTACAGTCATTCAAAGAAAGTCTACACCAGGTAGTGCATAGGTATCTGGGCCACGTAATATTAGTTGGGAGAGGCTTCAACCTTAAGAGTATAGATTGGGACCTCTCTAGTTACATTTCAGGTGGTACAGACAAGCAGTCTTGTGAGCTACTTTTGGGCACATTCTCCAAAAACTGTCTTCAACAGTTAAACCGGCAACCCACGCGCAATGGAAATATTTTAGACCTTATAGCTACAAACAGGCCTGACCTTATTGGCAATGTCTGTGTAGAGACAGGAATTAGTGATCATGATATCGTCATAGTGTCAATGGTGACTAAATTTCATAAACCAATCAAGAAGGCTAGGAGGGTGTTTTTGTTGGGAAGAGCCGATAAGCAATTGTTGGGATCGCACTTAGAAACTGAATGGGCATCATTTATTTCTGGTACTATGGATGTAGATGAATTGTGGACTAAACTTAAGTGCATTGTACATAAAGGGTTAGAGAAACATGTGCCTGTAAAGTCGATTAAGGATGGAATAGATCCACTGTGGTATAATAATAATGTTAGAAAGCTACTGAGAAAGCAAAGATTGTTGCAGTCTCGGTTCAAAAAAGAACACACAAATGATGACAGGCAAAAGTTAATAGAGATTTGTGCATCTATAAAAAGATTGATGCCTGCAGCATACAATAATTACCACAGCTGTACCTTAGCATAAGATCTTTCTGAGAACCTGAAAAAATTCTGGTCTTATGTAACATTGATAAGCGGGTCAAAGACCAATATCCAGTCACTTGTTGATCATTCCAGGGCAGTAATAGAAGAAAGCAAATGGAAAGTTGAAGTTCTAAATTTATCCTTTAAAAAATCTTTCATGCAGGAGGACCGCACAAATGTACCATAATTTGATCAACATATTAATTATGAAATGGAGGAAGTAGTAACAGGTATTTTCGGTGTAGAAAAGCAGCTGAGGAAGCTAAATACAAAAATGTCTGGTGGTTCGGATGGAATACCAGTTCGGTTTTAGAAAGAGTATTCTGCGGCTTTGGCCTCTTACTTCGCTTGTGTTTATCGTGAATCTTTAATTCAGCGCAAAGTCCCTAGTGACTGGAAAAAAGTGCAGGTGAGTCCCATTTATAAGAAAGGAAAGAGAACTGACCCACATAATTACAGGCCAATATCGTTGACATCATTTTTCTGTAGAATTTTGGAGCTTATTCTCAGTTTGAATATAGTAATTTCCTTGAGACGGAGAAGCTTCTTTCTATGAATCAGCACGGGTTTAGGAAACATCGTTCACGTGAAACTCACCTTGCCCTTTTCTCACACGACACCTTGTGAGTCACATATGAACGGCAACAGGTGGATTGTGTTTTTCTCAACTTCAAAAAGGCATTTGACACTGCTAAACTGCAGATTGCTAACAAAGATACGAGCTTATGGAATAGGTTCACAGATTTGTGACTGGCTGTAAGACTTCCTAAGTAATAGAACACAGTACATTGTTCCCGACGGTGAGTGTTCATCAGAGAGGAGTGTATCACCAGGTGTGCCCCAGGGGAGTGTGATACGACCGCTATTATTTTCTATCTATGTAAATGATCTGATGGGCACAGTAACTTGTAATTTGTGGCTGTTTGCTGATGATGCTGTGGTGTATGGGAGGGTATCATCTTTAACTGACTGTAATAGCATACAGGATGACTTGGACAAAATTTCTAGTTGCCTTGAAGAATGGTAGCTAGCTTTCAATGTAGAAAAATGTAAGGTGATACACATGAGTAGGAAAACCAATCCCATAATGTTCGAATACAGCATTAGTAGTGAGCTTCTTGATGCTGTCGCGTCGTTCAAATATCTAGGCATAACATTGCAGAGCGATACGATATGGAACGAATATGTAACGACAGTTGTGAGTAAGGCGGACAGCCGACTTCGGTTTATTGGGAGAATTTTGGGACAATGGACTTCATCTGTAAAGGCGACCGGGTATAAAACGTTTGTACGACCACGTCCTAAGTATTGCTCGAGTGTTTGGGACCTGCAGCAGATCAGTTTAAAGGAACATATAGAAGCAGTTCAGAGGCAAGCAGCTAGGTTTGTTACCGGTAGGTTCACCAATGCGCGAGTGTTATAGAAAGGCTCTGGGAACTTAAATGGGAATCACTGGAGGAAAGACGACGTTCTTTTCGAGAAATTCTGTTGAGGAAATATAGAGGGCCGGAATTTGAAGCTGAGTGTAGTACGATCTTGCTGCCACCTACCTACATTTTGCATAGTGATCACAAAGACAAGATAAGAGAAATTAGTGCTCATATGGAGGCATATCGGCATTATAGTTTTCCTTGTTCTATTTGGGAGTGGAATAGGAAAGGAAATTCCTAGTAGTGGTACAGTGTACCCTCCGCCACGCACTTTACAGTGGATTGCGGAGTGTAGATTCTGAACATTGTGTGGAAAACATTTGCACAAACATGGACAAGGAAGTTGTTAAATATTTTTTTTACAGATTTCTCCTCAGAATTACATCTGCATTGCATAGATAGATTTCCTCTGGGTATTAGTGTGTGTCAGTAGCTATATAAAGAGGTATCCCCACCACCACCCATCAATCAACCCATTGCTAACCTACTTGAGGTAACTAAGTACCAAATAGCCAGTATATAAAAACGTTGTTGTCTGATAGTTAATATAGCACACAAATGGCATCACAGAGATAATTGGGAATATCAGGATACGAATATATGGCAGAAGGATGAAGGCAGAAGTCTTCATACTTGTTCAAACTCCAAAAATGAAAGCAACTGCTGAGGACCAAAATCTAGCCATCTCAGATGCTAAGATCAAGAATCCATCCATGATAGATACAGAGGTTGACAGAAGAGGCAATCTACTGTCCACTAATGACTTAATGCAGTTTGTTCGCACTACTGCAAGCTTTTCTGTAATAATGCAAACTATTACATCTTGTCACTGAGAAACACAGATGGTCGTGTTGATGGTTCAAATCTGCAAATGTATCAGGAAAGTGCTGCATTGGAAAATGTCAGCATATTTCTAGGCTTCCAGGTGTATTTCATACCACAAAGACTCAACAGAGCATCAAACAACATGGGATGGTGCACTTTGCATTAAAAATAAAAGAAGCCATTTTTTTTATTATTTCCACTATAAATTTAATTATTTTCTGAAGGAAAACACTGCTTAGTGGATGCTCATTTTATTTTAGAATCACAAATATTTCTGTATAACAAAGGCAACAACTACAAATCTCCTTGGTCCAATCTGCATAGTAGAAGCTTATCAAACATACACTGTAAATTCAGCTGCCAATTACTTTTAAGAATTATTCCAAAATCTTTTCTATTTTTGAGGGCTTGTGAGTAGACTGTGCAAACATCTTTGCATAAAACAAATTTGAATCTTCATCTAAAAACAAAGAGCATATTTCAACCTTTACAAGTCATTTTCTTATATAAATCTACAATCATGGAATAGAATTATGTTTAACACTGTGTATATGTGGACAATTTTGAAAACAAATTCTCATTCTTCATTGCCTTTCCCTCCAAAAGACACTAAGATGTGCAAGGTTATTTGCACTTCAAAAACAGACATTCAGAAATACCTGTTGTTGTAGATACAGAGCTTATTCTTAAAACAGAATAGGACATGTAAGGACACATTTTACAACCATCACATCAGTTCACTAGAATAGAAATAAATAAACAAAATCAGTAATGTAATAAAAATATTGTGATGATCTTGTTATTAACAGTTTTCCTATTTCGAACTTGCCATTCAGCTAATAAAGGACTTTATAGTTTTTATGAAGAGAAAAACTAAGATGATAATGGATAGATCATGAGTACTTACAAGGGAAATGCTGCATTTCACACACACACACACACACACACACACACACACACACACACACACACACACACAGAGAGAGAGAGAGAGAGAGAGAGAGAGAGAGAGAGAGAGAGAGAGAGAGAGAGAGAGATTTTGTAGTAGGATCACCCATCTAAAACTAAACACAGTTCAAGGATGAAAGCAGGAAGAAGGTTTACACAACCATAAATAAAGAAACAAAATAGAAACAGTGAACAATTGAGGTAACTGACAGAGCCATTGCATTGTAGTTATGTACAACATCAAATTCTAATTGCTTCCACCTTCACACAAAGAAATAGTGGAAATAATCAAATCACTGAGTAACAACAGAGCACCTAGAGAAGATGAAATAATTGCAGCATTATGGGAATTGGACCATAACAACATAACACTGAAAATTCACAGAATTATATCAAAAGTCTGAAAAAACACAAAATTTTCAAATAATGGAAGAGTGTCTTGATAAACCCACTACACAGAAAAGGAGACAAAACAGAGCCAAACAATTACAGGCAAATCTCAATTCTTTCAGTAACTTATAAGATTATCTCTAAACCTTTCCTAAACAAACTTTAGCTGCAAATGT
This sequence comes from Locusta migratoria, assembly GCA_026315105.1. Classification (NCBI taxonomy): domain Eukaryota; kingdom Metazoa; phylum Arthropoda; class Insecta; order Orthoptera; family Acrididae; genus Locusta; species Locusta migratoria. The sequence continues at coordinate 239,185,447 of CM048744.1, forward strand.
AATCACATATTGGTAAGTATCAGGCAGGATTCAGAAAGGGAGATCCCATGTTGAACAGATCTGGAATCTCAAAACAATACAACTCATAAGATGGTGCCTTAACATTACAGTCACATTTGTGGATATCAAAAAAGCATTCTATATGGTTAATAGGTAAACTCTGTTTAATAGCCTTGAAGAATGAGGAGATGGTAGAAAGAACAAAGCCTTCATCCAGGTAACTTTATCAGGAAACAGGTCAAAATTGAATTTCATGGGAGAAATCTCAAACCCATTCTAAATTCACATGGAAGTCCAACAATGAGATGGCTTATCGCTACTCTTGTTCGACATCATATTGAAGAAAATAATTAGAGAATGGGAAAATCACGTCAAAGATTTCCAAATTGGAAAAGAAAATGGACATAGAGTCACTGTGAAATGCTTGGCGTTTGATAAAACAGAATAAAGAGCTGAGATGATTGGGGATTAGTATGATGAGGAGTAGACTGGCTGAGGATGTGAACTATTTGAGATTGGAATGCAAATATAGAGGATGTGCTCTAGGTACAGTTCCCATTTCAGCTAATCATGAGAGTTGTTGCTGTGTGTCCTACAACAAAAGTAGTCATAAATATTTGCTACATTTCTAGGGATTCAAAAGCCAAGGGGAAGAAGGGAATGTGAGGGTGAGATTCATTAAGACCTTCAGAAATTGGATCTCACTGCCTAATAACACAGTAAAGAGGAGGAACATACCAGCCAGTCGTCAGAAACAGCTGCTGCTCCAATCCATTTGCCAAGGTCTGGTCGAGCTACCTTGTTACTCAGATGTGGTTGAATAACTGCTGTGGCCCTCGTCTGCCTCAAATCCCAAAGACGTACTGTCCCATCTTCACTAGCAGACACTATCTGATTATCCCTAAAAAAAAAAAAAAAAAAAAAAAAAAAAAAAAAAAAAAAAAAAAAAAAGTTTATGTATTGTTAAGTATCCACATGACTTACACTAAACATCACACAAAAGAAATACATTGTACTTGTACCTTAATTCCAAGAGACAAAACTCTGTTTTGTAGTCATAAAATAGTTTGACAAATCAGTGAAATGCAGAATTAGTTGATGTAATAATTTAAAGAGTAACCAATTTTGACATTAAATTATTGTTCCCATTCAATATTAGAATCTTACCACACATAAGATTCAAAATACAGGCTGGGAAACTTGACGAAAGAAGTTAATTATTAAAGAAAAAATTTTCAGAACTGGAACTTGAAGCAGTTTGGGATACAATTTGTATAGACAGTGGGACAAAAATTATGTGGCTACCAAAATTTGATAGGTACTATTAATCCAACATAGAAAAAGCTACGCTGACAGAGAGAAAATACATAGGGATGTGAGTTAACCAATGCTGTTGAATGACAGAAATTTCAATATTTGAGTGAATCAAAATTATCTAAATAACAGACAGTTGCAGAAGTATCAATGACTGAGTATAATAAACAGATCATTGATCACACAGGAGAACACTTTGTATGTAAGTCATGGCTGGTTATGCAGCGTGTAAAACTGCTGGGAAACTTTTGCTTCCAGAAAATGTATGGTGTTAAAAATTAGTAGCATTCTTTTTACTTTTGTGTGTTATCATCAGTTGTACTGGGAGCTGTACACCCCTCTGACTCTTTGTCACTTTCACAATTATCTAATTGGAAGCTGAAAAACATAATTATATTAAAGTTGCTGAGTAGTTGAGGTAATGAGTCATCAGTCAGAACACAAAGACTGAGAGCAAAATTTCCTGCCAGATAAAATCTGCCTACGTATCCAGCTGTTGAATCAAGGATTACTGCATTTTTAACACAACTATGTTACAGAAGAGCTATCCAGGCACAATTCACAAGCCACCCCATAAATCTTACATTCACTTATATCTTCCTCCAACCATTCAAAGTTCACAGAAGTTCTCTTGCACACTTTGTGGGACAAGTATTCCTGGAAGAAACCTTTTGCCCTAGAAACATAAATTTTCTGTGTGTAGCATCCAGTCCAGTGCAAAATTATACTGTAGTAAGAAATTTCAAATCTGCACGCATACCACCAAAAAGTGAATATTTGTTCTGGAAGACAGACCTCTGCTAGCCTTCATATGCATGACGAGTACACATACATACCCACTCCCAAACCTTGCAACTTGGGTCATACTCTTGTGAACACCTACACAATATATCTATCAAGCCCATCCTAATTTGGTACTATCACATGTCGATCATATCAGGCAGGACACAGAGTGATTTTTGAAAATAGTCGAATTAAATATCAGCCATGTCAATGTCTGCACAGAATTTTGTGTGGGCATAAACACCAACAACATACCCACCCATATGTTCAACAACCACCAAACAGTGGCCCAGACAGGTTTGAGTACCCTGTAGTGGAATATGTTGAACCCAACAGGCTCAATGGATTCTTTAGAAACCTTTGTCATCTGCATCCCCCCAGCTCACATATCAGCTTCTCTGAATGATATACACAGAAATTGTCTTTGCAATGCATCATTATATCCTATAATTGTCTTGGTTTCAATATCCATTAACACCTAAGCCCTTACCATAATTTCAAGTACCTACATTTGCATCCTCGTCTCAATAGTCTATTTCTTTCTCTTTTCTGCCTCATATCTCAATACACTCCTCCACATCAGTGTGTAGTGCACCCAGCTGCCTGTCTTCTCCCCCCCCCCCCCCCACTCCAACCGACAAAACCCCATCATATATAAAAATGTTATTAACTCAATGCTGACTGGTTGCAAATAGGGTTTATTAAATATTACAGGTTTCTGGCGCAGCCCATCATCAGATACACTGCAGCACACAAGAAAGGAAAGTGAACATAGTGAATCACTTTCCTTTCTTGTATTCAGCAGTGTATCTGATGATGGGCTGTGCCCAAAACTGGTAATAATTTTAACAAACCCTATTTGCAACCAATCAGCATTGAGTTAACATTTTTATATACTGAATAAAAATTGTTGCACATCTCAAGAACGACTTTAAATTGTCTTTGAAAACCCCATAGCTTTAGTCCAGTTCACTGAAATTATATTTTTTTGTAAAGGAGACCAGTTTCAATCTAATATCAGATCACCATCAGACCATTGTGTCTCAAGTTGTGCTGAGACACATCAGTCAGATGATCATCTGATACAAGATTGAATCAGTCACATTTATAAAAAGAAACTAGTGTACAATTTCTGCAAACCTGACTGATTTTTTTCATATTAAGACAATGTAGTCAGCCTGGACAATGTAACCATGCTGGAGTGTGAGTATACTATAGCTATATGGAACAATTCATCTGAAAGCTAGTAAGGTTCTAGGCAAGTTTATGTGCATATCCTTCTATTTCCTTGTCACACACACATACACGCAAAACAGCCACATAATACCAAGCCCAGGCACAGTGACAGGCATAGTCCATCAATGAAGAGTTAATTCCTTTATATTAAAAATACTGTGTTGTTTTTGATGGTTTGCCATTGTTTAAAAACCTGCATTACAATTTTTGTGCTTGCTTTCCAGAAGTCTCGAGTTTCTCCTGTGGCTGTTATTAACTCAATAAAAATACTAGCAACATTCAGCCATTTCACATTCTTTACCCAACACACATCCCATTTAAAGATTTATATTTCCTTTTTATCTCGGAGTTAACAGTTAACGACAGATAAGAAGTGAGAAAGTTTATTAGCGTTAAGATCATCACTCACAATCATAAAAATGAAATTACTGTTTCTAAGTGTATAGCTTACCTGTAACTTCTATTACTGTACTAAACTAATTTTAAATTTATTCGCATGAAAACATTGCAAAAAATGTATAAGTAGAGAGCAAAGCCAACATTTTCTTTCATACAAATTTTGAAGCACAACTTACGCATAGCTTTGTACTGAATGAATGTAATCTTCATGTCCTTCCAATGATCGAACAAGCCTCCCATCTTCTATAGCGAAAATATGAACTTTGTTGTCGCCACAACCAGCATATATATATCCAGGTTCCTCTTTGAAATCTAAAGAATTCACGTCTGCTTTCTCTAGGATGTCCCTGAAAACAGAAGTTATGGCACTGATTTAAAATTGTAGGCAATAAATAATGCTATAAAAAAACATGCTTCACATTCATTGACTTTGTCAACTCAGAACCAAATTGTTACCATCCAATCTAACCTCGGTCTGTCACCATGACCAATTTATCTATTTTCAAATTTATTGGCTTCACTAACTCATAACCAACCTGTTGCCTCCCACCCTAACCTTGATCTCTGGCTGCACTACAGTCCAGCCTATCGCTACATGCAGTTTTTCAAATTTTGTATTTTCCATCATCCAGTTGACTGCCATAATTCCTCCCAACAAACTTAATATAAAATTTCAAATCTTAACAAAACTCTTCCTCACTGGTCAGTGTCAACATCCCCAGCATCTTATATATATGACATAAGATTTGTTACTCTTTTAACTCCTGAATCTATTCACAACACACTTTGTAGTCAGTAATTTACAGATATCACTGAATGAACCTGCAAAATTACACTCAGATTCAGAAGAAGGAAAAAAATAGTTTGTAGGAATTGGGACAAGAAGCTCATATTAAAAGAACATGTACATTAGTGTGCTCTGCAAAATATTTGGAATTTGAATCATTTAGGTCCACAGGTTCGAGGTCAACACTTATACCATGACACAACACCACCTACCAGTAAAATGTGTCTGTTGATCTTGTTGTCACTAAAAACCAAAGGTAATGGATCAGTATAACTTCAGCAGTAATGCCAGATGTCTCGCAGGCACATAAGCAAACCATAATCAGTGAGTTTGAAAGGTGTAGTTTTGCTATGAGAGAGTGTGACGCAGCCATCCAGGAAATTTCTGCTCATGAGGGACACAGAGATTCGGCACTGCAACAGGTGCATGCAGAATGGTTCACAGAAGGCAATGAACATGATGAAATGTGTCGGGTCGCACCACCCAAACCATACCCCGAGAAATCAACACCTGATCTGAATGACATTGCAGGACAGATCTTTGTTGTCTTCAGCTCTGGCACAAAAGGAGTAACATAATATATAGTACACTATCAGGGATGACAGTCCATCGCCCTTTATTACAAGATGGGTTACAAGCGAAATTTCCATCTACCTTTGATTGATGTGCAGAAACATGCTACTTGGTAATGGTGTGTGGAACGATGTCACTGAGTGGCAGAAATAAAATCAGATAGTTGTTTTTCCCCAGACCAATCCATCTTATGTTTGTATACGGTGGCAAAATTTTGGTTCACCGCATACAGGGGAACAGCCTCACAGTGATACAAAAAACAGTGCCAACTCAAAGCCTTATGGAGTGAAGTGGTTTAGGTACAACCACAAATCACATCTGGTGCATATACTTGTCACTGTAACCAGTTTGACCCACATGAATGACATTCTGGGACCCATAACAATCCAGGTGAATGCAGCATGGATGGCTAACCAAAGGACACCACTTGCGTCTTATATGCATTGATGCCATCAGGCATGCAACAAGTCAGGGCTATTTGCAGACCCTGTGCCTAATATGCATGATGTGAAATCAACACCTATCACAGCAGTACAAGTTTATATGCCAGATAGCACTGCAGATGATGAGATTGAAGAAATGTATGACAAGGTAAAAGTAATTAATCAGACCGCTGAGGGGAAGATTTTGACAGGAGACTGGAATTCAAGAGTAGGAAATGAAAGAAAAATATTAGATGAATAGGAAAAGGAACAAAAGAGGAAGCCGCCTGGTAGAACTTTGCACAGAGCACAAATTAATCAATACCAACATTTGGTTTTAGAATCACAAAAGAAAGATGTATAAGTAGAAAAGATCAGGAGACACCCGAAGGTTTGACATACCCAGGGAAGATATCGACTCTGACCATAACTATTGGTTATTAATTGCAGATTAACAGTGAAGAAACCGCAAAAACTTAGGAAAATAAAGCTTTCAGAAATGGTGGCGGTAGCATAGGACTAAATAGATAGAAAGACAATACTTACTAAAAATGCAAAATGCTTGAATATCACATTTGATACTGAATTTAAATAATAAAAGTAGAAAATACAAAAATATGGCAAATAAAGTAGATATATGGGACTACAAAAGACTAAATAATGAGGTGACAGGAAGTGCAAAGTAGGTAGAGAACAAATGTAAGATTATAGTTTAATGACCCGTCAACAGCTTGGTCATTAAAGATGGGGCTCAGGCTCAAACTGTTTGGGTAAGGTCAGGGAAGGAAATTTTGCAGAGCCGTTTCAAAGGAACTATCCCAGCATTTGAGAGGAACAATTTAAGAAAACCATAGAAAAGCTAAATCTGAATAGGAAGAGGTGGATTTGAGCCACGGTCCTCCCAACTGTGAATCCACTGTGTTAACCACTGTGCTACATCACTTGCTCACAAAAATAATTCCGTTGGAGAATGTATAAGTAGTTGATATCCACTTACATGAAAATTAATGGGACATCTGTAGAAAAGAAATGCAGCTGTATGAATATCAAGAGCTCTGATGCAAAACCAGTACCAATCTCGGAAGAGAAAACTGAAAGGCAGAAGTTAATAATAACTAGATGGCCCATGCAAATACTTCACACGATTAGTGGAATGACAAAAAAGTTGGGAAAAAATGGAAGTTGAATGTTTGTGCATAGCTTTATTCAGAATCAATCAATGCAGGTGTTTAGCGCAAATGAAAGAGCTTGATCCACTGAGTGTTGTTAGGTCAAAAAGAACTGCGTACCTTAATCAGAACCGAAGATATCGTAAAACAATTTGATTAAAATATTCAATGCAAGGACAGAAGGGTACCTCTTTTGAATAAAAAATAAAGGATGGAGAGACTTAAGTTAATTCTGATACTTGATGACAAATCTGCAAATGAATACTTTTTGTTTAAAGCAAAAGTGAAGGAAATCAGTTGGATAAAATGGCCTGACCGACTGACTTTAGTTTACAGTAAGTACATCCCCATTAGAAATATACAGAAGGAAATCGCATTTGAGTATAGAAAAAGAAAAGTGAGAGTTATGTAATTTATGATACTTGATGACAAATCTGTGGATGAGTACCTTTCATTTAAAACAAAAATTAAGGAAATCGGTTGGGTATATTGGTCTGGCCAACTGACTATAGTTTTCGTAGATTCTTTTAATAGATAAGAGTTCTTGTTCTTAGTGGCCTAAAACAAATCTTTCAACTGGACACCACTTAACAAACTTGCGAGATTCTAACCTACCCTGGCTATCCAACCACGAAAAGTGACCTAAAATTTAAGTGGAATCCAAACCAGGTGTCATTTATGGCAACTCTTCACACCATTGATAGGTGATGGCTAAGTTAAAACATAGAGTCAAAATCATGACCTCTTGATATCCAACCAGCTATGCACTTTACCACAAGACCATCATGCCTGACTAGTTCGAAGAAAGAAATAAAATATAGAGGAGCTATAGAAGGGAAATTAAAGTGAAGGCAGTAACATAGAAAGGGAAGTAGATTAAGCTGAGATAGCAAATACAATAATGAGAGAAGAATTTGACAAATTGCTGAAAGACCAAAGTTGAAACAATGCCACTAGAGTAGACAACAATATCTCAGAGATTCTGATGTCTTTGGGAGAGACAGTAAAACTATTCTACCTAGTGTATAAGACATATGAGACAAGCAAAATACCCTCCGACTTAAAAAAATATCCATGTCAGATATATATAATAATTGAAACTTATATATAATAAAGGAAACTCCAGGATGGAAATCAACAATATAAAAAGGACAGTTTACAACTCACCACAAAGACGTAAGCACAAGCTATGACAATCACATGAAACACTTAAGCTATCTGTCAAGACCTTCAGAATAAAGAACATTCACGCAATTACACAGGCTCACTTTATAATCACACAACCACCATCTCTGCCTGCCACACTCCGAATCACGCTCTGTGGTGAGGAAATAGTGGAGCGGAGAAGGGGATAAGAATATTGCGTCACAATGGTGGGAATGGATGCAGCACAGCTTTATGGACTATGTGCGTATTAGATGGGCGGAACAAGATGGGGCCTAGGAATGGAGTGGGGAGACGCGTGCACACACACACACACACACACACACACACACACACACACACACACACACACACAGCACACGATAGAGGAGAGATGTAATTAAGATAAAGGGGATAGGAACTGTTGGGTGTGGAGAAAAAATGAGAGTTCTTGTAGGTTGAGACCTATAATTTCAGGATTGGAGAATTTCCTCTAAGGATAACTCCCAGCTGTGCAATTCAGACTAGCTGGTGGTGGGTGGGAGGATCCAGATCTACATATACATCCATACTCCTCAAGCCACACAATGGTGTGTGGCAGAGGTTACCTTGAGTACCACTATCAGTTCTCCCTCCTAATCCAGTCCCGTATTGTTACAGAAAGAAACATTGTTGGTATGCCCCTGTGTGGGGTCTAATCTCTCTGATTTTATCCTCATGACCTCTTTGCGAGATATATGTAGGAGGGAGCAATATACTGCTAGACTCCTTGGTAAAGGTATGTTCTCGAAACTTCGACAAAAGCCTTTACCAAGCGACAGTGTGTCTCTCCTGCAGAGTCTTCCACTCGAGTTTACCGATCATCTCCGCAACACTTTCACGATTACAAAATGATCCTGTAACGAAGTGGGCTGCCCTCTGTTGGATCTTCTCTACCTCCTCTATCAACCCCACCTGATACGAATCCCACACCGGTGAGCAGTATTCAAGCAGTGGGTGAACAAGTGTACTGTAACCTACTTCCTTTGTTTTCAGACTGCATTTCCTTGGGATTCTTCCAATGAATCTAAGTCTGGCATCTGCTTTACCGACGATTGGTTTTATATGGTCGTTCCATTTTAAATCACTCCTAATGCCTACTCCGAGATAATTTATGGAATTAACTGTTTCCAGTTGCTGACCTACTATAGTGTAGCTAAATGATAAAGGATCTTTGTTTCTGTGTATTCATAGTACTTTACACTTGTCTACATTGAGATTCAATTGCCATTCCCTGCACCATGCGTCAATTCGATGCTGATCCTCCTGCATTTCAACACAATTTCCATTGTTAAAACCTCTCTATATACTACAGCATCATCCGCAAAAAGCCTCAGTGAACTTCTGATGACCTGGGTTGTGAAGCAGCCATTGAAATAAAGCATGTACTCCACTGCATGTTGTACCACAGGGTGTTCTGACACAGTTTGATGGCGGCCATTCATCCTAATGAAGAGCTGGTTAGTGGTCGTGCCAAAACAGAAAGCTGCGCCGTGATTGCAGCAAAGTTGATAAACTACATGCCAGCTTTCCCAGGTGCCTCAGCCTCTGATTGTGTAGGACAAGCCTGTGACGGGACTGCAATAGGAAGTGCTGGGTGGGTGGATTGGACACAGTCTTGCAGCAGGGCCTTCCACAGGAATATGATCCCTGTGTCAGTGGACTTGGTTTCAGAGTAGCATAGGGATAGACTAGGATGTTATAGAGGTTGGGAGGATGATGGAACAGTGGTTTAGGAGAGTGGGAAAAATCTTGGGCAGGAAGTCTCTCATTTTGGGACATGAGGACAGAAAATCAAAACCTTAGCAAAAGATGCAGTTTAGTTGTTTGAGTCCAGGGTAGTACTGGGTGAAAAGGGGACTGCTCTTTTGTGGATGGTTACTGGTGGTAGAGGGAGGATTTGGAGTTTGTGGGGATATAGCACTGGAAATCTGTTTGTGGACAAGATCTGTGGGGTAGTTTGTTTGTGAAGTCTTTTATGAGTGCTTCAGTATATTGAGAAAAGGAGTTCTAGTCACTGCAGATATGCCGTCCAACAAGTAACAAAACTCATCTACTAATTTTAGTGTCTCATTACCTAATCTAATTCCTTCAGCATTGTTTGATTTTCTTACACTGTATTCCATTACCCTAGTTTTAACCTTGATAATGTTCATCTTATACACTCCTTTCAAGTCACTGTCCATTCCAATCAGTGCTCTTCCAGGTGCTTTGCTGTCTCTTACTGAATTACAATGTAATTGGTAAACCACAAGGTTTTCATATCTTCACCCTAAACTTTAATTCCTTTCCAAATTTCCCCTTGCATAACTTCATGGCTTACTCAGTGTACAGATTGAATAACTTTGGGGGGAAGGCTACAACCGTGTCTCACTCCCTTTCCAACCACTGCATCTCTTTCATGCACTTCGACTCTGCTGCCTGGTTTTTGTACAAGTTGAATATAACTTTAAATTCCCTATATTTTACCCCTGCTATATTCAGAATTTGAGAGTGTATCCCAGTCAACATTGTCAAAGCCTTTCTCCAAATCTACAAAAGCTAAATATGTAGTTTTGTCTTTCCCTGATCTACCTTCTACAATAAGTCATAGTTTGAATACTGGCTCATGTGCTTCTACAGTTCTACAAATCCAAACTGATCTTCCCCGAAGCCAGTTTCTACCAGTTTTTCAAGTTTTCTGTAAATAATTCATGTTAGTATTTTGGAAAACTTACTTATTATGCTGATAGTTCTATAATTTTCACACTTGTCTGCACTTAACTGTCTGAATACCCCAACTGATTTTGTATTTATAACCCTGAACTCATCTGACCAGAAATCCTGTTACTACGGCAACCAAACTTCATTAATACTCACATCTAACTTCAACTATCTATTTTTTGTTTAAAATTTTCTAAGTTACCAACCCAATAAAGGGATACAACACTCCATGCTCTGATCCACAGAATGCCTGTTTTGTTTTTCTTGATGATGACATTCTCCTGAGTAGTCCCCACCCGAAGACCTGATGGGAGACTATTTTACCTCCTCATTATTTTATCCAAGAAGACTTCATCATCATATATTCAGACAGTAGACCTGCATGTCCTCAGGAAAATAATGACTACAGTTTCCCCTTGCTTTAAGCCATTCACAGTAACTGCATGACAAAGCCACGTTAACTGTTGGCCAGCTCAGTCAATCAGCCAAACTGTTGCCCATGTAACTAATGAAAAGGCTGCTGCCCCTCTTCAGGAACCACATATTTGTCTGTCCTCTTCACAGATACACATTTGCTGTGACTGCACCTATTGTACTACTGTGTCATTGAGGCACTTAAGACACTGCACCTCAGTAATGTCTGTGGTTCATGAGGGACGATCATGAATACAAATTCCTAAATGTACATCCTGTGCAATTTCTTCAAATTTGGATTGATTTGAATGGGAACTCTTAGGCCACTTGACACAAAATGATCCCAATATTCGTCTGACAATATTTCCTTGTAAAATTTTACTAAAAGCAGCAGTGGTATAATGTGCAAGGAAACAAGCCTTGAATGCTACCTGAAAACCCAGTTACATTAAATGAGGAAAATTATCTTTCAAGTTCACATGAAATAAACAATTAATGCTGTTCCTGCTCTATGATTAACAGGTTCTTTTATGTACCCTGGTCCTGCCAGTAAATTAATTATGCTTGTTGTCAACATTAACAACATTATCACACTGTTTTGTTGTAAGTTATACTTCATCAAAGTCCTCATCTTTCCAAATGACTTTACTGATCCTTAATATATCTAGATTGAGCAATTATATTTCTCTTTTGAAATGTCTAGCTTCCATACTATGTTCAAAATTCTGACATTCCATGCTCTGATTCATAAAATATTTTCCCTTTGTCAGTTGCTCAATATTTCCCTTACGTGACCACCCCTTTACATGTTGCATGTCCTGTGGATACACACTGTGAGTCTTTAATGGAATAGTTTCTATTGCCTTCTGCTTCTTCACACCACTGAACATTTTCAATTCATTCAGGTTTTTAGATAGTGTTTCCCACCCAAGGGAAAAGAGGGTGTCCTGACACACTGTCTGCTCCTCTGCCCTCTTTGACAAGGTCTTTGGAAGAATGAGGATGACTTTTTATTCCAAAAGTTTTTGGTCATCATTTAATACAAAATTGAAGTACTGGCTAGATTCACAAAGATGACCAAGACCGTTCTGATAATGAATCAAAGACATACCCCTAAAATTTCTTAACAGAATCAAACAAATCCAATCAAGACCAGTTATGTGGGGGCGAAGAATGGGTAGTACCCCCTTTCTTCCTCCATTTTTCTCAGTTATTGTACAATATACTGTAAGAATATGATAGCATAAAAATACTTGTTGGTGGCTTGTCCATTATCTAAAGCAGGTTTACTTAATTGACCTAATAGTCTTAGTTTTCACACAAGAAGAAGAAAAAACTGTTAAATGTAATAAAGTGCATGAAATATGGATTAAACATGCATATTCTTGTCAAAATAAGCAGGATACATACTTGCATGAAGGAAGCTGCAGAGACCATGATGGCTTGGGAGCTTTTCCAGATGATGAGGTAACAGATTTCCAGTCCCATCCATTTATTTCACCCACAGTTCCAGTCAGGAGAAATTTGTTTGTTGTAGCCATGCTGCATATTTGTACATCTTTGTTGATCAGAAAGTGGTACTCTGGTTTTCTAAATGTAGGAGAAACATCCTCTGAAGGACTTAGTATTTTCTGTAAGCTGAAGAAAAAATATGGTCATTTAGCCTGTGACATAAATGAAAGTCAGGTAACAAAAAGATACAAACTTTCATTGGTCAAACAATATGTATAAACTTTGAAGAGACTTATTATGACAGAACACTCAGAAGACAAAATTTCATAATAATTGTAGATCCCTTTTCTTGATATTTGATGGGCTCTCTGCATTTCAATACTGTCACAAAGGAGGTGTTATAAGGGACAGACATTGTGATGTATTGAGTAAAGTGTAGGACTCTGAAGCAAAGGGTCCCGGGTTTGTGATCCACTACTGAGGTGTGACTCCCATTGCTGGCACTGAAGTAGTGTCAGTTATCATACATCTTTGCTTTGACATCAATACCTGTTGTTGTTTTGGTATCTTTGCTAGATGGATAGCATGCAGATGCAATGAGGATGTAGTGAGTTGGTGTTGGGAGAGCGGGGAGGGGGGGGGGGGATGCAGGGGCCACAAGTTAGATAGCGAGATGTGGCCATAATTGTTGCAGCAGGTGCTGGAAGGAAGGCTTACGAGGGCTCCCAAATAGAAGTATCCCAGAATTTGATGGAACTGGGCGCAAGATCTATACCAACCAGGTGTTTAATGGCCATCCCAGCGAGATCTGAGGGACCAGCCTCGCCGTTTGTCCGTGACAAACCTAAGTGACTAAAAAAGACACAAAGATAGGTTCTTCTAACCGTACTGATATTGGTGCTGTGTTCTGGTCCATCCCTGTCATCCGCTTGCGATGACTGCTCTGTTTTTCATATGTAGTTGTTTACTTTAATGTGCTACAGTAGCTGTTGTGTCAGCAGCAAACAAGTTTTGAGCCCAAGATTTGACTGTTGTGTGGTGTGTACCACCCAAGGCAATCTTAAATCACAGGGGCTCCTTTGGTTAGTTGTGTGTAACCTTTTGCTGTTATTATTACACTTCTTGCAAGCCTCATTACTGACTTATCCCAGAAATAGTTTGTACCCTCGGTTAGTGCTCAGGCTACAGGGGCAAGGAGAGTAAACTTTGTAGTGTTTTCTTTTCCTCTCCCCCCCCCCCCCTCCTTCTTTGGGGACTATTCTGTGTCGGTAGGCTTCATAGTTAATTTTGGCTGGCCTTAGAACAATATCATGCCAAAACCCAGGTTGAGGTGCTAATTGCAGATTGTGACTATCGGTAATGAGTAGGTTGAGCAATTCAAAATGTAACTGCCTGGTGTGTTATTGATGTGTCGTGTAATTGTGTGTTTTATTTCTGTTGCTAGCTATGTAATAGCAAGAGCTGTGTAGGTTAATATGAATAACACAATATATTAGGTTATGCATTGGGGCCCACTAAGCTGTGAATTATTACTATTTGCCTGGGTGTTTGGTATATTGTATCTGCTCAAGGTGTTATTCCAGTTAGCACAGTAATTTTATTAAAATTGATTAGACAGTTTATTCAAGAAAAGCTCTCAGTTATTAAATCAGTGTTAACTGAGTAGAACTTTTAACAGGTCTCATGTTTTCTTAAATTATTATTAAGTTCAACACTGCTGCCTGATTATTCTTTGGATGTCACACTGTTTTGGGTAAGTAGCTGCAACTGAACTGTTGCTGATGATTTACATGTTTTCAGGCATATCATACTTGATTAGATGATTACGCCATTTTGGACAGGAATTTAACAAAAGGACAGCTACCATGACTCATCTTACGTCCTTTTAGTGGCTGATAAGTTTTAAACAATTATCCAATATTGAATGCCACTTCCTAGATATCTGCATGGAGCAATAATTGGCATTCGCCTTCAATAATAAGTGTAAAGTCATCCATATGTCCACTAAAAGAAATCCGTTAAACTTCACTTATTGTACAAGATAAATAGTAAAATCTACAGGCTGTCAATTCACCTAAATACCCAGGAATAACAATTATGAACAACTTAAATTGGAAAGAACACACAGAAAATGTTGTACAGAAGGTTAACCAAAGGCTAAGTTTCACTGGCATACAAGCATTGCAATAAAAATTATGCCAAGCATAGTTGTAGAAAGGTCTGCTAATGATATTCTCATGAACATTAATAAATGGTTTAAAGCCACCTCATTGTCATTAAACTTTAAAAAGACCCACTTCCTGGGATTAGAGATTGATAATAAATTCCATTGGAAGGAGTACACCACAGAACTGCAGAAACGACTCAACAAATCTGCATTTTCAATAGGAATGTTACCCGACATAGGAGACATAAAAATAAAAAAGGTTGAATACTTTGCTTACTTTCATTCCATAATGTCACATGGTGTAATATTTTGGGGTAACTCTTCAAGTAAGTCAAAAGTCTTCAGAGTCCAAAGGCGTGTAATATGTATTATTTGTGGAGTAAATTCACGGACGTCCTGTAGAAGTCTCATCAAAGAACTGGGTATATTAACTACTGCCTCTCAGTATATTTATTCCTTAATGAAATTTGTCATAAATAATATATCCTTTTTCCCAACAAACAGCTCAGTTCATACATACAATACTAGGAACAAAAATGATCTACAGAAGGACTTAAAAGTGCTTACTTTAGTTCAAAAAGGGGTCCACTACTCAGGAACACACATTTTCAGTAATTTACCATCAAGTACAAAAAATTTAGCTAGAAATAAAGATCAGTTTAAAAGGAGCCTAAAAGACTTTCTAGTGGCCAACTCCTTCTACGCCGTTAGTGAATTTCTAAGTTGTACCAAATGAGGTATCCGTGTTCATACTATATTAGTATTATTATAATATCAGCTAAACTTAAAAAAATGTAAGCATCCGTATTAGTATTATCTATTGTCACACTGAAATGGATGCAGGCTTGACTTCAAAGGCAGGGTTGTCAACTGAACACAGCACTTATACCGAAAGCAGGTTTATTGCGAACTTAAGTTACACGCAGCACTAACTGCCTTTTGGGCAGGGTGCTCTGCTATTTATACACAGACAGAATGTACCAGAAATTAGAAGAATAGTTAACATAAGAAACATGTAGAAATTACAAGTGAACATAAGAAACATGTAGAATATTCTGGAAATGATAATTACAAAGAAATAAATTTTTGCGGGTAGACAGGATTGAACCAACAAGCTTTAGCAGTGCAATCGGTGATGCTATCCATTGCGCCATGCCGTCAGTTGGTTAAGGTGGGGTCTCGCGGCATTGCTCCCTCTCCTGAAAGAACAGCGACCCACTGTTAGGTTCTCTTTGGAACCTGCTGCAATGTCCTGTATATTGATCTTGTCATTGGCCTCTGTATGGCAGTTTTGAAGAATCCTTCCCTTCTGCACGATTACCGATGACAGACTTTCCTGTCGTGGTTTCATCATTATCATCCTTAGAGTCCTTGAACATGAAACCATTTTCGCATATCTGCTCTTCAGGATCGTAGTAAGGCTTCATGCGGAGGACGTGAACAATGTCTCTTTGTTTTTAGTCGTTTCTTTGACGGTTCATAATCCTCAACTTCGTATGTGATGTCTGACAGGCGGTGTACGACACAATACGGACCAAAATAGGGCCTCAATAACTTTTCTGATAGTCCAACTTTCTGTACAGGGGTAAAAATCCATACCAGATCTCCTGGGCTGCACACAACAGGTTGGTGCTTGTCGTTATGACGCTGACGGTCCTTCTCCTGGGCATCCAGTGTCCGTATGCAAGTCAGCTGTCTTGCATCTTCGACCCTGGTGATGAGCTGTTTCACATAGTCATTCTGAGTGTCGTCCGGCTGGAACGGGAACAGCGTATCCATTGTCATCACAGCTTCACAGCCATGGAGCAGAAAAAACGGCATGAAGCCTCTGGTGTCTTGTCTTGCAGTATTATAAACAAATGTCACGACTGGCAGTATTGTATCCCAATCCTTCTGCTCAACATATCTGCTAACGTCTTGTTAAAACGTTCTGTAAGACCATTTGTCTGAGCATGGTATGCAGTTGTCATTCTGTGAAGAATGTCACAACATGACATTACCTCTGATACTGGTTTTAGACTGGAATACTTTTCCACAATCAGATATCATCACAAGTGGTGCTCCATGCTTCAAAATAATGTCTTACACAAGGAATTTTGCGATCTCCGGAGCTTCTGCAGTCGGCACAGGTTTGGTGACAGGGTAATGTGTGAGGTAGTCAGTGCAGACTATTATCCATTGGTTACCTGTTGTGAACTTCGGAAACCTCCCTAAAAGATCGATCCCAACTCAGTGGAATGGAGCTGCTGCAGGTGGAATCAGTACGAGATGCCCTGGAAGTAATTGCGGCATATGCTTCTGTCGCTGGCACTCTTTAAAGTGACTCACATAGTAATATTCATAGAATATATGACTTCAACTGCGATTGGGCAAAGCTGAAAAAGTGTACCCAGCCGGGATTCGAACCCGGGTCTCCTGCTTTCTAGGCAGTTGCGCTGACCCCTACACCACTGGGGACACAGTGATCACCGCACCTGCAAGGACTACCCATGCTCGCCTCCCGTCAGATACAAATTCCCAGCTTCGCCCTGCCCATAGTACTCAAACTCGTAGTTTAACTAATTCCCGTAAGAGTAAGGGCTTCAAACTTGCCCACCCCTCCCCACTAACGATAGGATCATTGCCCGTCACCGGCATATTATATATATACATGTGGCGTCTGTTCCGAAAGGACAGACGTCACTTGTGATCCTGCAGCTGTTATTATTAATATTCATAGAATATATGACTTCAACTGCGATTGGGCAAAGCTGAAAATGTGTACCCAGCCGGGATTCGAACCCGGGTCTCCTGCTTTCTAGGCAGTTGCGCTGACCCCTACACCACTGGGGACACAGTGATCACCGCACCTGCAAGGACTACCCATGCTCGCCTCCCGTCAGATACAAATTCCCAGCTTCGCCCTGCCCATAGTACTCAAACTCGTAGTTTAACTAATTCCCGTAAGAGTAAGGGCTTCAAACTTGCCCACCCCTCCCCACTAATGATAGGATCATTGCCCGTCACCGGCATATTATATATATACATGTGGCGTCTGTTCCGAAAGGACAGACGTCACTTGTGATCCTGCAGCTGTTATTATTAATATTCATAGAATATATGACTTCAACTGCGATTGGGCAAAGCTGAAAATGTGTACCCAGCCGGGATTCGAACCCGGGTCTCCTGCTTTCTAGGCAGTTGCGCTGACCCCTACACCACTGGGGACACAGTGATCACCGCACCTGCAAGGACTACCCATGCTCGCCTCCCGTCAGATACAAATTCCCAGCTTCGCCCTGCCCATAGTACTCAAACTCGTAGTTTAACTAATTCCCGTAAGAGTAAGGGCTTCAAACTTGCCCACCCCTCCCCACTAACGATAGGATCATTGCCCGTCACCGGCATATTATATATATACATGTGGCGTCTGTTCCGAAAGGACAGACGTCACTTGTGATCCTGCAGCTGTTATTATTAATATTCATAGAATATATGACTTCAACTGCGATTGGGCAAAGCTGAAAATGTGTACCCAGCCGGGATTCGAACCCGGGTCTCCTGCTTTCTAGGCAGTTGCGCTGACCCCTACACCACTGGGGACACAGTGATCACCGCACCTGCAAGGACTACCCATGCTCGCCTCCCGTCAGATACAAATTCCCAGCTTCGCCCTGCCCATAGTACTCAAACTCGTAGTTTAACTAATTCCCGTAAGAGTAAGGGCTTCAAACTTGCCCACCCCTCCCCACTAACGATAGGATCATTGCCCGTCACCGGCATATTATATATATACATGTGGCGTCTGTTCCGAAAGGACAGACGTCACTTGTGATCCTGCAGCTGTTATTATTAATATTCATAGAATATATGACTTCAACTGCGATTGGGCAAAGCTGAAAATGTGTACCCAGCCGGGTTTTGAACCCGGGTCTCCTGCTTTCTAGGCAGTTGCGCTGACCCCTACACCACTGGGGACACAGTGATCACCGCACCTGCAAGGACTACCCATGCTCGCCTCCCGTCAGATACAAATTCCCAGCTTCGCCCTGCCCATAGTACTCAAACTCGTAGTTTAACTAATTCCCGTAAGAGTAAGGGCTTCAAACTTGCCCACCCCTCCCCACTAACGATAGGATCATTGCCCGTCACCGGCATATTATATATATACATGTGGCGTCTGTTCCGAAAGGACAGACGTCACTTGTGATCCTGCAGCTGTTATTATTAATATTCATAGAATATATGACTTCAACTGCGATTGGGCAAAGCTGTAAATGTGTACCCAGCCGGGATTCGAACCCGGGTCTCCTGCTTTCTAGGCAGTTGCGCTGACCCCTACACCACTGGGGACACAGTGATCACCGCACCTGCAAGGACTACCCATGCTCGCCTCCCGTCAGATACAAATTCCCAGCTTCGCCCTGCCCATAGTACTCAAACTCGTAGTTTAACTAATTCCCGTAAGAGTAAGGGCTTCAAACTTGCTCACCCCTCCCCACTAACGATAGGATCATTGCCCGTCACCGGCATATTATATATATACATGTGGCGTCTGTTCCGAAAGGACAGACGTCACTTGTGATCCTGCAGATGTTATTATTAATATTCATAGAATATATGACTTCAACTGCGATTGGGCAAAGCTGAAAATGTGTACCCAGCCGGGATTCGAACCCGGGTCTCCTGCTTTCTAGGCAGTTGCGCTGACCCCTACACCACTGGGGACACAGTGATCACCGCACCTGCAAGGACTACCCATGCTCGCCTCCCGTCAGATACAAATTCCCAGCTTCGCCCTGCCCATAGTACTCAAACTCGTAGTTTAACTAATTCCCGTAAGAGTAAGGGCTTCAAACTTGCCCACCCCTCCCCACTAACGATAGGATCATTGCCCGTCACCGGCATATTATATATATACATGTGGCGTCTGTTCCGAAAGGACAGACGTCACTTGTGATCCTGCAGCTGTTATTATTAATATTCATAGAATATATGACTTCAACTGCGATTGGGCAAAGCTGAAAATGTGTACCCAGCCGGGATTCGAACCCGGGTCTCCTGCTTTCTAGGCAGTTGCGCTGACCCCTACACCACTGGGGACACAGTGATCACCGCACCTGCAAGGACTACCCATGCTCGCCTCCCGTCAGATACAAATTACCAGCTTCGCCCTGCCCATAGTACTCAAACTCGTAGTTTAACTAATTCCCGTAAGAGTAAGGGCTTCAAACTTGCCCACCCCTCCCCACTAACGATAGGATCATTGCCCGTCACCGGCATATTATATATATACATGTGGCGTCTGTTCCGAAAGGACAGACGTCACTTGTGATCCTGCAGCTGTTATATTAATATTCATAGAATATATGACTTCAACTGCGATTGGGCAAAGCTGAAAATGTGTACCCAGCCGGGATTCGAACCCGGGTCTCCTGCTTTCTAGGCAGTTGCGCTGACCCCTACACCACTGGGGACACAGTGATCACCGCACCTGCAAGGACTACCCATGCTCGCCTCCCGTCAGATACAAATTCCCAGCTTCGCCCTGCCCATAGTACTCAAACTCGTAGTTTAACTAATTCCCGTAAGAGTAAGGGCTTCAAACTTGCCCACCCCTCCCCACTAACGATAGGATCATTGCCCGTCACCGGCATATTATATATATACATGTGGCGTCTGTTCCGAAAGGACAGACGTCACTTGTGATCCTGCAGCTGTTATTATTAATATTCATAGAATATATGACTTCAACTGCGATTGGGCAAAGCTGAAAATGTGTACCCAGCCGGGATTCGAACCCGGGTCTCCTGCTTTCTAGGCAGTTCGCTGACCCCTACACCACTGGGGACACAGTGATCACCGCACCTGCAAGGACTACCCATGCTCGCCTCCCGTCAGATACAAATTCCCAGCTTCGCCCTGCCCATAGTACTCAAACTCGTAGTTTAACTAATTCCCGTAAGAGTAAGGGCTTCAAACTTGCCCACCCCTCCCCACTAACGATAGGATCATTGCCCGTCACCGGCATATTATATATATACATGTGGCGTCTGTTCCGAAAGGACAGACGTCACTTGTGATCCTGCAGCTGTTATTATTAATATTCATAGAATATATGACTTCAACTGCGATTGGGCAAAGCTGAAAATGTGTACCCAGCCGGGATTCGAACCCGGGTCTCCTGCTTTCTAGGCAGTTGCGCTGACCCCTACACCACTGGGGACACAGTGATCACCGCACCTGCAAGGACTACCCATGCTCGCCTCCCGTCAGATACAAATTCCCAGCTTCGCCCTGCCCATAGTACTCAAACTCTTAGTTTAACTAATTCCCGTAAGAGTAAGGGCTTCAAACTTGCCCACCCCTCCCCACTAACAATAGGATCATTGCCCGTCACCGGCATATTATATATATACATGTGGCGTCTGTTCCGAAAGGACAGACGTCACTTGTGATCCTGCAGCTGTTATTATTAATATTCATAGAATATATGACTTCAACTGCGATTGGGCAAAACTGAAAATGTGTACCCAGCCGGGATTCGAACCCGGGTCTCCTGCTTTCTAGGCAGTTGCGCTGACCCCTACACCACTGGGGACACAGTGATCACCGCACCTGCAAGGACTACCCATGCTCGCCTCCCGTCAGATACAAATTCCCAGCTTCGCCCTGCCCATAGTACTCAAACTCGTAGTTTAACTAATTCCCGTAAGAGTAAGGGCTTCAAACTTGCCCACCTCTCCCCACTAACGATAGGATCATTGCCCGTCACCGGCATATTATATATATACATGTGGCGTCTGTTCCGAAAGGACAGACGTCACTTGTGATCCTGCAGCTGTTATTATTAATATTCATAGAATATATGACTTCAACTGCGATTGGGCAAAGCTGAAAATGTGTACCCAGCCGGGATTCGAACCCGGGTCTCCTGCTTTCTAGGCAGTTGCGCTGACCCCTACACCACAGGGGACACAGTGATCACCGCACCTGCAAGGACTACCCATGCTCGCCTCCCGTCAGATACAAATTCCCAGCTTCGCCCTGCCCATAGTACTCAAACTCGTAGTTTAACTAATTCCCGTAAGAGTAAGGGCTTCAAACTTGCCCACCCCTCCCCACTAACGATAGGATCATTGCCCGTCACCGGCATATTATATATATACATGTGGCGTCTGTTCCGAAAGGACAGACGTCACTTGTGATCCTGCAGCTGTTATTATTAATATTCATAGAATATATGACTTCAACTGCGATTGGGCAAAGCTGAAAATGTGTACCCAGCCGGGATTCGAACCCGGGTCTCCTGCTTTCTAGGCAGTTGCGCTGACCCCTACACCACTGGGGACACAGTGATCACCGCACCTGCAAGGACTACCCATGCTCGCCTCCCGTCAGATACAAATTCCCAGCTTCGCCCTGCCCATAGTACTCAAACTCGTAGTTTAACTAATTCCCGTAAGAGTAAGGGCTTCAAACTAGCCCACCCCTCCCCACTAACGATAGGATCATTGCCCGTCACCGGCATATTATATATATACATGTGGCGTCTGTTCCGAAAGGACAGACGTCACTTGTGATCCTGCAGCTGTTATTATTAATATTCATAGAATATATGACTTCAACTGCGATTGGGCAAAGCTGAAAATGTGTACCCAGCCGGGATTCGAACCCGGGTCTCCTGCTTTCTAGGCAGTTGCGCTGACCCCTACACCACTGGGGACACAGTGATCACCGCACCTGCAAGGACTACCCATGCTCGCATCCCGTCAGATACAAATTCCCAGCTTCGCCCTGCCCATAGTTTGAGTACTATGGGCAGGGCGAAGCTGGGAATTTGTATCTGACGGGAGGCGAGCATGGGTAGTCCTTGCAGGTGCGGTGATCACTGTGTCCCCAGTGGTGTAGGGGTCAGCGCAACTGCCTAGAAAGCAGGAGACCCGGGTTCGAATCCCGGCTGGGTACACATTTTCAGCTTTGCCCAATCGCAGTTGAAGTCATATATTCTATGAATATTAATAATAACAGCTGCAGGATCACAAGTGACGTCTGTCCTTTCGGAACAGACGCCACATGTATATATATAATATGCCGGTGACGGGCAATGATCCTATCGTTAGTGGGGAGGGGTGGGCAAGTTTGAAGCCCTTACTCTTACGGGAATTAGTTAAACTACGAGTTTGAGTACTATGGGCAGGGCGAAGCTGGGAATTTGTATCTGACGGGAGGCGAGCATGGGTAGTCCTTGCAGGTGCGGTGATCACTGTGTCCCCAGTGGTGTAGGGGTCAGCGCAACTGCCTAGAAAGCAGGAGACCCGGGTTCGAATCCCGGCTGGGTACACATTTTCAGCTTTGCCCAATCGCAGTTGAAGTCATATATTCTATGAATATTAATAATAACAGCTGCAGGATCACAAGTGACGTCTGTCCTTTCGGAACAGACGCCACATGTATATATATAATATGCCGGTGACGGGCAATGATCCTATCGTTAGTGGGGAGGGGTGGGCAAGTTTGAAGCCCTTACTCTTACGGGAATTAGTTAAACTACGAGTTTGAGTACTATGGGCAGGGCGAAGCTGGGAATTTGTATCTGACGGGAGGCGAGCATGGGTAGTCCTTGCAGGTGCGGTGATCACTGTGTCCCCAGTGGTGTAGGGGTCAGCGCAACTGCCTAGAAAGCAGGAGACCCGGGTTCGAATCCCGGCTGGGTACACATTTTCAGCTTTGCCCAATCGCAGTTGAAGTCATATATTCTATGAATATTAATAATAACAGCTGCAGGATCACAAGTGACGTCTGTCCTTTCGGAACAGACGCCACATGTATATATATAATATGCCGGTGACGGGCAATGATCCTATCGTTAGTGGGGAGGGGTGGGCAAGTTTGAAGCCCTTACTCTTACGGGAATTAGTTAAACTACGAGTTTGAGTACTATGGGCAGGGCGAAGCTGGGAATTTGTATCTGACGGGAGGCGAGCATGGGTAGTCCTTGCAGGTGCGGTGATCACTGTGTCCCCAGTGGTGTAGTGGTCAGCGCAACTGCCTAGAAAGCAGGAGACCCGGGTTCGAATCCCGGCTGGGTACACATTTTCAGCTTTGCCCAATCGCAGTTGAAGTCATATATTCTATGAATATTAATAATAACAGCTGCAGGATCACAAGTGACGTCTGTCCTTTCGGAACAGACGCCACATGTATATATATAATATGCCGGTGACGGGCAATGATCCTATCGTTAGTGGGGAGGGGTGGGCAAGTTTGAAGCCCTTACTCTTACGGGAATTAGTTAAACTACGAGTTTGAGTACTATGGGCAGGGCGAAGCTGGGAATTTGTATCTGACGGGAGGCGAGCATGGGTAGTCCTTGCAGGTGCGGTGATCACTGTGTCCCCAGTGGTGTAGGGGTCAGCGCAACTGCCTAGAAAGCAGGAGACCCGGGTTCGAATCCCGGCTGGGTACACATTTTCAGCTTTGCCCAATCGCAGTTGAAGTCATATATTCTATGAATATTAATAATAACAGCTGCAGGATCACAAGTGACGTCTGTCCTTTCGGAACAGACGCCACATGTATATATATAATATGCCGGTGACGGGCAATGATCCTATCGTTAGTGGGGAGGGGTGGGCAAGTTTGAAGCCCTTACTCTTACGGGAATTAGTTAAACTACGAGTTTGAGTACTATGGGCAGGGCGAGGCTGGGAATTTGTATCTGACGGGAGGCGAGCATGGGTAGTCCTTGCAGGTGCGGTGATCACTGTGTCCCCAGTGGTGTAGGGGTCAGCGCAACTGCCTAGAAAGCAGGAGACCCGGGTTCGAATCCCGGCTGGGTACACATTTTCAGCTTTGCCCAATCGCAGTTGAAGTCATATATTCTATGAATATTAATAATAACAGCTGCAGGATCACAAGTGACGTCTGTCCTTTCGGAACAGACGCCACATGTATATATATAATATGCCGGTGACGGGCAATGATCCTATCGTTAGTGGGGAGGGGTGGGCAAGTTTGAAGCCCTTACTCTTACGGAAATTAGTTAAACTACGAGTTTGAGTACTATGGGCAGGGCGAAGCTGGGAATTTGTATCTGACGGGAGGCGAGCATGGGTAGTCCTTGCAGGTGCGGTGATCACTGTGTCCCCAGTGGTGTAGGGGTCAGCGCAACTGCCTAGAAAGCAGGAGACCCGGGTTCGAATCCCGGCTGGGTACACATTTTCAGCTTTGCCCAATCGCAGTTGAAGTCATATATTCTATGAATATTAATAATAACAGCTGTAGGATCACAAGTGACGTCTGTCCTTTCGGAACAGACGCCACATGTATATATATAATATGCCGGTGACGGGCAATGATCCTATCGTTAGTGGGGAGGGGTGGGCAAGTTTGAAGCCCTTACTCTTACGGGAATTAGTTAAACTACGAGTTTGAGTACTATGGGCAGGGCGAAGCTGGGAATTTGTATCTGACGGGAGGCGAGCATGGGTAGTCCTTGCAGGTGCGGTGATCACTGTGTCCCCAGTGGTGTATGGGTCAGCGCAACTGCCTAGAAAGCAGGAGACCCGGGTTCGAATCCCGGCTGGGTACACATTTTCAGCTTTGCCCAATCGCAGTTGAAGTCATATATTCTATGAATATTAATAATAACAGCTGCAGGATCACAAGTGACGTCTGTCCTTTCGGAACAGACGCCACATGTATATATATAATATGCCGGTGACGGGCAATGATCCTATCGTTAGTGGGGAGGGGTGGGCAAGTTTGAAGCCCTTACTCTTACGGGAATTAGTTAAACTACGAGTTTGAGTACTATGGGCAGGGCGAAGCTGGGAATTTGTATCTGACGAGAGGCGAGCATGGGTAGTCCTTGCAGGTGCGGTGATCACTGTGTCCCCAGTGGTGTAGGGGTCAGCGCAACTGCCTAGAAAGCAGGAGACCCGGGTTCGAATCCCGGCTGGGTACACATTTTCAGCTTTGCCCAATCGCAGTTGAAGTCATATATTCTATGAATATTAATAATAACAGCTGCAGGATCACAAGTGACGTCTGTCCTTTCGGAACAGACGCCACATGTATATATATAATATGCCGGTGACGGGCAATGATCCTATCGTTAGTGGGGAGGGGTGGGCAAGTTTGAAGCCCTTACTCTTACGGGAATTAGTTAAACTACGAGTTTGAGTACTATGGGCAGGGCGAAGCTGGGAATTTGTATCTGACGGGAGGCGAGCATGGGTAGTCCTTGCAGGTGCGGTGATCACTGTGTCCCCAGTGGTGTATGGGTCAGCGCAACTGCCTAGAAAGCAGGAGACCCGGGTTCGAATCCCGGCTGGGTACACATTTTCAGCTTTGCCCAATCGCAGTTGAAGTCATATATTCTATGAATATTAATAATAACAGCTGCAGGATCACAAGTGACGTCTGTCCTTTCGGAACAGACGCCACATGTATATATATAATATGCCGGTGACGGGCAATGATCCTATCGTTAGTGGGGAGGGGTGGGCAAGTTTGAAGCCCTTACTCTTACGGGAATTAGTTAAACTACGAGTTTGAGTACTATGGGCAGGGCAAAGCTGGGAATTTGTATCTGACGGGAGGCGAGCATGGGTAGTCCTTGCAGGTGCGGTGATCACTGTGTCCCCAGTGGTGTAGGGGTCAGCGCAACTGCCTAGAAAGCAGGAGACCCGGGTTCGAATCCCGGCTGGGTACACATTTTCAGCTTTGCCCAATCGCAGTTGAAGTCATATATTCTATGAATATTAATAATAACAGCTGCAGGATCACAAGTGACGTCTGTCCTTTCGGAACAGACGCCACATGTATATATATAATATGCCGGTGACGGGCAATGATCCTATCGTTAGTGGGGAGGGGTGGGCAAGTTTGAAGCCCTTACTCTTACGGGAATTAGTTAAACTACGAGTTTGAGTACTATGGGCAGGGCAAAGCTGGGAATTTGTATCTGACGGGAGGCGAGCATGGGTAGTCCTTGCAGGTGCGGTGATCACTGTGTCCCCAGTGGTGTAGGGGTCAGCGCAACTGCCTAGAAAGCAGGAGACCCGGGTTCGAATCCCGGCTGGGTACACATTTTCAGCTTTGCCCAATCGCAGTTGAAGTCATATATTCTATGAATATTAATAATAACAGCTGCAGGATCACAAGTGACGTCTGTCCTTTCGGAACAGACGCCACATGTATATATATAATATGCCGGTGACGGGCAATGATCCTATCGTTAGTGGGGAGGGGTGGGCAAGTTTGAAGCCCTTACTCTTACGGGAATTAGTTAAACTACGAGTTTGAGTACTATGGGCAGGGCGAAGCTGGGAATTTGTATCTGACGGGAGGCGAGCATGGGTAGTCCTTGCAGGTGCGGTGATCACTGTGTCCCCAGTGGTGTAGGGGTCAGCGCAACTGCCTAGAAAGCAGGAGACCCGGGTTCGAAACCCGGCTGGGTACACATTTTCAGCTTTGCCCAATCGCAGTTGAAGTCATATATTCTATGAATATTAATAATAACAGCTGCAGGATCACAAGTGACGTCTGTCCTTTCGGAACAGACGCCACATGTATATATATAATATGCCGGTGACGGGCAATGATCCTATCGTTAGTGGGGAGGGGTGGGCAAGTTTGAAGCCCTTACTCTTACGGGAATTAGTTAAACTACGAGTTTGAGTACTATGGGCAGGGCGAAGCTGGGAATTTGTATCTGACGGGAGGCGAGCATGGGTAGTCCTTGCAGGTGCGGTGATCACTGTGTCCCCAGTAGTGTAGGGGTCAGCGCAACTGCCTAGAAAGCAGGAGACCCGGGTTCGAATCCCGGCTGGGTACACATTTTCAGCTTTGCCCAATCGCAGTTGAAGTCATATATTCTATGAATATTAATAATAACAGCTGCAGGATCACAAGTGACGTCTGTCCTTTCGGAACAGACGCCACATGTATATATATAATATGCCGGTGACGGGCAATGATCCTATCGTTAGTGGGGAGGGGTGGGCAAGTTTGAAGCCCTTACTCTTACGGGAATTAGTTAAACTACGAGTTTGAGTACTATGGGCAGGGCGAAGCTGGGAATTTGTATCTGACGGGAGGCGAGCATGGGTAGTCCTTGCAGGTGCGGTGATCACTGTGTCCCCAGTGGTGTAGCGGTCAGCGCAACTGCCTAGAAAGCAGGAGACCCGGGTTCGAATCCCGGCTGGGTACACATTTTCAGCTTTGCCCAATCGCAGTTGAAGTCATATATTCTATGAATATTAATAATAACAGCTGCAGGATCACAAGTGACGTCTGTCCTTTCGGAACAGACGCCACATGTATATATATAATATGCCGGTGACGGGCAATGATCCTATCGTTAGTGGGGAGGGGTGGGCAAGTTTGAAGCCCTTACTCTTACGGGAATTAGTTAAACTACGAGTTTGAGTACTATGGGCAGGGCGAAGCTGGGAATTTGTATCTGACGGGAGGCGAGCATGGGTAGTCCTTGCAGGTGCGGTGATCACTGTGTCCCCAGTGGTGTAGGGGTCAGCGCAACTGCCTAGAAAGCAGGAGACCCGGGTTCGAATCCCGGCTGGGTACACATTTTCAGCTTTGCCCAATCGCAGTTGAAGTCATATATTCTATGAATATTAATAATAACAGCTGCAGGATCACAAGTGACGTCTGTCCTTTCGGAACAGACGCCACATGTATATATATAATATGCCGGTGACGGGCAATGATCCTATCGTTAGTGGGGAGGGGTGGGCAAGTTTGAAGCCCTTACTCTTACGGGAATTAGTTAAACTACGAGTTTGAGTACTATGGGCAGGGCGAAGCTGGGAATTTGTATCTGACGGGAGGCGAGCATGGGTAGTCCTTGCAGGTGCGGTGATCACTGTGTCCCCAGTGGTGTAGGGGTCAGCGCAACTGCCTAGAAAGCAGGAGACCCGGGTTCGAATCCCGGCTGGGTACACATTTTCAGCTTTGCCCAATCGCAGTTGAAGTCATATATTCTATGAATATTAATAATAACAGCTGCAGGATCACAAGTGACGTCTGTCCTTTCGGAACAGACGCCACATGTATATATATAATATGCCGGTGACGGGCAATGATCCTATCGTTAGTGGGGAGGGGTGGGCAAGTTTGAAGCCCTTACTCTTACGGGAATTAGTTAAACTACGAGTTTGAGTACTATGGGCAGGGCGAAGCTGGGAATTTGTATCTGACGGGAGGCGAGCATGGGTAGTCCTTGCAGGTGCGGTGATCACTGTGTCCCCAGTGGTGTAGTGGTCAGCGCAACTGCCTAGAAAGCAGGAGACCCGGGTTCGAATCCCGGCTGGGTACACATTTTCAGCTTTGCCCAATCGCAGTTGAAGTCATATATTCTATGAATATTAATAATAACAGCTGCAGGATCACAAGTGACGTCTGTCCTTTCGGAACAGACGCCACATGTATATATATAATATGCCGGTGACGGGCAATGATCCTATCGTTAGTGGGGAGGGGTGGGCAAGTTTGAAGCCCTTACTCTTACGGGAATTAGTTAAACTACGAGTTTGAGTACTATGGGCAGGGCGAAGCTGGGAATTTGTATCTGACGGGAGGCGAGCATGGGTAGTCCTTGCAGGTGCGGTGATCACTGTGTCCCCAGTGGTGTAGGGGTCAGCGCAACTGCCTAGAAAGCAGGAGACCCGGGTTCGAATCCCGGCTGGGTACACATTTTCAGCTTTGCCCAATCGCAGTTGAAGTCATATATTCTATGAATATTAATAATAACAGCTGCAGGATCACAAGTGACGTCTGTCCTTTCGGAACAGACGCCACATGTATATATATAATATGCCGGTGACGGGCAATGATCCTATCGTTAGTGGGGAGGGGTGGGCAAGTTTGAAGCCCTTACTCTTACGGGAATTAGTTAAACTACGAGTTTGAGTACTATGGGCAGGGCGAGGCTGGGAATTTGTATCTGACGGGAGGCGAGCATGGGTAGTCCTTGCAGGTGCGGTGATCACTGTGTCCCCAGTGGTGTAGGGGTCAGCGCAACTGCCTAGAAAGCAGGAGACCCGGGTTCGAATCCCGGCTGGGTACACATTTTCAGCTTTGC
Source organism: Locusta migratoria (assembly GCA_026315105.1). Taxonomy (NCBI): domain Eukaryota; kingdom Metazoa; phylum Arthropoda; class Insecta; order Orthoptera; family Acrididae; genus Locusta; species Locusta migratoria. Next base: position 239,215,136 of record CM048744.1, read on the forward strand.
CCAATCGCAGTTGAAGTCATATATTCTATGAATATTAATAATAACAGCTGCAGGATCACAAGTGACGTCTGTCCTTTCGGAACAGACGCCACATGTATATATATAATATGCCGGTGACGGGCAATGATCCTATCGTTAGTGGGGAGGGGTGGGCAAGTTTGAAGCCCTTACTCTTACGGAAATTAGTTAAACTACGAGTTTGAGTACTATGGGCAGGGCGAAGCTGGGAATTTGTATCTGACGGGAGGCGAGCATGGGTAGTCCTTGCAGGTGCGGTGATCACTGTGTCCCCAGTGGTGTAGGGGTCAGCGCAACTGCCTAGAAAGCAGGAGACCCGGGTTCGAATCCCGGCTGGGTACACATTTTCAGCTTTGCCCAATCGCAGTTGAAGTCATATATTCTATGAATATTAATAATAACAGCTGTAGGATCACAAGTGACGTCTGTCCTTTCGGAACAGACGCCACATGTATATATATAATATGCCAGTGACGGGCAATGATCCTATCGTTAGTGGGGAGGGGTGGGCAAGTTTGAAGCCCTTACTCTTACGGGAATTAGTTAAACTACGAGTTTGAGTACTATGGGCAGGGCGAAGCTGGGAATTTGTATCTGACGGGAGGCGAGCATGGGTAGTCCTTGCAGGTGCGGTGATCACTGTGTCCCCAGTGGTGTATGGGTCAGCGCAACTGCCTAGAAAGCAGGAGACCCGGGTTCGAATCCCGGCTGGGTACACATTTTCAGCTTTGCCCAATCGCAGTTGAAGTCATATATTCTATGAATATTAATAATAACAGCTGCAGGATCACAAGTGACGTCTGTCCTTTCGGAACAGACGCCACATGTATATATATAATATGCCGGTGACGGGCAATGATCCTATCGTTAGTGGGGAGGGGTGGGCAAGTTTGAAGCCCTTACTCTTACGGGAATTAGTTAAACTACGAGTTTGAGTACTATGGGCAGGGCGAAGCTGGGAATTTGTATCTGACGAGAGGCGAGCATGGGTAGTCCTTGCAGGTGCGGTGATCACTGTGTCCCCAGTGGTGTAGGGGTCAGCGCAACTGCCTAGAAAGCAGGAGACCCGGGTTCGAATCCCGGCTGGGTACACATTTTCAGCTTTGCCCAATCGCAGTTGAAGTCATATATTCTATGAATATTAATAATAACAGCTGCAGGATCACAAGTGACGTCTGTCCTTTCGGAACAGACGCCACATGTATATATATAATATGCCGGTGACGGGCAATGATCCTATCGTTAGTGGGGAGGGGTGGGCAAGTTTGAAGCCCTTACTCTTACGGGAATTAGTTAAACTACGAGTTTGAGTACTATGGGCAGGGCGAAGCTGGGAATTTGTATCTGACGGGAGGCGAGCATGGGTAGTCCTTGCAGGTGCGGTGATCACTGTGTCCCCAGTGGTGTATGGGTCAGCGCAACTGCCTAGAAAGCAGGAGACCCGGGTTCGAATCCCGGCTGGGTACACATTTTCAGCTTTGCCCAATCGCAGTTGAAGTCATATATTCTATGAATATTAATAATAACAGCTGCAGGATCACAAGTGACGTCTGTCCTTTCGGAACAGACGCCACATGTATATATATAATATGCCGGTGACGGGCAATGATCCTATCGTTAGTGGGGAGGGGTGGGCAAGTTTGAAGCCCTTACTCTTACGGGAATTAGTTAAACTACGAGTTTGAGTACTATGGGCAGGGCAAAGCTGGGAATTTGTATCTGACGGGAGGCGAGCATGGGTAGTCCTTGCAGGTGCGGTGATCACTGTGTCCCCAGTGGTGTAGGGGTCAGCGCAACTGCCTAGAAAGCAGGAGACCCGGGTTCGAATCCCGGCTGGGTACACATTTTCAGCTTTGCCCAATCGCAGTTGAAGTCATATATTCTATGAATATTAATAATAACAGCTGCAGGATCACAAGTGACGTCTGTCCTTTCGGAACAGACGCCACATGTATATATATAATATGCCGGTGACGGGCAATGATCCTATCGTTAGTGGGGAGGGGTGGGCAAGTTTGAAGCCCTTACTCTTACGGGAATTAGTTAAACTACGAGTTTGAGTACTATGGGCAGGGCAAAGCTGGGAATTTGTATCTGACGGGAGGCGAGCATGGGTAGTCCTTGCAGGTGCGGTGATCACTGTGTCCCCAGTGGTGTAGGGGTCAGCGCAACTGCCTAGAAAGCAGGAGACCCGGGTTCGAATCCCGGCTGGGTACACATTTTCAGCTTTGCCCAATCGCAGTTGAAGTCATATATTCTATGAATATTAATAATAACAGCTGCAGGATCACAAGTGACGTCTGTCCTTTCGGAACAGACGCCACATGTATATATATAATATGCCGGTGACGGGCAATGATCCTATCGTTAGTGGGGAGGGGTGGGCAAGTTTGAAGCCCTTACTCTTACGGGAATTAGTTAAACTACGAGTTTGAGTACTATGGGCAGGGCGAAGCTGGGAATTTGTATCTGACGGGAGGCGAGCATGGGTAGTCCTTGCAGGTGCGGTGATCACTGTGTCCCCAGTGGTGTAGGGGTCAGCGCAACTGCCTAGAAAGCAGGAGACCCGGGTTCGAAACCCGGCTGGGTACACATTTTCAGCTTTGCCCAATCGCAGTTGAAGTCATATATTCTATGAATATTAATAATAACAGCTGCAGGATCACAAGTGACGTCTGTCCTTTCGGAACAGACGCCACATGTATATATATAATATGCCGGTGACGGGCAATGATCCTATCGTTAGTGGGGAGGGGTGGGCAAGTTTGAAGCCCTTACTCTTACGGGAATTAGTTAAACTACGAGTTTGAGTACTATGGGCAGGGCGAAGCTGGGAATTTGTATCTGACGGGAGGCGAGCATGGGTAGTCCTTGCAGGTGCGGTGATCACTGTGTCCCCAGTAGTGTAGGGGTCAGCGCAACTGCCTAGAAAGCAGGAGACCCGGGTTCGAATCCCGGCTGGGTACACATTTTCAGCTTTGCCCAATCGCAGTTGAAGTCATATATTCTATGAATATTAATAATAACAGCTGCAGGATCACAAGTGACGTCTGTCCTTTCGGAACAGACGCCACATGTATATATATAATATGCCGGTGACGGGCAATGATCCTATCGTTAGTGGGGAGGGGTGGGCAAGTTTGAAGCCCTTACTCTTACGGGAATTAGTTAAACTACGAGTTTGAGTACTATGGGCAGGGCGAAGCTGGGAATTTGTATCTGACGGGAGGCGAGCATGGGTAGTCCTTGCAGGTGCGGTGATCACTGTGTCCCCAGTGGTGTAGCGGTCAGCGCAACTGCCTAGAAAGCAGGAGACCCGGGTTCGAATCCCGGCTGGGTACACATTTTCAGCTTTGCCCAATCGCAGTTGAAGTCATATATTCTATGAATATTAATAATAACAGCTGTAGGATCACAAGTGACGTCTGTCCTTTCGGAACAGACGCCACATGTATATATATAATATGCCGGTGACGGGCAATGATCCTATCGTTAGTGGGGAGGGGTGGGCAAGTTTGAAGCCCTTACTCTTACGGGAATTAGTTAAACTACGAGTTTGAGTACTATGGGCAGGGCGAAGCTGGGAATTTGTATCTGACGGGAGGCGAGCATGGGTAGTCCTTGCAGGTGCGGTGATCACTGTGTCCCCAGTGGTGTAGGGGTCAGCGCAACTGCCTAGAAAGCAGGAGACCCGGGTTCGAATCCCGGCTGGGTACACATTTTCAGCTTTGCCCAATCGCAGTTGAAGTCATATATTCTATGAATATTAATAATAACAGCTGCAGGATCACAAGTGACGTCTGTCCTTTCGGAACAGACGCCACATGTATATATATAATATGCCGGTGACGGGCAATGATCCTATCGTTAGTGGGGAGGGGTGGGCAAGTTTGAAGCCCTTACTCTTACGGGAATTAGTTAAACTACGAGTTTGAGTACTATGGGCAGGGCGAAGCTGGGAATTTGTATCTGACGGGAGGCGAGCATGGGTAGTCCTTGCAGGTGCGGTGATCACTGTGTCCCCAGTGGTGTAGGGGTCAGCGCAACTGCCTAGAAAGCAGGAGACCCGGGTTCGAATCCCGGCTGGGTACACATTTTCAGCTTTGCCCAATCGCAGTTGAAGTCATATATTCTATGAATATTAATAATAACAGCTGCAGGATCACAAGTGACGTCTGTCCTTTCGGAACAGACGCCACATGTATATATATAATATGCCGGTGACGGGCAATGATCCTATCGTTAGTGGGGAGGGGTGGGCAAGTTTGAAGCCCTTACTCTTACGGGAATTAGTTAAACTACGAGTTTGAGTACTATGGGCAGGGCGAAGCTGGGAATTTGTATCTGACGGGAGGCGAGCATGGGTAGTCCTTGCAGGTGCGGTGATCACTGTGTCCCCAGTGGTGTAGGGGTCAGCGCAACTGCCTAGAAAACAGGAGACCCGGGTTCGAATCCCGGCTGGGTACACATTTTCAGCTTTGCCCAATCGCAGTTGAAGTCATATATTCTATGAATATTAATAATAACAGCTGCAGGATCACAAGTGACGTCTGTCCTTTCGGAACAGACGCCACATGTATATATATAATATGCCGGTGACGGGCAATGATCCTATCGTTAGTGGGGAGGGGTGGGCAAGTTTGAAGCCCTTACTCTTACGGGAATTAGTTAAACTACGAGTTTGAGTACTATGGGCAGGGCAAAGCTGGGAATTTGTATCTGACGGGAGGCGAGCATGGGTAGTCCTTGCAGGTGCGGTGATCACTGTGTCCCCAGTGGTGTAGGGGTCAGCGCAACTGCCTAGAAAGCAGGAGACCCGGGTTCGAATCCCGGCTGGGTACACATTTTCAGCTTTGCCCAATCGCAGTTGAAGTCATATATTCTATGAATATTAATAATAACAGCTGCAGGATCACAAGTGACGTCTGTCCTTTCGGAACAGACGCCACATGTATATATATAATATGCCGGTGACGGGCAATGATCCTATCTTTAGTGGGGAGGGGTGGGCAAGTTTGAAGCCCTTACTCTTACGGGAATTAGTTAAACTACGAGTTTGAGTACTATGGGCAGGGCGAAGCTGGGAATTTGTATCTGACGGGAGGCGAGCATGGGTAGTCCTTGCAGGTGCGGTGATCACTGTGTCCCCAGTGGTGTAGGGGTCAGCGCAACTGCCTAGAAAGCAGGAGACCCGGGTTCGAAACCCGGCTGGGTACACATTTTCAGCTTTGCCCAATCGCAGTTGAAGTCATATATTCTATGAATATTAATAATAACAGCTGCAGGATCACAAGTGACGTCTGTCCTTTCGGAACAGACGCCACATGTATATATATAATATGCCGGTGACGGGCAATGATCCTATCGTTAGTGGGGAGGGGTGGGCAAGTTTGAAGCCCTTACTCTTACGGGAATTAGTTAAACTACGAGTTTGAGTACTATGGGCAGGGCGAAGCTGGGAATTTGTATCTGACGGGAGGCGAGCATGGGTAGTCCTTGCAGGTGCGGTGATCACTGTGTCCCCAGTGGTGTAGGGGTCAGCGCAACTGCCTAGAAAGCAGGAGACCCGGGTTCGAATCCCGGCTGGGTACACATTTTCAGCTTTGCCCAATCGCAGTTGAAGTCATATATTCTATGAATATTAATAATAACAGCTGCAGGATCACAAGTGACGTCTGTCCTTTCGGAACAGACGCCACATGTATATATATAATATGCCGGTGACGGGCAATGATCCTATCGTTAGTGGGGAGGGGTGGGCAAGTTTGAAGCCCTTACTCTTACGGGAATTAGTTAAACTACGAGTTTGAGTACTATGGGCAGGGCGAAGCTGGGAATTTGTATCTGACGGGAGGCGAGCATGGGTAGTCCTTGCAGGTGCGGTGATCACTGTGTCCCCAGTGGTGTAGGGGTCAGCGCAACTGCCTAGAAAGCAGGAGACCCGGGTTCGAATCCCGGCTGGGTACACATTTTCAGCTTTGCCCAATCGCAGTTGAAGTCATATATTCTATGAATATTAATAATAACAGCTGCAGGATCACAAGTGACGTCTGTCCTTTCGGAACAGACGCCACATGTATATATATAATATGCCGGTGACGGGCAATGATCCTATCGTTAGTGGGGAGGGGTGGGCTAGTTTGAAGCCCTTACTCTTACGGGAATTAGTTAAACTACGAGTTTGAGTACTATGGGCAGGGCGAAGCTGGGAATTTGTATCTGACGGGAGGCGAGCATGGGTAGTCCTTGCAGGTGCGGTGATCACTGTGTCCCCAGTGGTGTAGGGGTCAGCGCAACTGCCTAGAAAGCAGGAGACCCGGGTTCGAAACCCGGCTGGGTACACATTTTCAGCTTTGCCCAATCGCAGTTGAAGTCATATATTCTATGAATATTAATAATAACAGCTGCAGGATCACAAGTGACGTCTGTCCTTTCGGAACAGACGCCACATGTATATATATAATATGCCGGTGACGGGCAATGATCCTATCGTTAGTGGGGAGGGGTGGGCAAGTTTGAAGCCCTTACTCTTACGGGAATTAGTTAAACTACGAGTTTGAGTACTATGGGCAGGGCGAAGCTGGGAATTTGTATCTGACGGGAGGCGAGCATGGGTAGTCCTTGCAGGTGCGGTGATCACTGTGTCCCCAGTAGTGTAGGGGTCAGCGCAACTGCCTAGAAAGCAGGAGACCCGGGTTCGAATCCCGGCTGGGTACACATTTTCAGCTTTGCCCAATCGCAGTTGAAGTCATATATTCTATGAATATTAATAATAACAGCTGCAGGATCACAAGTGACGTCTGTCCTTTCGGAACAGACGCCACATGTATATATATAATATGCCGGTGACGGGCAATGATCCTATCGTTAGTGGGGAGGGGTGGGCAAGTTTGAAGCCCTTACTCTTACGGGAATTAGTTAAACTACGAGTTTGAGTACTATGGGCAGGGCGAAGCTGGGAATTTGTATCTCACGGGAGGCGAGCATGGGTAGTCCTTGCAGGTGCGGTGATCACTGTGTCCCCAGTGGTGTAGGGGTCAGCGCAACTGCCTAGAAAGCAGGAGACCCGGGTTCGAATCCCGGCTGGGTACACATTTTCAGCTTTGCCCAATCGCAGTTGAAGTCATATATTCTATGAATATTAATAATAACAGCTGCAGGATCACAAGTGACGTCTGTCCTTTCGGAACAGACGCCACATGTATATATATAATATGCCGGTGACGGGCAATGATCCTATCGTTAGTGGGGAGGGGTGGGCAAGTTTGAAGCCCTTACTCTTACGGGAATTAGTTAAACTACGAGTTTGAGTACTATGGGCAGGGCGAAGCTGGGAATTTGTATCTGACGGGAGGCGAGCATGGGTAGTCCTTGCAGGTGCGGTGATCACTGTGTCCCCAGTGGTGTAGGGGTCAGCGCAACTGCCTAGAAAGCAGGAGACCCGGGTTCGAATCCCGGCTGGGTACACATTTTCAGCTTTGCCCAATCGCAGTTGAAGTCATATATTCTATGAATATTAATAATAACAGCTGCAGGATCACAAGTGACGTCTGTCCTTTCGGAACAGACGCCACATGTATATATATAATATGCCGGTGACGGGCAATGATCCTATCGTTAGTGGGGAGGGGTAGGCAAGTTTGAAGCCCTTACTCTTACGGGAATTAGTTAAACTACGAGTTTGAGTACTATGGGCAGGGCGAAGCTGGGAATTTGTATCTGACGGGAGGCGAGCATGGGTAGTCCTTGCAGGTGCGGTGATCACTGTGTCCCCAGTGGTGTAGGGGTCAGCGCAACTGCCTAGAAAGCAGGAGACCCGGGTTCAAAACCCGGCTGGGTACACATTTTCAGCTTTGCCCAATCGCAGTTGAAGTCATATATTCTATGAATATTAATAATAACAGCTGCAGGATCACAAGTGACGTCTGTCCTTTCGGAACAGACGCCACATGTATATATATAATATGCCGGTGACGGGCAATGATCCTATCGTTAGTGGGGAGGGGTGGGCAAGTTTGAAGCCCTTACTCTTACGGGAATTAGTTAAACTACGAGTTTGAGTACTATGGGCAGGGCGAAGCTGGGAATTTGTATCTGACGGGAGGCGAGCATGGGTAGTCCTTGCAGGTGCGGTGATCACTGTGTCCCCAGTGGTGTAGGGGTCAGCGCAACTGCCTAGAAAGCAGGAGACCCGGGTTCGAAACCCGGCTGGGTACACATTTTCAGCTTTGCCCAATCGCAGTTGAAGTCATATATTCTATGAATATTAATAATAACAGCTGCAGGATCACAAGTGACGTCTGTCCTTTCGGAACAGACGCCACATGTATATATATAATATGCCGGTGACGGGCAATGATCCTATCGTTAGTGGGGAGGGGTGGGCAAGTTTGAAGCCCTTACTCTTACGGGAATTAGTTAAACTACGAGTTTGAGTACTATGGGCAGGGCGAAGCTGGGAATTTGTATCTGACGGGAGGCGAGCATGGGTAGTCCTTGCAGGTGCGGTGATCACTGTGTCCCCAGTAGTGTAGGGGTCAGCGCAACTGCCTAGAAAGCAGGAGACCCGGGTTCGAATCCCGGCTGGGTACACATTTTCAGCTTTGCCCAATCGCAGTTGAAGTCATATATTCTATGAATATTAATAATAACAGCTGCAGGATCACAAGTGACGTCTGTCCTTTCGGAACAGACGCCACATGTATATATATAATATGCCGGTGACGGGCAATGATCCTATCGTTAGTGGGGAGGGGTGGGCAAGTTTGAAGCCCTTACTCTTACGGGAATTAGTTAAACTACGAGTTTGAGTACTATGGGCAGGGCGAAGCTGGGAATTTGTATCTCACGGGAGGCGAGCATGGGTAGTCCTTGCAGGTGCGGTGATCACTGTGTCCCCAGTGGTGTAGGGGTCAGCGCAACTGCCTAGAAAGCAGGAGACCCGGGTTCGAATCCCGGCTGGGTACACATTTTCAGCTTTGCCCAATCGCAGTTGAAGTCATATATTCTATGAATATTAATAATAACAGCTGCAGGATCACAAGTGACGTCTGTCCTTTCGGAACAGACGCCACATGTATATATATAATATGCCGGTGACGGGCAATGATCCTATCGTTAGTGGGGAGGGGTGGGCAAGTTTGAAGCCCTTACTCTTACGGGAATTAGTTAAACTACGAGTTTGAGTACTATGGGCAGGGCGAAGCTGGGAATTTGTATCTGACGGGAGGCGAGCATGGGTAGTCCTTGCAGGTGCGGTGATCACTGTGTCCCCAGTGGTGTAGGGGTCAGCGCAACTGCCTAGAAAGCAGGAGACCCGGGTTCGAATCCCGGCTGGGTACACATTTTCAGCTTTGCCCAATCGCAGTTGAAGTCATATATTCTATGAATATTAATAATAACAGCTGCAGGATCACAAGTGACGTCTGTCCTTTCGGAACAGACGCCACATGTATATATATAATATGCCGGTGACGGGCAATGATCCTATCGTTAGTGGGGAGGGGTAGGCAAGTTTGAAGCCCTTACTCTTACGGGAATTAGTTAAACTACGAGTTTGAGTACTATGGGCAGGGCGAAGCTGGGAATTTGTATCTGACGGGAGGCGAGCATGGGTAGTCCTTGCAGGTGCGGTGATCACTGTGTCCCCAGTGGTGTAGGGGTCAGCGCAACTGCCTAGAAAGCAGGAGACCCGGGTTCAAAACCCGGCTGGGTACACATTTTCAGCTTTGCCCAATCGCAGTTGAAGTCATATATTCTATGAATATTAATAATAACAGCTGCAGGATCACAAGTGACGTCTGTCCTTTCGGAACAGACGCCACATGTATATATATAATATGCCGGTGACGGGCAATGATCCTATCGTTAGTGGGGAGGGGTGGGCAAGTTTGAAGCCCTTACTCTTACGGGAATTAGTTAAACTACGAGTTTGAGTACTATGGGCAGGGCGAAGCTGGGAATTTGTATCTGACGGGAGGCGAGCATGGGTAGTCCTTGCAGGTGCGGTGATCACTGTGTCCCCAGTGGTGTAGGGGTCAGCGCAACTGCCTAGAAAGCAGGAGACCCGGGTTCGAATCCCGGCTGGGTACACATTTTCAGCTTTGCCCAATCGCAGTTGAAGTCATATATTCTATGAATATTAATAATAACAGCTGCAGGATCACAAGTGACGTCTGTCCTTTCGGAACAGACGCCACATGTATATATATAATATGCCGGTGACGGGCAATGATCCTATCGTTAGTGGGGAGGGGTGGGCAAGTTTGAAGCCCTTACTCTTACGGGAATTAGTTAAACTACGAGTTTGAGTACTATGGGCAGGGCGAAGCTGGGAATTTGTATCTGACGGGAGGCGAGCATGGGTAGTCCTTGCAGGTGCGGTGATCACTGTGTCCCCAGTGGTGTAGGGGTCAGCGCAACTGCCTAGAAAGCAGGAGACCCGGGTTCGAATCCCGGCTGGGTACACATTTTCAGCTTTGCCCAATCGCAGTTGAAGTCATATATTCTATGAATATTAATAATAACAGCTGCAGGATCACAAGTGACGTCTGTCCTTTCGGAACAGACGCCACATGTATATATATAATATGCCGGTGACGGGCAATGATCCTATCGTTAGTGGGGAGGGGTGGGCAAGTTTGAAGCCCTTACTCTTACGGGAATTAGTTAAACTACGAGTTTGAGTACTATGGGCAGGGCGAAGCTGGGAATTTGTATCTGACGGGAGGCGAGCATGGGTAGTCCTTGCAGGTGCGGTGATCACTGTGTCCCCAGTGGTGTAGGGGTCAGCGCAACTGCCTAGAAAGCAGGAGACCCGGGTTCGAATCCCGGCTGGGTACACATTTTCAGCTTTGCCCAATCGCAGTTGAAGTCATATATTCTATGAATATTAATAATAACAGCTGCAGGATCACAAGTGACGTCTGTCCTTTCGGAACAGACGCCACATGTATATATATAATATGCCGGTGACGGGCAATGATCCTATCGTTAGTGGGGAGGGGTGGGCAAGTTTGAAGCCCTTACTCTTACGGGAATTAGTTAAACTACGAGTTTGAGTACTATGGGCAGGGCGAAGCTGGGAATTTGTATCTGACGGGAGGCGAGCATGGGTAGTCCTTGCAGGTGCGGTGATCACTGTGTCCCCAGTGGTGTAGGGGTCAGCGCAACTGCCTAGAAAGCAGGAGACCCGGGTTCGAATCCCGGCTGGGTACACATTTTCAGCTTTGCCCAATCGCAGTTGAAGTCATATATTCTATGAATATTAATAATAACAGCTGCAGGATCACAAGTGACGTCTGTCCTTTCGGAACAGACGCCACATGTATATATATAATATGCCGGTGACGGGCAATGATCCTATCGTTAGTGGGGAGGGGTGGGCAAGTTTGAAGCCCTTACTCTTACGGGAATTAGTTAAACTACGAGTTTGAGTACTATGGGCAGGGCGAAGCTGGGAATTTGTATCTGACGGGAGGCGAGCATGGGTAGTCCTTGCAGGTGCGGTGATCACTGTGTCCCCAGTGGTGTAGGGGTCAGCGCAACTGCCTAGAAAGCAGGAGACCCGGGTTCGAATCCCGGCTGGGTACACATTTTCAGCTTTGCCCAATCGCAGTTGAAGTCATATATTCTATGAATATTAATAATAACAGCTGCAGGATCACAAGTGACGTCTGTCCTTTCGGAACAGACGCCACATGTATATATATAATATGCCGGTGACGGGCAATGATCCTATCGTTAGTGGGGAGGGGTGGGCAAGTTTGAAGCCCTTACTCTTACGGGAATTAGTTAAACTACGAGTTTGAGTACTATGGGCAGGGCGAAGCTGGGAATTTGTATCTGACGGGAGGCGAGCATGGGTAGTCCTTGCAGGTGCGGTGATCACTGTGTCCCCAGTGGTGTAGGGGTCAGCGCAACTGCCTAGAAAGCAGGAGACCCGGGTTCGAATCCCGGCTGGGTACACATTTTCAGCTTTGCCCAATCGCAGTTGAAGTCATATATTCTATGAATATTAATAATAACAGCTGCAGGATCACAAGTGACGTCTGTCCTTTCGGAACAGACGCCACATGTATATATATGACTCACATAGTGCTTGACAGATCAGTAGAGACCTTTCCAGTAATACCTGCATCTGATTCTGTCTAGGGTCTTCATGAATCCCAGATGACCGGATATTGGAGCATCATGGAAATACTTGAGAATAGCTGGCTGGAGGTGAGCTGGAATAACCAGTAGCCATTTGGGGCCCAGTGGATCGTAGTTGCTCTTATACAATGTCCCGTTTATAAGTTGGAGCTCTCCATTGGTCGGTTCTCCTTTCTTCAAGGCCTCTGTGGTTTTTAATAGTGATGGATCTTACCGCTGTTCAGCTGTAACATCACCTAATTCAGTGAGGGCTTAAATTTCATTCGTGCTCTTGTGTTCCACTAATGGATTCCTTGAAAGGCAGTTGGCATCCTTGTGTTTGCGTCCGTTCTTGAATACCACTGTAACGACATACTCTTGGAGTCTTAGTGCCCATCTTGCTAGTCAACTTGATGGATCCTTCAAGCTAGTCAGTCAACACAAAGAATAGTGGTCTGTCACGATGGAGAATGGTTTGCCAAATAAATACAGACAGAACTTGTTGATAGCCCAGATAACTGCGAGACATTCTTTCTCAGTTGTAGAGTAGTTCATCTCAGACTTTGAGAGTACTCTCGATGTGTAGGCTATCACCTTTTCAGCACCTTGCTGAACTTGTACAAGCACTGCACCAATCCCATAACTACTGGCATCTATGTGAAGTTCAGTAGCCACATTCTCGCTGTAGAAGGATAGAATTGGTTTGGAAGTTACAGCCTCCTTAAGTGCCTGGAAAGCGCCTTCTCTTGTCTCATCCCACTAAAACTTGGTGTTTCCCTGCAGAAGTTCTTGCAATGGACATGCCTTGTTACAAAATCCTTTTATGAAACGTCAGTAGTATGAGCACAGCCCGAGAAAACTTCTCACATCACGAATCTGCTGAGGAGTTGGAAATTCTGTGACTGTCTTTACTTTATCTGGTTCAGGACGGACACCTTCTCTGTTGACTAGGTGCCCACGGATTTGTATCTCTTTGGCGACGTAGAGGCACTTCTTTGGATTGAGACGGAGTCCTGCAGTCTGAACACACTTCAACACAGTTGACAGGCAGCTGAGATGTCCTTCAAATGTTTTCGAGAAAACGACAATGTCATCTAAATAGCAAAGACACGTTGTCCACTTAAGGTGTCGAGGCAAGTTGTCCATCATGCATTTGAGTGGATTACATAATCCAAATGGCATTAATTTCAATTCATAGAGTCCGTCAGGTGAAATAAAAGCCGTCTTCTCCCTGTCAGCTTTGTCAACCTCGATTTGCAGTAACCCGTCTGTATGTCCATAGCTGAGAAGTATGTAGCTCCTTTCAAGCAGTCTAAGGTGCCATCAATGCGTAGCAATGGGTAGACATCTTTCTTTGTGATTTTGTTCAGCCACCATAGTCGACACAGAACCGCTATGTGCCATACTTCTTCTTTACAAGGACCACTGGAGACGACCAAGGACTCTCTGAAGGTTGATTAATGTCATTGTGCAACATCTTTTCCATTTCCTCCCGAATTATCTGTCTTTCAGCTGGCGACACTCCATATGAATGCTGGCTAATTGGTGGATGATCTCCAGTATTGATACGATGCTTTCTCGTGGGCCATTTCGTCTGACCTTTCTCCTGCTGGGGTGTGAATGCACCTGAAAATTGGCGCAGTATAGATAACACCCACTGGCGTCGTTCCTTGGTCAGTCCGGGAACTATTGGCAGTTCCACGATTGTTTGCCCCAGCATGTTGTCTGCACTAACAGCAGAGCATGGGTCTTCCTTGATGACATTCAGCTGACCATCCTGGATTGGTTCAGCTGTCCCGTTACACATTCCCTTGGGGATAAGTTACGACTGCTTGTGACAATTAGTGATAAAAATCTCTCCTCGACCACCGGTAATGCTAGTGATAGCCACTGGTATGTAAATTTCTTTTGTAAGCCTAATAAACCTTTTACTATCAACAAGCACTTCACAGTTTAAGCGGTCCTGTGTTTGTGACTGGAACTCTTCTCATTGTCAACGGCAAATAACTTTCCAGAAAATTCTGTATTACGTGTGCCCGTCGGATCGACTTCAGCAATTTGCAGCTCAGATCTTCCACAGTCAGTGATAGCTTGCGATGCCTGAAGGAAGTTTCATCCGAGGATGACATTATGACATGACTACATTCTGTTAAAACAACGAATTCAAAGGCTGAGTCCTGTTGTTGATGGTTACTTTTGTGACACAAGTTCCTGCTGGCTGTACATACCTTCCATATGCGACCTTCAGCACAGCTGCCCCCGTACTGGTGCCACAGAACATTGTCTTCTTTAGTGTACAGCGGTAATTATCTGACAACACAGAGAAAAAAGCTCCAGAATCAACAAGTGCCCAAACAGGTTGACCGTCAATTATGATGTAGATGAGATTTCCCGACACCTTAGCGACTATCGTCCATGGAGGATTTTCATCTGCGGCAGCCTCACCTTCGTAAATGGTCACCTCGCTTAGTTTTCCTGGGCGCAGCTGGTACCTCTGTACGGCGACGGTGAACAGCAGCGGCGCGCCAGGGAGCGACCTCATCCAGGGTATGGTGATGGGCTTCTTCCCATAGGTCAACTGAACTGATCAGCAGGTGACTGCCTGGGATGGGACTGCTCTGATGGCTGACGTCTTGTGGCAAAATAATTGTCAAATACCGCCTTCTCTCTCTGCAGTAGCGTACAACATGTCCAGGGCGCCCACAGTGGAAACACTGTAGTGTGTTGACTTCTTTCCTCCAGACGTCTGTTCTTCTGTGGGGTGTCACATTTGCCGGGAGAGTTGGTTGTGGCCGCGTCGGCCGGTTTGACTGCAGCGTAAGTCACAGCAAGGCGACACCATTCTTCATGTTGGGTGCGATTGGCGGGGCAGACAGGAGCTGTCTGAAATACCTCTTCCTCAGCAGCGTCGGCTCCCTTAAGTGACTTACAGGGCTTACATCCATGGCCATAATTTGATGCTCGCTCGGTTTAACAGTCCCGGCTGCCATAAAGTGTTGTAATTCTTCTCTTAAAATTTGTCGTATGAGGAAAGCGAAGTCATGCTGGTCTTCCACAACAGCTATAGGGACTACATTGGGGAGTCTGTCATACTTCTTTCATCCAACCCTCCTTTGTTGTATTTCTTCAATACGCTGGCAGCACTTGATGAACTTTTCCGTCGTAGCGACGTCTTTTATCAGAAGGGCTTGGTACATGTCTTCTGCTATACCCTTCATCAGGTGCGCGATTTTGTCGACCTCAGTCATTGACTATGTTACACAGGGCCAAAACATTCTGTATGTATGACTGTGTCGGCTCACCATGTATTTGGGCCCTGTTCTTCAGTTGTTCTTCCGCCGAGCTGGTTTGTCGCTGGCGGTCTCCAAACGTCTTCTTGAGTTCCATCTGGATCGTTTCCCAGTCATTCGGCTTCTCTTCGCTGTTTTCAAACCATTGCTGGGCTGTTCCATCCAGGTAGAAATAAATGTTGGCCAAGCACATTGTATGATTCCACCTGTTGTACTTGGCGACTCGGTCGAACCATTTTAGCCATTTGTTGGGGTCCTGTCCAGCGTCTCCAGAGAACACCAATGGGTGTCTGATGTGCAGCTGGCTTATCGCTGGGTTTCTGTCCATTATTCTTCTGATAATATGGACTTTCGGAAGGATGTACTTGGTATATCGCTTGTATTCCACTTCTAGTCCGTGTAAGCAACGGCTTTTACATTGCCTAATCGGAGCCACGGTGATGCAGCTGTTGCACAGCATACCCGGCACCTCCACCAAACAATGTTGCGTTGTAATGGACGCAGGCTTGACTTCGAAGGCAGGGTTGTCAACTGAACACAGCACTTATACTGCAAGCAGGTTTATTGCGAACTTAACATACAAGCAGCACTAACTGCCTCTCGAGCAGAGTGCTCTGCTATTTATACACAGACAGAATGTACCAGAAATTAGAAGAATAGTTAACATAAGAAACATGTAGAAATTAAAAGAATATTCTGGAAACAATAATTACAAAGAAAGAAATTTTTGCCGGTGGACAGGATTGAACCGACGACCTTTGGCAGCGCAATCAGTGATGCTATCCATTGTGCCACGCCAGCAGTTGGTTATCTTGGAGTCTCCCGGCACTATTATTCAGCTTGTAAATTTTGTTTCTTGACATGTTCCACATCCACGAGGATCTTCTCAACATGGATCTACGGAACGAAAAACTAGTCTAAAATCGAAAAATCTACTGGCAGACCACTTAGAAGATGCAACGGTTCTAATAAAATAACTGCCTTGACTACACTTGTGTGTCCTATTTTGGAATATTGGTGTGCATTGTGGGATTCAAACCAGAAGGTTCTGACGGATGATTTATAGAAGAGCAACTCGTTTTGTATTATCGCGATATAGGGGACAGAGTATCACAGAAATTGTGCAAGAGTTGGGGTGAACATCATTAGAAGAAAGACTTTCTCTTCCAAATGTGAACATATTTTGTTAGCACCCTCCTACACAACGAGACATAATCACCATAATAAAATAAGAGAAATCGGACTGAAAACAGAAAGATCTAGATGTTCCTTTTTCCCATGAGCTACTAGAGGATGGAACCCTAGAGAAATATAATAAAAGTGGTTCGATGAACCCTCTGCCATGCACTTCAATGCACTTTGCAGAGTATTTATGTAGAATGTAATGTAACCCTTATAAGCTTATACAGTTTCAGGGAAATTTTGCTTGTGGTATGGTTAAAGATGGGAAAGCATCATTGGCACGATATTTACCAATTTTGCCAGTCCCTAAACCAAAACCAGACAAGCATAAGCAGATTAACTGGGTAATAAATATTTGAAGAAACCAGCATATCTCAGTGAAATATTTTCAATAATAAAGTGTCTTTGGAGTCTTTCAAGCTCTTCCTTCAGTACTGATCTTTTCTGTGTACTTTTGCAGGTGTGTAAAGTTACATTGTAATGACACATCTCACTGAAAAATATGTATAGGCTAGTGTTTTTATTGAATCTGCTGGTGACTGGTTTCAGTGGACAGCACTATGTTTAAATGTTTATAGAGCTTATGGGACTTAACTAAGGGGTCATCAGTCCCTAAATTTACAAACTACCTATGAACTAGCCAATACTAAGGACGGCACAAATATCCATGCCCGAGGGGGCATTCGAACCCCCGATCGTAGTAGCCGTGCAGACTGTGACTGACGCGCCGCAGACGGCTCGGCCAGCACTATCCTCAGGCAATTGTACAGTGCAGTCATCACACTTCCCAAGTAAGTTAGGTGTGTCAAGTACTTGGAAGCAAACATGATGAATGTGTGCTAGGTGCAAGCAGAGTACCATCCACTGAAATCAGTAGCAAGAAAGTTAAATAAAAAATAACTGTGACTACAGACCATAAAAAACAGGGTTTAACAAAAATTGCCAGCCACATTCCTCACACAGGATGTTATATGAACATGGGTCTGGAAGCATTTGTTTCCATGGCCTACTGCATTGTCTCCAACAGAGTACTCAAGTGAAACACACACAAACAGAACATTAAAGTCACAGAGAATATGCATGGCTGCCACTATACCCCACACAGCTGTCAAAGTCAGTCATCAACAATGACTTAAAGTCTGGGTCAGTATTTGGTAGCGCCTATTATTCTTCCATGCAGGTTCAAGACAGAGTTACCATAATTTCGTAAAGAATGTTGTAATTGCTCTATCAGCTGTGCAACAAAACATGTAACCCTATTTCATGCGCAATAGATCACCCCTTTATTTTTGTGTTAATGTCTGTCAGCTTCTCAATAACAGATTTGAGCATAATTGAAGTCTGCAATACAACCCATCAGCTACGACGAATGACATCATATCTCTCACAAGATACGCTATGTAGATATACCAACTAGCAAAACAAACACTATCAATGAATATAAACACATGGGATAATATTGTAATACTTATGTACTGCAGATAATGAATAGTCTGTGATTATCATTGTAAATTACAGATCACCACAACAGGATGTACAATTAATCACATGTCTCAACAAAAAATTTTCATCTTTGGCACTCACTTGCAAAAAGTCAACCCTCTCTGTTAACCTATACATAACCATCATAGAGAAACACAATAAAAATCTATAATCTGTATGTTTTGCTTGTAAACAAACTATCCTTTTAACTCAGATGTGACGTACTTGATGAAACCCGACGGGTCGAGTTGTGGACTTCAACTGACCCCAGATTCGGTGTCACATGAATAAGTAGAAGTGGACCACTTGCCTGGCATCCTTTGATCTCCAGAACTAAACGCACTTGAATATTATTTGTGGGTTCATCTGATAGCTATTGAGTATCAAACCGCATAACAAGATGTTAAGTCTCTGTGTCAGTATTATGGAAGGATGATGTACTCAAGGAATACATCAATGCATTCGATTATATTCACAATGGCAACAGGTTGACGCATGAATCAGTGATCACACCAAGCATACTGAACATCACATGTGAGAAAGAGTTGCATGTGGTATGCTGGTACATTCCATTCTCTTCTGTTTACCTAAGAGTTCAAAACAACCCTGTTTTGAAGTCTGGGTTCCATCATTGAAAGTTAATATGAACAACTAATGTATTATATTCTGCAATTTTACAATAAGATAGCCTACATCCATAACGTGCAACGGCTACATTCGTTCTGTAAATGAAATACAAAAAAAATTCCACACAGGGAGAGTGCAACAACATGAAATTTTTCCAGGCACAATGATTCTTTGAATCAAGTGGTGTGGTCTGTTGAACATTTAATTGGGTAAAACAAGGTGTAAGGTGTATGACATTAGCGATAACGACATTTATCACTGAAGTAAAACTTAAGGATCTACTTGGGGAAGTATTCGATACTCGTTGCTTTAATTTTCATAAAGGAAATCAAGTTATAGATTCTAAATAGCTTTGTACAATTCCATATTTTTATTTCAGCACACACAAAATCTAAAAATGATATCCTCTTTTAAAAGTAAATCCTTTATAATCAATTCCTACTTTAATATGAAATTTCAACACATAGTTAAACTTTTAGGCCTACACATCGACAATTTTCGTCTAATGGTAGTGAATACATTCTAAACTGTCGAAAGCCGTAAATAAATTTTATTTTGATACATGGAGTGCTACCTATACCGCAGGAAGTTACTAGTCCAGATGTCACAAAATTTAAATCCAAATAAACAAATCCATAATAAAGTAAAAGAAAAATAGTAAAACTTACTCATAAACGGCTACATCACCATATGTATTGCCAGCACACATATAATTACCACATGACGAAAAAGTTTGACACAACACCGTATTATATATCCACTTTTCTACCATGATTGTAAAATTGTAAACAATAAACACAAATCACACTACACGCGCAAAACAACCTATACAAAGATACTAATTGTTCGACCCAAAGATATTTACACTATAAAGATGCTCACAAAAGTGCTCTCTTGTGACAGTAAAACACCTGAATACAATGACGTTAGCGACAGTAAATTGATATAATGTAATGAGGTACATTGGAAACGATTTAGGCAAGAAATATTTATTTTGCATATTACGTACGTCGTTAATGAGTAGATGCTATTTCAAGGTAACGGCGTTTCAGATATATCACAGTCAACATGATACTGTAACGGGTTTGGGATGTGTTTGATGGTTTTGACTCCAATGATTTACACACAGACTTCGTCTACGTAATGATAGCGACACTTCGTTCGTCCCATGTGGGCTGTGAGCTCACTACTCAACCTGGGAGATGGGGTGGCAATGAAACAGTTGTCCAGTATAACAAAACATTTTATTGACACACGTGCTTACAATACAGCCGGAGGCGAGTTGAGTGCGCATGCGCTCTGTATGCGCTGAGTTGGCGTCCAGCTGACGCAACGAGTTCCGAAGCGGCTGATGCTGCCCCTCGCTGGTGCGGCGTCTACCAGCCACGGCCCCTCAGTGTTGCATAAGGCGAGGAGTAGCCCCCGCGCCCGCCTCTTGCTCCCCCGCGCCGCTATCGCCACCGTGATGGTCGTACCGCGCTGGGTACGGTTCGGGAATTGAACGCGGGTTCTCCTTCACCCACTGCTGCTGCTTCGTCCTCTCGACGGTCACAGGAACGCTTCAGGTGTGGTCGCGTCATTTCGTCCACACTGTGACCATGGATGAGTAGCTAGCTGCAGCCTTACCGCGCCATGCATTGGGTTGACGCCCCAGTGCGTTGTTGTCAAGGCCGGGACCCCATTGCCCATTGCGACAGGCTGTGCTGCCATTATTCCCCAGGCTGCATCTTCCATTGGGGTTGCCGTGTTGACCGCGATGATAGGCTACTACCCGCGCTGCGTCAAAGTGCTTCCAGCCTGCGACTGACTCAGTTTTACAATAACAATTATGACCACTGCTGTCAGCGAGTGGCACAGTCCGGGCAGCAGTGGACTGCCCAGCCATGGCTGCCTCTCTGTCGAACCTGTCATTCCCGCCAGTATTTATACAACGATATTGACCCTGTCGACCTGTGTTTCACAAGTGTGGTATAGCTGATCTTTGCTATATGTGACCAGTCTCCTACTTCCGATCACGTATGTACCAGCCACTTGTTCCTTTAAGCAATACAGCTGTTTGGCTGTTATGCAGTATGGTGGCCTCACCGACCTACTTGCGTCAGCTTCACCAAGCCGCTCCACTTTATTTGCTGAAATCATAAACGTGCATGTCCCACTCCGTTTTAAGTCACACACCTGCTTTCAAGACAGCACCGCTTCCATGTTCAACTTCTGTGTCAAAGTTCACTTGCCACTTGCCAACTTCTTCATATTGCATGTTTACATTCTACCTATCTCCTACAATATGTCAGTGTCCATTAATTAAGCAACAGTGGTAGACGCCTTCATCAGTTATCCAATAACTACTTTGATGTATCCGCTGTAGTCGTGTAGTTCAGGTGAAGAGTTATAGAGTGGAACAAAGTAGAAACTTGATTCTCATCGTACCATCAGCAAATGGGGCGTCTAAGGAATTCACACTTACTGGATTTACTGGTGCTGACTTGGGTACTGATTGAACACACATCGAGATAGACTGATGTACATCATCCAGATACATGCTATGACTATGTAGATAATTCACAATATTATCATGGAGTGGTTTAACATAACACGACCACAAAGACAGTCTTTTAGATCTAAGGTGTATCACATCACATCACCGTCTGAAATCATTAAGTCAGCATCACTGTACATTTCCAATATAGATCTCGTTACACCAAAGAAAACTTCCGGAGGTGGGCACGCTGGGTTATATTCAGAAGTCATTTTGTCACAAATAATCGGCACCGCCGAAACTAGTTTCTAAGCCAACAGTTATATGTTTGGAACCACTAGCTGGTAAGTTATATGTGGAAGCAAAGAGTAACACTGATGGGGTATGCACAACAACATTTTTTGTCTCACCACACAATGAACGCGGCCAGTCATTCGCTACATCGCATCCTTGCGATGGATTGTATGGAATTGGCCAGGAAGTTGAAAGCTCGTGCTGTGGGTGCAGGCTGCCACTGAATTCCTTTTTCAACATGACGGGGACTGGTTGAGTGTCTTCATAGGCAGTGATCAGAATCTGCACCAGTAACTCTACATCATCGTTCAACATTGGGTTCTGTGGGAAAAAAACATGATGTACATGAATACACATGCATACATGTAGAGAACATTTACACATATAATATTTTCATACAACTTACGTTTTTGATTATTCTTCTTTCTCCTAGACTGAGATGAACCGGACTGCTAGTGTTTCATGATGCTACTCCTCCAACACACAGCATTGCACATTGCACATTGCAGAGAGCAGACTGAGCTCTAAGACAAGCTGCTGTGCTCCCATTGGTTAGTGTGGCTGTGCTCCCATTGGTAAATGGTCACGTGCTCATGTGGGGGGGGGACATGTTGATGGATCAGTGACAGTCGGAATGTGGAAGAGTGAACATATTCAATTGTAAAAGTATTGTTTTGTAATCCCCATCACCATGTGTTTTATCCTTCCTGGCCTATCTTTCAGGAAAGGTTTTGTCAGGATGCTTGGGATGCGTTGACATCTAAAACAGCTATACTGATTAGTAATACAAGTTTTATTTACGAATATTTACAATTACTTACCTTTTGACCTATGTCTGTCTGTCTCTTCTCGCAGCAGCATCTTCTTGTTCATTGCTAACTGCGCTGAGTCCTAGTGACTGCCTGTTTCAGAGCCGAGTTCAGATGGCCTCTTCCAGACGCATGTCGGCCTAGATATTGCCACTTGTAGAGGGCGCACTTCTAGGTTGCTCCCTCCATGAGGCATGGCGCTGGCGTGCGATTGGTTGCCGATTGTCTGTTACATAATTCATATATCAATTTATACCCCAGAATCGGCTTTTGCCTTCTACTATCGACAACGACAGCCAGTAATATCAGTGCCTTGACCTCCATCTTTCATATTAAAGGGTTACCAGAAACTCTAGTTTCCTACAATGGACCTCAATTCGCATCACATGAATTGGGACAGTTCTGCCAGGTGAACGGTATTGAACATGTCAGCACCACACCATTTCACACCCAGTCTAACGGAGAGGCACACATTGATAAGCTTCATGGGTTTCACTCCAGGAAACAAGCTTTGAAGCTATTACTTTCTACATATCATGCGATGCCACGACATGGAACTTCGCTGGCCAAATGACTGCATGACCACCTGCATCTTACAGTCCTTCATTTGTTGCTTCCTGCTACATGTACTACAGTTCAGTATTGCGCATTGTATTTTCAGGTTTGCGATCCCGTACTCCTTTGTACCTTCCTTGGACATCAACGCTGGGAAGCCGGCATCATTGAATGCATGCTTGGCTACAAATTTTCAAACACTCCCTCAAGACACAGCTATAGCACAACTGACTGTACACTAATAAAGTTATTTGAAGCTTATGTTTACAACAATGAAATACAATAATTTGTATTTAACATCCAAAGTAAAAGGCCACTCTACAGAATAAAAGCTTAGTTCTGTTACAAAAAAGCTTAATTTTTGCAGTAAAATTAGCAAAAAGGTGCGTGTGAACTACCGTCTACTCCCTGCTGCAAAACCTTGTTCCCTGGCCCACAGTGAGAACTGACTTGGTTCAAATTACTCTAATAACAGGAAGTTAACGATTCAGTGGCCAATATACGTAGCAGCTCACATGAAATTACACACAGGCATCAATAAACAAGCCACCACAATTGGAGCTATTTCGTAAAGGTGGCTAAGAAAAACATTTATGGCGTAACGGAACTTAAACATAAAAAATTGCATCTGAGCTTGTTCTCAGCACTGGTGAAAAACAATATCAAATAAAAGGGGGAAGGTGCTAAAAACTACCATTAATAGGCAAGTCAAAATTACACTGAACTTAACTTGTGTATTCAGGTTGAATGCAAGCAAAATGGGGAACCAATTTTGTTAATACAATAAAAATGCTTCTCTTTAAATGGGCTAATACTGACGATGCCAAGCAATGAATTTAACATAAATTACAGAGAACTTAACGCTACTGGGGGGAGGATTTACAAACAACAATCACTCGCTCACACACACACAATGCAATAGCGAACCTCACCAAAATCAGCGTGCTGAAACGAGACAGAAGCAGGCGCCACTATCGTAGGCGAAATCCAGCAAACCTGGAGGTCCACACAACACAATATACAGTAAAACTGCGAAGATGGCTCTGGTCTGTCATGCCTCATTTGAGATGGTGCGTGAGTATAGCAACGTTAAGTTGCATTTAGATTAGACTGTGAGGAAACACGCTAACGGCGACATATGGTTACATTAATTGATTGCACTCCACTGAAGATGAAGTGGTTAAAAATCGGAATCATTACATAAAATCACGGCAGACTCTTAAATTGCAATCTGAGGGTAAACTATCTAGGCACTGATTTTATGAGAAGTGGAGTGAATTCAGGTGACTAGCTGCAAACCCCTGAAGTCGGAGTTCGGACCCACACGGTTCCGAAAACCGATAAAAATGTATAAATACAATTTCCGAAAAATAAAGAAAATTAACTATGGCATGCAACCCCTAGAACTGTGTAGACTTTCATAAGGAAATTACTGAAATGCAGCGATATGCGATTGGGTGCGTTCACAGAGACGGAAAAAGGTCCAGTCTCAAGACCCAGAAAAATGAAATAATTACAAAGTTGGAAAAATAAAAATAAAAACTACGGCATGCAACCCATAGAAATGTTTAGAATTTAATAAGCAAGTTATTGAAGGAGGTTGCACAGGGCTCAGAGAGAATTACTGACAAAGACTGAGTGCATACTGCAAGTTTGGAGAAGAAACAGCAAAATTAAAAAATAGGTGGGGAGAGAAGATGGCGAAATGGTAGTGGAAATCAGAAGAATATATGTATAGTTACTTACCTGATGGGCATGGAACAAGCAATAGTGGAAGCTGAAGGCTTCGTTCAAAGAAGCAACCACGTTGAACACATATCACTCACGAAAGTAAACGATAAGAAAGATTTCACATGCACTGTACAAAAATGAACATATCGTCCATTAGAAATGGGGCCCCACAAAGTTCGTACACCGCCACATAATCACAAAAGGTTTGAACATACTAGGCCATTATCAAACTGCAACTAGTAACACATACACCGCATTTATCTGTTGGAAATCGCTGGATTGAAAAACTAGAACACTTTTCCACGCAAAATCGGAAGGAATATTCCAAAAAATGAATCTGTGTTCAAGAGACTCAGTTAAACATGCTAGACAACAAATTGCTACCATCTCCACAGGCACAAGAGCAGAACAAACCTTATCTCACCATGATCCCAGCACAAAGTGACCACCGATTGACCAGGAGGCGCGGAAGCTACCGGAAACTGGGCAAAACCCACGAGTACAGCGGTGGTGGAAAGAGAAGATCTCGAGACTCGCCCTGGAGAAGACTCATCGGCTGGCTTGTAATCAAAGGGTGTAGAAACCCCCTTTGGTCGCATCAGCAGCAGGGGTTGGTAACGACTATCTATCGACTCTGAGCCAGAGAGAACCATGCAAAGCGAGCTATTACCATCCACATTCAAACAACCATTAGATCCTTTCACATCCACTTAAAAGTAAAACAAGTACACATTCTCACAGGGACAGTGGCATAGTGGAGAATCTGTACTTATTGCCACATTCATAACCACAATAATAAATTATTAAAATAACAAAATCCTAGCAATATTTACTAACATTTCAGAAACTAATATTTTAAAACATGAAATAAAAATGCTGTTCCTCATGCTTTGAAAAGAGTGGGTCTCTAGTTTTAACAAAATGCTAATCTAGCGACATCAAATAAATTACAATTTTATTAAAAAATATATGGAAGACAACAGACGGTCGCCTTTCAAAAGGTATGGACTCTAATACTTCTTGCAAAGGAAGAATGTGACTTTGATCATTCTTCCAGTGTACACAACTATTTTGACCCTGAATTACAGGGAGACCAAAAATTCCATAGTCTGCACGTTTTTCATTTCTAGTAAGAAGTGATGATTTCATCGACCACCTGTGTTGCTAGTAGTCGTCGCCCTCTTTCCTGGGTAATGCCCAGTCCTCCATTTGATTCAAACATCTTCATGTTGCTCTATACAGCAGGTGGAGAAAGAGGATCCTTTTTTGGAGTGGAGCTGCAACATTACTGTTGTTTTGATAATAGAGCTTCATTGATAATACCCTACTCCTTTTGTCCAATCTCATGTTGACAGGTTATCAAGTGCATCATTAGTTGTCAGGTGTAAGAGGCTATGGATCACGCTGACTGATTATGGCACCTGGTGGCCATAGTTGGACCTGGACAGTGGTGATTTGATGCATGGAAATCATGCACCCCATGATGTGGACACACAGACAGACAGACACACACACAAACACACACACACACACACACACACACACACACACACACATACACACACACACACAGAACAGCTTACTAAGAAAGATCTATCCCTATATCATCTCCAAGTTCTTTTACTTATATAAAATCATTCGGAGCCCCTTGTGCAACGTATTCTAATGCAATTCCACCTAATGCACCATCTGAAAGAATACTTAAATGATTCCATTATTGCAATAAGTATAACTAACGAGCGTTCTGCAGTCTTTGAAAGTAATTATTCAACTCAACACATGGAAAATGTTATTCTCTCATGATAAAACAATTCTCAATGTGCACACTCGTTTAAACAAGTTTTAAACTTGGAAGGTAACGTCAAATCCAATATCAGCAGCCACCTGACCACACTTCTAAGCTGATTTCTTTAGAGCCCCATAGTAACAGAGCAACATCCACAACAGCCAAGAGGCATTACCTCCATTAATTAGAGTAATTCTACCCCTTTTTACTAAAGATCCGACCCAATTAGTCTGCAGCATTTGCTGTAAGTGGGCATAACAACAAGTAAGTCGAACCTATGGTCTGGACTATTCTTGCGGTCATCATTAACATACAACAAACGAATCTACCCATTTTCAAGTTGTCCCCATACACATAAGATAATCAAGTTACTGCAGACACTGAAATATAACCGGCCGCTCCAGTCACGGTCAGCACGGCCACTACGGTCGGGGGTTCGAATCCCCCCTCGGGCATAGATATTTGTGCTGTCCTTAGTCTTTGTTAGTTCATAAGTAGTTTGTAAGTTTAGGGACTGATGACCCCATAATTAAGTCCCATAAGGTTAACAGACATTTGAACATTTGAACTGAAATATATTCTTGTCCTCATATGATGTGTCAGCTACTGGGGACTGTAACAGATGGTACAAAAATAATGATGCAGATGCAAAAAAATTATCAGAAAGCCATACTGATTAACAGGACAATTTATTTACAGAACAATAGCAAATACTTAACTTCTCTGACTTGGAGAGGGACATTTGTGACACCAGGTCAATGATATGCAAAGAAGCAAAGCTAATTCTTCTTGCTGATGCTCGTTGGTAAATGCCCGGCTGACGAGCATTATGTGGCTGGTTATATCAGCTCTATAGGGGACTCTCGTCTCTGCACCGGCCATGAGCATAGCTGTCTATACATTGACTGTTGTGATGAGTATTCCATCCCTGAGTATGTTGATATCAATATAGTTTCCTTAGCTCGTCCTGCTTCTATCGTTTCCCTTTTTACGTGGACTGTATGCATCTGCATTTAAATTGCTTTCCGTGAAATTACAAATTCTGGAATGTCCGGAATCGTATTTTCCTTACTCTGTTCCATCGGATCTACTTAGATTTTGTCTAAGTCGTCTAGAGGTTGAAAACTTTGCTGCTCTTCCTCTCGATAATTTTCTACATTCTCTACTGCCTTCTCCATCTGTTGATTACTTACTTCTTTATCCCCAATTATCTTTATCTGCTGCTGAGAGTCACGAAACTTTTGTGCCTGTGCCCTCGTAATCATGGATCTATATCAGCTCGTACCTTTAAATCAAACACAACACCTATCTACAAAATTGTGTGACCACTTACCAGTTGGTTGAACCAACTAAAACAACATCGTAAAATTTTGTCTCTGCAAACTATTGGCTGCTCCAGCATCAGTCTCCGTCTCTGCATCTGTGCCTACCACCTGAAATCCCTCAAATCTAATATTTATTCAAAAATTATGAAAATAAAAATTTGCTTTTTTAACATAACACTATCTAACCTTTTTCTTTGTGATAATCACTTCTCTACACTTTAACTTTGACTTCCTACTAATTTTTTACTTCTAATCTTCGAAATACAAATTTTTCAAACTGCTGTAAAAATGTGACAATGCACCTTCCAACCTTGATATCTCCTAAACCACTTGACTTTTTACAAAAATTTCACTCAGTATCTCTTTACCTAACCTAACACTATATAAACTTGATATTCAACACAAAAACTATTTCGAAATCTGTACTATAATCCTGCTTGCTCGTCTACTTTAACACGAAAAATTTTCAAACAACAAAAAAAAAAAAAAAAAGTGTTTTTATCTTTGCAATCCTCGTAAAACTGACAATTACCTACTCTGCTATCTACCTATACTATCGATTACCTATCCTGACAATTTCTATCCTGGCAGAGTCGCCATTTTTTAACGTGAGAGCTATGCTGTTGAGATTTTTATTCTACTCTTCCAACTATTTATAGTGCGCAATGGCTTTATCTGACCTATCTATTGTACCTGAGGCTCCTGCAAGGAAGGCATCAACAGCATACCGTATAGAAGTCAGAAAGATGCTCCTTGCCTACCTACAATTGTTGAAACTTTATCACTTATGTAAAGATACACATAGATGACATCTCCTGTAAGAAAAAAAAAATCTTAAAATTAACAAAGTGTAACTAATGAGGATCAGTTCGGTTACTAAAGTAACGTCAGTAGTTACTGAAATGAAAAATTGATTGTGAATACGTCCTCTATTATTTAATCTTTTTGGAAAACTCAAATTTATAAAAACAAGAAATTAGATATTTTAATTTCCGAGTTCCAGACAGGTTGACAGGATAGCTGAAACATATAAGAAATTTCAAAATAGAATAAAGTTGATAGAATGGCCGAAAAACCGCGCCTACCTGACTTTAAAATTAATTCAGTTTCGTCAGTTTCCATTCAAGGCTGTCCAAAATGTTACGCAATGGAAAAAATGTATTTGTTATTGCTTTTTGTGGATGGGTGGAGTGCGCCTAAAGCATTCGCACACAATACCATTAACTGCATCGACGGCTGCTAGCTGCATCTTCACTGAAACCGAAATTAAATATTATCTGTCTTGATCGACTACTGCCGATCGCACTTTTCCTACATCTTGATGAACCCAAGACGACCTATAAATGATAGTCTGACTATAAGTTGGCGTGGTACGTCAGTCTCAGACTAACCCACTGCGTTGCCACTCAAAAATGCGCTTACAAGCGTTAACTAATACTCTCTGTCTGTGTTCACACCGGATACGAAGTATCTCGGCCAACACTATGAACAACGTGCAATCTTTAGTACTCTCCACTGGAGATCCACTAAGATTTGCTCCAAGACAGAGGTGCTCCGTACAGGAAATACTGCGAGCGTTGCACCTCTAGAGGCAACACACACACAGCCAGATGTGAGGGCGCGTCTCTCTTAATTTCTTCAACTCCACTTGTGTATTTGTTTCGAGGACACTAGCGCTACCCCACCAATGCTTCGACTGCCAATGGGATCGTGCGTTTTAAAACACTGCATGCCTCACCGGCCAATAGCACGTCAGTTAACGTCTCGTTTAGGCATTCCTCTCTAAATAAACAGTGCCCTCTGGAATTCACTTCCTTCATGCGTCCAAGTAAACATACTTTGTGAGGAAAAAACTATTGTCTGTTCCTTTTAAATGGCTTTCAAAGAGTTCTGATAAGTGTCTGTGGCGTGTTTTCCCAGAGTGGAAGGAGGATTTTTAAGTTGCTTTTATGCATAAGAGCACCCGAGGTGGCTATTGTACGGAACTCTGCCCACCTGTGCTTTTCTGACCAGCCGTCAACGCGCAGCCACCCTCGTCTCCACTTTACGAAAACACTAGGTGTTTGTTCACTAGTACGTGCCAAACTTGATTATCTTGTCCCACTTGCGACATGATCTAGTAATTTGCATATCAGATTGTAATTATTATAATTGAAAATGTTCGTACCCCATCGTGTTTATATTCAAAAGATTTGTCTTGGGGAGTAGAATGTGATTGTGAGATCGGAATATGCAGGAAATGACAGTGAGGAAAACTTACATGATGTACTGATTTCTTTGGACTCCTTATGAATGTCTCTCATATGCACTCCACACTCTCTTCACTCATACTGGGACTTCCCCTATGCTTTGCCAGGCCACTGATAAATTTGTTCCAGTGGCCTTACTTGTTCATAGTTTCTTACCGTACTTGGTCCTTAACATCCTTTGAACAGCTGCAGCACACTTGTTTTTGTCGTACTCCAACACACAAAAAAGCTTGCTTCACCCCTGAACTCGCCATGTTTGCGTCTAGCGCCAACTATCGGCAAATTACCAAACTATGCTGTGATGGGATATATGGAAAAACTTGCAGTATTTCTCTACAAAATGACATATGTAAGATATCGGAACAATGTTTGGTTCTTGCGCAATCAACAATTGCAAATGTTTCTAGACTCTATGCATACCCTGTGGTATAGAAGGTGTATAACAAAAACTGTTCCTGCTATAATTTTATAATACAATAGGGAGCATGGAAGTACTCATTTTTCTTACTAAAGTATAATGTTTTGAACTTACATTGGTTTGAAGGAAAAAAAGTGTTCAGAGAACTTCATTGTAAACCAAGTATAAAATTTAGAGAGTGATCTTAGGATGATAGGTACATAATGCAATTGTGCTACAAACTGTTTTCTTTCTATGACATAATAATACTTAAATATGTATAAAACCGCAAACATATTTACAAATATTATTATTGTGGCGTGAGGTCAGTGCCACACACCAGACGTAAGAGAACGATCATGGAGAAGCCAGCGATCGATCGAATGCCAATCGCAAGCATGCACCACATATCCTGGAGGGAGTAACCAAAGAGACGCGCCTTCTACAAGCGGCTATATCTAGGCCAACATACGTCTGGATGGCCTGTTAGTCACTAGTCAGAACTGAGGCAGTTAGAACGTCAGAGCTTGGCTACGAACCAA
This sequence comes from Locusta migratoria, assembly GCA_026315105.1. Lineage (NCBI taxonomy): Eukaryota > Metazoa > Arthropoda > Insecta > Orthoptera > Acrididae > Locusta > Locusta migratoria. The sequence goes on from CM048744.1 coordinate 239,246,031, forward strand.
GCAGTCACTAGGTCTCAGCACAGATGGCATCATATGGACGACTCAGCGAGAAGACAGAAGAAACAGACATATGTTCTAAAGTTGAGTGTCATTGTATCTTCAGACAATAAAACTTGTAATACTAATCTCTATAGAAATGTTTTAGCTGACCATCAATTCCTGCACCAATAACTTTCCTGACAACTAGATCGAAATGAGTACTCAAGTAATGGCAGAGAGAATGAAACAACAACAGGCGACGAGGACACAACAAATGGCGACGAGGACTATAACCACCCACATTGCAACGAGATACTAAAATTACCAGGACTTTATACTGGGCTTATTGCGCTATTTATTTTGTTTTCTTCCATGTCTCAGTGAAGCGAGTAAATAATCTTTTGATTCTATTGCAGGGATTAGCGTAAATTTCTATATTTTTGCCTTGTTTGTTGTTGTTATTGCACAATGTCAGTTTCTACTAACACAAGTGCCCCTGCCACTGTGCAACAGTTTCCTGTGCTCGATGCACAGCAGCTAATGCAGATGTTTCAGTTTCACAGCCAACAAATCGCATCGGTGCTGTCTACAGTACAACAACTTCCGGCCGCACCTGTGTCTCAAAATACCCAAGTTCCACTGTAGCAGCCACCACCAGTTATTCCACCATTCCGACAATATGATGAAAAAGAAGAGGACTGGTCGGACTAGCTACAACAGTTTGAAGCCTACGACAACTTCATTTTCTGTTATCATGTGTAGGCATCCCAGTCTTATGAAAAAACTGATTCCCACCACCTAGTCTTCTGAACTTTCTTACGATTCAGTGATAGGAGCTCTCATGGCATATTATGAACAGCAAATCAATGTAGTGGCTGCAAGATATCAGTTCTTCAGATATAGGAAAAATCCGAACCAAACATACAGGCAGTGGATAACAGACCTACAAGGCCTCACTAGGAAGTGTAAATTTAAATGTTCGTGTGGAACTTTCTACGCAGATGTCATGTTACATTATGAAGCACAAGAAATTCGCACATTGCAAGAAAATGGTGCAATTGAACAGATACAAGTTAGCCAGTGGGCGAGTCTGCTAGTTATTTTGCCGAAGCCATCAGGTAGCATTCGAATTTGTGTTGATTTAAGGGCTACAGTGAATCCACAAACAGTTGTAGACAGTTATCCTTTTCCAAGACCAGAAGATTTAATGGACAGATTAGGTGCAGGAAAATATTTCTCCAAAATAGATTTCAGCAATGCATATCTTCAGCTGCAACTCGACGAAGAATCACAGAAAATTTGTGTTGTTAATACTCATCTAGGCTTGTTTAAATATTTGCTTTTACCTTTTGCCAGTGCATCTGCGCCCACAATTTTTCAAAGATATTTGGAACAGCTTGCAGCTAGGGTGCATTGTTGTTCAAAATACTTGGACGACATAGTTGTGTCAGGCTGTACCCCAGAAGAACACATTGCAAATTTGAGGAAATCGTTTCAGGTCTCAAGTGTCGCTTAGATAAGTGTAACTTTTTCAAACTGGAACTGCAGTAACTAGGACACCTAATAAACAATCAAGGTCTGCACCCCCCATGCAACCACATTTGCTTGCCATTCGTGACCTGTCAACACCAAAAGAAGTGAAAGAACTACAGTCCTTCTTGGGAAAGTTAACGTACTATATAAGGTTTATTCCAAACGCTGCACAAATTGCAGCTCCTTTGCATCGGCTACGCCGTAAAAATGTTCGTTTTGTTTGGACAGATGAATGTCATCGCGCATTTCAGCAGTTAAAAGATGCTTTGCTCAGTGATTGATGTTTGGTTCACTTTGATCCAGAAAAACCGGTTCTTTTCCAAGTGGACACGTCGCCGTTTGGTCTAGGAGCAGTACTGTCACATAGACATGGGGATACAGACTGTTCGATAGCGTTTGCGTCAAAACCTTTGATAGATACACAGTGCCGCTATTCTCAGATTGTGAAGGAAGCTTTAGCAACAGCGTATGGTGTTACAAAATTCCATCACTACTTCAATAGGATAAAATTCTATTTAGTAACCGACCACAATCCTTTGCAGTCATTGTTTCATTCGGCCAAGCCAATTCCTACGTGCACAGCACACAAATTGCAATGTTGCACTGCTCTTATCTCATACCCCCGTCTTCCAGTTGGACATAATAAAGACTTTGACGCTTCTGAGATTTCGTGTTGTCAGATAGATGCACAGGAAGATAGTTTGTTGCAACCTTTCCCTTTGGAGTATAAGAAAAATTGATCGGGTCACAGAAACTAATCCTGATTTACAAATTTTGCTGTGCTACATTCGCACAGAATGGCCTCATTCACAACATGAGAGTGAAAATTCTCTGGTGCGTCGCTATTTTGCTAGAAGAAATGAACTTTCAGTGCATAGAGGTGTCATTATAGTTTATATACCGAAATAGAAAAGATGACATCACGGTGTTCAGTGTGCGCTACCACCTCAGAAATTCTTTGCTTGGCCAAAAGCAGATTCACCATGGCAATGAGTGCATATTGACTATGTTGGTCCCTTCTCGAACACTAAGTGGCTTATTGTGGTTGATACTTTTAGTGGTTACCCATTTGCAGTGTTAATGTCTTCTACGACTTCTAGTAGCACGATTAGGGCGTTGTCTTCAATTTTTTGTCTGGAAGGTCTGCCTGAACTAATAGTCTCTGACAACGGCCTTCAGTTCACATCACAAGAATTTCGCTCTTTTTGTGAATGCAATGGCATTAAGCATCTAACCAGTGCACCATTTCACCTGCAGTCAAAGGCGCTGCGGAACGCTTCGTCCTGACATTTAAGCAACAGATGTCCAAACTTCGTTTGGAGTACTCACAGGAGGCAGCTCTGCAACTGTTACTCGCCTCCTACTGCTCGCATCCATATGAAGGATCATCACCAGCCGAACTTCTACACGGCCACCGCCACCGCACCCTGCTCCATCTGCTCCACCCACCACGGCGTCCAGAGCAGCAGCAGTCGCCGACATGCAACTACCGGTTCGCTCCGCATAACCCAGTCATTCACAGAATTTTCAGCGGTTGCAGACGATGGGAGTGAGATCCTAAAAATATGCGGTGCTCACATGTTTCACATTTCAGGACCCAATGGCATCACATGCAGGCACTGCAATCAAATTAGCCCTTGTTATGTACCCTGTGATCCTTCTGCATTTTTCTTGGCAGATACACGCACCACACAGACCGCACGGGGTCTGCCGCATGCACTACCTCAGCAGCCGCCCCCACAGCAGACCTACACAGCCCTGCAGCCCGACATCTTGGAGCCCTTGCAACCTCCACCCCTGGACATCCCAATGGCCATCGACCAGCACGAGCAGCACGCCACGCAGCATCCGACCCCGATGTCACGACCGACGTCACTGTCTAAGACATCTCCTGGGCCACAGGTCATAGACGTGGGCCCTTCGGAGATTTCCCCAGAGGATGTTCCCTCACGAGCTCCGGCCAGATGGCGGGGCCTGGCCGGTAGTCTGACGTCCTCTGAATCTACAGACTCCGGTCCATCAGTATGTCCATGACCCTGCCTCCTCCCCATTGTCACATACAAGATAACGGTTTGTCCCTTCAGGGGTAAGAGAACGATCGTGGAGAAGGCAGCGATCGACCAAAAGCCAATCACAAGCAGGTGCAGCGCATCCTGGAGGGAGTAACTGAAGATGCGCGCCCTCTACAAGCGGGTATATCTAAGCCGACATATGTCTGAATGGCCCATCAGTTACTAGTCAGAACTCAGGCATCTAATAGGTCAGAACTCGGCTACGTACCAAGCAATACGTAGGTCTCAGAGCAAATAGCATCATGTCGCGAGAAGAGAGAAGAAACAGACATATGTTCTAAAGTTGAGTGTCATTGTATCTTCAGTCAATAAAACTTGTAATACTAATCTCTATAGAAATGTTTTAGCTGACCATCGATTCCTGCTCCAATACCTTTCCTGACAACTAGATTGGGACGAGTACTCAACTAACGGCAGAAAGAATGAAACAACAAAAGGCGATGAGGACACAACAGTTATTTTAATTTGCAGCTAATGCTATTGAAGCGAGTGTGTTTATCATTGCTACTTCTAAGAACTGTTCTTTGTAGGCAGTGGTGATGGAAGAATAAACAACAAGTGAAGAATTTATTAAGACAATCATACAACAGGATTTGTAGCAAAAGTTTTTGTTGTTTGATAAGCTAGTCCCAGAGAGCATACACTCCCCAGTGATCAAGGGACGAGCTGGGCGACGGACGCATGTCTGCGGGTATCGCGAGTTTTGCGGGTGGCACGATAAATGCCGCGCATCACACCGGCTTGCAGCGGTCGGACGCCACTACTTTTGCGGGCGTTTGGTGAGCTCGCATTTAGCTCTACCCATGGGGTCTGCTGAGAATGCCAGAAATCATCCTCTCAGCTCAGTTCTGTAACGTGCACTGTCGCTTGTCCATTGCGAGAGCGTGCATTTCCGCGCCGTTGCCAAAATCCCGCGTAACAGGTGTTTGTGGGGCGCGCTGGAGAATTCCTGGAAACGCTTCCTGGAGTTCACGCCTCTGTCCACTGCTTCCCAGTGTGGCTTCCACACAGATCCTCCCTTGGAGAGCGGAGTTCCAGAGCCGCGAGAAAGCGCTGCCTGTGTGTTTGTGCCTCGTGCCCTGCTCGAATGACATCATCGCAGTTGCGATGCCTGCAACCCAGAGCGCGGTGACTGGACGGTGAGCAGTGACGTCACTTTGCGCAGATGGTGGCGCACGGCTCGTGGGGTGTAGAGTGGGAGTGTCCGTGCAGTGACTGCGGCGACAGGCTGTCTGTGTACTGTGTGTAGCACTGTGGCAGTAAATGAGTGTAGCAAAATACACTGCATTCTAAACAGTCACTATCACTAAAACACAAACAAACAACAACAAAAAACAACATTTGAAAAACATTCCAAATAAATCTTCAGAGCTAAGTATATCATCCTTATATTCTTTTAAAAGCAGATAAAATAGAAGAAACGTTTGCAAATGTAGAAGTTGCTACCAGGATATTTCTTTGTCTAATGGTAACCAATTGCAGTGGAGTGCGTAAGTTTTCCCAGTTAAAGAGAATCAAAAATGATTTACAAAAAACTATTCTACAGGAAGGGCTTACTTATTTGTCAATCATGTGTGTAGAAAGTGAAGTCCTTCAAAATTTAGGCTTTGAAGACATAATAGAAGATTTTGCATTTCAGAAATCCCAAAAGAAACCTTTCACAGCAACGTAAGTTCAGTTTGCAAAACTGTAATCCCTAGTATTTTATTTGTGTATTTTGTTGTAGGGTCCCCTGATGTGTATGCCAGTTACCTGCATACAAAGAGACATACTTCAAAAATTGTACATATTGTATTCTGAAAATCTGTAAAGAAATAATTGTGTTGTTGTAGTCTTCAGTCTGGAGACAGGTTTGATGCAGCTCTCCATCCTACTCTACCCTGAGCAAGTCTCTTAATCTCCTCATAAGAACGGCAACCTACATCCATTTGAATTTGCTTAATATTCATCTCTTGGTCTCCCTCTGAGATTTTTACCCCACAAACTTCCCTCCAATGCTAAATTCACAATTCCTTGACGTTTAAGAATGTGTCCTACCAATCGATCCCTTCTTTTAGTCAAGGAATGCCAGCAATTCCTTTTCTCCCCAATCCTGTTCAGTCCCTTCTCATTAGTTACGTGATCCACCAACCTAATCTTCAGCATTCTTCTGTAACACCACATTTCAATAGCCTCTATCCTCTTCCTCTCTGGACTGCTTATCGTCAATGTTTCACTCCCATACAAGGCAACAATCCACACAAGAAATCATTAATTTCAATGAAAGACTAATTTGTGGAACTAACCACTAGTATTAGGTTGGTATTATTTTAACCAATGAAGTCACTAAGTAAATGTACACTATTCTGATGCATTCATTTATTTTTTTTAAGGGCCCCAAAACAATGACTGCCCAGGGTTCTCTGCATGGCCTAAGTTATCGCGCGTTTTGAGGGACGATAAATGCCGTCTGTCGCGATGGTCGCACGGCTCCACTTTCGCGTGCATGTGGGGAGTTCGCGTTCAGCTTCACCCACGTGGTCCGCGGCAAAAGATTGGAACTGAGGAGGTCAAAAGATTTCCGCTCAACAAGTCCTACAGTGAGCACTGTCTGTTGGGAGAGCGCGTTTCCGCGCTGCTGTCAAAATTTCACATAACGGGAGTTTGTGTGGCGAGCTGGAGAATTCCTGGTATTGCTTCCTGGCGGCTGTGCTTCTGTCCACCGCTTCTCGGCGTGGCTGCCACACTATATATACAATTTTATGTAGAGGAATAACTGTTCCTATTTTTCTGTTGTCAAGGCAGTTTTACTCAGAATTGTTTCAACTGTCCCTCTTATTGTATAAATAAAGAACTACGGAATGATTTAGCAGATTGCGTCAGAAACATTGAACACTGGTGCCAAACAAAACTGTTTGAGTTATCTTTCATTTGACATATCATTTATAACTTTAAGTTTAATATAATAAAAGTTATAAAGTGTTAAAACTCCAATATTCATTTGTAAACATCCTGTATGTTACTTAATTTGTTTAGGTTTGGGATAGGTGATCTCATTCAAATTCAAGTCAATATGACAAGATCGCAAACGTTTTTTGAAATTATATTTTACTCTTTAGCTCAACACAGTGAGTATTTTTGTGTTTTTCCAATATTCACCGTATTATGTAACATTTAAAGATGTCAGACTGTCTTTAAAATAACAGTAAAATCGGATGAATATGATTGGAGATGGGGCTGCCTCTCAGCAGCGCTGATTATCATTGTTGAAAGAGGGTAGATACATGATCTGGAGACAGTCTGCTTTTCGAGATAGTCTGCAAATATTATTAGAACCGTCCATACCTGTGGCTTATGTAAGATCAGCCTACTTTGCTTTTTTTCAAAGTATTATATCCTATGGGCTTTTAGTATGAGGCAATAGCTCACATGTTCAGGACATTACTTCAGGAGAAAGTAATTAGAATCATTACAAACTCTGATAAACTTGCCCACTGTAAACCACTGTTTATCAACTTAAAAATATTAACTGTTATAAACTTATTCATTTACACTGCTTTACTGCACATAAAGAGGAACTTATCAGAATACCAGTGTAGAAGAGATGTAACGGGTGATCAAAAAGTCTGTATAAATTAGAAAACTTTATAAATCATGGAATAATGTAGACAGAGAAGTAAAAAGTGACACATGTGCTTGGAATGACATGGTGTTTTATTAGAAGAAAATATAAAAAAAAAGTTAAAAAAATGTCCGACAGATGGCGCTGGACAACAAAACGTCAGTGACTGCTACCGTTACGGGTGAGAGGTACGCCGATATGTTACAAAATTGCATCATCCCCTGCCTGGCTGATAAACACCTGCTGGAGCGTACTATTTTTATGCAGGACGGCGTGCCACCCCATATTAGTAGACGCGTAAAGATCTCTTGCGCATGTCGTTTGGTGATGATCGTGTGCTCAGCCACCACTTTTGTCATGCTTGGCCTCCCAGGTCCCCAGACCTCAGTTCATGCGATTATTGGCTTTGGGGTTACCTGAAGTCACAAATGTATCATGATCGACCAACATCTCTAGGGATGCTAAAATACATCATCTGACGCCAATGCCTCACCATAACTCCGAACATGCTTTACAGTGCTGTTCACAACATTATTCTTCGACTACAGCTATTGTTGAGGAATGATGGTGAACATATTGAGCATTTCCTGTAAAGAACATAGTCTTTGCTTTGTCTTAATTTGTTATGCTAATTAATGCTTTTCTGATCAGACGAAGCGCCATCTGTCGGTCATTTTTTGAACTTTGTTTTTATTTGGTTCTAATAAAACCCCATGTCATTCCAAGCATGTGTGTCAGTTTTTACCTCTCTATCTACATTATTCCATGATTTATTAAATTTTCAAATTTATACTGATTTTTTGATCACCCAGTACACTCTGATGAACTAGAAACAGTAGCCATCTTGACATACGTTACTACAGGTTATCCAAATCACTGAACAGGTATGAAGTGGTGGGTATGAAGATGTTTAACAAACTGCCACTAGAATGCGTAGAAGCTCCATGTGATTTATTTAAACATTGTCTGTACTGTTGGTTAGCTGCAAATCCTTACTACTCACTTAATTAATTTTATGAATGTTAAAATATCATTGTGATACTTGCTAGGAGAGTGCACCATAATTTCTTTAATGGACACATTCATGGTGCAATGTTTCAAATTATACTATTTTAAATATTTTATTTTATGGAATACCTATAGTGACCTCTCGATTTTTAATGTATGTAAAGTAGTTTTGTATATATGCTGTATATTTCTATACATTTGTAACTTGACTTTGTCATTTGCTGTAACAGCTAAACGACAAGAAAATTTCATTTATTTATTCATACCATGACCTAATAGCCAACTTGGGATTAATAATGACTTTCAGGTATCCACGCAATTCCGTTTTCATGTGGTATGATCAAGTTCCTTATCCAACTATATGGATGTCGACATTTTACATTGCAAGAAGCAAGCAAAGTCAGGCTTGATGATTACACTCCCTTAAAACTGTATTTTTAAATGTATCAGTTTTACCTACTTGTGGTAATCACACATGTTAAAAGTACTATTATGTTACTGTTTGGAATTTCCAGCAGTCTGTAGATATGTTAACAATTTTTAGACTCAGCTTATGAACGTAATAGTTTTTCATTATATTTCAGGCACTCAAGCGAAAAGTAGTACAAATCGTGCAATACACGCGAAAGAAGTTAATTTAGTATATGCATCACCACATTGAAACGATCGCCCGAGCTAGACTCACGTTATGAACGTAATGGTTGTTCATTATATTTGAAGCACTCAAGCGAAAAGTAGTATGGCCTACAAATCGTGCAATACACGCGAAAGTAGTTAATTTAGTACATGCATCACCATATTGTAACGATCGCCCGAGCGGGAAGAAAAAACCGTGTTGTGCTTTAATCGTTTATCTTTGTTTTGCCCCAATCATACAAACTGTGACGGCGACTGCAACGCTGTTAACGTGTGTGTTGTAAACTACATATTGGTTTTAGTTATTAAGATGGCACTGTGTTGTTGTGAAAACGTATAGTTGTTGTTTACCCGTGCGCGAAAAGTTGTTTACGATTCAAATGATAATATTTTGAACATTCGTTAGTGGTAGGAACAAAGGTGAGGGAATATGACGTTATTTTTTTCGATATCTTGACTCCTAATATAAATGTTGTGTACGAGTAACTGTGTATGTGTGTGTCGGAGAAGTCAGCTGCATTGTGTTATGGATATTTGATTGCAAATATTGTGTACTTTAGTCGGTTTTACCCCGCCATATCAGAATCAGGAAGCAACTGAAGTATAACATGAACTGAAAAGTGATAAATAACATTTTATGGCTTGTATTTGTGTGATTGTGACAAGTACTTCGGCGTCAGTGAATGACGTACCGTACATCAGAATTCGTATTTTCTTAGAAAGTGTAATTTCATTTGCACTCTATAACTTTTTTACGATGAAATGTTCTGAATTTTTAAAATACTCATCATAAATGTCAACCATTTTACGATCTTTCAGCACGGTATCCTGTTTCTGACGCCTGTAAATAAACTTCTTTTTAGTCGATTACCATTTTACCCTAATTGAGTCGCGATAATAAAACAGGATAATACACCTGCGTTGGCAATGAAATTACTATTAAACGAATGGCTCTCACTTTTCCATTACAAGAAGTTGGTTTGTATTCGCCATGTTATGGAAACACCTATAATTGCATTTTATATGGGGTTTACCAGTCATATGATCAGAAATCATTTCTAGATACCAGAAACAGAAAATTTGAGTGGTTTTTGTACTGATAACATCTCAATACAGCTTACACCCAAAATGTTCATAAAAGTAGTAGACTGTGAACTCCGTTTAATATAAAAGTATAGATTCCAGTGTATACGTACAGGAATTGGCACTGTTCAATGTATCTACACAATGGAGAATTCTCTCTCTGAGCTTCTAGGCCACTGCTGAAATTAATTATATATATTAATCAATCAGTTTTAGGGTGTGTTAAATTGATAATGTGTTGGAGTCATCTCAAGTCTTAAGAATGTTACCTAATGCAATAGGCATTGGAAATGAAACAACTGGGTTATTTCCTAGATATACATGCTACAGTGATATGTTTTTAACATGACCACTGCCATGTCTTGGAATTGTTCTTTGAAGTGGTGCATTTATTCCATCTGAAATTAGTTTCATGTCTGGGCATGTATTTTCTTTTAACATTGTGCTGTTCCAAAAACAGTTGTTTTTTCAGGGTAGGCTTATACTGATCTTACTGTTATTTTCATGATGTTTCTAGTAGGCTAAATACTTCATTTAATCCCATTACAATAAAATTGCGTTATGAGATGCGTGCAACACACAAGTCACAGGTAGGCCTACATTAACAATGAATAAATTCAGTTGTAACCAAATGAACTAACAGTAGGCCTTTAGTATAGCATAATTCTGCAATTAACATATTAAATGAATTCCATAAGGTGGGAGAGGATAAAAATGAACACTAGGCAAGGCATTATAAATTTATGTATAATTTTTTGTTGGCCTACCCCACACCTTCAAGGTATCAGCATGTTTATTTTGATTTATCAATATTTGTGAAGGAGGCTGGCGGCATGTCATTACTGTTGCTGCCCCCCCCCCCCCCCCCTCTTGTGGGATGGAAATTTGTAGGCTATTCCAACTGTTTGTGTGTAGTGTTGTCCCAATTGAAAGTAAGTCAATGTATCAATATCTTTGCAATTTGTGAACTGAGTTGGGGTGTGGGTACCAACCTAGTATTCACCCAGTCAGATGGAGCAAAACTTCCTAAAACCACATCGAAGCTGGTTAATCCACTGAATGAATTTGATCTAGTTCCACAATAATCTTGGAAGCTGCATGTTAACATGCACACTTGTAGGTGGGGATGTACAGAGGTTAGTGTCATCTAATTATGCCTTAGTAGCCTAGTGCAAGTCTGTCAACTGGACACCACTTCAACGACTTGAATTTTTGTACCCTACCCCAGATATCCAATTAGGGTTGACAGTTTAGCATGGAATCTGAACCACATATTGTATCTGGTGATTCTTCGAATCTTTGCGATTTTAACCCGTGATAAAACCCATAGGTACTGAAAAATCTGCAATCTGACGGGGTTATGAACTTACATCATCTTAGTTTGGCATAACTGTAGACTGTCGTACCACCCGTCTGCTTTGACCCATGACGTCATCAAGACCTCAGAAAACAAGTATATGGGATATCTTAATACTTCTGTACTGCAGATTCAAATAATCTGTAGTTATTATAGATAACATAATGTACCATCGATCACAGGTCTTAGCCCAAAATTTCACGCCAGCAGGAGAAGCTACAGATCACCTTTTAGACACAATATATTAATCTGTTTTGTTTGTAAACAAACTATCATCTTTAACTCAACCACCACATAATCAGTCACGCCTTCTACAAACACGCACGCACCCCAAATGTACCGCGCTGCGATGACATCACGGGTCAAAACTGACGGGTGGTATCCCAATCTACAGGTGAGCCCTTAGTTTTCAATTGAGTTATTTACCACTAGGCCAAGTTAGTGGTTTTTTTTCCCCATTCCTACTAAAACTTTCTCTGTGGACTTGTAGAAAACTGATCTCAATATTTCAGCAGACTGATTTAATTGGACCACAGATGGTTGCAACAAAAATTAATCTGGAGATATTTTTGGGGGCTGTGACTGTTGTTCAACTAATGAGGTATATTTGAGCATTTGAAATGGAAAAACTAAGGAGATTTATGTTGAAATACAGATCTTTCACTGGTGCCATTTATCTTTATTGAAAGTTTACATAGATTCAGAAAAATGTATTAACGTTTTACTGTATAGGTGAGGTCATAATTGATGCTAATGCTAAGAAGAATTAGTTGTCAAATAGCATTGATTGACAATTCATTACAGTCTTCAGTGTACATGGCCAGAAAAAGCTGCGTTCCCATCCATGTTTCTGTAATCCACAAATTTTTTTAACTATGATTGTCACTTAATAATTTCTTTCTTTGTTGGCAGATAATCTAGTACCGGTACACAATGTATAATGGAATTGGTTTACCAACTGCCAGAGGCTCGGGGACTAATGGGTATGTTCAGAGAAACTGGGCATTTGTACGAAAAACAAAGGATAAGGTGACATACAAGACTGAAGAAGAACTGGAGAAATTAGAGTCAACAAGCAATAGGCAACCAAACAGGGAAATCCTGGATCATGAAAGGAAGAGAAAAGTAGAGATCAAATGCATGGAACTGGAAGAAATTCTTGAAGATCAGGGGTAAGTTTTAAAATAAAGTTTTACATTTTGCTTCATTTGAGTAGCACACTTTTTACACTAAAATGTTTTTTATCAAATCATTTGTAATAAACTTGGTTTATTTTCTATATGCTATAATAAGATACGTAGCCCATTAGAAAATAGTGTTGCATAACTAATTCTTAACTAACACTTTACAGCAGGCCTATTCACTTTGAGTTGCTGTCAGTCTCTGTCCATGTATTAAATCAATGACAAAAATATAGTGTGTAGATCATTATCTGTGTACCTTGTTGCAATGTTTGTTTGGAATTTCATGGACAGCATCGTCATTTTATTGCACAATCATAACATAACCTGACATTCCGTACAGGCCCAAATATTTGGAAACTTGCAATTTAGGCCTATGCAGACGTGTGACAGCATATCTGCACTAAACCATGTAGTGGAAACTAGTTGATTCACAGTCATAATTATTGCATATTGGGTAAGTCTGGATGTGAGTAAATGCTCCATGGAAACAACAGGGTAGCTTTCTAAATTATCATCATTTTTATATATAAAAAAAGGGGGGGCAGTAAGATCAGATGAGTGTTCCAGAAGTCCAAACTGTGAAGGTTCAAGGACTAATCTTGTGTGTAGTACTTTACACTTCACTCCGGGTAGGCATGGATGAAAAAATGGCCACTTAAAATGAGAGTGATAAGGAAGAAAATTTTTCTCTTCATCCGTATTTTTTATTTTTCTTGCTTGGTATGCAATTGTAATTTTTTTGAGTGTATCAAAACATTTTCTTTCTTTTTTAATTTTGATTTCAGCATTAGAAAACACAAAATTTTCGTAATAGCAAACTTCTATAATTGTGGTGTCCAGAGAAGCAACTGGTATGATGAAACAGGGAAATATTAAAGTAAAGTGATGATGATTAAAGCCTTTGTTTTGCTACAACAATATGTTCATAGGTTTGGCCGATCTAGTATATAATTACCTTGCTTTTCTGCTGTGGCTTCTAGTGTCAAAGTTCATTGTGCCATAGAACAATATAACTGCATTTGCAAATATAAAATGATACCAACAAAAAGTACATCTAATGTAATCTAACCAAAATAGAAAGACAAGCTGAAATTTGTACTCCTTATTTTTCTGGAGAAGCGCACATATTTGGACACATAATGTGGGAATACCAAGTTTCAAATTTTAATCTGTCCATCTGGATTTATGTTTTCTTGGGGAGGGGGGGAGTGTCAAAGTATTTTATTTAAAAAAAGGAAACAATAATTTACTTCCATGTCTGAACATGTTCCGCATCTCTAATGATGTTGTTGTGAACAGTCTGTTAAATTCTGATGCCTCTTTCTTCTTCCTTCATTTTCTATTTTGCTAGTGTTTTGGGGAGTAGCATACATATATAGGAAAGGAAAAATGATTAGGGTTTAATATCCTTCTACAGCATCTTCATTAGGGGGAGGAAAATGGTCATGCTCTTTTAAAGGAACCATCCTGGAATTTTCTTGTAGCAATTTAGGGAAATCGGGATTGCTGGAGGCAGGTTTGAATTGCTGTCCTCTTGAATGCGAGTCCATTGTGTTACCAAGAGTGCCGTCCACTTCCATAGTCCAGTGGACAGCATTCTGTGTTGCCACACAGGGGATACAGATTCAATTCCTGGTTGGGTTGGGGATTTTCTCCATTGGGGGACAGGGTATTGTGTCATCATCATTGACATGCAAGTCACCCAAATGATGTTACCTAAACTGACTTGCACTAGGGAGGCCAAACACAATTCTGGCTGAGGTCTAACGTATAAAAATGCCACAATCACTACCAAAGTGTCACCTCACACAATAGTATAGTTTAGAATAACGACAGAAAAGGCATATGAAGCAGACACTTTTTTTATTGAAAGGAATTACAGTAGTTCCTTATTTTTTTAAATTATTGTGTTGTATTTTATTCACAGATGTATTACCTGAAAAAATAGTGAAATGCACCCAGAAAGGGTGGTCCAATATTGCCCCTTTTTGGTTTATATGCATATCGTTGAGTCTGATTAAGTGATTTTACACGACTCTAACTTATAGCAGCCCATAGAAGTCTATTTGTTGTATCGCCACCATGTTGTTGTGAGGTTGGTAATAGTCAGGTGCCATGAGTTAGAAAGTGAAGCAAGCTATTTACAATCAGTAGAAAGCACTGTGTTGCCTCATAGATGCATTAGACAGCCTATCCACCAACTAATTGCATTTTACAATATTAAAGAGGCCACAATATTGGACTATGTAAAGTGAGGTGGTTATATTGTGCAATTGCCAGGCATTTAGACTGTTCAAAGTGTAACAGTGGCCCAATGTTGGGTTAAATAGGTACATGGTGGCACCCATTCACTTTGTGCAGGTTGTCCCCACTTGCATTTGCAGCATGGGTCTATGGCCCCATGTGTTGGTTGACGTTGACACTAGAACACCAATACTGATGTTTGGCTTTGTGTGGTTATGTGCCTATGAGGCGTGGACAGAGGACGACAGGTGTAGCATCTTATTCAGTGATGAGACATGTTTCTCTTTAATCCCTGATGACCCACTTGCTCAGGTTTGACAGCATCAAGGGCAGAGTGCACATACTGATTATATTGTGAAGAGATAGACCAGTGTAATCTCTGGCATTGTGGTGCATGCCCACACATAACACATGCATTTGTTGAATACCTACAGTATTTTGAGGTCCTTCCATTGCCAGCAAGATCCTCTGTCCACTCCATGATGTAGCATGTGTGGGCTGACTGACATTGTAAGGAGCATCAGGTTCAGCATCAAACTGGAAATACAGTGCGAAACCCTACTGACTTGTGGTCAAAGTTTCACCTGTACCTGCCAATGGGCTTGTCTGTTTTTCCTGTATTGTATTCAGTTACATAAATTATAGGATATTTCATTATATGTAGTTATGTTCACTTCCAATGAATATTTTTGGATGCATCGTTTTTTTGTCAGTTGGTGTGTAATGAGCAAGAATTTCATCATCTACTTTAGAGATTTTTTCTTTAAATCCTTAATCTTTTATGGAGATATCAATTCAGTAATCTCCTATTTAACAGGGTTCAGATTATCCATCCTTTGTTTGGATGAGAAAACAGATGAAGGCTAGAGTATTCTATAATCAATAGAATGAATATTTCCATTTAGAATATGCTCTTACGCTTGTATATTATCTTTTACAACTTAAAGGCAGTACCATATCATAATAAATCTGTAAATGTAGGCCTGTCACTGTTCACTACAATCTTCAAAACTACTGGACGAATCTTCATGTGGTTTTCACAAGAAACACGAGAAAAATTTGGATCAACATATAGGCATCATTTTATCAAAATGGGATCACGGAGAGAGAAAAAGAGAGGGGGAAAAAAAGATATCGTAATTTTAAATGTTTTTAGTAACTGTCATGCCTGATTGTTGAACTATTAAAAACATCTTATCTCCAAAACTACTTCACAAATTTGCATGCGGTTTTCACAGGCAAATTGAACGCAGCTCTGGACAACATATAGACTTCATTTCATAAAAATCAGATCACAGAAAAAAAGAATATTGTAATTTGAATTTTTTTATCTACGACTGTCGTGTCAGTCTATCTCTTTGAACACGCTTATCTCCAAAAACTACTAGACCAATTATCATGGGGTTTCTCACATGGTGAAAGTGAAGTTTATGAGTCCGCAAGTTGTGGTTCATGCGTAGACATTGGTAACGGCGTGATGAATGACGCAGATGAAGGCGGCCAATCAGATTCTGCGTTTCATGTGTTGTGAATTTGGCCTTTCTTCACATGCTTTTTCGTTCACATTTAATAATTTCTTGCAGTGTAAATTCAATTAACTGTTTCTCTCTCAAGTTATACAACTTACAATTTTTCCAGTGAATTGCAATACGTGAATAATGAATGTTATTAAAATTAGTGTTCACTTCCCTAAGAAAAAAACAGATGTTGGTTAATTTGGAAGAATCCGTGTACCTCGAGGTTCCGGTTATGAACCGGAGATTCGGGCGCTACGCGCCCTCATGTACTAAAGAAAAATTTCTTGTTTAACCTATACCTAACCCTCTGAAGGCTATGCTACAGATCACTTTTTTAAATGAAAGGATGTTTCCAACACACTTTCAGACTACTCTTTAACACACTATTGATAATTTCAAAAACAACAGGCCAGCGCAGCCTTAAGTTTAGGTACATACGTTACACAAGAAGTTATGTCTCATAGTAGCACCTGAATATCCAGTTCAGAACCGCTCTGAATAAGTAGTTGCACTCGTAAAGGCTGCGAAAGTCTTGCAATCGCCACAACTAAAATCACTGGTGAAAATAATGTTGACTACATAGTACAACCAGTACCCTCAATCTCCATTACAGAATGTAAATATAAATCCCACATTTATTGCAATGCAATATGTTGATCTAAAGATCTTTACATCCACTACGCCGATTTGTTTACAAACCATAAAGAGAAAGCTATTTGTTATTGGCCGCGCGAACGCGACTGCTGATTGGCTCCGGTGCCGTTGCCAACGTCCAATTATGAAACCGTCACTCACACACTCATAAACTGCACTTCAGCTTTTTCACACATAATTTGAGCATATCATATGGTTACATAAAGGCTTCAATGATTAAAATTAGATCAGAGAAAATAAATATATCATAATTTATTCATTTGTTTAAAAGCCATCATGTATGCCTATTTGTTGTGGATATTCTCCAAAAGTACTACACAAACTTTCATGGGTTTCCACATGTAAATTGAGAATAGTTTGGATAGTAACATAGGCTTCATTTCATAAAAATCAGATCGGAGGAAGGAAAGATAATTTGAAGTTTTAAGTGTATACTATGCTTATAAGTAAGGTATAGTACAAAAATCTCCAAGAGTACTGTAGGAACTTTTCATTATGTTTTGTAGGTCAACTGAGAGTACCTTCGGGCAACGCATAAGCTTCATTTAATCAAAATCAGATCAGGGCCAGAAAAGCTATCATGACTTGTAGTTTGTGGTGTATGCTATGCTGGAATTGCAGCATAGTATAGCAAAGATCCGATAGAGGTGCTGTTCCTTACATAGTATCAGGGCTCTACATAGTATACCAAATAACTAATAGATGGCTATGCTGCATTTTTTATTCATATACAATGAAACAAGGGCTACAATTTTCCTTACAGCTGTGGTGTAGTGTATTGATGTTGGCAATGGCCGTTGAATTCTTTTTGAAAAATCAGTCACTTACAATGAGGGTTTAATTCTTTGTGTTGATAATGAACTAAATAATAAATGTTGTTATGATCAGTAAATTAATTTTTTATTTCTTTTCTATGAAAAGCAACCAACCACTAAACATGCTGTTGGTTTTGTAGTGCTGCAAAGAAGCTACACATGATTGTGTTGTGTGTATTCCCTCAGTAACTGAAGTATTTTGAATTAAGAGCCGCAATCTTATCCTTGCAAGTACAAACTTACATTAAACAGCAAGTTGCTGATTACACTTTATACATTCACAGCTTAATGACATTTCTTTGCTTATTTTGACAGGAAACATTTGAATTTAAAACATAACAACACTCCTTTGCGTCTATCAATGGCCTTTCTTTGCAAGGATAATCGCATTTTTGTAGTTCCCTTTCTGATTTCTGTGTATCCTCACTACATTTTGAGTGTGTTCTGTTTATGAATGCCTCGAAAATGCCATAGTACAGGAAAACACAAAGTGAGGTGACATTAGATATATAGTACACCAAAAAACTAATTAAGGCATTGTTGCATGTTTTTTCATTGTCGTAACTACGGTGTAATACACTACAAGAAGAGGTACATTTTCACTTACGATGGCGGTATTGTGTGGTGATGTTGGCAACGGCGTTGAATGCTTTTTAAAAAACTTGTCACATAGAATGATGGGACTAATTCGTTATGTTCACGATGAAATAAATAATGTATGCTGTTCTGGTCAGTAAATTAATCATCCTCCTAAAGTGAATAGTTTGTTGCCAATGATAGCAAATTAAACTGCTGCCGCTGCAAGTAAAATTTAACCCATGTAAGACAAAAAAAAAATTCTCTTCCATATCCCCCATCTCCTTTTCTCAAAGCAACCACATAACATTAAATAATATCTTCATAAATGTGTCACAGAAGCAACAAGAAGCATCACTAAAATGGCCATTTACAAATAGTCATCCGTCTTAACCAAACAAAAAAGGACCAAGATAAAGTCACCAAATAGTAGATTTTTCCCAATATTGCATGACATTTCCACCTTAAGGACACAAAATTTATTCTGCACATCTTAATGCTCACTCCAGAGATATTTCTGCTCTGTGCCTGCCACTAGAGATAATATACACACGCTCACACAAACTCGTCATAAACCTCTCTGTTTTCATAGTTGTTCTGTGTAATAGGGTGATTAAAATTTGTAATTACTTACTTTTGGTGCGTACTACATTAAGGTAGAGAAAGACGTCGTCTTTTGTAGGGACAATTGTACTTAGAGTTATCATCCGTCTTCTGAATATATAGTTCTATTACAGAAGATCGATTTCAACTTTGTGCTATACAAACTAATCATTGTAGAACATGGGTACTTGTATTAGCTTGAAAGAGTGGCCGATGCTGCTAACACAGTCAAGTCGCTGGAAATACTATACTTGATGGAAAGTTCTATACAGACGATCAGCTGATGCCATTCCTTCAACAATTACGCAGACTTACTTTATCACACATTGAAACCACCATGGCGTCTTATTTAAACAGTCATGAACTGCTCTGTTGATTAAATTACCAGACTTTCAGCATTCACTGAGTTTCTGATAATAGGGAACTCTGCATAACTACATGGTCCCCAGTGAAACTCTGCAACATACTGATACTTCAGCATACACTTACTGTGAGATATAAACAGTTTAGCACCATAGAACCAATACATGGCGCTGTTATTTTAGTACTATTCCTCATCTCAACGATAGAAGTGTTTTCAGAGGTTTACGCCAAGTAGACAATTACACATCACAGTCTTAACTTTATGAACACAAACTAACATTGAATTTACATCGTTCCGAAGTATGGACTTACAAATTACTTTCACTTTTTGTATGGAAACCTTTATGAACATTCATCATTTTCAACAATGACTTCTACTTAAATTTGACATCTATGCTGGGAGAACTTAGTTTATCGACAGAGTGATCCAACAAGACTTCTGTTTTTGCTGACCTAGGTGAAACCATGATACACACAGGTCCCTCTTTAAGAACCACTGCAAAGCATGGGCATATAAGCTAGTATTGGAATATGCATTTACACAGAATGTATTATACCTTTATGAGGAAGGCATAGGTCAGCAGTGGCCTCAATAAAATAACAGTTGTGTTGTTTGCCTGAAATTATTTAGAAAAACCTTAATCAGGATGGCCAAACAGCAATCTCCATCCTAAATCTGAGGTCAGTATCTTCACAACTAAGTGAGTTAGTCCCTATTATACAGTGTTCTTTGATTTACATAAGTATAAATAAATTGTTCCACACTGGATCGACACACACACACACTTGAGTGATTTCTGTACTACGAACATGTTGCTATGCCCCTTGTACTAACTTAAACCTGTTTGGAATTCTCTGATGTTCAGACATCTTCCTTAACATAAATCTCTTATCTGCAAATTTGGTTTTGGTAGGAGGAGATGTTACGACACTGTCAGCCTTATTTTCCTTTTTATGTAATTGAAAGGCAATTAAAATTGAAGCTGCTGGTGCACCAAATTATCAGTGAATAAATGGATGATTTGTGGTCCCATTGTGTTTAGCTGATGTCATTTTTTGTCATTACTTGAATGCTTAGGTGCGTGAAATTTTGGTTGTAAAGGCCTTTGCAAACATCTATATTGTAGCATGCACAAGATTCAGGATATAAAA
This sequence comes from Locusta migratoria, assembly GCA_026315105.1. Classification (NCBI taxonomy): domain Eukaryota; kingdom Metazoa; phylum Arthropoda; class Insecta; order Orthoptera; family Acrididae; genus Locusta; species Locusta migratoria. The sequence goes on from CM048744.1 coordinate 239,266,408, forward strand.
AAAAACACTATTATTTCAAAAGAATCCTTATTGGAACAAAATAAAGAGAGAAACCACTACATATATGTACAAGATGACTCGAGAATGTTAAGTGTAAAGTAACTTGTTATAGCCAATGAGCAAGTTTTGTGATTTTACCATTGGAAAAATACCTTTGAACAATTTGTGATGTCTTATTTACAACTCATTTAAATTTCATAGTAACATAAACCACTTTTTTTTTCTTCTGGGATGGTTCCATTTTGATACAGAAGGAAAGAATACATTCAGATTTGAATAATCCATTAACTTCTAAAATGGACCATTGCTGGTAAGTGGTAATTAGTATTGCATTCTTGTTGTGGAAGATACAAGAAGTTTGTGCGCTAGAAATTTGACAGATAATTAAACTGTACTGTTCTGACAATTGAAAAGATTCATACTTTCTGATAAGTTAGAAGGAAACAAATATGTAATAAAACTTTCTGAGGATATTGAATAGGCACCAAAAATATTAGAGAGAGAGAAGTGTTAACTTTTGTAACCAAAGTTGAACCTCTGCACGACTATTACACACTGCACTGCGTTGATTACTCCAGCTAAAAGCTCTGGACAAAATGAAATTAAAAACAATTCCTTGTTTATTTTATTTTTTTAATTGGAACTTTCTTGACTGAACGGGGTTTGAAAATTCTGGGTGTTATGAATGTGATGGTGCTAGTTATCAAATTGGCGGAGGAGTAAAGAAAGTTTGATATAGGAAGAGGGTGAGGTCGAGGTAGGGGACGACAGTTATGAGATCTACCCTGCCCAAGGTCCTCCTCACACTTCCTGAAGTGGTGTTCCCTTATCCACCCACCTCCATAACTTCCTAGATCATCCCTTCGGCACCCTCCCCCCCCCCTGCCATAGGGATCATATCCTTATGGAAGACTCTGTCCAATCAATCAATCCATCCACCCACCAAACACTTCCTGCTTCCTGTTCCAGTCCTATCACAGGTTTTAATTTACCAACTGTGATACGATTACTGCGCAGCTTTTTATATTGACATGGCCATTAACCAGCTGTCCATTAGGATGAGTGGCCACTGCCGTACCTCCTGTGGCACAACATGCAGCTAACCATATGCTTGATTTCAGTGGCTGCTTCACAACCCGGACCATCTGGATCCTCCTCTCCTCTAAAAGCTTTGATCCTGAAATTATCTTGATCTCAACCTAAGAGAACCTCTCTTTGTCCACACACCTAACAGTTTGTACACATTCTGTCCTACACCTTGACTACTCTGTGTGTGTTTGTTTGATCATTTGTTTTGTCGCCTCTGCCTCCCCATTCCCTCTACTGCCTGCTTCTCTTATCCCCGCATCATGTGACTTGTAATACAGACATGACAGTTATAGGTCTGTGAAGTGTGCATGTAGTTTCTTTTTTTGTGGTGAAGGCTAATGGCCAGAAGCTGAAGTTGTGTGCATTTTGCTGTTTTTTGCTTATGTGCCTGTCGTAAACTTGATGAATGTCTTCGCAAACTATCCTCATTATATAGTTGGAATTCCAACCTGCACTTTGCATTGTTAGATAGTGTTTTAAGTGTAATTTTGTAAATGAGTTGTGATGTTATATATAAAAGACTCCATGGATATACATAGAATATAGGTAAAAGGAAAAAATATACCCCCCCCCCTCTCTCTCTCTCTCTCTCTCTCTCTCTCTCTCTCTCTCTCTCTCTCTCTCTCTCTCTCTCTCTCTCTGTGTGTGTGTGTGTGTGTGTGTGTGTGTGTGTGTGTGTGTGTGTCCATGAAGTCTTGGGTTTTAGGCACCTTGCAGTGACAGTTTGTTAGAATGCTCCTATAAAATGGGGTTACTTTAGTATGTAGGAGTGAAACTGGCACAACCAAGCCTTCAGAGACAAAAGTCTTCTATATGTGTATTAGTTCAATAACTTAACAATAGACTGCAGTTGCAATTGAAAGGTTTGGTTTCAGAAAGTTGGCATTCCTGACCAAGATAAAGGTCCCAACAATATTCCCTCTTCCACGGTGCATTGTTGTTTGCTTACTGTTGGATCAGGGTTCGATACTGACAGGATATATTCAACAACGGTTTTCACAATTATGAACGGACGGCAGAGGCTTAGGAAATGATACTAAACTTGAACTGTCTCCACCGTTTGGGAGCGGTGTGGGTGGCTAGTGTAAAATTGGCAACATATTGCACTGCAATGGTAAGAATTATTTGCCATACTGCTGAATAAATGTACCACCCAGGAAAGAAAATAAAGGTTAATCATATTGATGATGCTTCAGAACCCAACCAAATGATACCAGATGTACATTTATTCCCGGCTCGTTCAATTAAGAGTTTTTTTCCCCCTTTTTTCGGCAATCCATAACTGGTATTCAGACAAGGGCAATCTGGAGTAAGGTATCACTTTGGAAGACTGTCCTGTCCACTGCGGGGAGAGGGAGAGATCACTTTGGGCATCATTTGGTAGCGTTCTGAAGTATCATGAATATGGTTTTCATTTATTTTATTTCCTATTTAGTACATTTCTTCACCAGTATGGCAAGTATTTCTTACTATTACAGCGCCATCTGTCACGCAAAAAAAAAAAAAAAAAAATAAAAAAATAAAAAAAAAAATCAACCAGATCATACATGATGTGGGGCGTAGAATCCGAATCTGCAATAAAAAAAAAAAAATCGGGGTTCCCCCCCCCCCCCCCCCACACACACACACACACAAACGGTGGAAACAGTTCAGGTTGAGTATTATTTCCTAAGCCTCTGCCATCCGCACATCTACTGTGTTTCCGAGTTATTCTGTTTTGTCAACTTAAAATTTACACCCTGTATAATGGACTAAGTTGAGTTCAAGTAGTTGGAGGATACTGTACGTTTTAATGTGAATTGCATTCTTTTATGCAACATAGCCCGTTCATTTATACTAGACTTCCTGATACATTAAAATACAGTCACATCTCATGAACTAGTGATCGAGAACTCAATACATATATTTTGATTTACTTTACCTTCAGGATATGAACAACCTTTTCACCTCTTTCAAGTTTTCATTTAGATAGTTCCCAATGATGATTTTCAGTTTCCAGAGCCCATACAGTCAAATATGTTTTGCCCTGGAAAACTCTAGCTAAAAGATCAATGAATGTTAATGACCCAGCATGCGTAATAATGCACAATGTTGTGGGCGAGTTCTTGAACTTCGAGGAGATGAAATGGAGAATGCAAAAACATATCTAGAGCAACAGCTGTGTAGTATTTGCAGTCAAGTGTCATCTGGTAAAATAACACTCAACAGCAGATTTTAATGAAAACATTATTTTGTTTTAATGAATTAGTTTCATTTTTTTAAATTCTTGTAGTACTAAAAAGACAGTGAAATATATATTGTGGAAAGCAACAGACTTCCGTTTGCTTATGAAAAGTTTATTTTTCTTGCTTCTTACATGGCTGTTCAAAGCACTCTTACCCATTATAGAAATATTTATCTTTGTGTTGCACAAAGAGCATAATGCATTCGTTTGTGATTTGGGATCACATGTAACCCACGGATAAACCGTCTCGTATGAGCTGTGATGTCGAGTTATACTCTGTTTTGACATGACGGACAAACACTTCACTCTAATACACATTGAATTAGTTCATCTGTATGGGCACAGAAGGTCGATTCACACTTGGATTCAATCTATTGTTCTCTGCAACGATTGTTTCACTCTGTTCCATCTCATAAAGATGTAGATGGCGTTAATCTCAAAATATATTTAACGATATTTTTGAATGTATTGTTGTAAGACAGCTGTTAAAGCAGTAAATTACAACTGAAAGAAATTGCATTTTCGCAAAAGTTGCATACCGTATTACAGAGTTATACTTACATCTTTTTGGAGGACAATTAGCATGTCAGAAAGGCGCAATCAACAATGTTAGAACTGTATTTCATATGCGCCCGGCTAGCTCTCACTAGGTGACGTTGCGTGTATGTATGCTTTTTGAAAACCCATTAACATATAATGAGGGGAATAATCTTTTGTGTTGACCATAAAATGAATAATTAATGCTGTTCCTGCTCTATGGTTGACAGGTTCTCAATGTACCCTTGTCCACTAAGTAAAGTAATTATCCTCGTAATTATTACTGCGACTCCTCATTGGCACTAGCCGGGCCTGCATGAGAAACAGTTCAGCCATCAACAGTACGAACATGATGACTGTTTACTATTTATATATTACCAATGTTACGTCAGTCACACGAATCGTCTATAATTATTTCTAAGGAAGATAGGCGCCGACTTTTGAAAATCTTGGGGCATGCTCAGCGGCGTACCCAGGTATTTCTAAAGAAAAAAATAAATAAATACAAAGCAAAGCCAAAAACTTATACAAAACATACACGCTATCGATTCCATATCACCGTCACCATCACTATTATATGTCGAAGTCCTTTTGTATTTCACTATATACTTATCCATTTTAACGATTTTCACACGCTAGATATTAACCCTTTTAAATCCAAATTTTATTGATTTGTGAACAAAAATATTTCATTATATATATCTATAAATAATGACTGGATTAATGTACATTTGACAGAATTTTTGATTATTTTTTGTTTTTGGTAGGAAATTTGGGATGACTACAGATGGCATCGGTGTGCAGAATATGTTTCCTTTATCGTAACTAATAACATTTTCAAACTGTTGACTAAGTTAGACATTAGACAATTATTTAGTAATAAAGTTTGTAAATTATTTTGTTTCCTTTACCTTGATACAATTATTTGAAAGTATTGTTGCATTTAGACCAACTTAGACATCAAGCAACGATATATATTTTGACAATGCATTGTAGCCCAATGCTTTTTGTTTCCTGGAGGTAACGATAGACAATCTAGTCACATCGAATTATTGGAAGCCCTGCAATGCTATTTACAAATTTTGAACAAATGGTTGTGGCTAGACGGACAGATAAAGATGAGGGGAGGGAAAGTGTTAAGACGTACTTCCATGCACAGGTGACAAAGGTAAAAAAGAGCAGAAACTAAGGTCCGACTTCTACGTTCAATTGACAAATTGTTGAAGCCTGAAAATTCAAATTCAGAAAAAAATCAATTACTAGCTGTTGCGTTTGGAGCATTTTGTAGAGCTGCTAATTAAAACACAAAGAGCTTTGCAAGTTGTTATGAGGACTGTCTGTTCACAGAATGTTTTAGCGAGAAGGGATAGGGCAGTCTTCGCAGCAAGTGTGTCGGCTCACTGGTAACATATGTGGTTGTCAAAAGGTTATCTCAAAAGATACCGGGAATTAAATTCATAGTGTAAACATTTTAAATGTATCGTACCAAACCCACTTCATTTCTAGTTATTTAATACAATTAAAGGTTGCCGCCTTCAGTTTGCAATATTGACTTAAAAAGCGGAATTCCATTAACATTCGGACTAATTAGATAACGGTCACTTCACTCACATGTGAACGTGGATTTTAATGCCTACGAATTCAATTACCTGTTTAAAATAATCTTTCTACAGTGGTGTCTTACAAAACCCAGCCAGCCATCAATGGGATGAGGGAGTCGATTTTAATTACAGTCAAGAAATATAACGTAAAGAAAAAATGATACCAACATTTTCAGTGGGGTATGCCTAGCATACCCACACAAATTTTGGGGTATGCTTGAGCAACCGAGCATACCCGTAGTTGGCGCCTATGCTAACGAAGCATCACAATATCAACTTTTACGGAGTTTATAGTTAAAATCAACAAAATGATTTCGTGAAGAGATTTTTCAACACAGAATCAGACAAACGAGATCTGTGTTAATGAGTATCACTGGGGGGGTCAGTGACGAAAATTGCTAAAATTTAGTACAATTAAATATCGCCTTTCATTCTTGCTGCGATTTCGCAGTCACGCCTTACGATAACATCGCGTCTCTTCGACGTACATCGCAAGGAATTGAGTCGCGTGGTTTAACAACACCTCGAGATAAATACAGAAATAGATAACAGAATACGTAACCTGTGATTATAAAACTTTTTAAACCGCCCAGAAATATATTTCAAAATGATTTTGTACACAAAAATGAAGCGATGAATATTACTTAATCTCCGAGCACTAGCGATCTGAGCATTTTGCTCACTGTAATTTTAAAACGACTGGCATTTTGTTAGTTTTAAATATAAAACTTAGAGGTTTTTTCTTACTGAAACTATAGGAATTATTTATCTACACTTATTAACTACATTTCGAACTGGTTATGTAATCTGAGCAATAGACTATACACGCGAACGATCGTTTAACTCAAAGCCGCGAGATCTCGTGGGTTAAAAATCCCGGTTTCTGGCTGAAATTCAAGGTTTTTTCCCGGTTTTCCCTGGTTTTTTTTTTTTTTTTTTTTTTTTTTTTTTTTTTTTTTTTTTTTTCCAAATTCAAGGCTTTTTCCCGGTTTCAAGGTTCGGTGGCCACTCTGTGGATTGAAGTTTCAGTTCCAAAAGACTGTGCTTGTCAAGTGACCTATTAATTTAGAATAAAGAAAATAACATGTATTTCTGTTAACTAAGACTCTTTCTTTAATTTGACATATCAGTATCTTTTCTAGGTATTTAAGTAAGAACTTAAATTTACAACAACAAAAATTAAAATGTAAATTGGTGAATTAAGTATAGTACACCTGTTGACTTCAAAAACCCAAGAAAAAATTTATACTATCAGCCTGTCTTTTCAAAACAGTCCGAATCTTGTCAGATAATTTGGGGAGCATGTTGTTGGGTTAAATTTTATTCACTGGTGTGGTGGTCCCGGGAGATGAAGTTAACAACTGATGGTGAATGCCAGGAGTCATCTGACATGTGCATTAGCCTATAACAGGATAGTTTGTGCATCCATTGAGATTCATTATATTTTTTATGGAATATATGAATAAATTTTGTTGTTTGAAATCTTATGTTTATGTTTCAGCTGTTGTAGGGAACAAATTAGGAATGGCACAGTGTAATAACATGCACAGATTTAGTTGTTATGGAATACAAGGTATGATTACTTATTTCCATGTGTTTTCGGTGAAGGTTTTTATTTATATATTTCCCCTCAAATGTTAGGAATTCTTGGTCCATTCTTGAGTTTGAAAACATTGGGGTTTTACGTTTTATTCTTTTGTGTTTCAGGGGATTTTTTTAATTTGCAGGACCAAATTGTGGACTGATGCATGACTTGAGGTTAATAGCAAGATTCATGCTCTGCAAATAGTTGCTTGCGCTATGGGTGTCATTCCACTAAAAGCACATGGCGGTGGACTGGAGTGGATCTGTGGAGGTGATGGAAATCATGTCAGTTGGCAAGGCATAAGAAAAAAAAGTTGGGTTGCTGGGAGTAGGCTAACTATGGGAGACATGATGCTAACTTAATTGTGGGTTAGAAAGGGTACCGTGTCTTTATGTCTGGTCCTGCATTTATCATGGCGGACTGTAGTGGACTGGTGTAGTTTTTGCTGTGTAGGAGAAAATAATTTGCTGTGTAATAAGTGCATATCAGTCTCTGTTCTACTACTTGATCTAGCGTGAAACATACTCTGCTTGAAATGTACTCTTGGACCACCAAGATGTTCTTCATCCAGTTTATGGATTACTGGCAACTCTTTGGAGACATTTCGGGTTTAACCTAAGGTACAATGACATCTGCTAATTTTGAACTAAAGACACGAGAAGAAGTATCACTCACCTCCTCCCCACCTTAAAAAAAGCACAGCTTTCGCATAGGAGCTCTCTCAAGGCCACACAGGCCTTGACGCCCCAACAGGTATCGACCAGCCACTGGGTCCTCCGCCCGAATGCATCACCGGTTGCAGCACGGAGGGGTACGTGGTCACCGCCCTGCACTCCGGGCTGTTGTGTTGGTTTTCCTCAATCCAATAGCTCCTCAGTTGGTCTCAGAAGGGCTGAGTGCTCCCCACTTGCCAACAGCGTTCTGCAGACCTGGGCAGTTACCCATCCAAGTGCTAGCCAAGCCTGACAGTGCTTAACTTTGATGACCTAACGGGAACTAGTGTATCCACTGCGGCATGGCCATTGTCTGCTTACAAACACTGAAAAGAATTGCTACCATATGACTGTGTTACACCCCTCCTTCCCCCCCTTTTCTATTTGTATATGTGCCAGTTGGTTGTATTTACCGTATTTGCCGGCATATAAGACGCACCTCACTTTTAAGACCTTTTTTTAGAGAGAGAAAAAAAAAGACACCTAATTCATCTATTCCAATATAATTATAATGCATTTGTTCATGTACATAAAATATCTAAGGCGGTGTCTTCAAGTAGTATTCATGAACTTTACGCAGTCAAGTTTCTTGACAGTTTGCGCTTATTCAAATGGATATTTCGCCTAACGCTGTGTACAGTACACGCCGACAATGATGTGATTGTTGACGAGAGCGTTGTAAAGGCTTACGACATTGACACCTAGGTGGCTCCGCTTATGATTGCTCTGATCAGACACTGCGCCGAGTATCACTTCGCACGACAAGTAGAGGGTTTTAATGTTTAAAATGACATGTTTTGAGAATTTATTGTGAAGCGCAATTATTTATGTAAGTATTTTTGTGATGTCCCATAAACTGTGAAAATGATGGATGGTTTTGTGTCTGTGTATTGGTTGACGAACTGGGGCACAATGTGTTACAACCTCAAAAATATGACAAGTGTTAGATGGAGAAGCTGTGCAAACATCACAAAAAATACTTGTGTACATTTTTGCGCTTGAGAATGCGAATAAATTTTCAAATATTGTCAGGCAAGACATGCACAAATATGTGAGCAGTGTTTCATTATTCAAATAATGAATGACACCGTTACAGGATTGCCAAAAAAAATCGATTATGATGAATAAAATTACTTCGAAAGTTTCTACTTCCTATGAAGTTACCAGTTTGTTACACTTGGCACTGAAAATAGTACAAAATTCAGAAAACCTTTCCTCCATAATAAAGCTCCTGACGAGTATTTTGGTGCATATTATGTACGTATATCAAATAAAAACTACGAAAACGTAAGAGAGAACCTTAAATGCAAATTTCCTCACATAAAACATTATTTTTCCACTTAAAACATTATTTCCTGAATTTTATACAATTTTTTAAATCCCTTGAAAGAAATCAAACTTGTAGGTACCTACTTTAACGGCCAACCGGTGTATAAGACTCATCCAGTTTTTAGACCAATTTTTGTAGCGAAAAAAGTGTCTTATACACCGGAAAATACGGTAATTAGTCCAATAAGATGGGTCAGTCAGGAGATGAACTGTAAGGAGATTTTGAGTTGGGTGTGCACATAATCACATCCAGTTTGGTGTTTATTGTTCAGCACATGCAGAAAGAAGGTGCACTACTTGATGTTGTGTAACAGAAGGGTCACATAGGTGGTGGTCACAAAAAGACCCTGTCTAACAGGGGTCAGAGACAAGTACCGTACCCTGTCAGCGGTAGTGTTTCAAACTTGATAGGTAATGTTGCTTTTTGTTTTTGAATGCTGGCCCCTCTCAATCAGTTTCCTAGAAAATGATGTGACAGAACTAGCAGTGGCCATTTCCATTCAGGTACCTCAGAGAAAGCCATTGAGCTCAGCAAGAAGGAAGCTGCTTCTTTTCAGTCTTTGCAGTCTTGCAGTCTTCAAATGTCTCTAAACCTTACACCTTATAATGCCACACCTACATGTAGCTATTGCTCACTGCCAGTTATCAGATGATGGATGAATTCTAAAATGTTATTGCAGATTTAATAGTAGATTGCTATAGAATAGAGCTGATGTGGTAGTCTTCAGACTACTAGGACTGACAAACTCACTTGAACAGATGGGAAAGGTGATAAACTTCATACAAACACCTTTGATTCTTTGCACATAGGAAACAAATTGTATAATACAATAGACAGGCATCACTTTCTTTTCATTAACTAAAGATTAAAAATCATTGGTGCTGACAAGCCTCAAAAGTTTGGAGAAATTCAGGAGAGCTGTTATAATTTAATATGTAATTATACAGATGTAATTAAAATGTGTATGTTCAGAGCAGGATTGAGATAGGATCTGGACTTGGTCCTGTTTGAGACATTTTAAATGTTTTATTTTGAGAAAATACAGACCCCTACGGTCGGGGGTTCGAATCCCCCCTCGGGCATGGATATTTGTGCCGTCCTAGTTCGTAGATAGTTCATAAGTAGTTTGTAAGTTTAGGGACTGATGACCCTGTAGTTAAGTCCCATAAGCTTAACAAACATTTGAACATTTTGAAAATACAGACCAACTGAATTGGTATGACATGGTGTAAATATTAATACAGCTTCTCCCCACTACGATTTCAGTGTTGTGTATGAGCTGCCAATTTTGAATATGTTATTTCTGATGAGGCATGGGTCAAATGAAATGTATGCACACCTGAACTATTATGAATCCCTATTGGACATTAGCACATATAAATGTAAATATTTAAGGAAACAAATATTATAGAGGGTAACTTTCCTGGTATATGTATAAAAAATAGAGATTGTTTAATTTACCCAAAGCACAGGTTCGTTGACAGATACACAAATAAAAACACACAAAAACACAAAGATTCAAGCTTTCGCAACCGTTTGTTGAGGAAGGAAGGAGGGGAAAAAGGGAAGGATGCGGATTTTAAGGGAGTGGATATGGAGTCATTCCAATCCCGGGAGTAGAAGGACTTACCTAGGGGAAAAAAGGAAAGGTAAACAAACACACACACACATATACACACGCAAACACACCAAGGCAGACATTTGTAAAAAGCAAAGGAGTTGGACAGATATGCCAGTTGAAGGTGTGTTTGCGTCTGTGTAAATGTGTGGGTGTGTGTGTATTTGTTCGCCTTCCTTTTCTTCCCCCAAGGTAAGTCTTTCCTGTCCCGGGATTGGAATGGCTCCTTACCCCGTTCCTTAAAACCCTCATCATTTCCTTTTCCCTCTCCTTCCCTTCTGCCTGACGAAACAGCTAGGCTGCGAAAGCTAGCATTTGTGTGTGTGTGTGTGTGTGTGTGTGTGTGTGTGTGTGTGTGTGTTCTGTATATTTGTGCTGCTGTCACACCTGTGTTCCTTCGCCTGGTGAGTAATCTTCATCTATTTTTTATATATAATTTTTCCTGCTAGGAATATTTCGTCTATAATATTCGTATCATCTATATTAACATATAGATTTGGGTATTTTTCAGTTAGTACACAATACATATCATTCTTCCGTAATGAAAACAGTTGCTAGTAAAAATTAATTGCAGAAACAGTTATTGAGCTGCAGGCAGGCAAACATGGACTATCCATTGTTAGGTATGTAAAAATTATTCTCACAGGTGCCGATAAAGGTAAATGTTGGAATACTTAAGAAAATTTATTCTGTAACGTAAATTGAGACATGTTAAAGGTGCTGCACGACACAATGCAGTAGTTCTAACAGAAAAGCAATGAAGTTCTCACTTTATATTATTGCACTACAACTGAATTGCTGCATTTATTATATAAAGTTGTTTTGGTAACCTGTTATTGGAATTTGCAATTGTTATTTGCAATTTGCTTATAATGCTGAGAATGGCTACTGCAACCACCATATTGTTAAAGTACTTGATGGCATAACAGTATTAATTATGAAAGAGTTTTCTGAAACAGATTAACATGCCACTTAGGTAATTAAATGATACAATTATTTCTCAGCATATTTAAGGGAATGACTCATTCCCTTCATTTTAAACAGAACTATTCTGACTTTACTACAGGGATTAGGTTGGACCATCATCAAAGGTAGAAATTTATTGACGCTGTCACCATTGTTTCTTGACATGTTGGTAGTTGGTCTCAAGTTAGGGATGCACAGCCGATGGTTTTTTAAAATGTTTCATTAACACAGCTAGAATTAACCACCACCAGCAGTGGACACTAATTCTTTGACAAATTTTGCCATTTATACTAGATACATTCACTATGTTTTAACCGCAAAATCCAACAGATGTAAGTCACACATTCTTCACTTCCGACATTTATTTGTGATTTAAACATGTTTTACATTTGTAAAACCTGCCCAATCCACCACACAGCTCTTCCTATTCCAGTTCTGTGACAGGCTTATCCTACCCCATCAGGGGCCAGGCCACCTGTGAAAGCATCCATGTGATTTACCAAATCTGCTGCAATCATTGCACAGCGTTTTATATTGATATATCAGTATGAATGATGGCTACTGTAAAACTGTGTAAAAAAGCGAGATGGACCACACTATGGTACAGCATGCAGCTGAACACAACACTCTGGATTTCAGTAGCTGCTTTACTACCTGAACCATCTGGATCCTTCCCTCCCCCATCAGCTCTTCTGAACTGCCCAGATGGGAATTTTCTGTTCAACACATTCTGCGGTCTCGTAGCCATCCTGGCCTCAACCTAAGATAACTTGTCATCCCTGCCCTGTATGCCTAACTTCATTCCAATGCCCCACTTTCCTAATCATTATCTTGTATCCTTCCAATTCATGTCTTTCTTGCAATTGTCTATTACCCCTTACAATATCCCCTTAATTAATTATTTTTTATTTTAATTTTTCCTTATTATTTATATCGTTGCAAATCCCCCCACTCCCTCCCCACACTTCTTTACACTTCCCTTTCATTCTTTCCCACCCCTTCCCTTCACTGTATTCAGTGCAGCATCTCACATTCCCACCTATCAGAGCCTTTACAATCTATCAAGCAGCATGGAACTTTCCATCCCCAACCTTACTTGGCATCCTTCCCCCCTCCACTCCTCACCAAACTCACAGTAAAGATGCTTGTAGTGCTGATCCGGCTGGACATAGTGGTTGTGTGCGTATAGTTGTCTTGAGTGATTGTGTGTGTTTCTTTTCTGATGAAGGCCATAGCTGAAAATTTAAGTTGTGTGAATGTGATTGCATATTTTTCCTGCCTGTTGGGAGATCAGCGAGCCTCTGTGATGTGAGTTGTTAGGTAGAGCAGTGTTTTTCAACCTTTTTGAATATATATACCTTCAGCATATAAATAATACAGGGATTTTTAGATATTATTCTAAAGCATTATTTTTCAACCTGTGGATTGCGATCCCCAGGGGCATCACAAACTCTTGCTCAGGTGGTCGCTGCCACAGGAGAAAGCACCATAACATAACTAGGGATGCAATAATGTGAAAACTAAGCCATAGTTATGTTACGGTGTTTCCTCCTGTGACAGCGACCGCCTGAACAAGACTTTGCAATGCCCTTGGGAGTCACGACCCACAGGTTGAAAAATACTGCTTTAGACCAATATCTACAAATTCATCTATAATTTATATGAGCTGAAGGTATACATATTCTTAAAGAGGAAGGATGGAAGGTTAAGCTGATATACTACCTTAAGAGGTAACTCTGGTGACTCCCTTCCAAATAAAATATTGTGGCCACCCCCCCCCCCCCCCCCGCCCCCCAATCTCCACAAGAAATGTAACAATACTACAATATTTCAAAGGAAACAAATTTAATCTTCTTTATTTTGCTACAGCATTTCATTTAATGGTTGAATGAAGTTTTGTTTGTGTGTATTTTTATAAATGTAACACATTATCCTATTTTTCATAATTCCAAGAGAAAAATATATTTTGCTTAACGAGTGTTTCACAGTCCAGGCAAGACTCGGAAGCAAATTATGCTTATTAAGGAAGGTCCCGCTGTATAGACGTTTTGTAAAGAAGTAGATTTTTTTCTTGAATTTTTCAGAATTTCTTATTGTGTATGTTCTTTTACCTATCAATTTGATCCTGAAAACTTTTCAGACTTTCGCTTATTCATCATTAACACACAGTATTACAAAACAATATATGTTCTATTCAATTCATAATTAATGTTAGGTAAGAACTTCCATAATTTTAACATTAAATAAATTTTACTTAGGCATATGTTTTTGCATTACTGACCCCCCAGGTTATTTTATGGTGATTCCTCCTGTGGCGGCGACCGCCTGAGCTAGACTTTGCGATCCCCCTGGGGGTCACGACTCACAGGTTGAAACATATTGCTTTAGAGTAATAACTACAAATCAATGTATAACTTATATAGTCATGTGAGGATCAGAGGAACATAACTCCATTTTAGCTACTTTACAGGAGAGACGAAAAACTAAATTTTAAGGCATATATTTCATTTTTCAGTGACACTGCACTACACACAAATACACACAAAATTTATCAAATGGTAGTATTTTTATAAAAGGTTTCATTACTGTTTTACCGTTATTAATTGTTTAATACAGTGCTAAGGAGATGTGTTGTTATGACTCTAAATGAATCAGTCTACACAGAGGTTTTACACTTGGGAGATATGCATTAGGTTTGCCAAAAATGTCATAAAATGTTAATTTGCCCTATGAAAAAGATAGGGTACAGTTGAAATAAAATCATGTTAATGGAATTTCATACCAACATCAGCAATGAATGTTCACTTTCTCGCTAACTTCATCACAATCATTGCGACCACTGTCTGAACCTCCAGTTTTTGCTTCTTGTAAAATGTGTGATACTGCTCCTTGATAATTCTGATGTGGCACAGATCCAGGAGGTCTTTTACCTTATCTTCCTGAAGTTTTGGTGCCCCATGGTATTTCAGTCCCAACTGGAAGATAGTACCGGAATTTCCAATTTTCTGGAAACCGACAAACTTTTGAATTGTTCGTGGTGGAAATATTTGAAAATGATGTGTTTAACATCACTTTTGCATACTGAAGTTGCGTCACTTTAAGCCATTGTACTGGATTTGCTTCACTGTTAATTTTAGTATTCATTTTTTCCTTCTGCACAGTATTAAAATCGAAGTCCTTCTGCTCCATTTCAACGACTTAATACGGTCTTTATTTTGTAGTAGTTTGGACAGCAGTATACAACACCAAAGGATCATAGATATTAAAATTTATTAAAGAGTGGCCAGGTTCAAATAAGCATTGCTGTATCATAGGAATGTTTAATATTTGCACAGAAGGAAGAATCATGGTACTTATGTTGAAGTTTCGATTCCATCCTCCAGAACAAAATTACTGCTCGGCAGTCTGCAATCCTCTGTAGTTCATGAAATATACATGATGCTACTTCAATTGATCTGCGTTTAACTATACCTTCATGCCACATGTAATTTCTAGCTTTTATGGCAACAGTACTGTATACTGTGAGGTTGTGCAGACAGTCTTCTTTTGTAAAAAATGTCTTCAGCTGGTATATGTGGGCAGTATCTCACAGCTTCTAGGTCATACTCCAGTAAATGACATTCTCCTGCTTGGGCCTGCTCCTGCATTTCATTTCTTAGTTCTCCAGCTGCCTCCTTCGTCTTTAGATGTTTTGAGTGCTGGTCTTTTTCTGCCTCTTGATTTTCTTCAGATAGATTTTGAAAGCATTAACAGTGGTTGCATGCATTTGGTCTTGGTACATGAAATCCTAAGTTAAACTGTGTATTGAATATTTCTCTGTAGAGCTAATACTTTGCAGCAGTAACCTGTTCCTCTTCTCAACATTTCAATACATTTCCTGCATTATTGGTATACAGTATTCAAATCTCCTGGTAAGAACTGTCGCTGAGTGCCCTGTCAGCAGTAATTCTTTTCCTCTGCTTCTGTCATTTCTAGAATATATAAAAAATGAATATGAGCAAAGTCAATCAGACTAATGTTCTGTTCCTCTGGAGAAGACTATCTCATAGTCAAAAATCAATAGTAAGTTGTCTTACCGTCATTGAATGTTGAATTCATTTCATTGCAGTAACTTTGCATCAGTACCTCAACCATTCTCCTTCCTCGTGAAGTAATTTTTTATCTATGTGAAAGCACTCATTAACATCAACCTAATCCCAGTGAATGCTACACTAGTAAACAAAATGTGACGTGATGATAAGAGCAATGTGACTGCGTTGGTGATGCTTTCAAAGGGCACTCATTGTTTATCATTTCTCCACTTACTGATTTTTGCAAGGAAAATACATTGGCTTGAAATGTCATAGTCCAGTATTTCAAGAATTGATGAACAGATGAATAATTCAGCCATAGGACATGATACGACTTTTCTATTTAGCATCACAAGCTTTGTTATTCGCTGCTAGATGCCATATACTTCGGTTTCAGCACATAGGAAAATAGCACTCAAATGCAGCAAAATTATATTATCCAAATCAAGCAGATAATGGTATCTACCAGGTAAAAACATATTTCCAAATATACTTCTTGAAGCAAGCAGTCAGAGGAACGGTTTACTGATCTGAAAATAGTGGTATCCTGACTTGAGAGAGAAGAACGTAAATGCCCATACGTCTATCTGTCTCTAAAACTAGCTCGCAACTTGTAGATATGCTGCTGCTTATTTTAGCAAGGAGAAGAGATAGAGATATGCCGTTTTGACACAACAAGGACCTGATTAGCCTTAGGACATGCACTAAGGGGGGGGGGAAGGGGTGAAAATCGCATTTTTGGAGATACAAACGTTTCTCTGACTCTCACACGACGATATGTGCTGAAGGTACATATTCTTAAAGAATAAGGATGAAATGTTAAGCTGATGTGCTGCCTAAAGAGGTAAGTCGATTAGTAAATTTATTGTAAGTTGTAGCAACAATCAACCGAAGATCCCAGAATGAGTGCTGCCCACCGTGTGAAACAGCATGCTGAGTTCTTAACTACAAAATATTCATACCAGTGTGACTAGTTGACCCATGTGAATAATTCACACAATATCCTGAACTGGCACAGATAGGTAAGATAGTAATGGGAAAAAGGCAGATGCAAGTACATATGTATAAAAGATGATGATATTGTTATTATTATTAACAACAACAATAATAATAACAATAATAATAATAATAATAATAATGCACACACTGTAAAGTAGTGGGGAATTAAAAGCTAAATAAATTATTATAAGTTGAAATAGTAAGCAGTGCTTACCTGTGATGATGAACAATTCCAAAAGCTGTTGTGCATCAATGTGTGAAACAGTAATCTCGTGATAAACTACACTTGTGTAAAGAATCTAAACAACTGCAAGCACTGTCATGCTAAATTAAATTATTCGTGTATTTTTTGTAATGACATGTATAACCGAAATTGTGTGATAAACTTATGCTTGCATCAAAGGTCTTTGGCTTGCATACAGAATAACCTCCTTGATACAGAATCTAAACATCTGCAAGAGCTGTTGTTCATATTAGTTAAACAGATTGTCAATAGCGGGCAACTTCAACATTGCTTTTTTTTTGGACACACATGCTAAATTGATTCTCGGTGTGGTGGCTGATGAGAACGACTGTAAGTACATGTCCCATTTACAATTGTTTGCTGGCTATCAACGTAGATTGTATGTACAGTACATATTTTTTTTTTCAAAATAAAGTTATTTTTATGAAAACAATAACTTTAAACTGTGTATTTTCTGTCATTAGTGGAGAACGAAACCTTAAAAGTGATATGTCAATCATTAATTTTGGATAAGTAATATCGGAGATATGGCGTGCCTACAAAAAATCACCGATGAGAAATAATATTTATGATATTTTTTATGGCGTTTATGCAGGGAAACAGTATTACATCTACATCTATATATTTACTCTGCGAGCCACATTTAAGTGCCTGGCGGAGAGGTCATTGGAAAAAAAAAAGAAACACTTAAATATTTCCATTTTCTATCTCATTTCTCTTATTTTATTATGACCATTTCTCCCTATGCAGGTTGCATTCGGAGGAGAAGGTTTCTGAAATAAATTTTGCAAATAGATTTCGTAGTATTGAATAATACCTTTCTTTTAATGATTTCCAAGCCAAACTTTTGCATCACTTCCTTGACAGTTGATACTAAACTGTATCAAATAGTTTCCAGGAATAAGGACTTTACGTCACTATTTTCTGTATTCTGGATCACGGACAACAACTGTAGCAAACTTTTAGTCAGGGAACTTTTGTTTGTGTAATCCAGGTATATTTCAACACAAGATATATTATGCAGTTTTTGTCATGTTGAAAGTTGCTTGTATTATGAAGAACATACAGCACACAAAGGCATAAACAAAATGAGTTGTAAAGTCAGTTAGGGTAACTTTGTACCACTTTAAATACAGGAAAAATAGTCACTGCAAGCACCGTATCAGGTTACATACTGTATATAGTTACTGAATGTGAGGTAAAGTTAAAGCATCTACTAGTTATGCCACTTTAGAGTAAAATTTTGTTATTGTTACAAACATACATTCATTTAATTTTATTTTAGACCAGTTAAAAAAAAAGTTTTTGCCTATGTAGTACTCTGAGAGAAATTAGATCCCACCAAAAGGAAAGCAGGTGTTAATAAGTAAAGACAGTTTTAGCCATTTTTTGGTTGTTAGAAGGTCTCACCAAACTCAGTGTAATTAAATAATAACTTCGAGTTTGAGAGCTTGTGGGGAGGAGTAAAGGTAACTAAAATACGCTATTGGCCATCCAAAATGCAACATCCTGAAGGAAGTACTAAAATCACCTGAAATTTGCAGCTTGTGTTTGTAGTGATGACAGCTGCAGATGCTTAACATTTCAGAGCTGGTACACATCACAGGTGCCAACAGCTCCATATTAAGGGGACCAGACAGTTGTGCTGATGTACTGGAATTGTTCTTTCATGTGGTTGTTCTGCATAAACAGCTTCACTAAGACAGCAAGCATCATTTGAGCACTTTTCGGAGTTGACCGAGGAAGAATAGGTGCCTACAGGGCTTGCAAATTATCCTTCTGCAAAATAGGTCATCATGTCAGAGGTGACGCAACTGTGATGCTGATCTATTATCACTGGATGTGGGAGGGTACCACAAATCACCAGGACAAATTACAGCCATCTTGTTGTAGCACTACATGTGGAGACAGGTATACTGTGTGAATGGCCATAATGGATCGCTCTACCATGTCACAAGAAGTGCGTTGGTGCAGTGTTTGTGTCGTCAACTGTGCAGTTAGCGGTGGACATGGACAAACTACTGGAATGACATTGTTTTCATTGACGAATCCTCTGTGGTGGTTGGATTAGACTCCAGGGGCACTGCGGTGAGAGACTGTCACACTGTTGTCATATGGGAAGTGCAAACTTGTGTGATGCTTGCAGAGGGATGAATGGCAGTGTGTTAGGCTCACCGTGGCGAAGAATGCTAGCGTGTACAGTTTTTGGCCCAGTGCTTAGCTTCGGTCAACAAAGTAATGATGTTCAACATTAGTTATTTCTTTCTTTCTCTTGATCCTTGACCCGCCTGAGCGGGGTCATCTTTGTTAGACGGATTTGGCATGTTAGTGCTTATGGGGTGGTCGGATGCCCTTCCTGCTGCCACCCCATGCCCTCCGGGAGGAAATGTGTACCCCAAATTTCTGCAAAATAATGTTATAAGTGTGCAAAGTGTAAAGTGTTACGAAATGTTTGTGAATCGTGTAACCTAGGCAGGACTTGGGGACCAGCCCAGTATTCACCTAGGAGGATGTGAAAAACTTCCTAAATACCACATCCAGGCTGGCCGGCACTTCGACCCCCTTCGTTAATCCGTCGGGCAGATTCGAACCGGGGCCGGTACGCCTCCCCGTCTCGGAAAGCGGTGCTTTAGACCACACGGCTAACTGAGCGGGTCATTCAACATTAGGTATTATCACAGTTACTTAAGTAGTTTTAATTAAATGCTAGGTTTAATCAAAGTACTATAAATCAGGGCAACTGAAACTTCCTGGCTCATTAAAATTGTGTGCCGAAACTGGGACCTTTGCCTTTCGAGGGCAAGTGCTCTACCACTGAGCTATCCCGACACGACTCATGTTCTGTTCTCACAGCTTTACTTCTGCCAGTACCTCGCCTCCTACATGTGAGGACGCACCGTGAGTCGTGTCGGGATAGTACAGTGGTAGAGCAATTGCCCACGAAAGGCAAAGATCACAGGTTCGATTCCCTGTTCTGACACACAGGAACTTTCATATCAGCACACCCTCTGCTGCAGAGTGAAAGATTCATTCTAGAATCAGGGCAACTTTCTAACAGTGAGGCACCTTAGAGCACTTCTGTAGCCACCAATTTTCATGTAGCATTACATACATGGTGATAATAGCTTCTACAGACTCAAGTAGACTGTCAATGTTCCTGCACTATTCGCGAGTGGGACAGAAAGGAAATAACTAGTATTGGTACAAGGTATAATTCACCATGCACCATTCAGTGGATTGCGGCACATGTATATTGAAATTTAAATACTTGGAACAATGAAGTGACTTGCACATTTTCTAAAGCTTTGAATGCCTCACTGAACTGCGAAAATTTCCGGTAGAATGGAAATTGTTTCGCACAATCTTCATCAGGCCTGTTCATTGAACTTCTCTTGCGAGCTTTAGCAGGAAGGAACCAGCTGGCTTACATACGTTACAGTGTGGGGAGGGGATGACAAATTGGAAAAAGACAGCTTCTTGTGAAATTCTGTCACCATTGTGGCTGTTATATCCGAACAATTTTAGTTACATGGACATTTATCACTTTGCAGTAGCTAAGGCTGTTTCATTGATAAAAATTACAACATGAAGAAAACTTGCATTTCTTTTTATTGCAAAAGTGAACATGGATCAACTATATATGAACGTAATATTTCTTATAAAGATGCAACCTTATAAGAAACATCATTTTTGGACGTATTTTATATTCACGTTAACTCATATTTTGAGACAAATACTAGTCATTAAGCTTGTCATTCTGGTTTGTCTTTGTGAGCACTGATAATTCAAAGCCTGCGAGTCACTTTCGTAGTTGGATTTTGCTCTCTTCACTGCAGGAAAAAGTTGTTCGCCCATGTAGGTCCAAACATTGGCATAATCACAGCTGTAAACTTGTGGAATCCTTGAAATTTTTGGCAAGTTGTATTTTATTACTGAATTTTTCACGCCACTGCACGTCACACTGCAGGCCTCTAACTGATGCATCACCGTGCAGTGATGTCTTCTGAACTGATATTGTTGTGGCTGCCCATCGCTTTGCAGTTTCCACTGAGTCCGTAATGCTGCTTTTCATTGGTTTAGAAAGACCTAAGCACTGCGCCAAAAATTGTATTAGTTAGCGTTTATGGCTACGGCGGATTCAACACAGTCATTTCTCTGAAGGCAGCACACGGTTTACTCTTACCACGCCCTACATAATTACGACCTATTGCGCCACTTTACTGCAACCGCTCACTACACGTACAACACGCGAGCCGTGTTCACCTAGCCGCCGTCTGAACACATCTGAACTACATAGCCCAAGAAATTTATGCTCAATATCTCCCTTCAGAGGCATAATTATATCGTTCTCTTCTGTTATCATTTGTTTCGGTGACAGTATGAGCTATTAGCGAGTGGATAGATGACTTCATTCTGTCGACAGAAATGATGTAACCACAAATCATTTTAGTGATATACATATGCTGTGTTCATTGTTGGATTTATTGGGTATCTAGAAGAAGTTACAATATCTTTTTAAAAGTTTTTTTTTTTTTTTTTAAGAACTCTCAAACGGATCTTCTCAGAGAATAGCTTTAAGTTGAATAATTTAGGGGAGTAGATCGAAATATTTGCCCGCGAAGAAAAGGCAGATGTTCTCAGGCTGTAGGTTTGACAAGAAGACCACATGGGTATGGGATTTAGAATTTTTTTTATATTTATGGTATGTGAAGTTCAGATCTTAACAATCAGGCAAAGACATTCGACCCAACTCTCAAAAATTCTCGAGAAAATTGACTTTGAAGTTTTGCAAGTACACTTAACTACGAATGATTGAAGCCTTTAAAGCATCTACTGCAGTAGCCCAGGTGCTAGCGTACTTGCCATGCAGCCGTAGAGTCGGTGATTCGAATCCTGCTGTGACCTTTTTTCCCGAATACTTACAACATTTTAATACCTAATGGTAAGTTTTATGAACAGTGTACGCATTTTTCTTTATGCGTAATTTTCTAAAAATGTTCAAATGTTTTTTAAGCTTAAGGGACTTAACTGCGGGGTCATCAGACCCTTAACGTACAAACTACATATGAACTACCTTATACTAAAGACGACACAAACATCCATGCCCGAGGGGGGATTCGAACCAAGGAGGTTAGAATACAGGGAGACGCCCTTATGCCGCAAAAGTGAAGTCTGCCTCCGCCATATTGGTCAGTTTTGGAGAAGTGTTCGTACTGTAGAGCTAAAGTTTTATATCACTTAATACAGGAATAAAACATCCAACGGTTTTGCCGTACTGTACAACGTGTTAAAAGAGTGCAAATTAGCCGTTAAAAATTAAGTTTCGAAATATAATGAGTATTTATTACTATTTAATCAATAAAGTATATTGTTTGAAAATACATACTTTGCCGTGACAGTCAAATCAATGCATTAACAGCAAGAGGGTCGACTTAACGCATAGTTTTAACTGAGAAATAGCATTCCAGAACTGACAAAGATGGTGGGCAGGCTTCAGTTGACGTATGTGCTGGGCATACATAATGCCACCTCCCTTTATTCTAACCTCCTTGATTCGAACCCCCGACAGTAGCGGCCGTGCACACTGTGAATGGCGTGCCGCAGACCGCTCGGCCACTGGGTCCGGCCGTAATTTTCTATATTTTATAAATGGTTGTCAGTAATGATCAACCAGCCCATCTAACTCGTGAGCTAGGAGTAACTTCAAGCAGGATATACGCAAATTTACATTATTTAAAACTAAGTAACAGTTTGGAATAACTAATTACAAATGTTGTCTTTTTGTTTATGTGTATGTAGACGAACTGAATACCTTGTCGTCACTTCAAACGAAAGGCTTTAGTAGCAGTGCACATGACTTTCCAAAAACAACGTTGTGGCTCTTACAACGGTACAGGATCCATAATCAAATATAATTTTACAGGATCGATATTCAAGTATTCGAATATCGTGACAATATAATCGATAGGCAAAATGTGGCAGCTCGTTTGTATTAATGCACCACATCCTATGAAAAATATTGTTAAATAATCAGAAAATAAATGGAAATTATTGTTAATCGCAAGCAGGTTTAGTATGTATATACATTTTAGACCTATGCAATTCTTGTAAGGCTGTTTAATTATATTATATAAAGTGGAAATTATTTTTTGTATGAATAGGAGCGTATGCAGCGCGGGACCCGAAAACGGGTGCTCGAAAAAAGTATGTCTTGAAATTGGTGAGTTTTTCTTTTGGCCACACCACCTGCATATAACTGAATATCTGTATCAACGCTAACGCTGACCTGATGTTATATTTCCCCTAGCGAGTCTAAAGTGATAGAAAGTTTTGACGATCTTATAAATCAGTGACGATTAGTGTTAGACTCTTCAAAAACAGAAGACTCAAAGACACCGTCGTCAGCTTATAGTGAAGCCAATACTGTAAAAAACGTAACTTGTTATGTTTTCTTGATTGAAACCTTTTATAAATAATAAAAAAATACGAGTAAACAAAAATACGTGCATTTTTCGTAAAAACTACCATTACAAATGAAAATTGTGTAAGTATTCGAACACAACGAAAAAAGAAAAAAAAATCTTCCACTTCGAGATTAGAACCAGTGACCCTATGGTTGCAAAGACAGAATGCCGCCACATAAGCTACACCGATGTTCTCGACATTGTTTGACAGTTACGTCGGATGGCTTTGGCTGTTTTGTTATTTGAGTTCCGAACTTCACGTACCACAAATATATAAAAAAAATTAAAATCCTTGCGAGTAATGCTCCTAAATCGAAGCGCTTTTTAACCTCCATTTAATCATAGTGCGTAATCGTACAGCGTTGTTTCTTGTCCCGTATTTCGCAGTAAACAAACGGCTTTCAGGCAAGCATGTGGCTGGTGACCCAGGCCTCGGTGCAGGGTTTATTTCTGCAGCCTATTAGCGGGCCGCCCTCTGGATATATGTGAAGGATCAGCCGGCGCTAATGAGAAGCTCATTTCGGAGCGCCTGGGACCTCCTGCCGAGAGCCGCCTTAATTATTTCGTGCCGGGCTGCCCAGGGGGGCGGCAGCTTATCTGTCCTCATGCTAGCTTACTGCTGCTCCTTCTCAAGACATACTAAAGCACACACAGACACTAGCGCACCCAGCTAGGTTTGGATATTGCCAAATGTCTATAGGAATTGCTTAGTGTCTGAATCTCCTCTTGCTTCCTCTTTTCTCTGACTGTTTCTCTCTCTCTATCCATCTCCTTCTATCCCTATCCCTCTTTCCCTGATCTTAGCTATTCAAAATGATGAAACTAAAAATTTAAAAGGTGGCAAGTGATCAGAAACCTACAGTTTGAGGTAAGTAACCGAATTATTATGGGAGGAGCACACCGCAGAACTGCAGAAAAGACTTAACAAATCTGTATTTGCAATACGAGTGGCATCAGACACAGGAGAAATAAAATGTCAACAGGCAGATTGTTTTTCTCGATTTCAAAAAGGCATTCGACGCGGTGCCGCACTACAGACAGCTAAGGAAGATACGAACATTTGGAATAGGTTCACAGATTTGTGACTGGCTGGAAGACTTCCTAAGTAATAGAACGCAGTACGATGTTCTCAATGGCGAGTGTTCATCAGAGATGAGTGTATCGTCAGGTGTACCCCAAGGGAGTGTGATAGGACCGCTATTATTTTCTATCTATATAAAGATATTGTTTCTACTGAGATCGAGGTTGAAAGTAACTGTGAAGTTATCTGGGCACGCATAACAGGTCTAAAAGAAGTAAAGTTAATAGTTGGGTGTTTTTACCGGCCCCCCAGTGCTGCTGTAGCAGGTTTAGAATCATTCAAGGAAAGTCTACACCAGGTAGGGCATAGGTATCCGGGCCATGTAATATTAGTCGGAGGTGACTTCAACCTTAAGAGTATAGACTGGGACCTCGCTAGTTACATTTCAGGCGGTACAGACAAGCAGTCTTGCGAGCTACTTTTGGACACATTCTCCGAAAACTGTCTTGAGCAGTTAAACCGGCAACCCACGCGCAATGGAAATATTCTAGACCTTATAGCCACAAACAGGCCTGACCTTATTAACGATGTCTGTGTAGAGACAGGAATTAGTGATCATGATATCGTCATAGCGTCGATGGTGACCAAAGTTCATAAACCAGTCAAGAAGGCTAGGAGCGTGTTTTTGTTGGGAAA
The DNA here is from genome assembly GCA_026315105.1 of Locusta migratoria. Taxonomy (NCBI): domain Eukaryota; kingdom Metazoa; phylum Arthropoda; class Insecta; order Orthoptera; family Acrididae; genus Locusta; species Locusta migratoria. The sequence goes on from CM048744.1 coordinate 239,291,565, forward strand.
AGCCGACAAGCAAATGTTACGATCGCACTTTGAAAATGAATGGGCATCGTTTAATTCTGGGACTATGGATGTAGAGGAATTGTGGACTAAATTTAAGTGCATTGTTAATGAAGGGTTAGAGAAATATGTGCCAGTAAAGACGATTAAGGATGGAAAAGATCCACCGTGGAATAATAATAATGTTAGAAAGCTGCTGAGAAAGCAAAGGCTGTTGCACTCACGATTCAAAAAAGAACACGCAAATGATGTCAGGCAAAAGTTAGTAGAGATTCGTGCGTCTATAAAAAGATCGATGCGTGAAGCATACAATAATTATCACAGCCATACCTTAGCAAAAGATCTTTCCGAGAACCCGAAAAAATTCTGGTCCTATGTAAAATCGATAAGCGGGTCAAAGCCCACTGTCCAGTCACTAGTTGATCATTCCGGGGCAGTAATAGAAGAAAGCAAACGGAAAGCTGAAGTTCTAAATTTAACCTTTAAGAAATCTTTCACGCAGGAGGACCGCACAAATATACCATCATTTGATCAACGTACTAATTCCGAAATGGGGGACATATCAATAGGTATTTCCGTTGTAGAGAAGCAGCTGAGAGAGCTAAATACGAAAAAGTCTGCTGGTCCGGATGGAATACCAGTTCGGTTTTACAAAGACTATTCTGCGGCATTGGCCCCCTACTTAGCTTTCATTTATAGCGAATCTTTAATTCAGCGCAAAGTTCCCAGTGATTGGAAAAAAGCGCAGGTGACTCCCGTGTATAAGAAAGGAAAGAGAACTGACCCATACAATTACAGGCCAATATCGTTGACATCGGTTTCATGTAGAATTTTGGAGCATATTCTCAGTTCGAATATAGTAAATTTCCTTGAAACGAAAAAGCTTCTTTCCATGAATCAACACGGGTTTAGGAAACATCGTTCATGTCAAACTCAGCTTGCCCTTTTCTCACATGACATCTTGCGAGCCATGGACGAAGGGCAACAGGCGGATTGTGTTTTTCTCGACTTCAAAAAGGCGTTCGACACGGTGCCACACTGCAGACTGCTAACGAAGATACGAGCTTATGGAATAGGTTCACAGATTTGTGACTGGCTGGAAGACTTCCTAAGTAATAGAACGCAGTACGTTGTTCTCGACGGCGAGTGTTCATCAGAGACGAGTGTATCGTCAGGCGTGCCCCAGGGGAGTGTGATAGGACCGCTATTATTTTCTATCTATATAAATGATCTGATGGACAGAGTAACTTGTAATTTGCGGCTGTTTGCTTATAATACTGTGGTGAATGGGACGGTGTCGTCTTTTACTGACTGTAATAGCATACAGGACGACTTAGGCAAAATTTCTAGTTGGTGCCAAGAGTGGCAGCTAGCTCTCAATGTAGAAAAATGTAAGAAGATGCTCATGAGTAGAAAAAAAATTCCATAATGTTCGAATACGGCATTAGTAGTGAGCTTCTTGATGCTGTCGCGTCGTTCAAATATCTAGGCGTAACATTGCAGAGCGATATGAAATGGAATGAACATGCAAGAACAGTTGTGAGTAAGGCTGACAGTCGACTTCGGTTTATTGGGAGAATTTTGGGAAGATGTAACTCGTCTCTAAAGGAGATCGCGTATAAAACGCTAGGTTTGTTACTGGTAAGTTGACCAATGAGCGACTGTCACGGAAATGCTCCGGTAACAGAAATGGGGATCGCTGGAGGAAAGACGACGTTCTTTTCGAGAAATTCTGTTGAGGAAATTTAGAGTGCCGGAATTTGTGTTGAACGATCTTCATGCCGCCTACTTACATTTCGCGTAATGATCACAACGACAAGATAGGAGAAATTAGGGCTCTTACGGAGGCATGTAGACATTCTTTTTCCCCCTCGTTGTATTTGGGACTGGGATAGGAAAGGAAATGCCTAATAATGGTACATTTACCCTTCGCCATGCACTTTACGGTGGATTGCGGAGTAAACTGCGTGGTCATCAGTCCGTAGCTTACAAACTACTTAAACTAAGGTAAACTAACCTAAGGACAACACACACCCACGCACCCCAGGGAGGACTCGAACCTCCGACGGCGTGCAACCGCGCGCTCCGCAGCTCGGCTACTCCACCCCAGCGAGTATACATGTACATGTAGAAAAATATAAATGCTTGCTTACTTTCATTCCAGTTATTTATTTTTCAGAGTCCACAAGGCACTACATCACAATATAATTTTGAATATTAGCTTACGATCTAGTAAATAAATTATCATCACACTTTGTTGGTCCCAGTACTTTACTAACAGAATGGCATGCAGCGAACAAGTGTTGCACTTTACGATGTACACTACGATTCTTGCATACAAGCTAGTGTTCAGAGTCCTGTCTCTCGGCAAACTCACAAAGTTCATCGTCACTGACACCCCACTTCTTCATATTGCTTTTACACTTTGTCACTACGGTTCTCAGCCTATTGAGTCTTCATTCCATAATACCATATAATATAATATTTTGGAGTAACTCTTCAAGTCAAGCAAAAGTGTCCAGAGTCCAAATGCGTGTAATGCGTATTATTTGTGGAGTAAATTCACGGACATTCTGTAGAAGCTTCTTCAAAGAAATGGGTATATTAACTACTGCCTCTCAGTGTATTTATTCCATAATGAAATTTCTCATAAATAGTATATCCCGACCTGCCGCGGTGACCGAGTGGTCTGCGGCGCGCCAGTCACAGTCTGCACGGCCGCTACGATCGGGGGTTCGAATCCCCCTTCGAGCATGGATGTTTGTGTCGTCTTTAGTATAAGGTAGTTCATAAGTACTTGTAAGTTTAGGGACTGATGACCCCGCAGTTAAGTCCCTTAAGCTTAACAAACATTTTATTTTTATTTTTTAGTATATCCCTTTTCCCAACAAACAGCTCAGTTCATACATACAATACTAGGAACAAAAATGATCTACATAAGGACTTAATAGCACTTACTTTAGTTCAAAAAGGGGTCCACTACTCAGGAATACGTATTTTCAAAAATTAGCTACAAATAAAGTTATGTTTAAGAGTAGCCTAAAAGACTTTCTAGTGGCCAACTCCTACTCCAGTGGCGAATTTTTAAATAGAACCAAATGATGTATGAATCTATATTCATACTATTATATTATCAGCTTGTAAAAAGATGTATGTATATGTATTAGTATTATTATATCAGCTTATAAAAGATAAAAAATTGACATGTCCACATCCACGAGGATCTCAACAACACGGATCTATGGAACGAACAACTAATTTAGTCTAAATGCTTCGTTACTACGTACAATGCTTTGAATTCTTCCATTGTCGACAACAGCTCCGACCACGCTGTTGGTTCGTATACGTGTGTCACTATTGCGAATGAACTAGTTAAACACGAACGTACCTAGAACGCGATTTCCCGAAGATGTTATACTTTCGTGCCATTCTGCCGTAGCACCAGATCGGAATTCAGGTCACTTGATCACACGTTGTTATGGGAGATTTTAATGCGCGGTATAGAACGTAACACCAGAATTATAGACATCTTTTACCTCTTTTAACGGCTACAGAAACACAGCGCCGCTCCCGCCGTAGGTTAGAGTTCTCCCTCGGGCATAAATGTGTGTGTTGTCTTTAGTAGTAGTTTGTAAGTCCAGGGACTGATGACCATAACAGTTTGGTTCCTCAGGGTTAAAGGGTAAAGCAGTCAACAATCCGAAGACTGCTTTACTAGGCATGGTCCTGTTTGGAGGTGGTGTGCCGTTGCCCTCCTCCGACCTTTGAACCGACTTACCCAGCCAGTTATAGGGGGACCTACAGCTTAACGGGGGGCCCACAGTTCTTTTGTGGGTACGTGTGTGGCGCGCACGGGGCCCCGAGCCGGAGCAGTCTTTCTTCTGCCCCAGGCTGCTTCACTTTCCCTCCCGGTTTATGCCTTCGCCCGGAGACTGGCATATTTCGTGAGCTAAGGTGGTTCTTGTTGTCGTTTTTCTTCCTTCGTTCCTTCCTTTCTTACTCTTTGTTTCTGTCTTTCTCTCCTTGTACTCTCCTAGCCTTCTTCTCCTCCTCATTAGTCTCCGCCTCGGCGTTTGAGACACTTCTCTCCTTCTTTCTCTTCACTTCCTCTCTTCTTCTTTCCTCCCTGTGCGTGTCTGAAGGCCGACCCACGCATTATAATGCGTAGCAGGTGACGGGGTAACGCGTAATTCTCCGCCCCGGGTAGACAAGTAGGGCACGTACGTACCCCCTGGTAAAGGCCAGGCCCAGGGAGGGGTGATTACCCGAGCTGGTACCTTCCGAACGTGCCGATTGGTCCCTCCGTCAGTTCTCGGGAGGTGTGACCTGAGGTGTGAACAATCACCTAAGGCGGGTAAGCCCTCGGAGAGGGCCCCCTCTAGGAAGGAGCGCGCCATCGGAGACGCCGGTAATCACGGGGGACACTTCCGCAATGACTTCCTTCTCTTCTTCACTGACACTGACCCAGAAACGTAAGATAGATTCGCCTCAGAAAAAAAGACTCTGCCTAATGTACCTAAATTTCTTGTTGTCTCTCGCACCGACTGAAAGGATTTCAATTCTGTCAATCCTTTCGTTATACAGAAAGGTGTAGATGCAATTGCTGGCCCTGTTAAAGCCTGTTCACGTCAGCGCAATGGCACATTGTTGCTGTAAGTGGAAAGTGCCTTCCAAGCTCAGAAACTACTCCGGACTACACTGTTACACACGTTTCCTGTCAAGCTGGAAGCACATCGGACACTCAACTCGTCACGGGGGGTAGTCTTCACGAGATCCCTTGACGGGTTGTCTGATGAAGACATCCAATCCTATATGTCCGACCAGGGTGTGACAGCCGTCCATAGGGTAATGAAAAAGGTCGATAACCTACTGACACCGACTCTTACTGTGTTTTTGACGTTCGACAGAGTTGACCTCCCGTCGAAGGTCAAAGCAGGGTATGAAGTCATCTCCGTCCGCCCTTATGTGCCTAACCCAACGCGCTGTTTTCAATGCCACAGGTACAACCATACCCGTGAACATTGCCCAAATGCAGCAAAGTGTGTCACTTGTGGTAGGGACGCCCATGAGGGGGATTGCCCACCTCCGTCCCCTCACTGCCTAAACTGCAACGGTGACCATGCGGCTTCCTCTCGCGACTGCCCTGTATACAAGGATGAGAAGGTAATCCAGCAAATTCGGGTTACGGAGAAGGTATCGACATCTGCCGCTCGAAAGTTGTTGGCGAGTCGAAAGCCCACTGTCCTCCCGGCGGGTACATACAGTAAGGTCCTCACCTCAACTCGACCTACCAAGGATTCCAGTACCCAGACTTGTGACTTCACTTTCGCTGACACAGTTGTGCGATCCGCCAGCCCGAAGATTGCCCGTTCCACGTCCCCGCTTCCTCCTGCTGCTGCTGCTAAGGTACAGTCTTCGTCAACCTCTAGTAAACCGCGGGCACCTAAACAAGATGCCCGGACCTTGAAAAAGGAACCCGTCCGTGAGGATTTTCTGCGTTCTCAGGCTTCCCAACCGTCAACTGCCTCTTCCAGCCGTCACTCTTCCAGAAGAACTGACAAGAAAAAGAGTTCCTCTCCTTCCCAGCCGAGGCGTAACCCATCCGTCACGCCGTCCAACAGTTGCCGGCCTCGGCCGTCTTCTGTTTCACCGGGTCGCTCCGTCTGCCGGGCACCCGGCCCTCTACCGGCGGTGGAAACTGCCCCTCCTGGTCATCTCAGGGAGGTGGCAGGCGCGTCGGTCGAACCTATGGACCACGCCCCTTTGCCTCTGGACAGCGATAGCAGTGCTCCCTCGAAATCCGGTCCTCAGCGGCCGTCGAGGTGACCCCGCTTGCTAGTTGGTTTTTATCCTTATTTCTTCTCTCATTTTTATCATGGCGCTCCTTCAATGGAATATTCGCGGCATTCGTTCTAATCGGGAGGAGTTAAAACTACTCCTTCGATTGCACTGCCCGCTTCTAGTCTGCCTCCAGGAAACTAAGTTGCGTCCACGTGATCGTGCAGACTTTCCACACTACACCTCTGTGCGGTTCGACCTGTCACCCGTGGAAGGTGTCCCAGCCCATGGAGGGGTTCTGATGCTCCTTCGAGACGATGTCTATTTCCATCCCATTTCCTTGCACACTCACCTACAGGCAGTTGCCGTCCGCATCACTTTATCCACATTTACCTTCTCCCTCTGTAATATCTATTCGCCATCGTCATCTGACCTTACTAGGGCAGATGTGCTACACGTTGTTGACCAGGTCCCGTCACCTTTCGTGTTGGTAGGTGACTTTAATGCCCACCACCCCCTATGGGGCTCTCCGGCAACTTGTCCGAGAGGCTCCCTTTTGGTGGATCTTCTCCAACACCTCGATCTTGTCTGCCTCAACACCGGTGCACCGACTTTCCTTTCAGACACAACACACACTTACTCCCATATAGACCTCGCAATATGCACTCCTCAGCTTGCCGGTCGGTTTGAGTGGTATGCACTTTCTGACACGTACTCAAGTGACCATTTCCCTTGTATCATTCACTTCCTGCATCATTCCCCATCTCCTCGTCCCACCAGTTGGAACATTTCCAAAGCCAACTGGGGGCTTTATTCTTCCGTGGCTGTTTTTCACGAACAGAATTTTCCCAACTGTGACAGTCAGGTCGACTACCTCACAGAGGTTATTCTCACCGCTGCTGAACGTTCCATACCTCGTACATCCTCTTCTCCACGTCGTGTCCAGGTCCCTTGGTGGACTGCAGCCTGCCGCGACGCGCTTAGAGCCCGGCGCCGTGCTTTACGCACCTTCCGCCGCCACCCAACTTTGGAGAATTGCATCAATTATAAACGTATGAGAGCGCAATGTCGTCGTATCATAAACGACAGCAAGAAAGCTTGCTGGACTGCTTTTACTAGTTCTTTTAACCGTTTTACTCCCTCCACGGTTGTTTGGGGTGGCCTACGCCGTTTATCCGGCATCAAGGTCCACTCCCCGATTCCTGGCCTGACCGTGGAGAATGCAGTCCTCTGCTGTTCTCAACGCATTGGGCCGTTTCTTTGCGGAGGTTTCGAGCTCTGCCCATTACCACCCTGCCTTTCTCCCTCGCAAACAGGTAGAGGAGGCACGGCCGCCTTCTTTCCACTCTTTTAATCGTGAAAATTATAACGTCGCCTTCACCATGCAGGAGCTAGACCGTGCTCTCGCCCTGTCCCGATCTTCTGCTCCCGGGCCCGATTCCATTCATATTGAGATGCTGCAGAACCTCTCTCCTGCGGGCAAGTGCTTTCTTCTTAGTACCTATAATCGCATATGGACTGAAGGTCATGTTCCCACAAGTTGGCGTGAAGCCATTGTTGTCCCCATCCCCAAACCAGGGAAGGACAAACACCTTCCTTCCAGTTATCGCCCCATTTCTCTGACGAGCTGCGTCTGTAAGGTGATGGAACGCATGGTTAACGCTCGGTTGGTCTGGCTCCTCGAATCTCGCCGCCTCCTGACTAATATCCAATGCGGTTTTCGTCGACACCGCTCTGCTGCTGATCACCTCGTTACGTTGTCGACCTTCATTATGAACAACTTTCTAAAGAAGCGTCAAACAGTAGCAGTGTTCTTCGACTTGGAGAAGGCATACGATACCTGTTGGAGAGCGGGCATTCTCCGCACATTGCACACATGGGGCCTTCGGGGCCGCCTTCCTCTTTTCATTCAAGCGTTTTTGGCGGATCGCAAGTTCCGGGAACGGGTGGGCTCTGTTTTGTCAGATACCTTTTGCCAGGAGAATGGGGTACCACAGGGCTCCGTCTTGAGTGTGGCGCTCTTTGCCATTGCAATCAATCCGGTCGTAGATTGCCTTTCAGCCGACGTCTCCGGATCTCTTTTTGTTGACGATTTCGCAATTTATTGCAGCGCCCAGCGGACATGTCTCTTGGAGCGTTCTCTTCAACGCTGTCTTGATCGTCTATATTCCTGGAGCATCGCAAACGGCTTCCGATTCTCTACTGAGAAAACGGTGTGTATAAACTTCTGGAGATACAAGGAATTTCTTCCACCTTCTCTACATCTCGGCCCTGTTGCTCTCCCTTTCGTGGAGACTACGAAATTCTTGGGACTCATGTTGGATCGTAAACTTTGCTGGTCCACACACGTGTCCTACCTGGCTGCCCGTTGTGCCCGATCCCTTAAGGTTCTTCGTGTCCTCAGTGGCACGTCATGGGGAGCGGATCGTACCGTCCTGCTTCACCTTTACCAGGCCATTGTTCAGTCGAAGCTCGATTACGGAAGCCTTGTATACTCTTCTGCACGGCCGTCGATTCTCCGCCGTCTCAACTCTATCCACCATCGGGGTTTACGTCTTGCGACCGGTGCATTTTATACTAGCCCTGTTGAGAGTCTGTATGCCGAGGCTGCTGTATTACCCTTGACCACTCGGCGTGACATACTCTTGTGTCGGTACGCATGCCGCCTGTGGTCGATGCCCAACCATCCATCTTACCGATTATTTTTTGACGACTCACTCGATCGCCAATATCAGTTGTCTGCGATTGCCTTGCTTCCACCTGGAGTTCGGTTTCGCCGCCTACTACAGCGGCTCGATTTTACCTTTCCTTCCACCTTTCGGTTGAGCGAAAGCCCATTGCCACCGTGGCATCAGGCCCAGGTTCACACTCACCTCGAACTTAGTTCGCTCCCCAAGGAGAGCACTCCGGATTTGGTATACCGCTCGAGGCTTGTCGAACTCCGTTCGCGGTTCGATAATGCCATATTTATTTACACTGATGGTTCCAAGAGCACTGCCGGTGTCGGATCTGCCTTCGTCGTCGGGGACAACTGTTTCCTATACAAGCTCCCTGACTGGTGCTCTAACTTCACGGCTGAGCTTTTTGCCCTCCACCAGGCCGTTTTGTACACCTGCCGCCACCGCGAACCTTTCTATGCCATATGTTCGGACTCCCTTAGTGCCCTGCAGAGTCTTAAGGACCCTTTCTCGAACCATCCTCTCGTGTATCGGATCCAACGCTCCCTCCATTTGCTAGCGGATGACAGCTGTCACGTTTCTTTCCTGTGGGTCCCTGTGTGCCCGGGAATGAGACCGCCGACATAGCAGCCAAGGCCGCAGCTCTTTTGCCTCGCATGGCTATCTTTTGCGTCCCATCGGACGATGTTCAACGGGCTCTTCGCCGGAGTATCGTGTCGCAATGGCACAGTGCGTGGTTTTCAATGTACAACAATAAATTGAGAACTGTAAAACCGATCCCGACCGCTTGGAGGACCTCCTCACGCCCCTCTCGGCGAGAGGAGGTCATCCTGGCCCGGTTGCGGATCGGTCACTGCCGTTTCAGCCACCGTCACTTGCTCTCTGCCGACCCTGCACCGCTGTGCTCCTGCGGTGAACTGCTGACAGTGCGAAATGTTTTACTGACTTGTGTTAATTTTAATCATCTCCGTATAGCCCTTCACTTTCCGTCTACTCTGGAGGAAATTGTAGCTGATGACACACGAGCAGCTGCTAGAGTTTTGCGTTTTATCAACTTGGCCAACTTATCCAAGGATATTTAACCCTTTTAATTGTCTTTTATCTTTCGTTTTTAGCCTCTTGTTGATGTTCTGACAGTCACCATTTTTATTTTATTTTTGAGATTAGCGAATCTATGTTCTTGGCTGGGCGCTAATGACCATAGAAGTTGTGCGTCCTAAAAGAAAAAAAAAAAAAGCTTAACGTGGGTTCCAAACCACGGTGCTACTCGGTATTTTTCATATCAGCAAACTGGCCAGAGGTGAAAGAAGTGAAAAGTGACATAAAAATTCTAGGACCTGGCGGGGATCGAACCCGCGACCTTTGCATTTGTAGTCTGGCACTCAACCACTGTGCTATCGAGCCGCGAACATTTAATCTTCGACGCATGGTGTTTATTTTGAGCACGTCTCTGACAAAAAACCCTTTCGATTTTAAAGTTCATTGGCCTCCTTATATAATTAATAGAAGACTCGGTACTTTGGATTTTTGTCTTTACGCATTAATATTATAATATAGATGTGAAGCAGAGACGAATGGAAGATCATTATAGTGATGATACGTACTGAAGGTGGGGAATCCACTGACGGAACCACTTTGATACCTGTGTCCTCACACTAAGACCTTGCGGCAAGAGGAATGAGCTTATCGTATTGTGCACATAATCATCATCATCTAACTGAAATTATAGCTCCATTTATGTCTAATGCAGTTTGCATTTTTGTCAATAGGTACGACCGCGCCACGGTGGAGTAGCCGAGCGGTCTAAAGCGTCTCGCTGCGGAGCACGCTGTTGCTCGCCGTAGAGGTTCGAGTCCTCCCTGGTGCGTGGGTGTGTGTGTTTGTCTTTCGATTAGTTTACCTAGGTTTAAGTAGTTTGTAAGCTACGGACTGATGACCACGCAGTTTGGTCCGATGGATTTACAAACAACAACAGTTATGACCGAAGTTTCCGATGCCTCGATGGTTCCTAGAAAGGGCACTGCTGATTTCCTTCCTCGTCCTTAGAAAACAATTTAGACCTTCTGTACCGACTCTGATGAACACGTTGTCGAAGCGACGCTGAACTTCAATATTTATTTCTTCCTTAAACCGTAAAATTATAATTATTTGCCCCGTTTTTACGCACATACAGGGTGTGTCAAAAAGGATGGCGCGCAAACGTATACGGTCGAAAATACACGATAATAGAAACAAAAATGCCCCAGTAAACCGTTTGCGAGATAATTACGAGTGTATGGTTCCAAGCCGCTACTGACGTCATTGTAAACATCGTCCTAGTTATTAAATGTTCAAATGTTTGTAGAGCTTATGGGACTTAACTACGGGGTCATCAGTCCCTAAACTTACAAAATACTTATCAACTAGCTAGAACTAAGGACGGCACAAATATCCATGCCCGAGGGGGGGATTCGAACACCCGACCGTAGTGGCCGTGCAGACCGTGACTGAAGTGCCTCAGTCCCCTCGGCCACCGCGGCCGGCCCTAGTTATTACACAATAATTTAAAATTTAGACTTTACTATGAAGATATACATCGCATTTAGTTCAGATTTCATTGACTTTATTGTAAACATCGTCCTAGTTAGTACAAACGAATTTGAAATTTGGACTTAATTGTAAGTTTTTAGTTCACATTTCACTTATGGGGTACTTATTAAAGGGGGTGTTCGAAGTGTCTTCCATGCATCTGGATGCAATACTGTGCTCTTCTCTGCAATGAATTTCGAATTATTTCGAAAACCCGTGGATCATTTCGGAATTTTTGACAAGCGTGTACACCTCTGCACTCCTGTTCTTCAACCGTGTTAACGAGTGTGCTGTACACTTCGCTTTTGACGTGACCCCCAGTCATAAAAATCCAAAGGATTTAGATCAGCTGATCTTGGAGGCCAAGGTACAGGTCCCTCGACCTATCCGTATTTGGCCGTATCTGTGTGTTAGATGGCGTCTCACAGCAGCAGCAGAATATGCCGCAGCTCCATCTAACTAACTAGGACGATGTTTACAATGACGTCAGTGGCGGCTTGGAATAAACATTCGTAATTATCTCACAAACGTCTTGTTTGTAGACCCATGTTTACTGGGACATTTTTTTCTTTCATTATCGTGTAATTTAATCCGTGTAAGTTTGTGCAAACCATTTTGATACACCGTATATATTGGTAACAAAAACTGAGAATAATTGTTGTTACTACATTTGCAAATAGAAATACACTGACGAGTAAAAACAATATTAGTCATGGTTATTGTCATTGCGCGAGATTGAATGTTACCTAGTGGATTTGCTAGTACTTGACGCAATAATGAAAATATACCTTCAAAGCAGACACGAATGGCGAATCATTCTAGCGATGAGACGGGCTGCAAATGGGGGAACTCTGCTAACATAAACTACTTTGACAATGGTAAATTGTAGCCGCACAGCTCCTGGGAACAAGTATTAAGGAAACGCCGAAGTTGGCCGACTGGTTGTGTGCTATTGTCGTCAGCCACCTGTTAAAAGTGATCGAAGAACGGTGAAAGAACGGTTAGGCTACAAGGTACTGGGGCATCCAATCCTTATCACAGAACATGGAGTCTGAGGCTTTGCAGTGCAGGATATAGGTGGCAGTTAGTGACAGATCTGAACGGGTATGTGGTAATGTTGACCTTCCAAAAACAAAAATCAAGTTTTCGCTGCTTACAGCGAATAACTTTGCAGAGTACCACGAACTGTTACTACAGCATCGCCCTATCTATATTCTTCAGAGCCTAGAAAGCTTCCAAAACTTTTGATTTATAGTCGTAACACACCTTTACGTGGGTTAACTATAACAGGTTTCAAACTATATCTATTTGCCATTGTTTTTCACTTGTATAATCTTAACTTGAAGACCACAAAGAAACACTATAAAATCTGCGCAGATGTCAGCCAGTTGGTGACAAGGCGGCAACAGCTAGAAATTCCATCCCTGGCGACTTCCCTCTCCGGCCTTTCTGTTACTGAGTGCGGAGTATCCGAGCGGTCTAAAGCGTCTCGCTGCGGAGCGCGTGGTTGCTCGCCGTGGAGGTTCGAGTCCTCCCTGGGGCGTGGGTGTGTGTGCTGTCCTTAGGTTAGTTTACCTAGGTTTAAGTAGTTTGTAAGCTACGGACTGATGAACACGTAGTTTGGTCCGAAAGATTTACAAACATTTGAACATTTTTTACTCAGTGCAGAGTTGCCGGATTCGAGTGAGGGGTTAACTGATCCTTTTGAAGAGTTTCTGATACTGCATGTGACCGTAGAAGAAGGGTAAATACGACAAAGTTCAAATTCCATTTATGATATCAGTAAATGTCATTGCGCCTAGATTAACAAAGATTTAATATCGTAGGGCTATGGTCATAAGTTTATGACACAAAAATGCTACATAAGGTGGGTAGTGTCTTAAGTGTGCTCCAGCTAATCGGTTGAATGTATGCATATTTCAAGCAGGTTATAAACGATCATAGGCCTTCTTACCCCCGGAAATATCTTCAAAGTCTTTGCTTATTTTGAAGTGTAACGCTTAAAGTGTGCCTGTTGAATGCTGTCGAAATACAAATACATTCAATACAGTACATTCACAGGCGGTGGTTGAACATTTTTGCTGGGCTGTGACTCGAACCCCAAGTTTTCTGCTTCGAGCCAGCGGTCTCAACCACTTAGGCTATCTGGATATGTTTCCCAACCAAACCAAATTTTCAACCTACTGCACACTACTATCCCCCGTCCATTCCCCTTTCTCCCAGATTTAAATGTATTGTCGCAAAGGATCGGACGATTTTTGTTCATCTGGACTACACTTGTCACCTGGCCGTGGAGATAATTAAATTGGATTGGTGCAAAAGTTGGCAACTTTTTTTCCGTAGGTTTAATAAACGCAACAGATACACATAACAGAGTCTTAATCATCAATAACATATTATCCTTCACTATTTATAACATACAGCCAAGGCTAAGAACTCGGCGAACCATTTTCGGAGCTTATTTTTATCCTTAAAGGAAATTTGTTGAAGGTTGTTTGATAGAAAAAGCTGGAAATCCAAGGGCTCACGATGAGCAATGACGTGCTATCCCAACTCGTGTATAGTGTTAAAGCAAGCTTCGCAGGGTACGGGAGGTCGTTATCAGGAAGTAGCATCACCTCACACAGTTTTCCCGGCCGCAGTTCTACAAGACGTCTCAGGTTCAAAATGTTTGTAATCCTATGGGACCAAACTATGTTGGTCATCAGTCCCTAGTCTTACAAACTACTTAAACTAAGTTAAACTAACCTGAGGACAACACACACAACCATGCCCGTGGGAGGATTCGAACCTCCGACGCGGAAGGCTCAAAATGTTCAAATGTGTGTTAAGCTTATTGGACTTAACTACGGGGTCATCAGTCCCTAAACGTACAAACTACTTGTGAACTAACTTATACTAAAGACAACACAAACATCCATGCCCGAGGGGGGATTCGAACTCCCGACGGGGTGCGGCCTCGCGCATCGTAGCATAGCGCCTCAATGCGCTCCGCCGCGGCACGTCTCAGGTGTTGACAATAAATGTTAGCAGTGATGGTTACACCCCGCGGAAGCAATTCGTTGTTCTAGCAGACGCATATTGTATTTTCTGTATCCGTGTACGCGTAGATCTTTGCACGGGGAGTGTCTGCGTTATTTTCTGTATGCTAGCATAAAGACACTATTTCTCGTCACCAGGAACAGGAAAGGAAGAAAGAACAGGGTGTAACGTTACGTCGACATCGTGGACACAAGCTCTGATACGAACAACATTAATTTGAAAAGAAACATAGAAAATATCTTAGAGAGGGCAAACCAAAGGCTTGGTTTCGTTTGCAGAACACTTTTGCTAAAGAAACTGCTTACACTACACTTGTGCGCCCTATTTTGAAGTATTGTTGCGTATAGTGGGATGCCCACCAGGTGGGCAGAAGTTTCGGACACTGAAGGGTATGAAAAAAGGCGGTGGTCTTGAGAAAATGATTCGGGAATTCGAAAAGACGGATTTCTTTGGTGAGTAACCTGGTAGAGGGAGTAAACGAATTGATTCGACGTCAGTGGAAGACATGGACACAGTATGCAGGAGTCGATGGTGGTGTCAAACTGCAAACGTGTAGTGCATGGAGAATTGCTCCAGTGTTGGACAAACCTGTAAGCAGGTTTCGTAAAATCCTACGAAACAACCAAACATCCTTCTTTGCTATCCATTCAACATTACCCATGTGCACGAGTTATTCCCTATTGACCTGTCAGCAAGAGAACCTTTTGATTTAGAATTTCTTGCTCGTAAGGAGGTGGAAGATGAATGGCCGTGGAAGATTTTGTGGACAGACGAAGCCCACTTCCATCTGACATGATATCGTAATACACAAAATTGTCCAATATGGGCAACAGAAAACCCAGACGCAAATTAACTCCCCCCCCCCCCACCCGTCTTGGGGGCTCAGGGTTCTTTCGTAAGTGCATGGCGAGCACGGGGCTCCGAGCTATTGCAGTCTTTCTTCCTTCTTTCCTCCCTGGACTCCATTTCCTTTCTCTTCCCCTCCTTTCCTATCCTCACTCCTACCTCTCCCCACGGTGAGACTGATGTCATTAGCAGTTTGGTCCCCTTGTCTTAAACAACCAACAAACCAAATCAACCAGTACCACATCAGCCTAGAAAGGTCACTGTATGGTGCTGGTTTACCGCATTACTTATCATAGGGCCATATATTTTTTTCCGAAGAGGCAGGTGCTTCCTGTTTTGTTAGTTTACCGTCACTGGTAAACGCTATGAGTGTCTTTTGTGCAACCACGTCATTTCAGCTGTCCAACAGCGTGGATGTGTGGATGGGATCATTCTTACCTCCACACTTTGCAAATCAAGTTAAGCAGCCCTGAAGCGCCATTTCGGAAATGTTAGGATTATCAGCCTTGATTTCCGTACAGCCTGGCCGTCCCGATCGGCTGATCTTAACCCGAGTGAATTCTGGCTGTTGGGCTATCTGGAAGATGTTGCGTTCGGTATTCCGATTGCATTGAACGTATTGCGCAACACATTCTGAACGTGACCTCGGAAACATTTCAGTCAGTTGTGGATCACTCTGTTTTTCCGTTTCAACTTGTTGCAGAAAGCGGTGGACAGCATTGAACAAATTTTGCACCAGTCGCACGTAAATTAAAAATGTGATATGATTTTGATTGATGCTTTTTACACGGTTTTTGGCTTCAGGAGAATTAAAAACCGATTTTTCCCTTCCGTTGTGATATGACCTTGCCGTGCTGAATGGACTTACGTAACTTACAGTATCACACCTATACACCCACGCACACTGAGGAGTGCAGTTTGTTTAAGGTGAGACGATAGTATAAGGCGCCTCGCTGTGGAGCGCGCGGTTGCTCGCCGTCGGAGGTTCGAGTCCTCACTGGGGCATGGGTGTGTGTGTTGTGTGTAGGCTAGTTTACCTTAGTTTAAGTAGTTTGTAAGCTACGGACTGATGACCATGCAGTTTGGTCCGATAGATTTACAAACATTTATGAGACTATAGGCCCTATACCGACAATGTCAAATTAAGCAAATTCATGCACCATTTTGTCAGAAACTACTGAACAGATTGTCTGAAATTTTCATTGAAAATTAAATGCTCTTTGTGTAACTCACTGAACCGAACTCGGTTTGGTATTGTAATTTATAATATACTTATTACTTGCCGTGCATTAAAACTTTCGTGAAAAAAGTCGTAAATATTTTTATTACAGCAGAATTACTGGTGAAATCAACATGACTGCAGTTCCACGTCTGTAATGCAGTGTTGTTTACAATTTGTGAAATTTTCATAAAGTTCCTCTGATAGTTTCTGAGAAAGCGGGGCAAATCTTTCAGAATTTATAGTTTTGCGAAAATGAGAGATAAATATTTTACAACATGTTTATTCTAGGAAAAACTTACAAGTCTGTTACCAAGAAGTAGCTAGAAGCAGCCTTCACCATAATCAGGATCATAAATATCTTTGGGTTCATTTGCCTCTTTCCTTTTCCTGCTTCTTGACTCTATAGACATTAGAGATGCAGCAAAATCTGACCTGGCAATACGCAAGCTGTCAAGTTCTCTTAGAATAGTTACAGTATTCTGTACGGGTGATACTCCTAACTGTTCTAAAACTTTTAGTGTGGCAATGTTTCCATTGTTCCATGTTATTACTGCATCTGACAGTTCTGTAACCAACAAACACATTTTTAGGGATGCGGGTCCACACGATGTTGTTGAAGGCCTCATTTACATTTTGAGTTTTTCCATGAAAGCGCTTCCTCACTAGATCAGGGTGGGCAAGGTCTCTGTAGATTGGTTTGATTTGATTCATAATTGATTCAGGGATAGTGCTTTTGTGTGAATATGTTGTTACCAGCTGCCTGTGCCTTCATAAACTTGCACTACGTATCAGAGGTTGGCAGACGAAGAAATGTATTGGCTTCTCGTCAGTGGATTTACGGTGGAAGCAAGTGGCCCTCACTACTTCCTTCATTGCCTGCAGGCACTGCACACTATTTTCAATTTACATACTAAACCTACTCTGGTACTTGGATCTTCACACAAACTGACTTGACCACAACACAACTTGCAGGCCACCACTTCACTTATAAAACACTGTAATAATCCTAGAGCTACTTTAATATTAGTACTTCTACAACTTTCATCTACTTCTTATAGTTATCAACGTTTATCTTCTTTCTCGAAGCAGTTGGTGGAGTTTAGGGTACCAGAGACAGTATATACAGATTCATACAGTAAATGGCATGACACCATTGATAAATTTAGACTTGGATCATAAATATGTAGCTAAGGTAGAATATTCGAAATTTTTAGGTGTTTGCATTGACGAGGGATTGAATTGGAAGCAACATATTGAAGATCTCCTGAAACGTTTGAGTTCAGCTACTTATGCTATAAGGGTCATTGCAAAATTTGGTGATATACAGATGAGTAAATTAGCTTACTGTGCCTATTTTCATTCACTGCTTTCATATGGGAACATATTCTGGGGCAATTCAACATTGAGGTAAAAAAGTATTCATTGCACAAAAGCGTGTGATCAGAATAATTGTTGGAGCCCACCCAAGAGCATCCTGCAGACATTTAAGTAAAAGTGCAGTTTATGCGGCAGCGGCTAGCCGTCGCGCTCGGTAGGTTGGGAACGGCAGAGCAGCCAATCAGGAGTCGCGATGCCGCGGCCAATAAGAAAGAGCGTTACAATTGTACTATGTAAACAAACCGAAGCGGTGTATGCAAAAGATTTTGACGATCTACAAGTTACATTTGCTATTAGTATGGATGTCACTTGATCACTGTTTCGAATCATAAAATAAATAAAACATGCTATACTTGCTCTATGGTTGACAGGTTCTTGTATGTACCCTTGTCCGGTCAGTAAAAGTAATTGCGATAATTTCCAAGAATGCATGCAATCGAGGTAGCTCGGACTGATATATATAATCGAGCGTACAACTGTAAATCAACTGAGTGTTTCTGAACCGGAGATTCGGGCGCTACGCGCCCTCACATACTGAAAAAACTTCTCGTTTAACCTATACCTAACTTAACTTTCACTTAAAATGATCACAGTTTCGTACTGGTCTTAAAACAAATAAAACATGTTTGACGGCAGTGGTGTATTAATAATAGGTCACTTATGTCCGTAATACGACAATCTAAAAATCTCTTATACATGGAAACTCAATTACAATCACACAAACGACGCACCGATATCCTCGAATAAACTTCGAAATTGACGCCAAATTTACTCGTCATGAAACACGCAATCTCATTGGCCGCGGCTGCTTTGCCGTTCCCAACCTAGCGAGCGCGACGGCTAGACGCTGCCGCATAAACTGCACTTTAACCAGACATTTATTTAGGGATCTAGGGATCTTAACTACTTTTTCACTATATATATAATCATTTTCACTCGTGAAATTTGTTATTAACAATCCAGCCCAATTCAAAATTAATAGCAGTGTAGCTACAACACTAGGAGAAAGGGTGATATTCACTATTCAAGATTAAATCTAACTTTAGTACAGAAAGGTGTGAATTATGCTGCCACAAAAGTCTTCAGTCACTTACCAAGTAGCATCAAAAGTCTGACAGATAGCCAATTAAACTGACACGTTCCACATCATTACGAAATGTCGTATATATGATCTATAGAATATTTCTGCTGTTGCTCTGATTTTGATCATTTTCTACAGTTTTCTTGTTTAGATTTGGAATTTATGTTTCTTGAACAAACCTTTTGTTTTAATTGTTATAGAAACACAGATTACTATACACCGATCTAAAACCTTCAATAAACTTCGTATTCACAAGCAATAGCAACCAACGAGACACGTTTTTCAAAGGAACTATTGTTTACAAGCGCGCTGCAGATATTAGACTATCGAAGTGCGCTCTAGCAGGTTGACCAACATATGAACCGTACATTTCTGTACAAAACACAAAAAAACCCAACTCTCTAACTGTATTGGTGTCGGAGGTGTAATCCCTTATGCGAGAAGGGGCGCAAATTATTACAGAGTTACAGATGTAATAAAATTAAAAAAAAAAAAAAAATCAGTTCCAACTCGTGGACAGGAATAAAAAATACATATAAATGTTCACAAAAGAACTAGTTGATTTTTTTTTTAAATTTCAGCCTACCGTCTTGCCTTAATGTCCAAATTACACCTTAGGCATTGTGTACGATGAATTTGTCATTTTTAGTCGACAACTATTAAATTATTGATCAATTT